>JAYESD010000004.1:205217919-206425138 GCA_036927565.1 Tuctoria greenei | reverse complement strand
TGTCCATGTCCGTATAGTTGCCGCTGTTCCGACAGAACTGCCACGGCTGCGCCCCGGCTAGCGAAGAGAGGAGGGCGGCGACGAGGATGAGCAGGAGGCTCAGGGAGACGCTGCAGAAGGGCGCCCGTATGGCCATGGTGCCGCGGCAGGGCGCTCGCCACGTGTGGCCGTGCAGATGCAGAGCGGTGAAGGCGGGAGCCAGTTCCAGGCTTAGGCTATCCGCACTGCGATACAGTGTATATAGTGTGCTTTACAGCGTGCCACTGCGGATGGTCTTATGAAGAAAAGGACCATACATTGATAACTTTCTTTTCACATAAATGCATCACAAGTTGAACAACGAGCAACTAGGATTAACAGCGCCCCGCGTCATCCCTCATGGGCTAGTCAACTTCATATGCTCTGAATTAGATGTCTGCATACAGAGAAGCAGCGGTAGCTATAGGTGGCCAACGGGCCGTGCCGGGCCGACCCGGCCCGAGCCCGGCCGGGCTCGTGCCTAAAAAACTTGGGTCCGACACGGTCCAGGAAAAAACCGGGCCGTGCCGGGCCGGCCCACTGGTCAGGGTCCAGGCTCAGGCACGGCCCGAGCCCATTTTAAGCGTGCCGGGTCGTGCCGGGCCATACCGGGCCGTGCCGGGTCGAGCCGGCCTGTAGACAATTTTAGTTAAAAATATAATAAAAATAACAGGAAAATCACTATTCGGGCCTAAACGGGCCGTGCCGGGCCGGGCCATCCGGCGGGCCGACCGTGCCGTGCCTAATCGGGCCGTGCCGACAAGCCCGACGGGCCGAAGATCCAGGCCCAGGCACGGCCCGTGTCATGCCTCGGGCCGGCCCGGGCCCGATTTTTTCGGGCCGGGTCGTGCTCGTGCCGGGCCATTTTTGTCGTGCTTCGGGCTGGCCCGTTTGGCCCGGCCCATTTGGCCACCTCAAGCGGTAGCCTGCATTAGCTTCATTCTGAATCGTTTGATGAGAAATGAATGGATTAGATCAACAACTACAGTATCATTGTATAGTGACAGATTATTGATACGGTACTCAAAATTACTGTTCAAACTATTGTTTGCTACAATACTACATCACACGGATGTTCACCCTTCACATTTTACTATAACAACTTCTGAATTGTCTTGTCCACTGTAGAAGATAATGATCCGAGCTACTCGGACTGCAACTACGAATCGACCGGTCAACCTCAAATCCACCATATCCCTCTGCCGGCTTCGCCGTCGGAGCAAAAAGTAGATTTGAACTCCAATATATTTACTTTAATTTATAGATAGACTTTTGAAATTTGCGTATTTTCCCAACATTTTTAGGATTGACAAAACTTTCAGGCTTTGTCATGTACACATCATCACTAATACTTTCATTAAGAAAAGTTATTTTAACATCTATCAGCCATATTTTATAATCAATACACAACAATCGATAGAAAGAATTCAAACAGACTTTAATATTGCGAAAGGCGATAATGATTCATAATAATAAACACTTTGAATCTGTTTGAAATTTTTCTCCACTATCAATTGTGCTTTATAGATGTGAACTTTCTCATCTATGTCTATCTTTTGAAAATCTCACTTCTTCTTCTATTGAGATGACAGTGGAAGCATTCATCACCAGAAGAAATGCCATATTTGCCCTTTGGCTTAGGGTTAAAGCTTGAGGACTCACTAGGAACCTTTTCCTTGCCTTTACCTTTCAGAGACATCCAACACTTCCTCTTTTTATTATCTTTTTGAACCATCATCCTATGAGTGGTGTTTTTCTTAATGCTTTCCTTGGCTATTTTAAACATCCCATGCAATTCAACCAACATTTTCTTCATGCAATTCATCTGAAAATTCAAAACAAACATCTCGTAGCTCGTTCAGAGCGACTGAAGAATAACGTCAATAGCTAGATCATCTTTGAGTTCTCAACCAAGTTTGTCTAAAGTCTCAATGCAACCAATCATAGTTATTACATGAGGACTGACCAAGTTACCCTCTGCCAGCTTGCCTGAGAATAAGGACTTTGAGATGTTGTACCTCTCAGCCCTTGTCTGGTTCTCAAATATTATACATAGTACCTCAATCATATAATAAGCATATGTACGCTCATACTATTTTTGTAGATCAGAGCACATAGTGGCAAGCATGATCTAATTTAAATTAAGTGCATCATCGCGGTGCTTCTGATAAGCTATACGAGTTGCAGCATTCGTATTAGCAGGGCGGTCATCAGGGTATGGTTGCTGAAGAACATACTCCATTTTCTCTTGGTTGAGAATAATTCAGAAGGTTGTGATACCAATCAATAAAGTTAGTTCCACTAAGATTTTCCTTCTCAAGCACATATCACAATTTGAAACCAAAATTGTTACTAGCAGACATTATTTACAATAGAAATAACTATGGAAGGTTTTAGCACCAAATTATGTTACACTCTTCTATTAACTAATTTAGTAAAAGACACTCCCACTATATTAACATTGTTCTCTCTCTAAGACATATATTGGTCCAAGATCCATATTCACTATCTCTATATGACTCTTGGTTGTTGGGTGACATCCAATATTCCGGCTCCCAACTCTTATATCATAAAGGCCATAACCATTTTGATAGCTTTGTTTGGTATAAAACACTATGCTTGTGAATGTCCAACATCCACCCTATTCATGATGATAGTTGTTTTTTTTGCAAACATACCACATAATGATCAAAACTACATAGGTGCAGCTATTAGTAAATGACATCAAATACTCAACTTTTCTTAGGTAAGCTATTCTATCATGACAAAAGATCCACCATATGAAAAAGCATGAAAATAATAGTAATTCAACAAAATATATATCACATGTAGTATGCCCTTTAGCATCATAAAGGTCTCCATCATTATAGTTCCATCATGATCTCCATCACCATGCCTCCCGTCTTGTGGTGATCACTATCACCACCGTGGTTAAAGAGATCTCCATGATATAGGTGAAGCTAGTACATCTAATAGTTATCAAATAACTTGCGTGAGAGATAAGCATCATGGGATGACACGCATGTCATTATACAATAATGGGACAATCTCAATCTGATTGTTTTATCTTGCAACACGCAAGCTGCATAAATATTATACACAGATCTTCACATCAAATTGATGCCATACCATTCACATAATTTCCTGCAAAAACAAGTTAAGCATCGAACATTTTTCTACAGCAAATGATACTATGATATCACCATGAAAACCTCACGGAATTACATAGATCATATCTATCAAATCACTATAAAAATCTTAGTGGATTGATTAGATCAACCCAAATCCGAGATATTCAGAATGCCTAAATTTACGTTATATCTATCCCATTGATTAGTGTGACATGTCTTCATGATAAGATCACTACATATGATTGTGATCTGTTGACTCAATGTACTAGCTATGCACACGATTAGTCCACATGGTAATTCCAGCCGGTAGGAACATGTTGCGCACAAAGCAGAGAAGGAGCACGAACTAATCGTTCAGTCATATGATCGCAATATGCTCTAACCAATTTCAACTCATAGAATCGTGCAACAAAAGATTCATCACATCAACTTAGCTGCAATAAATCTTATCTACTAAACACATATCACCTATATGTGCAAGAACCAAATAAAAAACTATGCAAGTCGGCATTGATGCCGTTGTTGGGAAATATAAGGTATGCTACTCTAGCAATATGTCTATCGCATCATCTACGAATATATGAGTACAGAGGTCATAGATCATTACCACTAGACGCGTAGTGCAGTTGAAGATTGGAGCACACAGTGCAACATATGTTTGCGTCGATGTAGAAAAAGTAGTCGATCAAGATGGTCTCCTCCTCGACCTCGTTCCAACAGCATCCCCACGTCACTGTAGCCGATCAGCGCATCAACAGTGCATCCACGGAGTCCACATGTATGGCAAAGGAACACTGTACGCAGGTGTGCTAGCACCTCTTGCCCAGCACGGGTCTCGGGGCAGGACCTATGAGAGGTGGTGGCTAGGGTTGTCAAGTGTTGGAGTAATTAGCTTGTAACCCTACTTCTCATATTTATAAGGCGCACTAATGGACTTTCAGATCATAAGCCCATTAGTACCCTAATCTCTTATAGGTCAAATATCTATTAGACCTTTATTTTGAATTGTTTCAGTTACCTCTTGGACATATCACCAAAAATATTTTCCATAACAAAGCTGACATTGGATATTCAGTCACCGTTACCAATAGTAGTATGTTCTTTTCATCTGACCTAGTTAACACACGTGACGGGATTGTCATATGTGTATGTGTGTGATTTTGACCGGTTTTCCACTAAATTAATTGTGCAATTGTAAGGTTTTAAGACCCGATTTCCCTTATAAATTGTGACAACTCTTTATCTTCTTTAATATAATACCAGAACTCCTTACCCTTTTTGAAGGTTTATTCGAAAAAATATTTTCACATAAAACATTATCAAGGAGCACCATCGAGCAAAGAAGCCCACTCTGTACATACTACTTCAATTTTGAAATAAATGACATCAGTTCTATTTAAAAATAAGCAGAATGAGTAAAAACTAGGTTAGAAAAAGACATTCTCACACAAACCCAGAAAACTCCTAAACCCTATCTCACCCTTATACAGCGACATCGTGGACCATTTTTTAACTTCCACCCGGGATTTTCTCCCATGGAGTTGAACTCAGACCAGAGACCATCTCTAACATGTGAGTTAAATGCCCAGACTTATTTTGAGTATTTATTCTCAAGCTAAACAACCTCTGACAAGAACCAATCACTAGAGCCTATTTTTTGGCTGCTTCCGAGTCGAACACCAAAGATAGAGCTTTCTATCGATGAAGTGCATTCCAACTGTTACACCTCCACACAACCCCCCCCCCCCCCCCCCCCCCCGTCGTCTTTTCCCATGCTACACTGCACCATCCACCCCCACCTCGGTCTACGTCCTCCTCCCACGCACTTCCTCCTTTTTTTTTGAACCAAGGCAGGGCATGCCATTCATTAATTAAGAAGGAAGAGTAAATATACAGCCTAGGGGTACATAAGTCTAGAGAGCGCCGGCAACCAGCGGTGGCCAGGAGAAATAAGCAACAAAAGATATAGCCATTACATTAAGACCAGGCTAAGGCAGTTTGAAACAGACACACTTCAGAGATAATCGATTCAGCCACCCGAAGGAAAGGAAGTCCCTATGATTGGAAGATTCGACAATTTCTTTCTTTCCAAATTTCCCACCAGAAAGTGAGAAGGAGTTATGTGAGGTCTCTTCCTGTTGAGCGTGGTCTGATCATCGCCAAGACCTTAAGCCAGTGTCTCACTCCCCGTAAAGGAATTAGGGATACCTGCAGAGGGAGATTCAGAAGTTGTGAGACCTTCTACCAAGTAGTCTTCATAAAACTGCAGTCTGCCAGTAGGTGATTTGCAGTTTCAGGATTACAGTAGCAGAGGTTGCAGCTTGTGTTGTGTGGCCAATGCCTCCTAGCAAGGTTGTACGCTGTTAGCGCTCTGTTATGCATCATAAGCCAGGCAAAGAACCTACTTCTAGGTTAGGTCCTAGCTCTCCAGAATGTTGTCGACCAGTTTACCGAGATGGCGCCCGTGAACTGTATTTCATATGCTGATGCCACCGTAGAGACTCCATTAGCTGTCCATTGCCAACTAATAGAGTCATTCTCCTTTGAAAGAGGAAAATCGGAGAGGGCAGTGAAGAGGAGCACAATTTCATCAAGCATCGCTTCTGAGTTGATTACTTTGAGGTTATGAATCCAATTTGTGTTTGAGAGCTCCTTAGCAACCGTGCGATATTTGAACCTAGCCTACATATAGAGGTTCGATGCCAGGGATTTAGGAGATTGCCCATTTAGCCAAGGTGCATCCCAAAAATGCATACTTCTACCATCTCCCACATTCACCACTATGGAAGAGAAAAAGAGATTGCGGTCAGTCTCATCTCGATGTTGAACCAGTGCTTTCCGGGGCCGGTCCCTGCTGTCCCACACATTCCATAACCAACTTAGGTGCAATGCTCTTCCAAACTTATCAAGATCCTTTATTCCAAGCCCCCCCCCCCATGGACTTAGGTCTAGTACAAACCTGCCATTTGACTAAGCAATGACCTCCACTTATCCTTTCCGGATCTGATCCTTTCCAAAGAAATTTCCTTCTAGCTTTGTCAATTCTTTTGGATGCCCACAAAGGAAGCTTGTGAACTGACATGAAGTATGTCGGGATCGCCGTTAGGACCGACTTGATCAGGATTTCACGCCCCAAGTAAGATAGTAGCTTCTTCTTCCAACCTTGTAGCCTTTGCTCAACCCTCCCCACAACCGGCATGACAGATGATCTGGTCGATTTTTTGAAGTATAACGGGAGACCTAAATAAGAACAGGGAAAGTGAGCAACCCAGAATTGTTGATCAGAAATACCTTGCATCTCTTCTTCAGTGCATCTTATCGGGAAGATGTCAGTTTTATCCATGTTTATTATGAGCCCAGAGGCCTGCCCAAAAAGATCCAGAATTGCTTTATCCGTCTGGAGATTTCCAACTGAGTGTGAGATAAATAGGGCTGCATCATCCGCGTAGAGGGACACTTTAAGGTGCTTGGCAACTCCTTGCAGAGGCTGCAGCAGAGCATACTCCTGGGCAACTTGGAACAGTTTGTGCTGTGGTTCCATGGCGAGTAGAAAGATCATTGGGGAGAGTGGGTCCCCTTGTCTCACTCCTCGTGCATGCAAAATCTTGTTACCTGGTTCACCATTGAGTAAGAACAATAAAGAGGACGTGCCCCATAGGGCAAAAATCCAATTTCTCCATCTTGTACTGAAGCCAAGGTGTGCCATAATATCAAGTATGTATGCCCAATTCACTGAATCAAACTCCTTAGATATGTCTAACTTCATGAAAATGGAGGGAATGTTCTTCTTGTGGAGATTTCTGATCATTTGGTAGGCAAACATATAATTGTCATGTATACATCTTCTTTTTATGAAGGCGTTTTGATTCAAAGAGATCAATCGCATCTAGTTCAGGTGCCAACCGGTTAGCCAGATGATTTGAAATAAACTTGGCGAAAATATTTACAAGGCTGATCGGCCTAAAATCAGAAATCCTTGTACCCGCCGCCTTCTTTGGAATTAGAACCACTAGGGCATTATTAAGATGACTGAGATCTTGTTGACTCATGTGATAAAATAGGTCGATCACTTTCAAGAAGTCCACCTTGATGATTGACCAGCAGTGAGATAGAAAGAGCCCCGTGAAACCATCTGGTCCGGGCGCTTTTTCTTTGGGCATGGATTTTACCACTTTCTCAACCTACTCTTCGGAGAACGGGTTTCTAGATGGCTCAGGTTTCTTCTGGGCAAGTCAAGGTTCTCAAGCTCCAGGCGATGTTGCCTCGGGGTGTACGTGCCTAGGTGCTGGAGGAAATGTGAATGTATAACTTTATGCTTATCCGCTTGGCTGATTGCAGGACCATCACTTGACTCAAGGGATTGGATGAAATTATGTTTTCGACGGGAGCTGGCCATATTGTGAAGAAGCCTGTGTTCGCATCCCCCTCCTTAAGCCAAGTGATTCTTGACTTTTGGCGGGCTCTTGATTTTTCAATAGCCAACAAACCCAGAGTTCTATCTTTGAGCACCCTCCTCAGATCCTGTTCCTCCCTTGACAGTTCCCTGTCCTCCATGGCCTTGTCCAATTGTAATATAACCTCTCTGCAAATTTCTAAGGTCAACCATCCGTCAGGAAGAAGGATTCTGGCCCAACATCTCAGGTCCCTGGCAGCTCGTGTCAATTTGAAGTCTAACACAGCCATGGCATTGAGATGTGATGCTACCTGCTTGTTCCAAGACTGTTGAACACACTCAATGAACCCTGACATGAGTAACCAATGATACTCAAATCTAAAAGCTCTGCTTCTATATTCCTGCGAGAAGGGCTGAAGTAGTATGTGACAATGGTCCGATATCGAAGTAGAGAGGGGCTGCAGAATAGGTTTCTGATACATTTCCCCCCAGTCTGTGGTATAGAAAGCCCTATCAATGCGAGTCATTGTTGGGGAGTCTTGCTCATTGGAGCAAGTGTATTTCCGACCAAGGAGAGGGACTTCTTTGACCTCAATACAATTGAGAGTTTGGCGGAAACGGGATATCATCCTACGATTAACTCTCGAATTGTTCTTGTCTTCCTCACTGCAGATTAGATTAAAATCACCAATAAGGAGCCATGATTGATGGGCTGACGTCTTGATCTGTTTGAGGTCAGCCAGGAAGAGGCGCTTATCTAAGTCACTTTGCGGCCCATACACCCTTGTGATGGTTGAGGAGGCAGAAGTTCGGCTGTCAAACATGGTTGCCGAGATTGAGTAAGGTGTAGCAGTGAAGTCTGACAGGCTCATCACCCTATTACTGCTCGCCAGGATAATGCCTCCCCTAGCCCCGTCTGCTGGGAGGAACCCAAAGTTATATGTGTACTCTGCTCCTAGAATTCTTCGAATCATTGTAACATTGACTTCAGCCATCTTGGTTTCCTGTAGGCACACAATCAAGGGCTTATGCGACTGAATGAGTTGTCGGACTTCCTCTTGCTTGGCATCATTGTTTAAGCCACGCACATTCCATGAGAGAATAGAGTACGAGGATCTCAAATGATCCATAAGCAGTAGATAAACAACTAATTACCATACATGGCTAAGCCTGCGAGGCAGGAGCCGACAAAGACCAAACGAGCAGCAATCATATTTTCTGAGTTTCATCCACTTTAGCGGCCTTCAAGGCCTTCTTAGTCACCCTTTTATCCTGACAATTCTTCTTGACTTTACGCTTCTTCTTGTTAGCTGCCATCGAGAGCGCCGTAATCGCAGCAATGGCTCAGGTTGAGAGGCTTTTTGTACATATTCAGGTATTGTTGAAGCGTCATGTTATCCAACGACTGAGAAGTTTGGATAAATCCAAGCTTTTTTGCTAGTACTTCCTGTGCCAGCTTGACTGCTGGCTTGGGTTGTCTTGCGTTAGCCTTCAAACGTGGACTGTGGTGGTGCACTTCTCGGGGCTTGATTCCTTCAATTTTCTGGGTTTGGTGCTGGCTCTTTACATTCAGGTCCATCGGGCCCGAGGCGAGCACAGGAGGCACCAGCGGTTGGGTGATATTAGCAGTGAAATGAGTCATGTGATTGTCCTCTGTCGGCTCCACAATAGCTGGAGCAGATGCAATGACCAAGGTATCAACAGTGGCCTCATGCAATGTTCCTCTTGGCGTCTCCAAATCTTTAGGAGCTTCTAGGTGAAGAGCTCCTAAAGAGGGTTCCTTCTGCAACGAGCCAGTTCCCAAGCAATCATCATCCTATCTCGGCGACGATAGAGGCTGTAGCATGAAGTCTAGGCCAACTACTTCGTCCTGTAGCTTGGAGAAATTTACCTTGAGGGGAATTGTGATGGCTTCAGAGCCTTGTCTACCATCCAGGTTCCATGGGGAGGAGCTCTGAGTGTCCAGGGTCAGGGACGAATTGCAGAATACTTCATTCTGCTCAGTATCTTGACCTTTATGAGTGATCACAATCACATCAGGCCCTATGGGATGGGTAGCAGGCATCCCAATCATAGACTTTTCTTCTCCATTCTTGGGCATAGTCACCCTCGGCAGATCTGGGTTGGCAGGCTCAGAAGATTTGCTAGTCCAGAGCTGGCGAAGGGTTCTGTTCTCAGCAAAAGAGTGGAGCCGTGAAGGGGGTGAGGCACTATGCTCTTTCCGGTATCGTCTTCTGGGGGAATCTCCTCTATTCCAGGATCTGCGATTATTGCAATCGGAGGAGTGTCCTCTTCTTAGACTAGTTTCTTCTCTCCATCTAGACTTCCTCCTCTCTTCTCCCCTTCCCGAAGAAGCAGGTGGCGCATGCAAAGCCAGGGATGGGGGTGCCAGATCCGTCGGGGATTGCATCCATGTCATTGGGTGCGGTGTTGAAGAATCGATAGATGTCCTTCGACCATATGGGGTGTCGCCGAATGCAGGGCAAATTGCTCGAAGTGGCATGGCAAGCGGCCATGCCATGGGCAAGCAGTCCCACATCACTTCTCGCGCTGCTCCTGTTCTACACCTGTTCCACCATCACCGTCTGTCGCTTTCGTGGGTGTGGTGCAGTGAGGCGAGAACCAGGGTCCATGAGCTCCTCCTATGTGCATTTCTTCATCACCACAGGCTCCAACACTGCTGCCCCAATTTCACCTAGGAATAACTCTGCACCACCACTGCTGATTTCGACGTGGCCCGCAGGCTCGATGACGGTGGGTTCAAGGATGGTGTTTCTCGGGGATGGAGCTATCATGGATGTGGAGTTGCGAGAGTGCGGTAGAAAGCCGGTACAAGGGCTTGGGCTTTGGCGGGGATGGAAGGCGGCAGCGAGGCCATGGCGGAGGAGGAGCAGAGCGCCATGGCCATGGCGTCGCGGGATGTTGTCCTCAGGTGTTGATGTCCTCCTGTTGGCGAGCGGGACGTGATGCTGTCCTCTGGCTACAAACGGTTGGAGGAAAGCTAAATTAGTTGCTCTGTTGAAGAAGGTGATTTTTTGCGTATCCAGTTGTCAGCCCAACAAGCTCCGAATGTGAAAATGGGGTTTCATTTTTTTCTGTCCTTGTTAGAGATAGCTTGAGTGATACTCAGTGTACTTGGCTACTTGACTAAGCCCTCTTTCAAATTTAGTTAAAGTTTTTATATTGTTAGATGTGACTGCAGATTGGAGATATTGCAACAGCTAGGTTCTAGAGTAAATTGAATGAATAGGTTTCAACTTTGGCCTTGTTTGGCAGCTTATTTACATAAAGAAACAAAAATTTCTCTAAATAACATACTTTTGTAGTAATTTATTAGTTTCAATTACTTCTCAGACTGAACTAAAAATAGAATATAAACATAAACCGATATTTACTGGCTTTTCAAATAAGTTGGTTTTTTACAAAGTGGGATCTAGGTCATAGAGGGCATTTGTTAGCTTCAGCAACCTTGTGTTATAGGGGTGGAAAAAACGGATCAAAAAATTGAAACAGAAGAAACCGAGACCGGAACCAAAAAGACCAAAATATCATGTATTTGTTTGGGTAATGAACTAAATGACAAAAAATAAAATTTTGATTCGGGTACCACACTCGGGTACCCAAAATAACTGAAAAGTCGGTCCATCAAAATATTAAGTTAAGTTATGACATATAACCTATGAACAATTCAAATTTTAATATTTCATTTTTAGTTGTGATGTATGAAGTCGTTGGATTTAACCGTTTATTTTTGATCCGTCATTTCTAGACATATAATTTATTAACTCGTGGCATTAAATTCGTTAATGATATTGAACTTGTGCGAGCATGATATGCCCATAATGTAATCGGGTATTTCGGGTAAGACCAAAGATCAAAGACCGAACCGAAATTTTAGTATCCAAAATTTTTGGGTATGTAATATTATTACAACATTCCCGGTAGTGATTTCAAAAAAGAGAAATTAGAAAAAGGTTGAAAGACCCGAATCAAAATATCGGGTAGATCGAAAGCCCACGCCTACTTGTCGGTAAATATGAATGTCACTAGTTGAAGAAGCTTCCGTAACAGAATAGGATTGAGGCATGGTGTTGACTATAAGAAATGGTCAAAATCATACGACCTGGAAAAAACTAACTGGTCAGACTAGATTAAACGGTCATCGAAAGTTAAATTTGCATTGACACCACTAATGTGCAACTCTCATTGAGACGATTGATATTCACTCATGGATTTTCCAATTTATTAGACTCCAAATGCAAAAATATGACTTGAGAATATTTAAGTCACATAGAAGTCAAATTTATTTTAAAACTGGTCACATTGTTTTTTACGACTCATACTAAGAGTTAGATTTTGATATGAAAATTGTAAAAGTTTTGACTTATAATGGAACAAGACCAACTCACCCTATAATAATCAAATAGTTCCGAGCTCATTAAGGCATCCAATCGATAATAATAACAATCTTCTTTTACACTATACTTTTTATCTCTTTACCATATTTTTCTAACATCAGTATTGTATTTCTATCATCTCGATGGTTATTGAAGTCATCGTAACCTACCAAAGCTATGCCAATCCTACACAGCTTGTCCTAATTATTATAAGTTTGTGTAGCAATGTATGATTACAGATCACACACACCCATAATTTTCAATTTTGCACATTGTACTACAACATGCGTGCACCTTCGGGTAACCTCACACGTTTATTTTGCTAGGCGGGACAGAGTTGCCTATGCTTTGGGACCTGCTCTCATGCATGCTCCCTCAACATGCTCTGCTATTCGGGGCCTTAACGACCCAACCAAATAACAAGCAGTTAGAGCCAAAATAGAAGAAACAAATTACATCATCTACTGCCTCCAAGAGACTAAATTAGACTCAATACCCCGCTCAATAATAAAAAAAATAGCACCTAAGCGCTTTGACCAATACACCTTCACGCCCTCACAAGGAGCCTCGGGTGGAATCCTAGTGGGATGGAACGGCAGCCTCCTACAGGGGATTGTGGAACAAACAATGCCTTTCGCAATCACCATCAATTTCACATCAAACACAAATGGCAAACAATGGACGCTCTCTACAGTATACGGCCCGTGCACAGGCCAACCAAGACTAGACTTCATGAATTGGTTTACCTCCCTAAACATCACCGATGTTCAGGACTGGCTCATTATCGGGGATTTCAATCACTACCGATCAATAGATAACAGAAATAGACCAGGGGGAAACCATACGGACATGCAAACTTTCAATGCAGCCATAAACCAGCTAGTGCTTGTAGAAATCCCCCTTAAAGACAGGAAATACACCTGGAGCAACATGCAGGCCTCCCCACTGCTACAACAACTGGACTGGTGCTTCACCTCGCCTCACTGGACACTGTCTTTCCCTACCACACTACTGATACCTCTAGCCAAAACAACATGAGACCACATCCCCTGCATGGTACAACTGAGTACTGTTATCCCGAAGCCCCAACAATTCAGAATTGAGAACTACTGGTTCGACATACCAGGCTTCAGAGACCTAGTAACCAATATATGGAATGGGGCACCAACACAAGGGCTGGATGCTGCGAGATCCCTCTCAAAGAAATTCAAAATTCTCAGAGCTGCAATCAAAAGATGGAGCAAGGCATTGGGCTCACTATCCAAGAAACTGAAAATATCAAACGAATCCATTCTCATCATAGACCATTTGGAAGAAAAGAGGCCCCTTAGCCACCTAGAATCCACTTTCAGAGCCCTCATCAAGCAACACACTCAATCCCTACTGAAACACCAACAAGAATATTGGAAACAGCGATACACGGAGAGGTGGACAAAACTGGGGGATGAACCAACTAAATTCTTCATCGCTGCAGCTACTACCAGATACAGAAGAAACTTGATCACAAGCCTCACAGATGCATCGGGAAGGACAGTAACGAACCATGCAGCCAAAGCCGCAATACTATGGGATGATTTCAAAACCAGAATAGGATGCACAAATGCTACAGCGTTATGGGAAGGACTGCAAAACATAATCACACCACATCCAAACCTCCAATCCCTCATAGAGCCCATATCGACCGAGGAGATCGACAACATAGTTAAACATATGCCACCCGACAAAGCGCCGGGCCCAGACGGGTTCAACAACAGATTCTATAAAAAATTCTGGGACATCATCAAAAACGATATATACAACCTCTGCAACGCATTCTTCAACAACGGATGCAGCCTACAACCTATCAACAGCTCCATTATCACACTCATCCCAAAGAAACCAACCCCGGAAACCTCGGCCGACTATAGACCAATTTCCCTACTTAACTCAAGCATCAAAATCATAAGCAAAATCATGGGAGAAAGGATACAGACCATCCTCAAAGATATCCTACACGTCAACCAATACGGCTTCATCAGAACGAGAACAATCCAAGACTGCATTGCATGGAACTATGAGTTTATACATCAATGCAAGAGATCAGGGAGGCCCTTAGTGATGCTGAAACTAGACTTTGAAAAAGCCTTTGACATAATGGAACATGATGCCATCCTCACGGCCTTAACCAACAAAGGGTTCCCACAGCAATGGGTCAACTGGACAAGCAACATACTATCTACAAACACTTCAGCAATCTTACTCAATGGAGTACCAGGTAAATTCTTCCACTGCAAAAGGGGGGTCCGACAAGGATGCCCACTCTCGCCAGCTCTCTTCGCAATCGCAGCAGACCTACTCCAACACCTCACAAACCACGCCAAACAAAGAGGCTTACTGATACCCCCACTACCACACCTATCCAATCACGACTTCCCGATAGTCCAGTATGCCGATGACACAATCATCACAATACAAGCGTCCCAGCAACAAATATTCTTCCTAAAAACCTTACTCTCAGCCTTCACAGCCGCAACAGGCCTCAAGATTAACCTAGAAAAAACATTCCTAATCCCAATCAACCTTACCCCAGATCAAGCAACCACCATGTCGGCCACCTTTGGGTGCCAACTAGGCACACTACCCTTCACCTACCTTGGAATACCTCTAGGAAACACAAAACCAAAGAGCACTGACTTCCTACCACTTATCACTAGAATTGAGCGTACACTCAACACCACATCCACTTACCTGTCCATGGCAGGAAGGTGCACAATTGTAGACTCCCTACTATCATCAATGCCAATATACACAATGTGCACTATCAAACTACATACCAAAACAATCCAACAAATAGACAAGTACAGAAAAACCTGCCTATGGAGAGGCTCGGACATCATGGCCAAGGGGAAACCCTTGGTGAAATGGGAAGACACCACAACACCAAAGAAAAAGGGCGGAATTGGACTCAAAAACCTACACCTCATGAATCAGGCCTTCATACAAAAATTCCTCTACAAACTCTAAAACAAAAAGGACACGCCTTGGGTGCACCTCATCCTCGACTCATATTGCGCAGATGGCACCCCACCCCATCAAATAACAAACAGGGGTTCCTTCTGGTTCAAGGACATCATGAGCCAGTGGGAAAGCTTCAAACAACAAACCAAGGTAAACATCGGAAAGGGAGACACGGTTTCCATGTGGCACGACAAGTGGTATACAACGGAACTATTTTTGACTTTCCCCAACCTCTATACACACGCAAGACACCAAAATGTGTCCATAGCCCAATACATTACAACAACGGACATACATGCCAACTTCCACACCCCAATTTCGACACAGGCCCTACAGGAACTAAACCTTCTCACCAACATCATCCAAGGCTTACAAGACACCAATGACACATGGTCATACAAGAATAACATCAAAGGCTTCTCATCCAGTTACATCTACAACAACAACTTCAGCTTTAACACAACACCGCCTCCAACATTGAACTGGATCTGGAAGACGAAGCTCACAAAGAAGCTCAAAATATTCTGCTGGCTCATGTTCTTGGACCGCCTGAACTCCAGAAATCTACTCAAAAGAAAGAACTTCAGCATCGAAAATGACGACTACTCCTGTGTCCTATGCACAGCGGCTCCAGAGGAACTGACATATCACCTATTCTTCCAATGTGAATTCAGCACCGCATGCTGGGCAGCCATACAAATCAACTGGAACCACAGTGTACCATTCTTCACAATGATTCAAGAAGCAAAAAGAAACTGGACCGGTCCACCGTTCATGGAAATATTCATCACGGCAAGCTGGGAAATTTGGAAACAACGAAACGAATTCATCTTCAGAAGCAACGCTCCATCACTCTCATCCTGGAAGCATAACTTCCATACAACTATGTCACTTCAATGTAATAGATTCCCAACCCCCATCAAAACTTGTACTCAGCTGTGGCTATCGGCCATAAACCAAATCATTCCCACCTCGGGAATATGATTTGGTTTATGCTGATATCCTCACCTGCCTGCATTGCAACCCTCGGATTGCAAACTATATATTAATATAACACAGTCGGGGCATCCCCTACTGTTTGCCTTCAAAAAAAAAACATGCTCTGCTATCATTCATATATGTGTTTTGGTGGCTAGGGGCGGACTTAAATGGGTAAAGGGGCTCGAGGCCTCTTACTGCCCATGGAGTAGTGGAACCCTTCTAGAGCTCTCCTCCTTATTTTTTGAAGGCATGAAAGAGAATTCAGAGGGTTGAAGATTGAAGATGACTTCTATTTTGTGATTACGGTATATGTCCAGCCTTCCTAAAATTTTAACCTATGTCCACCACTGTGGGGTACGCGGCTTCTATAGTCCCATTCTATACTTTCTATGGGTACTCATACTAATGTGTCATAATTTTATTGGTTTGTTTATTAATGAACAGTTTAACTATCACATCTTTACAACAAATAGGATTATGATACATAAGTGGAAGCACGTATCATAGCCTACAAAAGGGCCTTGTGAATCCGTGGGCCGGAAGGGCCTCCTACTATTTGGGATCATTAAAATGGATCAATGTGGGCTGTGAAATAAAAAGGGACGGATTGGATTGGACTTGGTGTAAAAAGGATCGGATCATTTATAAAGCCCGTTTTGGAAAAAGGGCCGAGCTCGTGGATCTCGGCCTGTTTGGGTTTAACTGGATCGGCGGTCACCAGACCCAGTAGGCAGCAGCCCACGACGGCCATGAGACACTCGGTGTGTTAGGGTTCTGCCTCACCCTCACGGCCGCATCCCGCATGGCCGCACGCCACCTTGCGCAGTGACGCTTGAAGTGGCTCGCGCTCGCGCCTCACAGTGGCAGTGACGCCGGCTCGCGCCTCATGGTGGAGGCGATGGCGCAGCGCCAAACTCCTACGACGGAGGCTATAGCGCCCATCTCCTACAGCCGCGACAACGTCTCCAAAGTCAGTGCTCGTCGGAGCCTCAGCGCGATATGTCCTCTTCGGAGGAGGCAAGTCCACCGGCTCCGCGGCCTCATCTACGACAACCTCGAGGCAGCCAAGAAGTCAGTGCCTGTAACACCCCCCCCCCCCCCCCCCCCCCCCGAGGAGAGAGTTCGGCCGCTAATCTTTATTCAACTTAGCCTTTCCTTTGATTTTAGGATATACGTATCTATTTAATAGATCCATAAAGGTAAAAGTAAGAATGTCTGAGCTAACTATGGTAGGGAATGGTTCATTGAATTCTTGTACAGCAATGATGAGCCCATCTTATGGTGATTTGTATTTAGAATCAGCTCTTGTACAGAGTATTAATTCATTTAGAAAGTTATCTATGTTATATGTAGAGAAGTTATCATAATATTGATTTTGTATCAAATTAACAGGTTTTGTATCCTTTTAGTAGCTGAACTATTATTTGTAATATTTTGATTCATTATAGTGATTTTTACATGTGGACTTTTTCCTGGGTGGATTTATATTGTCAGTCTTTGAGACATTGTTCAATGTCATATTGACTGAGCAGTCGGTACCTGGTACTTTCATTTAAGATTTACCCTGTATCAATAGTATAGAGCAGCCGACACCCTGGATGTTCAGTTCAAAGATCATTGACCTTTCAAGTAGTGCAATAGTGTGTGTGTACTTTTTTTGTTTTGAGTTAGTGCAGAAATTTGTTCGCAGTCTGCTCCATCCTCACAGAAGCTTCATTCACTTTAATTGCAGCTTCGACGAACTCGCCTTCAGCTTCAACGACAGCAAAGACTCAACTGTACTCTCCTCGCCGCGCCATGCATTCTCTTTGTCGTTTGAATTAACCACACTCGTGATGGCTACGTGTGTAACTAATTAGCCATCGTGATAACTGATAACTCAAACCATCAACAGGTGCTGCTGCATCTGCTTCGGGCTGGCGGCTAACGTTTCCCTGAAATCGATTTGTTCACCTACGAAACCTCCTCGACATAAGAACTCTAATAAGCTTGCTTTATTCTATCGTCGATGCAAACTATAATGGTCGACTGCATCATATATATACTGTTCTTTACGAGTCAAGTGGCATATATAGAGACTGAATGCTGGTGCTTTTTGCACATATTTTCTGCAGCTACGGGTTGCCGTTGGAGATCATCAAGCAGATTTCAAGTCCGGCCTCAAAGCCCTGCTGAAGGAGAAGCCTACCAGAGGGATCTTCCTTGCCTACCAGTAACTCTCTTGAACGGCCTTTCATTTGCAGTTGCACAGCACAGCACAATTCTTGTGTTTAGCTCAACTTCTTGCACGATCTGTTTCCCCTGCAACCTACCCAATACCCGTAACGAAACTACAAGGTTAATTTGTTGTAGGTTGGTCAACAACAATTCTCCCGAGTTCACCATTACTTTTCTAGTTCACTTGTTTTTTATACATCATTTGTTTGCTAGTTCCTGTCTGAATCAGAGCTATATTCATACAACTATTTTTTTTTCGAAAAAGCGTATTCATACTACTACTATTTGCAGTGGCTGTATTCACATGATTGTTGTTTTATTTATATTTATATCCTTGATTTTTAGTATTGTTTTGGTATTTACATTTCTAGGTGCATTCAATATAAACATTCAGTTTGAAATATATTCTATGGAGAGGGTTCTTTCAGTGTCTGAGGGGGTAGCTGATAGTCGTGAGACAACAGACCAGTCAAGTCGCTCTTCTAAAAAAAGAGCTTTGATTTGGAAATTCTTTGAAACTGAATTAGTTGATGTCAAAGGTAAAGCAATATGCAATTATTGCAAGATGCATTTGTCTAATGAATCTGGGAAGGGAACAAGTCACCTAAATAGGCATATTGCACAACATTGTCTAGAAATTCCACAAGAGGACAGGACAAAATTCTTGAAAACCTTGAAGCAGAAGTCTGGTGAGGGAGAGGAGGTCATCTTTGACCCTGATGTTTGTCGCACATTAATTGCCAAGTTTTTTATTAGTGGAGATTGCTTTTAGAAAAGCTGATGACCCATATTGGAAAAAGTTGATGAGCTATTGTCACCCATCTTTTAGACCAGTTGGTATACAAGGTGCGCAAGATGATATACTTTCAGTCTACGGGGATGAGAGACGTCAACTACTTGATGTAATTGCAAGGTTGGATTTCCAATTTAACAACTGATTTGTGGACTTCTAATCAGAATCTAGGGCACCTATGTGTTACAGCATACTTTATAGATGGGGAACATATTCTGTGGAAGAAAATACTTTCATTCAGGCAAATTTCATTTCCACACACATCATATGCTGTTCAAGATGGCATCACATCTTGTTTGATGGAGTGGGGTCTAACTGATAAAGTGTTCACACTCACACTAGACAATGTGACTGTGAATGATAGGGAAGCTAGGGACATTCGTGATGCCTTAGGTGGTGAGATGTTTCTCAAAGGTGAGCATCTCCATGTGCGGTGTGTTGCGCATGTTCCTAATATCATGCTTCAACAAGGTGTCAATATCCTCCCTCATGCGATATCAAGAGTGATAGATATCATTAAAGTTGTGAAATCTACACCTCGCATGCATATTTTATACTCCATCATAGAGAAATTAGGCCTCAAAACTAAGGCAGGGATGACTATGGTTGTTTTGCATCGTTGGAATGCGACATACAATATGTTGCATGAGGCCCTTGAGTATAAAGTAGCTCTAAATCTATATGCTAATGAGCAGTTATATGTTGCTCCAATGGAGCAAGAGTGGAGTAAAGTTGAAGCTCTTCATAATTTTCTTCAAGCATTCAGTGATGCAACTTAAGTCTTCTTTGCTCATAGTCATCCCATGGCACATTTGTTTCTGAAGATGGTTCTAGCAATCAAAGATGTATTGCTAGATGAATCATAGAACTCGGATGAGCTTTTAAATGAAATGGCTAATGCAATGTATGTCAAGTTTGAAAAATATTGGGCTCGGCCTAATGTAGTTCTACTACTAGCTGTTGTGTTTGATCCTACCTTAAAAATGGCATTTCTTAGATTCTATTTTCACACTATCAATGAAATTGTTGAAGACAAGTTGAGGGCTCTAAGATCAGCTATTAAAAAAATTTATGAGGAATATGAGAAGGTTATGAGAAGGGACAATATGCATTTGAGTACTTCATTTGATCAAAATATGACTGCCAGTGGTTCTGGTTCTAGTTTGTTAAGAGGTCCACTTTTAGGTAAAAGGCGAGTCGAGTTAGCTTTTGCTCAGTTTGCATTAGAAAGACTTGATTCTGGATCACAATGATCAGTACTAGACAAGTATCTTGAGGATCCTAGAGTACAAATCAGTGGAGATGTGAACTTCGATATCTTGGCATGGTGGAAAAAGAATTCAGATGTATATCCAATCTTGTCTAAAATGACTAGAGATTTTCTGGGCATTCTTGTTAGCACGGTGTCCTCAGAATCTGCATTTAGTAGTGCTTGAAGGATACATGGAAAAGAGAGAACATCACTTGCTCCTGAAACTCTTGAAGCTTTGATTTGCTCTAAAGATTGGTTCATAGGATTTAGTCCTGAGGATGAAGGTAATTTAAGTAGTAAATTAATTTTGATATATTTGTAGTGTTGTATTTTCAGTCTGAACTTTATTTTAATATCATTTCAAGTCATGTGCAGGTCAAGCTCTAGAGGGAAAGCGTATCTTTGATGAGGACGAAGATGAAGACATATATTGGTATCATTCAAGTTATCTTTTCTGATTCCTCAGTTTTAATATGGGATCCACTATTTTCTGTTGCACAGTAGTTGCTTCTTTCTTGCTCAACTTGCAAACTTTAGTTCAGAATTTCTTTCTTTGCTCCTCGTTGATAGTTCTGATTTTTTGTTGACTGTGGTTGGTCCACTTTTCCTACTACAACTTGCATTTCTACAAAATTCATGCATATGTGAATACCTGTTGGCATCCAGTGTTGGCATCCCGGATGTACCATTTTCTGTTATCTAAATTGGTTATTGCACCTGTAACTGCAGGAATTATTCTTGAAAAAGTTTGCAGATGATGCTTACTGGAATGCCCTGAAGGATCGTAAGTTTTCTAATGCTGTTGTATGTTCATTTTATCAAGGAAAATCTCCGATAGAAAAAAAAAGCTGTTGTATGTTCATTCAAATAGCTTCATGATGTGGAGCTTCTGTCTTTGACCTCACTATCACACACCCAAATGACATCCTAAAGCTTTGTTGAAATTGTTCTGTAGAACTGTGAATAGGAGAGTTTGGTTAGTGACATGATGTATAAAATAACTGTACAATTGTGATTGATGTATTAAGTTCAGTTTGCAATAAACAACATATCACTATGTGTTCATTTCTTACACGTTTCAACATTCTTAGTGTCTTTTGGGATCCGAGTCTAAACTGAACATGGTATGTGAATCTTCTCAGGTTTCAATTTTTGTTGTGGTTCAAATGATTTTAACTTGTTGATGAAGGAAATGTTAGAAGCTTCTGGGAAAAATTGCTTCTACAAAAATTATGATCTCATTCAGCCAAAGGTAGTGTACTTGTTAATTCCACATTCTCTCAAATCGCTAAAAAGAACTATATCCTGCTTCTCTTTCTTTGTCTGTTTCTTTAATATCAAATAAATTGCCAGATAGCATGTACTAACTAATGCAATAATAACCTGCAGATCCTGCAGGTTCTGGTAGAGCATTTCATTCTCAACGGAGTTAGCTTTCAATTAAGAGTTGGAGTCAGTTAGCAGTTAGCTTTAGTCTTAAAAGAGTTTTAAGACCATTGCTTTGTGTCGATCTTATTGAACTTGTCATATACTGTACTTCTCACTTATTTAGCAATGGATTTGTATATTAAATTATTGCTGTCAAACTATTAATGTACAAAATATATTCTCATATATACTCATATGTTTACTTTCAATAATTTTGGAGCTATTTTTCCTTTTCTGGCTTTGTTTATTTTAAAACGGTAATTTTGCACTGCAGCAGCAGGCGTTTTCCTTTTAGTTTGGACTTGCAACAGTAATTTCGTTACTGTAGACGAAACAGTTCAACTTTCTTCGTTATTCTAGCAGCCCACGGGCTCAAAACGTATAAGAATTGTTGGGCTGGCCCAAATTCCTTAAACGGGTCTGGATCGGATATGATCCATTTTTTAGAAGGGCCGGATTGGATAGGATATTTGAAGATGAAAATGGATCGGGCTAAGATCGGGCCCAACAGAAAAAAAGAAAAAGGCTGGATAGAGTTTGGGCTGGGCCTCAGCCCATTTGCAGGCCTACATGTATGTAAGCACAGATGGGTGGGTGGCCCATCAACCTTAATACTGGACCATCAACTGTGGTCCATTACTTTTTTTTTTAGAAAAGCCCCCCGAGCAGTGTCGGACGGGGGGTTCCATTTAAGTAGAAAGTTGACAGAACAACAGATGGTCTTTACAGTACAACATTGTCTAAAACTCAGAAAAGATCTGGGAAAGAAGAGGAGAAACGGAGCAGTTGGACGTGGCCAATGAAGAGGATTAATTTCAAAGCCCGTCGAGCAGAAGTCCCAGGTGCTTGGTGCCCGTGACTTTCCATTGAAGTGCTTCCTCTTTGACGTCGGACAGAATGCGCAGCAGCGGCCATTCGTTGTCATCGAATACTCGCGTGTTGCGTTCCTTCCACAGGGTCCAGCAGATCAGAATTGCTAATGAATGCAATACTTTGTTCCGTCGGTCTCCAGCACTCAGAGCCCCGAACCAGTCGACGAGGCCAGCGATCGGTGACCATGTCGTTGGGCCGAAGGATGGCGACCGTAGCCATGCACTCAGCTCCGTCCACACCGTTCGTGAGAAGGGGCAGTCCTAGAGCAGATGTTCAGCTGTCTCAAAATTCCTGAGACATAGTTGGCAAAAATAGAGGTTGGGCCAACCTCTCCTCTGCAGCCTTGCCGCCGTCCATACTCTGTCCTGGAGGATCAACTACATGAAGATTTTGCATTTTGTTGGAGCCCATACCTGCCATAACAATTTAGGAAGCGGGGAGCACACAGATCTTTGGAATTGCAGCTTATAAGCCGATCATACAAAGTATTGGCCTGTCCTTGAGAAGCGCCATGTGATCTCGTCCGGCTGATTGGAATTTGGTTCAAAAGCAAAGTCTCGGAGGCTCACCCAGATGCTGACAAAATCATGGATGAGAGGGGCAGATAAGTCGTGAAAGATATCCTGGACCCACTGCTGGTTATTGAGAGCTTCGACCACAGATTTTCATTTTCTTTTGAAGTGATTGTATAGGGACGGGAAGAGGGAGGCCAGAGGGGCACCGAGCAGCCATGTTGACATCCAGAATCGAGCCAATTTTCCGTTGTCAACTGTGACCTGGGTGGCTGCTTCAAAGAGCTGGCTGTCCACATTGTCTATTGGGAGCTCGGAGCCAACCTATGCTTTCTGCGGAGAGTGCCACTGGGACCAGCATCATCACAGACGAAGTGCACGGCTGAAACGGTGCAAGTCCAGTAGCCCCAAACTGCCATATTCAGTTGGCCTGCAGACTCTCGCCCAGTGAACCTTGCTCTGCCCACCATGAATCTCTTGCGTCCCTGACCAGAGGAAACGGCGATGGGCTTTGTCCAGCTCACTAATGAACTTCTTCGGGACTTTGAGAACTGATAGTGCATAGGCCGGGAGGGATGAAAGGACAGTGCGCGTAAGTTCTCGCCGACCACCCATGGAAAGGAGGTGACCCTGCCAGCCTGCAAGGCGTGCTTTGACTCTGTCCTGAATGGATTGTAGATGGGAATGTCTTGTGCATTCCAAGGTCAGTGGTAGTCCCAGATAGTGTATTGGGAACTCCTGGCGTTGTCCCTCAAAATCAGCAAGTGCCGTGTTGAGGAGTTCAGCAAAGCATTTGACGGGAGAAACCGAGGTCTTCACTTCATTAATCCTCAATCTAGTGGCATCACCAAACCTGCGCATTACCTCCGTTGTCAGCACGATCTCTTGCGGCACCAGGTTGAGGAAAATAAGAGCATCATCAGCATAGAGGGATATGTGTTGTGTTGCTAGGCGGTTCGGTAGCGGTGTGAGGAGTCCGGCTTGAGAGACAACATCCAGGACCCGCTGCAGCGTGTCGAAGACCAGGATGAAGAGGTAGGGCGATAAAGGGTCACCTTGTCGCAGTCCACGACGGTGCTCGATCATCGGCCCTGGGATTCCATTTAGTAGAATTCTAGAGGAGGAGGTCGCAAGCATCAAGGTGATCCAGTTCCTCCACTTAGCCAGGAATCCTCTTATCTCCATCAACTCTAGGAGGAACTCCCAGGAGACACAATCAAAAGCCTTTGAGATGTCCACCTTCATAAGCAGCGGCAGCTTATTTTCTGATGCAACGAGCGGGCTAGATTTTTCACATATAGGTAGTTATCTTGTATGCATCTTTGCTGTATAAAAGCACTTTGGGCCTGGGAAATTAGGGCGTCAATGTTTGTTGACAGGCGAGCTGCAAGCACCTTGGAGAAAAGTTTTCCAAAAGAATGGAGCAAGCTGATCGGCCGAAAGTATACCAGATGCTCAGCTGGTTCTTGTTTTGGGATCAGGGTGATAGTTGTCGTGTTCATCCTCCAAAGTTGGCCTTCCTGCAGATTGTACAGACTGTTGAAGGCATCCATAACCTCTTGTTTGATGATCAGCCAGCAGGCTTTATAGAAATTAGCTGTGAAACCGTCTGGTCCCAGAGCTCACTCAGCAGGCAGACTTTGTATTGCGTTCAGCACCTCGTCCTCTGTGAAAGGCACTGCCAAGTGGTCAAGTTGGAGTTGCGGCAGCTGAAGCAGGTCCCAGTTTATCGCTGTCGTCCTTGATACTTTGGTGCCTAGGAAAGATTCAAAGTAATGATGGACTACAGATTCTTTTTCCTCATGGGAGCACTGGAAGGAGCCCGGTGAATTTTGAAGTCTGTGAATGTGCAATTTCCATCACCATCCGCTTGCTTGGATGTGGAAAAACCGCGTGCACGCATCCCCTTCTCAGAGCCACTGAATCCTTGATGCCTGCCTTTTCCGTGCTCTCTCTACTGCGGCAAGGCCCAACAATCGCACCTTCAGTTCTAGATGAAGGGCAACCTCCGGTTGGCTCAGTTGTCTACATTCTCCAGTCTCGTCCAGTCTGGCTATCAAGTCAGTGGCCATTGCCATCTTGATTTTTGTTTGACCGAACAGGCGTTGGCTCCAGGTTCTGAGTGCGGTAGCAACCTTCTGTAGTCTATGGTGTAGAATATTGATCGGATCTTGGCCGTGCACAAGCATCCCCCATGCCTGGCTTACTGTATCTCTGAAACCCGGCATCCGGATACAAAAGTTTTCAAACATAAAAGTGGGGGTCTTCTCAGTGATGATTGATGGGCTAGCAAGATTGGGTAATGATTTGAGATGGAGGATGATAGAGCTTGAAGGTGAATATCTGGGAGGAGGCTAGCCCACATGGCGTTACAGAGCATGCGGTCCAATCTAGCCAAGGTTGGCTAGGCTCTTCCATTGGACCACGTAAAGCGTCTGCCTCTCAGAGATACATCCATGAGCTCTGCGTGATCCAGGGCACGTCAGAATGATCCCATTAGTCTTCTGTTGATGTTCTCATTGCTTTTATTGTAAGCATTGATGATCAGGTTGAAACCTCCCATGCAGAGCCGTGGCTTTAGAGTCGTGATCTCCTCCATGAAACCTCATTTGTGCTCATTTGCCATGGGCCCGTAGACTGCCATGATTTGCATTGTCTCATCGATGCCACGCACACGGAGGAAAAATGTTATGGTGTGTTCCAGCAGGAGTGGCTGCGCAGTCTCACTGTACTCGTCTTCCCAAGCAATCAAGATCCCTCCTCATGTGCCGTTTGCCGGCAATTGTCTTGAGTTGTAGGTTTGGTCTCCCAATATTTCCAATAATAGACCGTGGTTTACATCAGCTAGCTTTGTTTCCTAGAGGGCCAGGATCCCCGACTTGGTTGATTGCAACATGTCCCAAACCACCTGCCGGCGGGCAGGCGAGTTGAGGCCCCTGACATTCCAGAAGAGTAGAGATAAGTCGATACTCTTTCTTGACACAGTGTTTCCAACAGTTGGATGGCCTTCCATTGATGATTACAGTGCAGGGACAACTTGAGGGAACATTACAGGAAAGATGACACCTTCGTACAGGCAGACCGTGACAGGATTCTCCAATCGAGGCCCCAAGAAAGAATCTGTGCGGAGCTGTAGGAGCCCACACTAACACTGGGAATAGAAGTACTAACATTGGTAGGAGAGAAGGCAGCATCATACTAGAACCAGAGGATGGCACAGACATCCTAAACCTGACTTGGCAACTCCTACTCCCTGGCTGCGAGAGCCTCAGAGCCAGTCATAACATCAGTCTGCTCCAGGTTCAGCGCTCTCCTGAGCGCCAGGATGGCTCCCTGGGGTAGGGGCTCTCGAAAGAGGTCCGAGTATTTCTTGAGAGTGTCATCCCCCATAACGTTTGCTCTGTTTACCATAGCAAGCTGCTTGATAAGGCAGTGTGTGGCCCGTTGAGCAATAGGGATGACAAAAGCCTTAGCTGCTTGACACAGACTCCGGCGAGTTGGCACCGAGGGCGGCGCAGTCTGGCGTTATCGACAACCGCGAGTTGGGGGGGGTCGCTGGCAGGAGCGGTTGTGTCGGCAGTTTGAAGAGGCGATCCATCAGGGAGTCGCGAGACTTGTCTAGGGCCTCCCTGAATGTAGCCTAGGGGGGGGGGGTGAATAGGCCTGTTGAACTTTTGTTGGAACATGAAACACTTAGAAACCTGATCAAACACAGATAAATCGGACTAGTCCGGTAGGGTGCGGACTAGTCCGGTGTGTGCATACTAGATCGATCAAGTTTATCGATGATTTCGATCCAAGTACTCTATGCATCGGAAATTGAGTTGTAACTAGAGTGTATTGTTTTAATGAAACTAGATATAGCACAAGTTAACTTTAGTTTAAACATTTTAACGTAAGTTGAACAAGATCAAGCAAACCCTAGATTGCAATGAATAACAAGAACAAAAATAAAGACACAATGATTTTATCCCGTGGTTTAATTCCACAGAGGAAATCTACATCCACGCTGAGGAGTCCATAGAGGACCGGGTCTTCACCAACCCTACCCTCGTCGAATCGCCACAGAGGCTGATTCTCTTCTACTAATCACAAAAGGGTAAATCACCGTGTTAAAGGAGCCTTCTCACAAGTTGAGGGCTCCCCAAGATTTACAATTCGAAACACCACCAAACACACTTAAAAGATATGCAATAAAATAGCAAGAGTGTGTGAGATATTCAAACTCAAGAGCTCAATACGTGAAGAACGTGTCTCTCCTTTGATCTATGGTTAATCCTCAAGGATTTGATCTTTCTTGCATTGGATTGTGTGGAGAGACATGTTTTCTGAGCTCTTGGAAGGTGTGACGATGCAAGGGGTCAAGAGATTTCATAGTAGGGTCGTGCACCTCTATTTATACTAGGGTTTCCAAAGGTTACCGTTAGGGTTTACAAAGTCCGGACTAGTCTGTGGTGGACTCCGGACTAGTCCGGTGTGCGGCGTGTGGGAAACCCTAAGTGTTCAGGAATATCAGACTTGTCCGACAACATGCGTATTAGTCCGATTTGGTCTCTGGAGATATTCGGACTAGTCCGGCACATATCGGACTAGTCCGGCGTGGTGAATCTCTTAGTGAATTGAGGACAAGTCCGCACTTGGAGGACTTGTCCGATCTTAGTTAGAGAATTTATCGGACTAGTCTGTGTAGATATCAGACTTGTCCGATTTAGGTCAGAAGGATATCAGACTAGTCCTTGGTGATATCGGACTTGTCCGGATAGGTGCAAAGGTGAAGTGTTGAGAGGACAAGTCTACACTGGGGCGGACTTGTCCGATCCTATGTAGAGAGATATTGGACTTGTCCGGATAATATCAGACTAGTCTGGTGCTGTGAAACTTGGACTGTTTGCAGACAAGTCCGCACTGGGAGGACTTGTCTGTTTCTGGACAGAGAGATATCGGACTAGTCCGGTGGACATCAGACTAGTCCGGACCGGTGTGATATTGTGCAGTGAGGGTGATTCTTTTGCTTGAGATTTTGGGGTGTGTTTCTCCAACACACTCCATAGACAAAGAGTATTCTGTTCATGTCTTGAGCTCTTTTCAACTTGATTTCTCACTCTCCTTTCTTTTTGCGCTTTCTCTATAATTTCATTAAAAACTGCACCCATCTCAACAATTTAGTTATGATCTCACTTGTTTATCATAAATCAACCAAAACCCACAAGGGATACCTAGATGCACTTTCGATCTCCCCCTTTTTGGTGATTGATGACAACCAATTGAGAGTTCACAAATATGATTAAAAGTCCAGCTTTTTATAAAGTGTGCACATATGAGGGAACAAATTAAGCAATGAAAACATAAGAGATATGTGCACTCTTTATGGTGGGGGTGCAAAACTAAGTGTGTGTAAGCAATATTCATGATGAGAATGAGATAATTTACATAATCATATCAAAAGCAAGCATATATGTCAATTTCAAAGCATAAACATATATTATATCAAAGTATCATCACAAACTCCACAAACATAACTTAGAAGCATAATAAGATTCTTACAACATTAAAAACAGTCTTACACCACCGAAAGCATAACAAAGATCAAAATATGCAAAAGGAGCTATCATCTCTCATCTACGGCTACAACCTAATGACCCCCCCTCAATCTCCCCCTTTGGCATCAAGGCACCAAAAAGAAGGAGAGTAGGGATCTAGGAGTCACCGCAGGCTCATTCCTCGTTGTCGGTCCTCTCGTCGTCTCCATTGTCGTCAGTCTGAGGAGGAGGAGGAGGAGGATGAGAACCACTAGACGTACCCCCCACGCCAAAATAGGCATGCTCGAAAGGAGATAGGGGTGGAAGCTCAGTGAAGTCGGAGGCATAGTCATCAGAGATAACTGGAGATCCAATAGGCTCAATCTCCAGCTTCTGGCAAATGTTCTTGACATTTTCTTTCATATACTTCATGTCTGCCTTCCGTGCCTTGCTCAACTTATGAAGCTTCACTTCATCCTTTTTGCAGGAGCCAAAGATGGCAGCCAAGTACTTCAAGATGCCACTAGGAGACCCTTTTTGAGGAGGGGCCCTAGTGTTGGGAGCAGTCCTTGCATCTCCTTGAGCTCTCCTCGAAGCCTCTTCACTTGACTCAGGATATGGAGCAGCTGGGAGAGTGGCTTGGGAAGCCTTCTAGGGCCTTAGAGGAGTATGCTCCACATCCTTCACGAACTCAATTCCTGTAACTTTCTCAATCATAAACATCAAGTATGGTGCATAGCCACAGGAGCAGTTCGGTGTGCAGGAGATGTTCACCATATCATTCCAGATATACTCAAAAACATCAAACTTCTTGTCCTTGCTGATCACCTTCATAGATGTCCTTAGATAGCCTTGGACACTTCCTGCATCTCTGTCTTTTGGAGCAATAGTCTTCCGGAGCACTCTATTTAGAACCATGAAGAATGGCTTCATGTTGTTGGTGGAAGGATGATTGAACTTCAGGCGAGTGTCATAGAGGAACTTCATCTTGTCCTTCTCCAAGACACCGATATTGTGAATGATGAGCTCATTGCTGCTAGAATCCTCAAGGTGCAGCAGTCTCGTGAACTCATCATAAGTAATAGTATACTTGGATCCATGTCATCCAAGTCACCTTTCCTCTTCATCACTGGCAAAATAGCAGGTTGCATAGAACTGAGCGATGACTTCATCATTCCAGTTGCACCTAAAGACAAACAAGTCTTTGAGGCCATGTCTCTCCACAGCCTGTATCTCTTCATCAAATGCTGGGCAGCTCTTCCTCTCAAAGTGTGCCCAGTCAATCCATTGGCTTCAGACCACTGGAGTCTTCATCGTGAGATACACAGAACTATAGTAGTCCGCGTGGAAGTTACTCCAGAACCTTGCATCAGCCGCCTTCTTGGAACTGCTGTAATAGTCAATTGTCCTGAGTTTTGAAGCCACACCGCTTCCTTTTCTATTGAATGTTTCTTCAGAGGGGTCCCTATTCCCCTGTCTTGGAGCACTCATCCGAAGAGGTCCAATTGGACCGGTGGCAATCCCTTTCCCTTCGCCCTTAGCTTGGCGAGGAGCTGCCGAGCTAGGGCACGCTGCATCCTTTCCTTTGGATGCGGGCTTCTTGGCCACGACCTTTCGCCGCACCTGAGGTGGAGTGGGCGACGGGTCAGCGACATGGTTTTGCCGCTTCTTGCTTTGGCTCGTCGAGGACCGAAGCAATGACTCTTGGTCCATCTCAGCCTCATAGTCGGAGATCTCATCATTGGAGCTCGACATGGTCCTGACAAGAGGATTATGCAATACATGGATGAGGATTGATGTAAAGGCAATGCATAAATATCGGACTTGTCCGGTGCTCAAGTGCGGACTAGTCCGGAGTACTGGACTTGTCCGTACTAAGATTGGACTAGTCTGGTGTTCAACTGCTCAAACCCTAACTAGAAAAGCAATGGTGTTTCTCAATGCAAAAATAGCTCAAGGTAGATGTAATACAACAAGGAGTCATGTATTAACTAGTGGAGGTAAGCTATTTGGTCCACAACACAAGAAATCAATGATTTTAGGGTTTTGGAGAAAGTTTACCAAAATCCTTTGATTCTTGAGGTTGGAGGTGTTGTTGATGCGGACAAGTCCATGGACTTCGATCCCCTTGCGATGAAGATCGTTTTCCACGTAGAGTTGAAGAGATTTGGTGGAGGAATCGCCAAATCACCTTGGGGGCGTTCGAGTGAAGAGAGAGAATGTGAGGAACATTGTGAGGATGAAGGAGATTAGGGTTTTGCGCCCCTAGGGTTATGGAGTCGAAAAATCGGACTAGTCTGTGGTCAACCGAACTAGTCCAGACTATCGGATCTCTGCGGACTAGTCTGTAGTCTGCAGACTAGTCCGGGTAACCATAGACTAGTTCGTGGTCACCAGAACAGAAGCATTTATCCCATTCGTATATATTCAAAGGTGCTTACAAAGAAAATAGGGGGCCAAATCACACAAATAATATTGACGAATATGATCAGTAAACATCCAACATTCAAGCTATGACCATAATTCACCAAGATCAAGTAGTTAACATAGTTTTCAGAGAAAATAGAGAGAGATGATTTTCACAACACAATCAATGGATTTCGAAGAAGCTATACAAGTGTGCAAGTTCTCAAGCTACGTTCCGAGCATCAAGGATATTTAGTTCATTTTGGAGCTCGCAAAAATGTTTTTTATAAACTTGCTTGGTGAATATATCAGCTAGTTGTTTTTCAGTGTTGACATGGGAAATGACTATGTCTCCTTTCATTGAGTGTCTCTCAAAAAGTGATGCCGGATGTCTATGTGTTTGGTCCTAGATTGCTCAACGGGGCTTATGGGCAATTTTAATAGCACTCTCGTTATCACAAAGAAGTGGAATACATCTCATATTGTAACCATAATCCCTCAGAGTTTGTCGCATCCAAAGGAGTTGTGCACAACAACTCCCGGCTGCAACATACTCCGCTTCGGCCGTGGATAAGGCAATGGAGTTTTTTTTCTTGGAGGACCAAGAAACTAGAGATCTACCTAGGAATTGACATGTACGAGAGGTACCTTTTCTATATACTTTGCATCCGGCATAATCTGCATCGGAGTATCCAATAAGATTGAACTTGGAACCTTTAGGATACCAAAGGCCTAGGTTTGGTGTATGAACTAAATATCGAAAGTTCTTTTTATGGCTGTCAAATGACACTCCTTAGGATTGGCTTGAAATCTTGCACACAAACATACACTCAACATAATATCAGGCCTAGATGCACATAAGTAAAGTAGGGATCCAATCATGGAGCGATATACCTTTTAATCTACGTTTGGTCCGTCTTCATTGAGATCCAAGTGTCCATTTGTTGCCATGGGAGTCTTTATAGGCTTCGCCTTGTCCATTCCAAACTTCTTGAGTATGTCTTGAGTATACTTGGTTTGACTTATGAACATCCCTTCCTTTTGTTGCCTCACTTGGAATCCCAAGAAATATTTTGATTCTCCCATCATAGACATTTCGAATCTATCTGTCATAATTTTACTAAATTCTTCACAAAAGGATTTGTTAGTTGAACCAAATATAATATCATCAACATAAATTTGACAGATAAATAGATTATTATCAAAATGCTTGGTAAACAACGTGTAATCTGCTTTGTCAATCTTAAATCCATTTTCAATTAAAAAAATCTCTAAGACGCTCATACCAAGCTCTAGGAGCTTGTTTGAGGCCGTAGAGAGCCTTACGCAGTTTGAACACATGGTCAGGGAACTCTTGATCTTCGAATCCGGGGGGGTTGCTCCACGTACAACTCCTCCTTGATTGGTCTGTTGAGGAAAGCACTTTTCATATCCATTTTTTAGAGCTTGAAATCATGGTGAGCAGCATATGCAAGTAATATTCTAATTGATTCAAACCTAGCTACGGGAGCAAAAGTTTCGTCGAAATCCAAACCTTTGACTTGTGAATACCCTTTAGCCACAAGTCGCGCCTTGTTCCTTGTCACCACCCCATGTTCATCTTGCTTGTTGCGGAAGACCCATTTGGTGCCGACACGTAGAACTTGGGTCTTTCGACGAGTTCCCACACCTCGTTCCATTTGAAGTTGTTAAGTTCTTCTTGCATTGCCACCACCCAATTCGGATCTTTCAATGCATCCTCAATCCTACGTGGTTCCAAAAAGGATACAAAAGAGTAATGTTCATAGAAATTAGCTATGCGAGATCTAGTTGTTACTCCCTTTTAGACGTCACCGATTATGTTGTTGACTGGGTGATCTCTTTGGATGCATTGGTGTACTCTTGGGTGTGGCACTTGCGGTCTTGTATCTTCATGATCGTCTTCTTCTCCCCGTGGATGGTTGCCTTCATGGTGTGTTGATCATCTTCGTCTTCTTGGGGTTGATCTTGGGTGGAAGCTCCCCCTTTATCATTCTCCTCCGCTTGTGGTTCATCTTCTTCATTTGCATTTGGAGGTGGCGCTTGTGGTCGAACATCACCCAACGCCATTCTTCTCAATGCTTGACATGGAGCTTCTTCTCTATGTAGAACACATTGATCAACTTGCTCTTCTTGAGAGCCGTTAGTTTCATCGAACACTACGTCACGTGCTACTTCAACAAGTCTGGAGACCTTGTTGAAGACACGATAGGCATAAGAGTTCGAATCATAGCCAAGATAGAAACCTTCATCGGACTTTGAAGCAAAATTTGAAGTCCTAGGCTTCTTGTTCAAGATATAACATTTAGAACCGAAAACTCAAAAATAGGAAATATTAGGATTGTTACCGGAGAGTATTTGATATGATGTTTTCTTGAGTAGGCAATGAAGATAGAGTCGGTTTATGGCGTGACAAGCGGTGTTGACCACTTCAGCCCAAAATCGATCTCAAGTCTTGTACTCATCAAGCATTATCCTCACCATCTCTATGAGGGTTCGGTTCTTCCTTGTAACACCCTCATTTTCATGCATCATGCCTTGCATACACTCATATACATGTTTAACATTAACCAACAACAAGAGTAACGAGTTTAAAATTGATTTGGAACAAAACCGCATATAAAATGCAGGAAAGTGCGGACTAGTCCGATTTTACTGAGGACTAGTTTGATTTCTCTCTGAATAAAAATGAACTTGTCCATTTTTGCTGCGGACTAGTCCAATTTTGCCTCTAGAAACCTTCGGACTTGTCTGATTTTGTGCGGACTAGTCCGATATTCCAAGAATCCTTGAAAAATTGCTAAGTCTCTGGACTTTTCTGGACTAGTCCGGTGTTCCAGCAGACTTGTCCAATTTCCCCTCTGACTAAAGTTGGACTTGTCCGATTTTAGGCCAGACTTGTCTGATTTTCTCTCTGGACATTTTCGGACTAGTCCGGTCCTTTTCGGACTTGTCCAATATTTCACGACTCTGAGTTGATCTTTTGTTTTACGACTTGTTTCTTGGGTTTCATGTTAAGTGGGCCTAGGGACGTCGTGCCTAACTCTTTTAGAGCCCATGTGGGACTCTAAACTGGCCTCTACTCCTCTCAAACTCGAAATCCATCTAACCCTAGCCTCCACCTCTATATAAACAACCCCACCCCTTTGCTTGACATCTATTTGCCACTTTTCCACCCCACCCAAACCCTAGTTCGTGGAGAGCCACCACCAAGGAGGGAGGATGAGATTCCAAGCAAGAAGAAGAAGAGGACAAAACGAAAGAGGATCAAGATCTCCACCAAGCTTTCGTTCTTCATCACCAATTCATCTCCAAGTTCATCCCCAACCCTAGATCACCAAGATCCAAGTGTTACCTCCAAGTTTCTTGATTCATTGGAGTTCTAAACACCTGGTATACCTTCTATTCTCTTTTCCTTACGTGAGTTCAACCCCTAATATCCAAATTTATGTCGATCTAGAAAACCCTAGTTCGCTAGCTCTGCGAAGTGCGGACTAGTCCGGCCATCTACAGACTAGTCCGATTTTGCTGATTAAATTGTGTTGATTTGATTCTAAAATTTGATCAAATCAACTCCAAACCTGTATAAACTTGTTAAAATCTATTAGAACTAGTTAGTGATCATTAAAAGCAATCTATTAACAAGTTGTACCTTGCATTTGCATAAATCATGCATGTCATGTCATATTGAGTAATATATTTGTGCACTCTTTGATTGTGTTTCTTGTTTGTATGTTTATTGTGCGGATTAGACGGATTTGCGCTAGAAAGTGCCGTGGAGGATCTACAACACCAAGAGTTTGAAGGCTTTGACCCTAATCAACCGCAAGAGCAAGGCAAGTGTCCTTGAAGCATATCGATCCTGTTTTTAAAATAAATGTTTTGTTTGCAAACTGCATGCTTGTGTCAATTTGATGGGAAATCCTATGGTAGGAAGTTTACTAGAATTGTTAAATCACCCTTGTCACTTGGAATTTATGGTAGAGAGTTGGGAATGAATTTTTACCTTTTTGCTTCGCTTAATTAATTGGAATGGGTAAACAACACTACATATTTAATTATGAATTAATGATATTCTGGTTAATGTCAACTGGTCAATATGATATGGTAATGGGTGATCTAAGCAAGCCTGGTATGTGGATGGGTTGGATGTTATGTTGGTTTGCTTGCTTTAGATCTAAGGATCGGTTCATGCGAGAATAAGCCAGGACTATAGTGCCACCATGAGGCCAAGTATGGGTGCAGCGTAGCTGATTAATTAGGGCTTTGCCAGTGCTATTTGGACCATTATGGATGCTCGGGGAAGGGGTAGTCGGATTGGGTTTGTTAATGATTGGTGGGATTACCCTGGGATCCGAATGGCTCAAGAGGGGGCCCTTGGTTGAAGATGTGCTCTGTGGGATACATCGCCGCCGGTGAAACCTCAGTGTGGTCTAAATAGGCTAGTAATCCCTTTGTAAAGGCTATTTTGTGATCTCTTGGCCATACACCAAAGGAAGTATAATTGGCATAAGGGAGGTTCTTTAGTCGCCGACGGGTGATGAAATCACAAACATGTGGGTAAAGTGGTACAAACTCTGCAGAGTTTAATAAAACTATCATGATAGCCATGCTCCCGGTTATGAGCACCTGAGCAACTTCCATGATTAGATGGAACTCGTATTGGGATGGTTTTTGGGATGGTTATGGTTGGTATTATGGTTATGGATGATTATGAATTAAATTCTAGTATTGAATATGGATATTGGTATATGATGATGGATATGGAATATGGAATGGTATTATGATTACTACATGGCTTATGATGGGTTTGATTCATATACATATAATATATTGCTTTTCAAATGTTTTAATGTACTTTTCAGCACTTAGCCTTTATTACATTCGTCATTTGAATCAGCCACATGTCATACTTTCAACACTTGCTGAGTACGACATGTACTCACTCTTGCAATCCCCCCCAACAGTTGCAGGTCAGGATTGGGAGTTTAATGGCGATAATGCAAAGTTCTAGGCCGTGTCTACCGTCAGCTTTGCCTGTGGTGTTATTGGAGCTGCGCTATCCCTCATGCTTAGTTTGCTTAGCTGCTTAATTTGTTATTTCTGCTGCATTAGTTGAACTTGTCATTTATAATTATTAGAGTTTGTACTCGAGGATAATATCGTTTGTTTAATAAAATTTGGTTAATTAATCTTGTTTTATGGTAATTTTCTGTATACTCTTTTGTGAATGCACTCGTGTATGTGTGTTGAACATCCTGGGCACACATATGCATTTACTTGGTTCATTTTCGGAACCGGGTGTCACAGATTGGTATCAGAGCCACAGGTTGACCGTAGGATGCAGCCTAGATAGAATGGACACTTTAGAGCACACAGAAACACTCAGGAATCTATGTGTTTTGGTTGGTGTGCTGTTTGCTATATATTGTTTGCTTGTGTGCTTAATAGAGGATTTTTGGGGTGCTTTAGCACTGCCATGTCCACCTAGGCTAGTGTAGCCAGTTGTTTAGTTTCATATCCCTTGATGCATATAGTTGGGGATGTTTTCTAATTCTTACCTATTGCTTTTCTCCAGATGGTGAGGACTCGCAACCAGAGGGGTGGCAATGATGAGGAGGAGAACCATGGAGTACCTCAGAACAACAATGGACAAGGACCTACTCATGGAGCTATCAATATTGAGCAGCTATTGGCTATGAAAAACAAGCTCATGCAGACCATGATACAAACTATGGGACATCTGCAGGCTGGCTATGTCAACAATCAGCCCCACATGCCTCCACCGCCACCCCCGCCCCCTCATAACCGGTTGGGAGAGTTTATGAGGACTAGGCCGCCAACCTTTGCTCATGCCGCTAACCCTATGGATGCGGATGATTGGCTCAAGTCCATGGAGAAGAAGTTAGCTATTGTCCAATGCAGTGACCAGGAGAAGGTGCTATTTGCTTCTCATCAACTAGTTGGAGCAGCTGCGGATTGGTAGGATTCTTTATGCAATACTCATGAGAACCAAGAGAGAATTACCTGGGCAGAATTCAAGGAGAGTTTCCGTTCTCATTATGTGCTGGAAGGTGTAATGATTTGAAGAGGCAAGAATTTGAGAACTTAAGGCAAGGAAGATCAAGCGTGAGTGAATATCTCAACAAGTTCACTCAACTCTCAAGGTATGCGCCTGAGGATGTGAGCCGGGACAGCCGGAAGCAATACTTGTTCATGAGGGGCTTGAACAATGAAATCCAAGTGTAACTACTCAATTGTGACTATGCAAATTTTCAGAAGCTTGTGGACAAAGCAATTGTGGTTGAGAACAAGATCCGTGAGATGGAGCAAGACAACAAGAGGAAGGCGCCATATCAAGGACAGCAACAAGGGAGTAATGTGCAGCCTCGCTTTGCGCTGCCCAATGCACCTCATTTCAGCTCTTCTATTCCTGCTCAACGCCCTCGATTTGCACCGCGCCCAACTCAGTTTGTGCAGTAGCGCCCTGTCATGCAAGCACATGGGCCTCCAATGCCTTTTGCACCTCGTGCCAACTTTCCTAGTGCCAATGCTCAAAACCAAGCTCGTCCCTATAATTCTGGTGGAGTTAAGAAGTGCTATACTTGTGGAGAAACTGGACACTTTGCGCATCAATGTCCTAAGTCAGGCCTTGGTCAAGGAAGCAATGCACCGAGGCAAAACCCAAGACCCAATGGAAGGCAACCACAAGGGAACTGCGAACAGCAGAATTTTGCTGTGGCAACGTGAACCATGTCTCTAGGGAGGATGCTCAACAAGCAGATGACGTGGTCATTGGTATGTTTCTTGCCAACTCCAACCCCGCAACTATGTTGTTTGATTCTGGAGCATCGCATTCATTCATTGCATCGAAATATGTTGCCAAGTATAGTTTGCCTATCTCTCATATGAAGTTTACTCTATTGGTTAAGTCTCTGAAGGAGAGATGAGGACAAATATTCCAAAAGTAAGCCTTAGAATAACGGGGGTAGACTTCTTCGCCAACCTCATCGTTTTGGATTCTCAAGGATTGAACATTATACTTGGTATGGACTGGTTGAGGAAGCACAAATGGAGTTATTGAGTGTGCCACGAAGACGGTGAAGTTGACCAATGAGGAAGGGATCACCGTAAAGTTTGAAGCATCTCAAACTGCACCGAAGCAATTGGAGCTGAATCATATGGACGGTGCTGCAATTGAGGAAATTCCGGTGGTGTGTGAATTTTTGGATGTTTTTCTGGACGAGTTGCCAGGTATGCCACCTGATCGAGGCATTGAGTTTGTTATTGATTTAATACCTGGAACTGCACCTATAGCCAAGAGGTCGTATAGGATGCCTCCTATGGAATTAGCGGAGCTCAAGAAGCAGATTCAAGAGCAACTAGAGAAGGGTTTCATTCGGCCCAACTCTTCGCCTTGGGGAGCGCCCATTCTATTTGTGTAGAAGAAGGATGGATCCCAAAGGATGTGCGTCGATTACCGAGCTCTCAACGAGGTAACAATCAAGAACAAGTACACCTTGCCACACATAGAAGACTTGTTTGATCAGATGAAGGGTGCTTGTGTCTTCTCTAAGATTGGTTTGAGGTCAAGATATTTTCAAATGAAGATTAGACCATCGGACATACCCAAAACAACTTTTAGAATACGATATGGATCTTATGAGTACACCGTGATGTCTTTTGGATTGACAAATGCGCCTGCCTACTTTATGTACATCATGAATAAGGTCTTCATGGAGTACTTGGATAAGTTTGTTGTGGTATTTATTGATGACATTATGATCTACTCGAAGGATGAGAGGGAACATGAGGAACAATTGAGGCTTACGTTGCAGAAATTGAGGGAGCATCAATTGTATGCCAAGTTCAACAAGTGTCAATTTTGGTTGAGAGAGGTGTCATTTTTGGGTCATATAATATCAGGAGGAGGAGTATCGGTTGACCCCGGAAAAGTGAGAGACGTGTCGAAGTGGGAACCGCTGCAAAATGTAAAGGAAATAAGAAGTTTCCTTGGGATGGCTGGATATTACCGTCGGTTCATCAAGGACTTCTCCAAGATAGCCAAGCCAATGACGGAATTGCTAATGAAGGGAAAGGCTTTCCAATGGACTCAAGCTTGTCAAAACAATTTTGAGGAGTTGAAGAAGAGGTTGACAACAGCCCCAGTTTTGGTACTGTCGGATGTGAGCAAGAGTTTTGATATTTATTGCGATGCATCGAGACAAGGACATGGATGTGTATTAATGCAAGAAGTTCAAGTGGTCGCCTACGCATCAAGACAACTGAAGAAACATGAGCAGAATTACCCCACACATGATTTAGAACTTGCAGCCGTGGTACATGCATTGAAAATTTGGAGACACTATATCCTTGGATATAGGTGTGAAATTTATACAGATCATAAGAGTTTGAAGTATATTTTCACAAAAAAAGATCTGAATTTGAGGCAACGAAGATGGTTGGAGCTCATCAAAGATTATGATTTGGGGATCAACTATCATCCGAGAAAAGCCAATGTAGTGGCCGATGCTTTGAGTAGAAAAGGGGTAAGTCATCAACTCACAGTTCAAGAATTACCATCCGAGTTATGTAAGGAGTTTGAACGGTTGAACCTCGGGTTTGTAAATGAGATGGAGATGATGGAGTTAAACCCAACATTGGAGCAAGAAATTCGAGAAGCACAAACCACAGATGAGGAGATCAAGGAAATCAAGGAAAGGACCGAAGAAGGGAGAGAATTCAGATTTGATGAGGATGAACATGGTACCTTATGGCTTGGAAAAAGAATCGTTGTGCCTAATGTAAAGCATATTCGGGAGACAATATTAAAGGAGGCACATGACTCGCCGTACTCGATTCACCCTGGTTGTACAAAGATGTGCAAAGACTTGAAGACTTGCTATTGGTGGGATAACATGAAAAAGGACATAGTTGAATATGTGGCATTGTGTGATGTTTGTCAACGAGTCAAGGCAGAACATCAAAGGCCAGCTTAATTATTGCAACCATTGAAGATCCCGAAATGGAAGTGAGAAGAAATTGGAATGGACTTCATAGTTGGGTTACCACGTACTCAGTCCGGGTATGACTCAATTTGGTTAATTGTGGATCGTTAACCAAGTCAGCTCATTTTGTCCCTGTGAAGACCAAATATACAGCTGCACAATTGGCCGAAATATACATGGAGCATATTGTGTGTCGACACGGAGTACTGAAGAAGATAGTCTCGGATAGAGGTTCTCAATTTACCTCCAGATTTTAGCAGAAATTGCATGAAGCATTGGGAACAAGGTTGAATTTTAGTTCAACATATCACCCTCAAACAGATGGACAAACCGAAAGAACCAATCAGATTTTAGAGGACATGCTAAGAGCTTGTGCTTTGAAGCATGGGAAAAGTTGGGACAAAAGCTTGCCATACGCGGAATTTTCATACAACAATAGTTACCAAGCAAACTTGAAAATGTTGCCATATGAAGAACTTTATGGAAGGAAGTGTAGGACACCTTTATTCTAGAATGAGGCAGGATAAACTCAAGTATTTGGTCCGGATGTGTTGCAAGAAGCCGAAAAGCAAGTCCAAACAATTCGTGAAAACTTGAGGGCAGCCCAATCAAGACAAAAAGGCTATGCGGACAATAGGAGAAGGAAATTAGCCTTTGAAATAGGAGATTTTGTTTACCTCAAGGTGTCACCAATGAGAGTTCATAAGAGGTTTAACATAAGAGACAAGCTAACGCCTCATTATATTGAACCATTCAAGATTTTGGACAAAAGAGGAGAAGTAGCGTATAAGTTGGAGATGCCAGCTCATCTATCGGATATCCATGATGTCTTTCACGTTTACCAGCTCAAGAAGTGCTTGAGAGTGCCGGAAGAACAAGTGCCAATGGAAGAATTGGAGCTAGAGGAAGATTTGACTTATGCCGAGCAACCGGTCAAGATCTTGAAACCAAGGAGAGAACCACAAGGAACAAGGTGATTCGATGGTGTAAAGTTCAATAGAAGCACCACACCGAAAAAGAAGCAACATGGGAATTGGAGGATGATCTCAAGAAGGAATTCCCTATCTCTTCTCTTCCGCATCGAATCTCAAGGGCGAGATTCATTTTAAGGGGGGTAACACCCTCATTTTCATGCATCATGCCTTGCATACACTCATATACATGTTTAACATTAACCCACAACAAGAGGAATGAGTTTAAAATTGATTTGGAACAAAACTGCACTTAAAATGCAGGAAAGTGCGGACTAGTCCGATTTCTCTCTGACTAAAAATGGACTTGTCCGTTTTTGCTGCGGACTAGTCCAATTTTGCCTCTGGAAACCTTCGAACTTGTCCGATTTTGTGCGGACTAGTCCGATATTCCAAGAATCCTTGAAAAATTGCTAAGTACCTGGACTTTTCTGGACTAGTCCGGTGTTCCAGCAGACTTGTCCGATTTCCTCTCTGAGTAAAGTCGGACTTGTCCGATTTTAGGCCAGACTTGTCCGATTTTCTCTCTGGACATTTTCGGACTAGTCCGGTCCTTTTCGGACTTGTCTAATATTTCACGACTCCGAGTTGATCTTTTGTTTTACGACTTGTTTCTTGGGTTTCACGTTAAGTGGGCCTAGGGATGTCGTGCCTAACTCTTTTAGAGCCCATGTGGGACTCTAAAACGGCCTCTACTCCTCTCAAACTCGAAATCCATCTAACCCTAGCCTCCACCTCTATATAAACAACCCCACCCCTTTGCTTGACATCTATTTGCCACTTTTCCACCCCACCCAAACCCTAGTTCGTGGAGAGCCACCACCAAGGAGGGAGGAGGAGATCCCAAGCAAGAAGAAGAAGAGGAAACGAAAGAAGATCAAGATCACCACCAAGTTTCGTTCTTCATCACCAATTCATCTCCAAGTTCATCCCCAACCCTAGATCACCAAGATCCAAGTGTTACCTCCAAGTTTCTTGATTCATTGGAGTTCTAAACACCTGGTATACCTTCTATTCTCTTTTCCTTACGTGAGTTCAACCCATAATCTCCAAATTTACGTTGATCTAGAAAACCCTAGTTCGCTAGCTCTGCGAAGTGCGGCCTAGTCCGGTCTTCTACAGACTAGTCCGATTTTGCTGACTAAATTGTGTTGAATTGATTCTAAAATTTGACCAAATCAACTCCAAACCTGTATAAACTTGTTAAAATCTATTAGAACTAGTTAGTGATCATTAAAAGCAATCTATTACAAGTTCTACCTTGCATTTGCATAAATCATGCATGTCATGTCATATTGAGTAATATTTGTACATCTTTGATTGTGTTTCTTGTTTGTATGTTTATTGTGCGGATTAGACGGATTTGCGCTAGAAAGTGCCGCGGAGGATCTACAGCACCAAGAGTTTGAAGGCTTTGGCCCTAATCAACCGCAATAGCAAGGCAAGTGTCCTTGAAGCATATTGATCCCGTTTTTAAAATAAATGTTTTGTTTGCAAACTGCATGCTTGTGTCAATTTGATGGGAAATCCTATGGTAGGAATTTTACTAGAATTGTAAACCACCCTTGTCACCTAGAATTTATGGTAGAGAGTCGGGAAGGGCTTTTTACCTTTTTGCTTCGCTTAATTAATTGGAATGGGAAAACAACACTACACATTTAATTATGCATTAATGATATTCTGGTTAATGTGAACTGGTCAATATGATATGGTAATGGGTGATCTAAGCAAGCCTGGTATGTGGATGGGTTGGATGTTATGGTGGTTTGCTTGCTTTAGAAAGGACCGGTTCATGCGAGAATAAGCCAGGACTACAGTGTCACCACGAGGCCAAATATGGGTGCGGCGTAGCTGATTAATTAGGGCTTTGCCAGTGCTATTTGGACCATTATGGATGCTCGTGGAAGGGGTAGTTGGATTGGGTTTGTTGATGATTGGTGGGATTACCCTGGGATCCGAAGGGCTCAAGAGGGGGCCCTTGGTTGAAGATGTGCTCTGTGGGAGACATAGCCACCGGTGAAACCTCAGTGGGGTCTAAATAGGGTAGTAATCCGTAAAGGCTATTTTGTGATCTCTTGGCCATACACCAAAGGAAGTGTAATTGGCATAAGGGAGGTTCTTTAGTCACCGACGGGTGATGAAATCACAAACACGTGGGTAAATTTAAAGTGGTACAAACTTTGTAGAGTTTAATAAAACTATCATGATAGCCGTGCTCCCGGTTATGAGCACCTGGACAACTTCCATGATTAGAGGGAACTTGGTATTGGGATGGTTTTTGGGATGGTTATGGTTGGTATTATGGTTATGGATCGTTATGAATTAAATTCTGGTATTGAATATGGATATTGGTATATGATGATGGATATGGAATATGGACTGGTATTATGATTACTACATGGCTTATGATGGTTTTGATTTATATACATATAATATATTGCTTTTCAAATGTTTTAATGTAATTTTCAGCACTTAGCCTTTATTACATTCATCATTTGAATCAGCCACATGTCATACTTTCCACACTTGTTGAGTACGACATGTACTCACTCTTGCAACCCCCCCCTCCCCAATAGTTGCAGGTCAGGATTGGGAGTTTAATGGCGATAATGCGGAGTTCTAGGCCGTGTCTACCGTCAGCTTTGCATGTGGCGTTATTGGAGCTGCGCTATCCCTTATGCTTAGTTTGCTTAGCTGCTTAATTTGTTATTTCCGCTGCATTAGTTGAACTTGTCATTTATAATTATTAGAGTTTGTATTCAAGGATAATATGGTTTGTTTAATAAAATTTGGTTAATTAATCTTGTTATGTGGTAATTTTCTGTATACTATTTTGTGAATGCACTCGTGTATGTGTGCTGAACATCGTGGGCACACATATGCATTTACTTGGTTCATTTTCGGAACGGAGTGTCACATTCCTTTCGGCTACTCCATTTTGTTGAGGGGAGTACGGTGCTGAAAATTCATGTCTTATGCCTTCTTCGTCTAGGTACTCCTCAACTTGGGTGTTCTTGAATTCTGTGTCGTTGTCACTTTATATGTTCTTGATCTTCAATGAGAATTCATTTTGGGAACGCTTGAAAAACTTCTTGAGGGTTCCTTGAGTTTTTGTCTTATCATGCAAAAAGAATACCCACGTAAAGCGCAAAAAATTATTAACAATTATCAAACTGTATTTGTTACCGCTAGTGCTTATGTAAGCAATTGGACCAAATAGATCCATGTGAAGTAGCTCGAGCGGTCTCGTTGTTGTCATGACATTCTTCGCGGGATGGGGTGCTCCTACTTGCTTCATGGCTTTGAACGCGCTACAAGGCATGTCTTTCTTAAAAACAACATCCTTCAAACCTTGGATGTGATCGCCCTTGAGGAGTTTTTGAAGATCCCTCATACCAACATGTGCTAGCCGTTTACGCCACAACCAACCTATGTTGGTTTTTGCAATAAGAATGTGTCAAGTTTGGCTTTATCTTTGTTGAAGTCAACAAGATAAAGCTTTCCTTTTAACACACTCTTGAATGCAATCGAGTCATCACTCCTTCTAGAGACGGTCACACCCTCATTAGTGAACAAGCAATTATAACCCTTGCCGCATAATTGAGATATGGAAAGTAGGTTATAATCTAAGGAATCGGCATGTAAAACATGAGAAAGAGTGTGTTGAGATGATATTGCAATTTTACCAGTACGGAGCATCCTTCCTTGACTGTTGTCTCCAAAATAGATGCCCTCGCTTGGATCTTCATTTTCTTCATATTCAACAAACATCCTTCTTTCTCCGGTCATGTGGTTGGTGCATCCACTATCTAGCACCCATTTCGATCCACTGAAGGAATAGGCCTGCAAAAACAAATTACGCCTTGGTTTTAGGTACCCAAGCTTGCTTGGGTCCTTTGAGGTTAGTCACAAGTGATTGGGCACCCACACATGGGACTTGGTGTTCCCATGGCGTGGCCCAACATGTTTAGCATAAACTCTACCAAGATTACTTTTCATGAGAACATATGATGTGTCAAAGGTTCTAAACAATAGTTTTTGTTCATATGTGTTATCATTTTTTGTGACGCCCGGTTCCGAAAATGAACCAAGCTAACGCATATGTGTGCCCAGGATGTTCATCACACATATACGAGTGCAATCACAAACGATATACAGATAATTAACACAGAACAAGATTAATTATCAAATTCTATTACACAAACTATATTATCCTCGAATACAAGCTCTAATGAATATTAATGACGAGTTCAACTAATGCAGCGGAAATAAACTAATTAAACAACTAAGCAAACTAAGGAAAAGGGATAACGCAGCTCCAATAACACCACAGGCAAAGCTGACGGTAGACACGGCCTAGAACTCTGCATTATCGCCATTAAACTCACAATCTCGACCTGCAACTGTTGGGGGGATTGCAAGAGTGAGTACATGTTGTACTCAGGAAGTGTGGAAAGTATGACATGTGGCTGATTCAAATGACGACAATAATAATGGCAAAGTGATGAAAAGTACAGTAAAACATTTGAAAAGCAATATATTATATGTATGTGAAGTAATCCCATCATAATCATGAGTAATACCATAATACCAGTCCATAATTCACCATCCTCATCCATGATTCCAGATTCCATCATTTGCCAATAACCATATTCAATACCAGAAATTAAATCCATAACCATCCTTAACAATTACCAAACCATAACCATAACCATTACAATAACCATCACCAATACCAAATACACTCTAATCATGGAAGTTGTCCAGGTGCTCATAACCGGGAGCACAGCTATCATGATAGTTTTAATTAACTCTGCAGAGTTTGTACCTCTTTACCCACGTGTTCGTGATTTCATCACCCTTCGGTGACTAAGAACCTCCCTTATGCCCATGACCCGTCAGTCATATTACACACTTCCGTTGGTGTGTGGCCAAGAGATCACAAAATAGCCTTTACAAAGGGATTACTAGCCTATTTAGACCCCACTGAGGTTTCACCGGTGGCGATGCCTCCAACTGAGCACATCTTCAACCAAGGGCCCCCTCTTGAGCCATTCGGATCCCAGGGTAGTCCCACCAATCATCAACAAACCCAATTCGGCGGCGCAGACTCGGTCGCGGGAATCGCGCGCGGGATGGGTCCAGGGCGCTGCACGGTCGCGCGTATCGCGCAGTCGGCCGCGAGGCGCGGGAGCGGTTGGCGGGGTGGGGCCCGTGCCGGGCGACGGGGTGCTGCGGGGCGCAGGGGCGAGCGTGGCCAGCGGGGCCCAGGCGGGCGCGCGCGGGTGGGCCTGCGGCGCGGGGCAGGCGAGGTCGGCGCGCATCGGGAGGGCGGCGCGGGGTGGGACCCGGGCGGCGGGGCTGGTCGGCTCGATGCGGGGCAGGCGGGGTGGCCGCACCCGGAGGTGCGCGCGGGATCGCGGGTCGGGCGGTGGTGTGGCCGGCTCGGCCGCCTGGCCAGCAGGCGGTTTGTTTTTTTTCTTTTCTTTTTTTTTTATAAATATATTACTATTTATCTATTATTTGTTTTTTATATTTTTTATATTACTTATTTATTTTTATTATTTTTTATATATAGTTATTATATATATTATATATATATTTGTATATATTTTTACATATATTTTATTATTATTATTATTTTATACTTATTCCCTATTACAAGTTTTACGCTATTACTTTATTTTTCTTCTTTTGCTACATACATTTGTATATATGCTCCATCTTTTATGTTTTATTATTTTTCTTTTATCCTACTAATGTTTAATGCACGATCATGTATGCAATGCATGATGCGAAAATTTAGGGTGTTACAAACCTACCCCCCTTCAAGTGAATCTCGCCCTCGAGATTCGACAGCGTGGAGAAAAGATGCGGGAATTCTGCCTTCAGGTCTTCTTCACGTTCCCACGTAGCTTCGGCTTCTGTATGGTGTTTCCATTGCACTTTACACCAACGAATCCTCTTATTTCTCGTGACCCTTTCCTTCACGTCCAAGATCTTGATAGGTTGCTCGACATAAGACAAATCTTCTTAAAGTTCTAATTCGTCCACCGGAACTTGTTCTTCTGGTAACCTGAGACACTTCTTGAGTTGAGACACGTGAAACACGTCGTGTACATCGGAGAGATACGCCGATAGCTCAAGTCGGTAAGCTACCTCTCCTCGCTTGTCCAGAATTTTAAATGGCCCGATATAACGAGGTGCGAGCTTGCCTCTTATGTTAAACATCTTATGACCTCTCATTGGTGACACCTTGAGGTAAACAAAATCTCCTATTTCAAAGGCTAGTTCCTTTCTCCTATTATCCGCATAGCCTTTTTGTCTTGATTGGGCAGCCCTCAAGTTTTCACGAATTATCTGGACTTGCTTTTCGGCTTCTTGCAACACATCCGGACCAAACACTTGAGTTTCTCCTGCGTCATTCCAGAGTAAAGGTGTCCTACACTTCCTCCCATAAAGCGCTTCATATGGTGACATCTTCAAACTTGCTTGGTAACTATTGTTGTATGAAAATTCCGCGTATGGTAAGCTTTTGTCCCAACTTTTTCCATGCTTTAAAGCACAAGCTCTTAACATGTCCTCCAAAATCTGATTGGTCCTCTCGGTTTGTCCATCCGTTTGAGGATGATATGCTGAACTAAAATTCAACCTCGTTCCCAAAGCTTCATGCAATTTTTGCCAAAATCTGGAGGTAAATTGAGAACCTCTATCCGAGACTATCTTCTTAGGGACTCCATGTCGACACACAATATGCTCCATGTATATTTCGGCCAATCGCGCAGCGGTATATTTGGTCTTTACAGGGACAAAATGAGCTGACTTGGTTAAGCGATCCACAATTACCCAAATTGAGTCATACCCGGACTGAGTACGGGGTAACCCAACTATGAAGTCCATTCCAATTTCTTCCCACTTCCATTCCGGAATCTTCAACGGTTGCAATAATCCGGCTGGCCTTTGATGTTCCGCCTTGACTCGTTGGCACACATCACACAGTGCTACGTATTCAGCTATGTCCTTCTTCATGCTATCCCACCAATAGCAAGTCTTCAAGTCTTTGTACATCTTTGTACAACCAGGGTGAATTGAGTAAGGCGAGTCATGTGCCTTCTTTAATATTGTCTCCCGAATATGCTTTACATTAGGCACAACGATCCTCTTTCCAAGCCATAAGATACCATGTTCGTCTTCATCGAATCTGAATTCTCTCCCTTCCTCGATCCTTTCCTTGATTTCCTTGATCTCCTCATCCGTGGTTTGTGCTTCTCGAATTTCTTGCTCCAAGGTTGGGTTTAACTCCATCATCTCCATCTCATTTACAAACCCGAGGTTCAACCATTCAAACTCCTTACATAACTCGAATGGTAACTCTCGAACCGTGAGTTGATGACTTACTCCTTTTCTACTCAAAGCATCGGCCACTACATTGGCTTTTCCTAGATGATAGTTGATCCCTAAATCATAATCTTTGATGAGCTCCAACCATCTTCGTTGCCTCAAGTTCAGATCCGTTTGTGTGGAAATATACTTCAAACTCTTATGATCCGTATAAATTTCACACCTATGTCCAAGAATATAGTGTCTCCAAATCTTCAATGCATGTACCACGGCTGCAAGTTCTAAATTGTGTGTCGGGTAATTCTGCTCATGTTTCTTCAATTGTCTTGACGCATAGGCGACCACTTGACCTTCTTGCATCAATACACATCCAAGTCCTTGTCTTGATGCATCATAATAGATGTCGAAACTCTTGCTTACATCCGGCAATACCAAAACTAGGGCTGTTGTCAACCTCTTCTTCAACTCCTCAGAACTGTTTTGACAAGCTTCAGTCCATTGGAAAGCCTTCCCCTTCATTAGCAATTCCGTCATGGGCTTGGCTATCTTGGAAAAATCCTTGATAAACCGACGGTAATATCCAGCCATTCCAAGAAAACTCCTTATTTCCTTGACGTTTTGCGGTGGTTCCCACTTCAACACATCCCTCACTTTACCGGGGTCAACCGATACTCCTCCTCCGGAAATAATATGGCCTAAGAAAGAAACTTCCCGTAACCAGAATTGACATTTACTGAACCTGGCATACAATTGGTGCTCCCTCAATTTCTGCAGTGTAAGCCTCAAGTGTTCCTCGTGTTCCTTCTCATCCTTCGAGTAGATCATAATATCATCGATGAACAATACAACGAATTTATCCAGATATTCCATGAAGACCTTATTCATGAGGTACATAAAGTAGTCAGGCGCATTTGTCAATCCAAAAGACATCACAGTGTACTCATAAGATCCATACCATGTCCTAAAAGATGTCTTGGGCATGTCTGATGGTCTAATCTTCATTTCAAAGTATCCCGACCTCAAATCAATCTTAGAGAAGACACAAGCACCCTTCATCTGATCAAACAAGTCTTCTATACGTGGCAAGGTATACTTGTTCTTGATTGTTACCTCGTTGAGAGCTCGGTAATCCACGCACATCCTTTGTGTTCCATCCTTCTTGTCCACAAATAGAACGGGCGCTCCCCAAGGTGAAGAGCTAGGGCGAATAAAACCCTTCTCTAATTGCTCTTGAATTTGCTTCTTGAGCTCCGCTAATTCCATAGGAGGCATCCTATACGGCCTCTTAGCTATAGGTGCAGTTCCAGGTATTAAATCAATAACAAACTCAATATCTCGATCGGGTGGCATACCTGGCAACTCTTCCGGAAACACATCCAAAAATTCACACACTACCAGAATCTCCTCAATTGCGGAACCGTCCATATGATTCAGGTCCAATTGCTTTGGTGCGGTTTGAGATGCTTCAAATTCTACGGTGATCCCTTCCTCATTAGTCAACTTCACCGTCTTCGTTGCACACTCAATAACTCCATTGTGCTTCCTCAACCAGTCCATACCAAGTATAATGTCCAATCCTTGAGAATCCAAAACAATGAGGTTGGCGGAGAAGTCTACCCCCCTTATTCTAAGGCTTACTTTTGGACATACTATATTTGTCCTCATCTCTCCTCCAGGAGACTTAACCAATAGAGTAAACTTCATATGAGAGATAGGCAAACTATACTTGGCAACATACTTTGATGCAATGAATGAATGCGATGCTCCATAATCAAATAACATAGTCGCGGGGTTGGAGTTGGCGAGAAACATACCAATGACCACGTCATCCGCTTGTTGAGCATCCTCCGTAGAGACATGGTTCACGTTGCCACGAGCAAAGTTCTGCTGTCCACGATTTCCTTGTGGATGTCCTCCGTTACGTCTTGGGTTTTGCCTCGGTGCATTGCTTCCTTGACCAAGGCCCGACTTAGGACATTGATGCACAAAGTGTCCAGCTTCTCCACAGGTATAACACTTCTTAACTCCACCAGAATTATTGGGACGAGTTTGGTTTTGAACATTAGATCCAAGAAAATCAGCACGAGGCGCATAAGGCATTGGAGGCCTAGGTGCTTGCATAACAGGGCGCTGCTGCTCAAACTGAGTTGGGCGTGGTGCATAACCAGGGCGTTGAGCAGGAATAGAGGAGCTGTAATAGGGTGCATTGGGTGGTGCAAGGCGAGGGTGCACATTACTTCCTTGTTGCTGTCCTTGATATGGCATCTTCCTCTTGATTTCTTGCTCCATCTCACGGGTCTTGTTCTCAACCACAATTGCTTTGTCCACAAGCTTCTGAAAATTGGCATAATCACAATTGAGTAGTTGCACTTGGATTTCATTGTTCAATCCCCTCATGAACAAGTATTGCTTCCGGCTGTCCCGACTAACATCCTCAGGCGCATATCTTGAGAGTTGAGTGAACTTATTGAGATATTCACTCACGCTTGATCTTCCTTGCCTTAAATTCTCAAATTCTTGCCTCTTCAAGAGCATAACACCCTCCGACACATAATGAGAACGAAAATTCTCCTTGAATTCGGCCCAAGTAATTCTCTCTTGATTCTCATGAGCATTGCAATAGGCATCCCACCAATCTGCAGCTGCTCCAACGAGTTGATGAGAAGCAAATAGGACCTTCTCCCGGTCACTGCATTGGACAATAGCTAGCTTCTTCTCCACGGACTTGAGCCAATCATCCGCATCCATAGGGTTTGCGGCTTGAGCAAAGGTTGGCGGCCTAGTCCTCATAAACTCTCCCAATCGATTATGAGGAGGCGGGGGTGGCGGTGGAGGCGGTATATGAGGCTGATTGTTGTTGCCAGCTTGCAGCTGTCCCATGGTCTGTATCATGGTCTGCATGAGCTGATTTTGCATAGCCAATAGCTGCTCAATGTTGATAGCTCCCTGAGTAGATCCTTGCCCGTTGGTGTTCTGAGGCACTCCATTGTTCTCCTCCTTAGCATTGACATCCCTCTGATTGCGAGTCCTCACCATCCGAAGGAGAGCAATAGGTAAGAATTTAGAAACATCCCCAACTATATGCATCAAGGGATATAAAACTAAACAACTAGCTATACTAGCCTAGGTGGACATGGTAATGCTAAAGCATCCCAAAATCCTCTATTAAGCACACAAGCAAACAATATATATATATATATATATATATATATATATATATATATATATATATATATATATATATATATATATATATATATATATCAAACAGCACTCCAAGCAAAAACACATCGATTCCTGAGTGCTCCTATGTGCTCTAAAGTGTCCATTCTATCTAGGCTACGTCCTACGGTCAACCTGTGGCTCTGATACCAATCTGTGACGCCCGGTTCCGAAAATGAACCAAGCTAACGCATATGTGTGCCCAGGATGTTCATCACACATATACGAGTGCAATCACAAACGATATACAGATAATTACCACAGAACAAGATTAATTATCAAATTCTATTACACAAACTATATTATCCTCGAATACAAACTCTAATGAATATTAATGATGAGTTTAACTAATGCAGCGGAAATAAACTAATTAAACAACTAAGCAAACTAAGCAAAAGGGATAACGCAGCTCCAATAACACCACAGGCAAAGCTGACGGTAGACACGGCCTAGAACTCCGCATTATCGCCATTAAACTCACAATCTCGACCTGCAACTGTTGGGGGGATTGCAAGAGTGAGTACATGTCGTACTCAGCAAGTGTGGAAAGTATGACATGTGGCTGATTCAAATGACGACAATAATAATGGCAAAGTGCTGAAAAGTACAGTAAAACATTTGAAAAGCAATATATTATATGTATGTGAAGTAATCCCATCATAATCACGAGTAATACCATAATACCAGTCCATAATTCACCATCCTCATCCATGATTCTAGATTCCATCATTTGCCAATAACCATATTCAATACCAGAAATTAAATCCATAACCATCCTTAACCATTACCAAACCATAACCATAACCATTACAATAACCATCACCAATACCAAATACCCTCTAATCATGGAAGTTGTCCAGGTGCTCATAACCGGGAGCATGGCTATCATGATAGTTTTAATTAACTCTGCAGAGTTTGTACCTCTTTACCCACGTGTTCGTGATTTCATCACCCTTCGGTGACTAAGAACCTCCCTTATGCCCATGACCCGTCAGTCATATTACACACTTCCGTTGGTGCGTGGCCAAGAGATCACAAAATAGCCTTTACAAAGGGATTACTAGCCTATTTAGACCCCACTGAGGTTTCACCGGTGGCGATGCCTCCAACTGAGCACATCATCAACCAAGGGCGCCCTCTTGAGCCATTCGGATCCCAGGGTAGTCCCACCAATCATCAACAAACCCAATCCGACTACCCCTTCCCCGAGCATCCACAATGGTCCAAACAGAACTAGCAAATCCCTAATTAATCAGCTACGCTGCACCCATACTTGGCCTCGTGGTGGCACTGTAGTCCTGGCTTATTCTCGCATGAACCGGTCCTTAGATCTAAAGCAAGCAAACCACCATAACATCCAACCCATCCACATACCAGGCTTACTTAGATCACCCATCGTATTGACCAGTTCACATTAACCAGAATATCATTGATGCATAATTAAATGTGTAGTGTTGTTTGTCATCCCAATTAATTAAGCGAAGCAAAAAGGTAAAAAGCCCTTCCCGACTCTCTACCATAAATTCCAAGTGACAAGGGTGGTTTAACAAATCTAGTAAACTTCCTACCATAGGATTCTCATCAAATTTACACAGCATGCAGTTTTGCAAACAGAACATTTATTTTAAAACAGGATCAATATGCTTCAAGGACACTTGCCTTGCTCCGGCGGATAGGGTTGCTCAAGCGCTTCGAAGTCTTGGTTCTGGAAATCCTCGTACACGACCTCTTGAGCACTTCCCTCTACTTGTGATCACACATACAAGAAAATACATACAATTTAATATGATGCACACACATTAATCAACATGCGATGATATTCATGCATGCAAGGTTCAATTATTAATTAACTATGGTTGTTAATTAATTAGATGTAACTAGTTCATACGTGTTCATATGAGTTTACAGGGGTTTTAACGAGAATAATGCTGCTGAAAATAAAAAGACGACGCAACTACGATCAATTTACGTCTATTAGATTCAATATGGTGGCTAAAATTCGCATCGGGAACATGGCCTACCGTAGATGCGATGGCTTCTATGATCGCGGGATGGGGACAATGCGTAGACGAAGTAGATGCGCAGGGTCCTCCGGCGGCACGACGACGGCGACGATCTCCGGTGGACGGTGGCACCCTCCTCTTTTTCTTCCTCTTCTTCCCCTCTTTTTCCTTCTTTTTCTTCCCCTGGCGGCGGCGGCTCTGGTGCTTTTCTTTTCCCTCTATACCGGCGGCGCTTTCTGGGATCGGGGAAAAGGATGCCTCGGGCCTTTTTATACCGGGCGGCTAGGGCCGGCGGCGCAGACTCGATCGCGGGAATCGCGCGCGGGATGGGTCCAGGGCGCTACGCGGTGTCGCGTATCGCGCGGTCGGCCGCGAGGCGCGGGAGCGGTTGGCGGGGTGGGGCCCGTGCCGGGCGACGGGGTGCTGCGGGGCGCAGGGGCGAGCGTGGCCAGCGGGGCCCACGCGGGCGCGCGCGGGTGGGCGTGCGGCGCGGTCGGCGCGCATCGGGAGGGCGGCGCGGGGTGGGACCCGGGCGGCGGGGCTGGTCGGCTCGGTGCGGGGCAGGCGGGGTGGCCGCACCGGGAGTCGCGCGCGAGATCGCGCGTCGGGCGTTGGTGTGGCCGGCTGGGCCGGCTCGGCCGCCTAGCCAGCAGGCGGTTTGTTTTTTTTTGTTTTTTCTTTTCTTTTCTTTTTTTTATAAATATATTACTATTTATCTATTATTTGTTTTTTATATTTTTTTATATTACTTATTTATTTTTATTATTTTTTCATATATAGTTATTATATTTATTATATATATATTTGTATATATTTTTACATATATTTATTATTATTATTTTATACTTATTCCCTATTACAAGTTTTACGCTATTATTTTATTTTTCTTCTTTTGCTACATACATTTGTATATATGCTCCATCTTTTATGTTTTATTATTTTTCTTTTATCCTACTAATGTTTAATGCACGATCATGTATGCAATGCATGATGCGAAAATTTAGGATGTTACATTTTTGGACTTATCAACATTATTAGGCTTTCTAGCTTGAGAGGAGTATCCCTTGACAAAAGCAATGTGTTCCTTGTTATTCTTGTGTCTTGTAGCATTTTGCTTTTCACCGTAAGAATACCCAATGCCATATTTGACATTAGGAGGTCTTGTGGCCAGGTATGCACTACGTGCATACTTGACCTTCTCCTTGTCAAATATGCCACTTCGGGAAGGATGCTTGTCCTTTGTCAAGTTTGACTTCTCCTTCAAGTTAGTGTCAATTTTAGCACATGCACAAGTAATAGTTGTTTAAGACTTTATGTGTTGATAAGGTGAGCTTGTAGAGGATGAATGGTCACTTCGCTTGAGTGACTCAACTTGTACCTCAAGGATCTTGTTAACTTTAGTTAAGTTAGCAAGTTCATCCTTGATGATTACATTTGAGTCGCTTAACTTCAAGCAAGCATTCTTGCTTGAAGCTAACTCAAGTTCTAGTGACTTGCTTCCCTCCTTTTAAAGTTCAAGGAGCTTTTTGATCTTGAGATATTCTTCCTTTTGGAGGATGATCATATATTCTTGACGATCAACTAGCTCCTCCTTATCAACAAGCTTATCCATCAAGAATTTCATTTTAGCTGCAGTTTTCTTATCTAACCAAACAAGCATATCTTCATCACAACTATCGTATTCACTAGAATGATCACTATCACTGGCAAAGGAATACGAGGAGGAATATTTAGTTGTTACCTTTATTTTACCTTCCTTTGCCATTAGACATGTTGTCGTTGTCCTTCCATGCGCCAATAGTTGGGAAGAGGGTGGATTTCTTGGTTGTCTTCTTGATGGCTATGCTAGCCATCTCCTCTTCGGATGATGACTCATCATTGGAGTCCCACTCCTTTCCTAGGTGTGCATGTCCACTTTGCCTTTTCTTCTTGAACATCTTCTTGGGTTGCGGCTTTGTATCCTTGGTCTTCTTCTTGTTTTCTTAATAAGGACAATCAAGTATAAATTGATCGTATTCTTCACAGTTATAGCAGGCGTGCCTCAACTTTGGTCATGATTTGTATTTATGTCTTCCTTCGTTTGATCTACCACCTTGTCTTCTTTTCATCATTTTCTTGAATTTCTTCATGAATAGTCATATCTTCTTCATCGATGTCACTGCTTTCATCATCGATGTCCTCTTCTTGTTGAGCTTCTCGAGCTTCTTTTGACATAGGATTGCAAGTGGACTTCAAAGAGACTCCTTTTTTCTTTGCCGAGGTGAGGTCGGCAATCTCTTTGGCATGTTTTGCTTGCCTCTCCATCATCTCGAAATTGATTATCTTTCCAAGCAATTCATCCGGGTCATTTTTCGATACCCGGGGCTTTCTCTAATCATCAAACATAGGGTTACGTTGCGAGGCATGAAGGCTCGGAGAATTAGCTTCACCACCTCGTGATCATTCCACTTCTTGATTCCGTATGCTCGGATTTTATTGATGAGATTCTTCAACTGATTGTACATGTCTTGCGGTGACTCATCTTCTTCTATGGCGAATCTTCCCAATTCGTCTTCGACCATTTCAATTTTAGCCTCTCGCACATGATGATCGCCTTCATGTGCAGTTTGTAATGTGTCCCATATCTCTTTTGCAATTTCGAGTCCATCCACCTTGGTGAACTCGTCTCGACTCAAAGATGATGTTATGACCGCTGTAGCTTGAGCATTCCGATGAATATCTTGCTCTTGACTTGGTGTGAGCTCTTCATCGTCATCTGGGATATATATCCTTGTACACCCTATATGCCACAAGCTGGGGTTAAGTGATATGAGATGCATTTTCATATTTTGCCTTCACATTGAATAATCATTGCCATCAAAGTATGGGGCTTTTCCTAGAGGAATAGACAAGTAATGATTATTGTTTGAATTCAATCGATCATAGTTAAAAGGATATTAAGAGTAGTCGGTGTGACTAATCCCCTTCTTCTTCTCATCCTCGATCTTAATCTTCCCTTTGGAGAGTGCTTTCTTCCTTAGGAGCGCCTTGAGTTCAAGCGTCTCCTCATCATCATCCTCGAAGTCTTGGATGGTGTCGAGGAGCTTCTCCAACTTCTGAGCCTTTTCATCTTCAACCTTCTCTTGGTTGAAGTTCTTGTGCACATCCTTCATGTCCGACATCTTCTCTTGGAGTGATTAGTCTCTTTTGAAGAGTCTAGCTCTGATACCAATTGAATGTAGCCTAGAGGGGGGTGAATAGGCTTTTTGAACTTTTGACGGAACCTATGGGCCCATAGAGTGCCGTGATTTGCATTGTATCATCGATGCCACGTGCACGAAGGAAAACTGTTATGGTGTGTTCCAGCAGGAGTGGCTGCCCAGTCGCACTGTACTCGTCTGCCCAAGCAATCAGGATCCCTCCTCGCGTGCCGTTTGCCGGCAATTGTCTTGAGTTGTAGGTTCGATCTCCCTGTATTTCCAATAATAGACCGTGGTTTACATCAGCTAGCTTTGTTTCCTGGAGGTCTAGGATCCCCGGCTTGGTTGATTGCAACATGTCCCGAACCACCTGCCGGCAGGCAGGCGAGTTGAGGCCCCTGACATTCCAGAAGAGTAGAGATAAGTTGATACTCATCCTTGACACAATGTTTCCAACAGTTGGCTGGCCTTCCATTGATGATTACAGTGCAGGGAAAACTTGAGGGAACGTTATAGGAAAGATGTCACCTTCGTACAGGCAGACCATGACAGGATTCTCGAACCGAGGCCCCAAGAAAGAATCCGTCCAGAGCGGTAGGAGCCCACACTAACACTGGGAATAGAAGGACTAACATTGGTAGGAGAGAAGGCAACATCATACTAGAACCAGGGGATGGCACAAACATCCTAAACCTGGCTTGGCAACTCCTGCTCCCCGGCTGTGAGAGCCTCAGAGCCAGTCATAACATCAGCCCGCTGCTCTCCTGAGCGTCGGGATGGCTCCGGGGGGTAGGGGATCTCCGAAGAGGTCCGAGTACTTCTTGAGAGCGTCATCCCCCATAACGCCAGCTTCGTTTACCATAGCAAGCTGCTTGATAAGGCAGTGCGTGGCCCGCTGAGCAATAGGGATGACAGAAGGTTTAGCCGCTTGACGCAGACTCCGGCGAGTTGGCACCGAGGGGGGCGCAGTCTGGTGCTGTCGACGACCCCGAGTCGGGGGGGGGGGGGGGGGGGGGGCGATCACTGGCAGGAGCGATGGTGTCGGCAGTTTGAAGAGGCAATCCATCAGGGAGTCATGAGACTTGTCTAGGGCCTCCCTGAATGTGGCCTAGAGGTGGGGGTGAATAGGCTTTTTGAACTTTTGTCAGAACCTAAAACACCTAGCAACCTGATAAAACACAGATAAATCAGACTAGTCCGGTATGGTGCAGACTAGTCCGGTGTGTGCGAACTAGATCGATCAAGTTTAATCGTTGATTTCGATTCAAGTACTCTATGCAGCGGAAATTGAGTTGTAACTAGAGTGTATTGTTTTAATGAAACTAGATATGGCAAAAGTTAACTTTAGTTTCAAAGTTTTAACGTAAGTTGAACAAGATCGAGCAAACCCTAGATTGCAATGAATAAAAAGAACAAAAATAAAGACACAATGATTTTTCCCGTGGTTTGATTCCACGGAGGAAATCTACATCCACGTTGAGGAGTCCACAGAGGATTGGGTCTTCAACAACCCTACCCTCATCGAATCGCCACAGAGGCCGATTCTCTTCCACTAATCACAAATGGGTAAATCACCGTGTTCAAGGGGCCTTCTCACAAGTTGAGGGCTCCCCAAGATTTACAATTCAAAACAGCACCAAACACACTCGAAAGATATGCAATAAAATAGAGAGAGTGTGTGAGAGATTCAAACCCAAGAGCTCAAGAAGTGAAGAACGTGTCCCTCCTTTGATTTATGGTTAATCCTCAAGGATTCGATCTTTCTTGCGTTGGATTGTGTGGAGAGACATGTTTTTTGGGTTCTTGGAAGGTGTGACGGCGCAGGGGGTCGAGAGATTTCATAGTAGGGTCGTGCACCTCTATTTATACTAGGGTTTCCAAAGGTTATCGTCAGGGTTTACAAAGTCCGGACTAGTCCGTGGTGGACTCCGGACTAGTGTGGTGTGCGGCATGTGGGAAACCCTAAGTGTCCAGGAATATCGGACTTGTCCGACAACATGCGGATTAGTCCAATTTGGTCTCTGGAGATATTCGGACTAGTCTGGCACATATCAGACTAGTCAGGCATGGTGAAATCTATTAGTGAATTGAGGACAAGTCCGCACTTGGAGGATTTGTCCAATCATAGTCAAAGAGGTTATCGGACTAGTCCGTGCAGATATCAGACTTGTCCGATTTAGGTCAGAAGGATATCAGACTTGTCCGGATAGGTGCAAAGGTGAAGTGCTGAGAGGACATGTCTGCACTGGGGCAGACTTGTCCGATCCTATGCAAAGAGATATCGAACTAGTCTGGATAATATCAGACTAGTGTGGTGCTGTGAAACCTGGACTGTTTGCAGACAAGTCCACACTGGGAGGACTTGTCCGTTTCTGGACAGAGAGATATCGAACTAGTTCGGTGGACATCAGACTAGTATGGAACTGTGTGATATTGTGCAGTGAGGGTGATTCTTTTGCTTGAGCTCTTGGGGTGTGTTTCTCCAACACACTCCATACACAAAGAGTATTATATTCATCTCTTGAGCTCTTTTCAACTTGATTTCTCACTCTCCTTTCTTTTTGTGCTTTCTCCATAATTTCATTTAAACCTGTGCTCATCTCAGTAATTTAGTTAGGATCTCACTTGCTTGTCATAAATCAACCAAAACCCACAAGGGATGCCTAGATGCACTTTCACTCCCCTGAGGCAGAGGAAACTAGCTCAACCATGACAGCCGGGTTGTCCATATCGAGAACTAGAGCATCAGCAAGCTTCTCCACTCTAGTTTCCAAGGCTGCGGCAGGTGATGGCCTTGGTGGAATCAGCTGAGGGCGAGACTGTTCTTCTTAAACCATTGGGTCGCCATGGAGCGACGTTAGACTACCCAGTGCTGGGCCAGCCAGGTGGGATAGGGTGGGGTCGAAGTAGAGTAGCCCCCCTTGAGGAGGCCCATCGGGGCAAGCGTTGCTTTTTTTTTATGGTGAACCACTTTCCAATCACCCTCCACGTCTAGGGGTGGGGTTAGGTGGTCTACACGGTCTGCCGCTCCGTGCAGCTCGGGGATACACATACCCCTCTGTTGTGTGGCTTCGTGTGGCACAGGGTTGCCCATACTCCTCTACAGTGGAGCTCCGTGCAATGCAGGGTTGCCCTTACTCCTCTGCAACACTACATCTTGTGGTGCAGTGACACCCATGCCCCTACTGCCCCGACACGCGACGGGCCATGACCCTACCCAAGTGGGGAGGCTGGATAGCCGTAGCCTTTCCAAGCAGGCTTGGCAAAGTTGACCTGGACATCATAGGATCAAAGGCGAGCGTGGCATGATTCTCGGCACCATCGAGTCGTTTCAAGGGGGGAACCCAAGATTCGTCCTCCATTAAGGTTGCAATAACTGGGCCGCAGAATCCGGAATGGGCAGGAATGTGGGGTGGCTGTTCCCAACAGGTCGACAGTTGGGTCATGGGGCTCCCCGTCAGCCTCGGCCCATCTGCTGGAGGATCCGTTGGAAGGACGATGGACCGGCGGAGCAGGACCAGGCCAGAGTGGGACGGGTCCGAAGCCTCCTGCTCGACTGGGATTTGAGCCCACCGATGGCGAGGGCTGGAGAAAACAACAACAGACTAAGGATGCCCAATTTGAGGAGGTGGGCTAGGACTGTGGAGAAACCACTTGAGGCCATTGACGTCCTCCGATGGCAAGGCCATGGTTGACAGCTCTCGTGAGAGGAGGGAGGGCAAGGTGCACCTCCCAAGCATAGGATTAGAGGGGGGGACTTGGGGGCTGGGGGGGGGGGGGCGGGGGAGACCGACGAGCTCCCTGAAGCGAGAAGGAAGTTGTCCTCTGGGTCTGAGATATCATCAGACAAAATTGGAAGAAGGGTGAAAGCAGGGTCTTCGTCCTCCACCAGAGGCACCCCAGGGTTGGGCCAGGAGGAAGGTGAAGTAGGGAGGTCAATCCTGGAAGTACTATAAGGGATCAGGTCTCGGCAGGGATTAGGCAAAGAAGGTGCAAGCAAATTGAGGGAAGAGAAACGAGTGCAGGGCTGCTCCCCAGAGGGCCGAATTGTCGGGGAGGACCGGGCCGTTGGGTAGAGGCTCGCTGCCTGGACAGGGGCCGGCGATTAGGCCAAGGAGGATTGTCGAATAAGTCGGCAGTAGGGCAAAGACAGTTGGGTAGGTGTGGAAGCTGACAGGGGTGGGCAGACTGTAGGCAGGGTTTCGGCGGCCAGCGGAGGCAGGGTGCCTACCAACAAAGAAGTGGTGTCCGGCGGGGCGGGGCGCCCGCCGACGGGGCTGTGGTGGCCGGCGGGGGCAGAGTGCCCACCTACGGAGGTTTCGCTCTCGCTCTCATTCTCATAATCGTCTGGACTCCTCGTGGTCCATTACTTTGTGATGTCTTCAGTCGCTCCAGCTTTGTCTTGAGCCACGCCTAAGACTCAAGAAAAGGCAATCACCAGATGGAGCATATAGCCACTTTTAAATCAACCTCGCTCTCCCATGGGCCATGGCACAGGCAGACTGAGCTCCACCTAGTGCTATCAAAGTCCCCAACGTCCAAAACCAGCTCGTCTGGAATAGACACTCTCAATCCCGGATGCAGCTTGATGCCTCTGCAATTTTTTATTGTAATAAAAGGCATGAGTGCTGCCATGCATTAAGAGAGTATAATAGAGAATTACATCCTAAAGTACATAATCTAACCCAACCATAAGTCAAGTCAACTTGGAGGCATCCCTCCAGGTTGAGCAAATAAACTAACTGTAATCTAACCCATGCAGAACAGAAGAATGGAAATTCTTAATTGTCTAATATCAGCTGGACTAATTGACGTGATGAGCATTCTTCCTGCTGAAAGATTCGCTTATTTCATTCCTTCCAAACTTGCTATCAGAAAATGAAAACTATACCGGCTCCCCTGCGGTTCTGAAGCTTGGGAACCTGTTGATGCAATAACATTAAGGCAATGTGAGACATTAGAAGCATGTTCACCAGAGGTTCTGGAAAATATATTGCTGAATTTAGCTCAATCCACACTGCTTCAGTGAAGTTGCACTCCGTGAGGATGTAACCAATGGTTTCGGGCATACAGAAACAGAAAGCGCAGAAATATATTGGTGCCTTTTGACGCCAAGCCAACCAAGCAAAAAATTTGCACTTTGGTTCGGTGTGAGCTGGCCAAATAATCGAAGTGACAGGCTGATCAACTGCTCCCTTGAACTGAACATCATAGGTCGACTTGATTGAATATCTCCCGCTGTTTGTCCCTTTCCATTGAATCGAATTAGCTGCTTCAGACAATTGTATTCATATATCAAGGAGAATAAGGACACAAATTCATCTAATAAAACTTCAGTGTCAATCTTCCCAATGTTTCTGATCTATCTATGATTTGTGAGCTCCGACTTCACCAAACGTTGCTTGTGTTTGCTATCTTTGTTTACGAATCTTCATATTGGTGAATTGGTTAATAGGAAGTACATGCTAGCACGCCTGCAAATGCAGGTTAGGAGCCAAATATTTGAGTGATATTCCATCTAACCATCGAGCCTCCTGGAAGGAAATGTCTTCTCCATTACCGATCGAAATGTAGGTGGAGTTAAAAAACAATTCTCTTCCGATATTTTCTTTATGCTGTAGGAGGCGTTTCCATGGTCGTTGTTGTGTGTCCCACTGAAGCCAAAGCCAACAGAGCCTAAGAGCTCTATTGGGTTTTTCCTTGTCCTTGATTCCGAGCCCTCCCAAGTGTTTGGGTCTTGTACAAACAGTCTGTCTAACAAGGCAATTACCTCTTTTAACCATGTGGGTTCATCTCCTTTCCAAAGGAAGCTACTTCTGAAACGATTTATTTGATTGATAGCCCATTTAGGCAGCTTGTAAATAGTTAGAAAATATGTTGGGATAGCAGAGAGAACCGATATGACAAGAGTTTCTCTCCTGGGGTAAAACAAGAGGTTTCGTTTCCGCCCAAGGAGTCTATACTACCCACTTTGTGAATCAGAGGTAGAACTGCAGCCCGGTGATCTTTTTACAATGCAAGGGAAGTCCCAAGTAAGTAGTTGGGAAGTCACAAATACCCTGTGTTGATCCAACAATATTTTCTAAGCCCATACCTTGTAACTGAATAGGAAAATTTTGTGTTTTATGCATGTTAGTAACCAATCCCAAGGCATCACCGAAGATGTTTAGTATTTGTTTGATGATGTAAAAATCCTGCTGCTGATGGCTGATGGATACAGGGATCTCCCTATCGCACTCCTCTTGCATGCCGAATTCTAGATCCTAGTATTCATTGGTATTTCTTAACGTATACAGGTCATCCTAGCAGCAAGGCTAGTTCTGCAGAGGCACTAGGCTAACCTAAGCCAAAACAAGATGAGTTCCATAAGTGCACAGAAAGTACCGTTGTAGCATTTCACTCGAGAGTATTCCCTAGGTTATCATATTTGTTTATCCTAAAGAAAGGCAAGGTAGAAGAGTAACAAGGTCAAGGGCAGAAGAGGGTTTTCTAGTGAGGGATCCGGTAGGATGGATAAATGAATTGAAGGGGTAGTGTGACATACACCTAAGCAAACTACTCTAAGGGGTAATAATGTCCTAGTGGAGGATAAGTTAGGGAAGGAGCTACTCCTACTGTGCTTTAGATATTCATATACATTGGCAAGTAGTGTACGTATGGTCATGCTAACTACGAGTACTAGACCTAGCGGTCCAACACATCGAGCACGGGTTTACCCTTGAGAATATCAGGATGATTCCCGCCACGAGCCTGCGACGTAGGCGAACGTGGGGGGGGGGGGGGTTACGAAGGACGGACAGGACTGTCACCACCTGCCGCCTACCCTTACAAATCGTGGGTCTACGAGACATCTAATGCTACTTAATTATCTAAGTACCATGCTTACAACAAGTAAATACCTTAGATGCTTGAGTACAAGTACCTCTCTAAGGCAATGACTAACCTAAACATTGTTGAAATCAATGTTGGAACCAAGCACATTACTCAGATTAACATAATCATATTAATACCTAATTAGACTATAGTAGATGTCTATAATGTTTATGATAATATAATAAAGACATTATAACTGGACCATAATGACATCAACACCTAACACATGCATGGACTCCACAACTAAACAAAAAACGCTTCATCCAAGTATATAAATAGATAAAGACTAATAATAATATAAAGCATAATGTCACAAATACAAGAGAAGATACATGAGCCATACCTGTAACACCCTCATTTTCATACGTCACGCCCTGCATACATTCATATATGTGTCTAACATTAATCCACATGAAAAGGAACAAGTTTAAAATTGATTTAGAACAAAACTGCACTTAAGGATTCTGGAAAGTGCGGACTAGTCTGATTTTGGTGCGGACTAGTCCGATTTCTCTCTGACTTTAATCGGACTTGTCCTTTTATCTGTGGACTAGTCTGTTTTTGCCTCTAGACACTTTCAGACTTGTCTTGTCTTGTGCGGACTAGTCCGATGTTCCAAGAATCCTTGAAATTTGCTAAGTCCCTGGACTTGTCGGGACTAGTCCGACATTCCAGCGGACTTGTCCATTTTCCTCTCTGACTAAAGTCGGACTTGTCCGATTTTAGGCCAGACTTGTCTGTTTTTCCCCTCTGGATAAGTTTGGACTTGTCTGATGTCCAGTTCGGAATTGTCCGATTTTTCTCTGGACAACTTTGGACTAGTCCGGCCCTTTTCGGACTTGTTCGATAAATCGCAACTCCGAGTTGATCTTTTGTTTCACGACTTGTTTCTTGGGTTTATGTTAAGTGGGCCTAGGGATGTCGTGCCTAACTCTTTTAGAGCGCAGGAGGGACTCTAAACCGGCCTCTACTCATCTCAAACTCGAAATCCATCTAACCCTAGCCTCCACCTCTATATAAACAACCCCACCCCTTGGCTTGACATCTATTTGCCACTTTTCCACCTCACCCCAAACCCTAGCTCGAGAATAGCCGCCACCAAGGAGGGAGAAAGAGATCTAGAACAAGAAGAAGAAGAGGAGGAAACGAAAGAGGATCAAGATTTCCATCAACTTCACATTCTTCGTCAACGATTCACCATCAAGTTCTTCATCAACCCTAGATTGTGAAGATCCAAGTGTTGCCTCCAAGATCATTGATTCTTTGGAGTCCTATACACCTGGTATACCTTCTATTCTCTTTTCCTTAAGTGAATTCAACCCCGTTTCTCCAAACTCACATCGACCTAGAAAACCCTAGTTCGACAGTTCTGCGAAGTGCGAACTTGTCCGGTCCCTAGCGGACTAGTCCAATCTTCCTGGTTAAATTGTATTGAATTAAATCTAAAATTGTTTCGAATGAACTTCAAACCTATATAAACTTGTGAAAAACTATTAGAACTAGTTAGTGATCATTAAAAGCAACTCATTAACAAGTTCCACCTTGCATTTGCATTACTCATGCATATCATGTCATATTGAGTAATATTTGTGCACTCTTTGATTGTGTTTCTTGTTTGTATGTTTATTGTGCAGATTAGACGGATTTGCGTTAGAGAGTGCCACAGAGGATCTACAACACCAAGAGTTTGAAGGCTTTGACCCGAACCAATACCAAGAGCAAGGCAAGTGTCCTTGAATATAATGATCCTGTTTTTAAAATAAATGTTTTGTTTGCAAACTACATGATTGTGTCAATTTGATGGGAATACTATGATAGGAAGTTTACTAGAATTGTTTAACCACCCTTGTCACATGGTATTTATGGTAGAGAGTCGGGATGGGATTTTTACCCTTTTTGCTTTGCTTAATTAATTGGGATGGAAGACAACTATACCATTTAACTTAACTATGCATTTATGAGATTACGATTAATATGAACTGGTTAATATGATATGGTAATGGGTGATCTAAGCAAGCATGGTATGTGGATGGGTTAGATGTTATGGTGGTTTCACTTGCTTTAGATCTAAGGACCGGTTCGTGGAGCAACCATCCAGGATTTACAGTGCCACCACAGGGCCAAGTATGGGTGCGACATAGCTGATTAATTAGGGCTTTTCCAGTGCTATTTGGACCAATAAGGATGCTCGGGGAAGGGGTAGTCAGATTGGGTTTGTTGATGATTGGTGTGACTACACTGGGATCCGAATGGCTCACGATGGGGCTCTTGGTTGAAGATATGCTCTGTAGGAGACATCGCCACCGGTGAAAGTGAAACCTCAATGGTGTCTAAATAGGCTAGTAATACCTTTGTAAAGGCTATTTTGTGATCTCTTGGCCACACACCTAACGAAGTGTGAGAGAGTATAATTGAGATTCTATAGTCACTGCAAGGTGATGAAATCACAAACACGTGAGTAAAGTGGTACAAACTCTGCAGAGTTTAATTAAAACTATCATGATAGCAGTGCTCCCAGTTATGAGCAACCTAGACCCTCACATGATTAGGGGAAACTAGGTATTGGGATGGTTTGGTTATGGTTATGATTTGGTAATGGATATGGTTAATAATGGTTATGGCTGGTTATGAATTAAATTCTGATATTGATTATGGTTATTGGTAATGAGAAATCTAGACTATGGATGGTGGTAATGAATATGGACTGGTATTATGATGATTACATGATTTGTGAAGGGTTTATTTCACATACATAATATATATTGCTTTTCAAATGTTTTAATGTACTTTTCAGCACATAGCCATTATTATATTCGTCTTTTGAATCATCTACATGTCATACTTTCTACACTTGCTGAGTACGACATGTACTCACCCTTGCAATTCCCCCACCAACAGTTGCAAGTCAGGATTGGTAGTATAACCATGATAATGCGAAGTACTAGGCCGTGTCTACCGTCAGCTTTGCCTGTGGAGTGTTGGAGCTGCGCTATACCCTTTGCTTTGTTGCTTAATTAGTTTATTTCCGTTGCATTAGTTGAACTAGTCATTATTATTCATTAGAGTTTGTATTTGAGGGTAATTTGGTTGTGTAATAAAAGTGCTTAATTAATCTTGTTCTATGGTAATTTTCTGCATACTCTCTTATGAATGCACTCGTGCATGTGTGTTGAACGTCCTGAGCACACATATGTGTTCACTTGGTTCTTTTTTGGAACCCGGTGTTATAAACTGGTATCAGAGTCACAGGTTGACCGTAGGACACAACCTAGATAGAATGGACACTTTAGAGCACATAGGAGCCCTCAGGGAGCATTGTGTTTTTGCTTGGTGTGCTGTTTGCTATATATTGTTTGTTGGTGTGCTTAATAGAGGATTTTGGGATTCTTTAGCATTGCCATGTCCACCTAGGCTAGTATAGTTAGTTGTCTAGTTTCATACCCCTTGATGCATATAGTTGGGAACGTCTTCTAAATTCTTACCTATTGCTTTTCTTCAGATGGTGATGGCTCACAACCAGAGGGATGGCAATGATGAGGAGGAGAACAATGGAGCGCCTCAGAACAACAATGGACAAGGACCTGCCCAAGGAGCTATCAATATTGAACAGCTATTGGCCATGCAAAACCAGCTCATGCAGACCATGATACAGACTATGGGACAGTTGCAGGCTAGTAACAACAACAATCAGCCCCACATGCCTCCACTGCCACCCCCACCTCCTCATAACTGGTTGGGAGAGTTCATGAGGACTAGGCCGCCAACCTTCGCTCAAGCTGCTGACCCTATGGATGCTGATGATTGGCTCAAGTCCGTGGAGAAGAAACTTGCTATTGTCCAATGCAGTGACCGGGAGAAGGTTCTTTTTGCTTCTCATCAACTAGTTGGAGCAGTTGCGGATTGGTGGGATGCTTATTGCAATTCTCATGAGAACCAAGAGAGGATTTCTTGGGCCCAATTCAAGGAGAGCTTTCATTCTCATTATGTGCCGGAAGGAGTCATGATTTTGAAGAGGCATGAATTTTAGAATTTGAGGCAAGGAAGATCGAGCGTGGGTGAATACCTCAATAAATTGACTCAACTCTCAAGGTATGCGCCTGAGAATGTGAGTCGGGACAATCGAAAGCAATATTTCTTCATGAGGCGCTTGAACAATGAAATCCAAGTGCAATTGCTCAATTGTGATTATGCTAAGCTTGTGGACAAAGCAATTGTGGTTGAGAACAAGGTCCGTGAGATGGAGCAAGACAACAAGAGGAAGGCGCCATATCAAGGACAGCAACAAGGAAGTAATGTGCGCCCTCGCTTTGCACAACCCAATGTGCCTTACTTCAGCTCTTCTACGCCTGCTCAACGCCCTGGTTATGCACTGCGCCCAGCTCAGTTTGTGCAGTAATGCCCTGTCATGCAAGCACCTAGGCCACCAATGCCTTATGCGCCTCACGCCAACTTTCCTGGTGCCAATGCGTAGAACCAAGCTCGTCCCAATAATTCTAGTGGAGTTAAGAAGTCCTATACTTGCAGAGAAGCTGGACACTTTGCACATCAATGTCCTAAGTCAGGCCTTGGTCAAGGAAGCAATGCGTCGTGGCAAAACCCAAGACCCAATGGAGGACAACCACAAAAAAACTGGGGACAGCAGAATTTTGCTCGTCGCAACGTGAACCATGTCTCTACAGAGGATGCTCAACAAGCGGATGACGTGGTCATTGGTTGTTTCTCGCCAACTCCAACCCCGCGACTATGTTATTTGATTCTGGAGCATCACATTCATTCATTGTATCGAAGTATGTTGCCAAGCATAGTTTGCCTATCTCTCATATGAAGTTTACTCTATTGGTTAAGTCTCCTGGAGGAGAGATGAGGACAAATATAGTATGTCCAAAAGTAAGCCTTAGATTCTCAAGGATTGGACAAACTATGCTTCTCAAGGGGGGTAGACTTCTCCGCCAACCTCATAGTTTTGGATTCTCAAGGATTGGACATTATACTTGGTATGGACTGGTTGAGGAAGCACAATGGAGTTATTGAGTGTGCCACGAAGATGGTGAAGTTGACCAATGAGGAAGGGATCACCGTAGAGTTTGAAGCATCTCAAATCGCACTGAAGCAATTGGAGCTGAGTCATATGAATGGTGCCGCAATTGAGGAGATTCCGGTGGTGTGTGAATTTTCGGATGTTTTTCCGGACGAGTTGCCAGGTATGCCACCTGAGACATTGAGCTTGTTATTGATTTAATACCTGGAACTGCACTTGTAGCTAAGAGGCCATATAGGATGCCTCGTAACGAATTAGTAGAGCTCAAGAAGCAGATTCAAGAGCAACTAGAGAAAGGTTTTATTCGCCCAAGCTCTTCACCTTGGGGAGCACCCGTTCTATTTGTGGACAAAAAGGATGGATCACAAAGGATGTGCATGGATTACCGAGCTCTCAATGAGGTGACTATCAAGAACAAGTACACCTTGCCACGCATAGAAGACTTGTTTGATCAGATGAAGGGTGCTTGTGTCTTCTCCAAGATTGATTTGAGGTCAGGATACTTTCAAATGAAGATTAGACCATTGGACATACCTAAGATAGCTTTTAGTACATGGTATGGATCATACGAGTACACCGTGATGTCCTTTGGATTGACAAATGCGCCTGCCTACTTTATGTACCTCATGAATAAGGTCTTCATGGAGTACTTAGATAAGTTTGTCATGGTGTTCATTGATGACATTATGATCTACTCGAAGGATGAGAAGGAACATGAGAAACACTTGAGGCTCACATTGCAAAAATTGAGGGAGCATCAATTGTACGCCAAGTTCAACAAGTGTCAGTTTTGGCTGAGAAAGTATAGTTTTTGGGTGATATCATTTCAGGAGGAGGAGTTTCGGTTGACCCCGGAAAGGTGATGGATGTGTTGAGGTGGGAGCCACCGCAAAACGTAAAGGAAATAAGGAGTTTTCTTCGGATGGCTGGATATTACCGTCGATTCATCAAGAATTTTTCTAAGATAGCCAAGCCAATGACAGAATTGCTAATGAAGGGAAAGGCTTTTGATGGACTGAAGCTTGTCAAAACAGTTTTGAGGAGCTAAAGAAGAGGTTAACTACAACCCTAGTTTTGGTTTTCTCGGATGTAAGCAAGAGTTTTGATATCTATTGCGATGCATAAAGACAAGGACTTGGATGTGTATTGATGCAAGAAGGTCAAGTGGTTGCATATGCATCAAGACAATTGAAGAAGCATGAGTAGAACTACCCAACGCATGATTTGGAACTTGCAGTCATGGTACACGCATTGAAAATTTGGTGACACTTTATCCTTGGACATAGGTGTGAAATTTACACGGGTGATAAGAGTCTCAAGTATATTTTCAAACAAACGGATCTGAACTTGAGGCAACGAAGATGGTTGGAGCTTATCAAAGATTATGATTTGGGAATCAATTATCATCCAGGGAAGGCTAATGTTGTGGTCGATGCATTAAGTAGAAAATGAGTAAGTCACCAACTCAAAGTTCGAGAGTTGTCATCCGAGTTATGTAGAGAGTTTGAACGGTTGAATCTCGGATTTTTGAATGAGATGGGGATAATGGAGTTAAATCCAACCTTGGAGCAAGAAATTCGAGAGGGTCAAACAAAGGATGAGGAAATTCAGGAAATCAAGGAAAGGACCCAAGAGGGAAGAGAATTCAGATTTGATGAGGATGAACAGGGTACCCTATGGCTTGGAAAAAGGATTGTTGTGCCCAATGTGAAGCATATTCGGGGGACAATATTAAAGGAGGCACATGACTCACCATACTCAATTCACCCTGTTTGTACAAAGATGTACAAGGACCTGAAGACGTGTTATTGGTGGGCTAGCATGAAAAAGGACATAGTTAAATATGTAGCATTGTGTGATGTGTGCCAACGAGTCAAGGCGGAATATCAAAGGCCAGCTGGATTATTGCAACCATTGAAGAATCCAGAATGGAAGTAAGAAGAAATCAGCATGGGCGTTATAGTTGGTTTACCGCGTACTCAGTTCGGTTATGACTCAATTTGGGTAATCGTGGATCGATTGACCAAGTCAGCTCACTATCCCGGCAAGAGCACCTTTAACGGAGAGAAATTAGCGGAACTGTATATGGGAAGAATAGTATGTTTGCATGGAGGTCCAAAAAAGATAGTATCAGATAGATGTTCTCAATTTACCTCCAGGTTTTGGAAGAAATTGCATGAATCACTAGGAACAAGGTTGAATTTTAGTTAATCATATCATCCTCAAACGGATGGACAAACTGAGAGGACCAATCAAATTTTGGAGGAAATATTAAGAGCTTGTGCTTTGAAGCATGGGAAAAATTGGGACAAAAGCTTGCCATATGCAGAGTTTTCATATAACAATAGTTACCAAGAAAGTTTGAAGATACCACCTTATGAAGCACTATATGGAAAGAGGTGTAGGACACCTTTGTTCTTGAATGAGACAGGAGAAACTCAACTATTTGGACCGGATGTGTTGCTAGAAGCTGAAAAACAAGTTCAGGTTATTCGCGAGAACTTGAGGGCCGCTCAATCAAGGCAAAAAGGTTATGCAGACAATAAGAGAACGAAATTAGCCTTTGAATTAGGAGACTTCATTTACCTCAAAGTGTCACCAATGAGAGGTCATAAGAGGTTTAACATAAGAGGCAAGCTAGCACCTCGATACATTGGGCCATTCAAGATTTTGGACAAAAGAAGAGAAGTAGCGTATAAGTTGGAGATGCCATCTCATCTTTTAGATGTCCATGATGCATTTTATGTTTCTCTGCTCAGGAAGTGTTTAAGGGTGCCGGAAGAACAAGTGCCAATGGAAGAATTGGAACTAGAGGCAGATTTGACTTATGTCGAGCAACCGATCAAAATCTTGGAAACCAAGGAGAGAATCACAAGGAACAAGATTATTAGATGGTGTAAAGTTCAATGGAAGCATCATACAGAATCGTAAGCAACATGTGAGTTGGAGGATGATATGAAGAAGGAATTTCCCTATCTTTTCTCTTCCACGTGGAATCTCGAGGGCGAGTGTCGAAGTGTAGCAACGACACTTCCCCCGGTACTACCAAATGTAACCCGCAGAGGTTCTTGTTTTGGTTGGGGCACGCAGAATCAAGAACAAGATGGTGACACAAGAGATTTACGTGGTTCGGGCCGCCTGAGCGTAATACCCTACTCCATGGAGTTTGTGTTGTTGTATTGAGTGTCGCTAGTCTGCGTCATGCTTGGCTCAGCTTGGATCATTCTCTTGTATCGTGCGGCTCAGTTCTTTTATAGTCCAAGAACTAACCGTTACATCATTTGCCTGGCCCGACATGTGGCCCTAGCGTGTTTAATTGTCTAATACATTGTCTATGACCATTAAACATGGTTAATGGTGTGATAAAATGCCTTAATGATTGTGTTACCTCTATTAACAGTGCTCTGATCTTGTGTCATTAATACAATATTAATGACACGTAATCAAGTCTTAGAACTGCCGCTTTAACTGTCCCTTGAATGTTTGTGCTGGAGGAGATCCGCCAATGTATTCGTTGGTGATGAAGGCCCGGAGGCTCCACACGTGGCAGCTTCGGAGCTTCCCCTTGCAGGGAGGTAGCTCCGGAACTGCTATACACGTGTCGGCACTAGAGCTTCCCTCTGCTGGAGGTTAGGTTCGGGTCGTTATACACGTGTAGATCGCGGAGCTTCCCTGTGTTGGGAGTTTAGCTACGGATTTACATTACACATGTCAATCCTCGGAGCTATCCATATGAGGGATGCGGGTCCGGTATAATATGACATGTGTGGCCTGAGGAAACCTTCAACTTTAACAGGTAGAACTCTCTTGCACTTCTTATGGTACCGTGGGGTACCCGGTACATAGGGTACAGACAGTGGCCCCTAGGCCCACCTCTGGGAGAAACCCTTTGGGTTATGTTATTCTACAGAGGTGGGGCCATCCTTGATTCCCGCGCTTTGACTTCAAAAGTCTTCTGATGTGCCGTTGGGGCGATGGTCTGGGGTTAAACCATCGCCGCATGGCTTGTTATGAATGCGATAGATGAGATCTTTGAGTGCGGATCTCATACAATTGAAGGTCGCCAAGTCCCAATACAAAAACCGTATCGGTTCCGAGCGCCTTGTCAGGGTGCCGCCTTTGGGTCTCCCGCCGCCCATCATGACAACGGTTCTCCTGGGGTAACAACCTCGATCTCTTCATCAGGGTGGCCCCGGACCCATTCGTCATGGACGGGGTAGATTTTTGGAATGTGACTCCACTCTTGTTGCGGTTTCCATCCAAACATCGCGGAGGCTTACTTAAGAAGGAAAGTATGCGCAGTTTGAGGACTCTTTACGCCTTCGATCAATCTTGCGCTCATAGCCTCCCAAACTTTGCCTAGCTTTCTCTTCCTTTGCTCCACTTTCCCGCAATGGAGTTGGGTCTTCCCAAGAGCCGCCTCAAGAGCAAGGACGATTTGACGAAGGTCCGGACCTATATTGGGTGGTCCAGTGACTCCTTCAGCCACCTGATCCGTGCCGGCGAGCTCCCGTTCAAGAAGGAGCGTAATGGCAACATGGTGTACTTATTTGCGTACGCCATGGTGGGATTGATCCCACCTTTTTCAACCTTTATTTTAATGTTGCTGGACTTTTACGGTCTCCAGCTGTATCATCTTGGTCCCCATTCTCTTCTGCTAGTGGCGACCTTCGTCCACTTATGCGAGATGTGGGTGGGTGTTCCCCCTGCATCGAGCTATTCTGTACCTTCTTCACAGTCCACACCACCGGTAAGGGGACTGAGCTTCTTGGCTTATACTATTTCATGAAGCGCAAGAACTGCCCCTTCATGTACTTGAATCCATTCCATTCTAGTAGATGGGATGACTGGAAGAAGGATCGGGTCATCATTGCAGTGGAGGAGCATGAGAGGTTGGAGCTGCCCCAAGGACTCCCCAACATTGATACCGACACTTGGAGTGTAGTTCCGAAGCTGTCAGATGCCTTTAACCCCGTTCTGACCAGGATTCGAGAATGTGTGGAGGTGGAGTGACCCCTCAGATTGTCTTCTGCAATTTCCTGGTCAACAGATGGGCTCTACTGAGGAAGAGGGAGAAGCTCGCATGGGATCTCAACAGCGTGATGGATGATGACTGGATTGAAACCGGTCTAAAATCCAATTGGGATGATGAAGCTCTGAAGCTTCATATTAAGAAATTTCAGCATGGGATAAACGTCGAAGGAGGCGACTTGTTTCTACCGACTGCTTTCCTTCCTCTGAACATGGAGCCAGAGTTCAGTAGAGAGCTCCGGAGAAAGATGCTGGCGCTTGATGACCTTGGTGAGGTGGAGAGGCATCCGACCTCCAGGGTGGTAATCCTTGGAGCTTCCGAAGGAGGGCCTGCCTCCGCCCGGAGCCAGAGGGTTAAAGACATCGGCAAGGGCATGGGCAAAGAGCATGCCGAACCCTCCAACCGGAAGAGGATGTTGAAGCATGCCGATGGGAGGTCTGTAAGGGTTGCTCCCTCTACAACAACTCCTTCTCCCCGGCGGAGGAGATCTTCTGCGGCTGCACCTTCTCTGGTGCAGGCGTCTTCGAGAGGCGCTAGCTCCAGGCAGTCAGCACTGACCTCAATGCCGTCTAGGGGCTCCAGGTCTGGGAGTTCTTCTTGACCAAGAGAAGCTCCAGCTGAGAGGACTTCAGCTGCCGCAAGTGGTCCTTAGCTGAGGTCCAAAGTCGTTGTCTCACCAGACTTGGTGGGCTCTGGCTCTAGGCCTCAGAAGAAGAGGTTCCAAGGTGACTGGGGCGGTAGCATCCCTAGGTAAGCATTGAGTGATCGCCTTAAAATGCTAGTCTTGTTTTTGCTGTGTCTTTAATATTCTCATCCCTTTATTTCCAAGGTGTTGAAGAAAGGGTCAGGAACTTTGGCTTCTGTTGTAGTGACTGTGGCTGTGCATGCTGAAGCTCCATCTTCGACCACCGAGCCTCCTCCTCCAGTGGTGGCAGAGGTCACGACAGCTCCGGCGCCAGCTGTCGTGGAGTTGGATTCAGAGTCCTTGCCAGAAGCTCCCATGGTAGTGCCGGACCACGGGGGAGAAGTTGAAGATGTACCTCTGGCAACGGTGCCGGAGGCTGATGCTCCAGTATCAGAAGTCGTCGAAGCCCTATCTGCTGAGCCAGAGGCAATTGAAGTTCCAGCCATCGAGCCGGAGATGGTTGAAGCTCCGGCCCTTGGGCCAGAAGTTGTTGAAGGTCCGACGACTGAGCCGGAAATGCTTGAAGCTCCAGTCGTTGAACCGAAAATGACTGACATGTCAGCGTCTGAGCCAGCGGTGGTAGAGGCAACGGATGAAGCCCTAGCCGCTGCCCCGAAGATAGCTGCCCCAGAGGTGTCTGGACCAGAGCCGGAGCAGCCTGAGGATGTGGCGAAAGATCCTCCACCCTTGGAGCCAATAATTGAAGACCCGGAAGCAGTGCCTTCGACTTCCGGTCTGGAGGTGAAAGTTCCCCCAGTGGGTTCTTCCTCTGCTGCTGCTGCTGAAGGGCTTTCAGAGAGCGGCCCTAGTGCTGCAGGAGCTCAGGGGACCACCCTTTTAGAGTGGGACCTGATTTTTGTGATGGAGAATCCTATGGAGCCAGCGGAGTTGGTCCTAGCAGGTCCGGAGCCTATCCCTCTGGCATTGTCCATAGACAACACCTGCTCAAGCCTCCGACAAGTCCAGCTCACCTTCGATCATGGGAGCAAAGCCCTGGAGGAGGAGCCCAACACCTTGAGGCGTTGGCGCAACAGACTTCGGTTCGGGACCAGGCTTGCACTGACAAGGCTGGCTGATCAGAAGGAGTGGATCAAGAGGGAAAAGGCCCGGTTAGAATACTGGGACAAGCTGCTGGAAGAGAAAGAGACTGCCATCAGGGCGCTCGATGCTAACTCTAGGGAGATCCTTGAACAAGCCAAGGAGAGGCGTGATGCTGCTGATGAGCATCACGAAAACCTCAATGAATTGAATGAGGTCCTCCTGAAGCGTCGAGCGGACCTTGATGCGAGGGAAGAGAAGCTCCTGGAGCAGCAGGAGGATATTGTGAAGAGGGAGGTGGAAGTCACCCAGAAATTGACTCTGGGTGAATAGAATTTGGCAGATCGTAGCAAAAAGCTGGATCTATGGAGCAAAGAGGAGAAGGAGAAGTACTGGAAGCTGGGTCAGGAGCTCTCAAAAATAGAAGCTGATGTTGCCACCAGGGAAAGGAAAGTAAGAGGCAGGGAAAAAAGACCTGGCAGAAAGGCAGAACCGCATCCACCTACGGGAGACGGAGCTGACCAATCATGAAAAGCAAGTTGCTGAGAATATGCAGCAACATGCTAAATTGGCCGAGCACCTCGCTCGAGAAGGTTCGGAGCTTGCGGCCGCCCGAAAGTCACTAGAGGAGCCGCAGAGCTTGAAGGAGACAGAGTCCATCCAAGTATGAGACTTCTTGGGACGAGCCAACGACGCGCTGACGCCACTAGGCTTCAGTCTTGTATGTCCGGACAATCCAGAGCTGGACTTGGAACGAACGCTAGTAGCCCTCAATGCTGCTGGCGGCAAACTTGATGCGATGGGTGACGTCATTACGGACCAGTTGGAGACAGAGGGGAAATCTCTGGCTACAAACGTTGCAGAGTATGTGCTGACGTGCTATGTGAGCCGAGACCCCCAATTCTCCCTGAATCCGGTGCTCCAAGGTCCCGTTGCTGAAGAGGAGGACGCCGCCAGGGCCAACATCCAAGCAGTTTGTGAGACCTATGTGTGCTGAATACATTGGCTATAGCGATAAAAGTTTTGAATACTATCAAAAAACCTTTATCATCAAGGTCCAACGATAGGTACGACTTTTTTTTGTTAGCTCCAGCATAGTCCGACGTAAGGTCTGACTTGCTTTGGCTAGGTCCAACTTCTTTGTCTAGGTCCGACTAGCTTTGGTTAGCTCCAACACTAGGTCCGGCTAGCTGGTAAGCTCCAGTTCAAGGTCTGGTTAGCTTTGGCAAGGTTCGGAGCTTGATCGCAGTGGTTCTGCTTTTATCTTGCAATGATTCATACTTGCTTTACATTGATGGAAAGATTGCTTAGTATTCATTTGCTATGTTTTTGGTGTGTTTTGGTGGTTATGGTTGATATCATTTTGCTATGTTTTGCAACATGCTTATGAGAGGTGCTCATGTAAGATGTTGTAGTTTTGGAACTAACGTGAGTCAAGTCGAGGACTTGTGCTCGAAAGTATTGGTTGTTTATTCATGAGCAGGTGTTGCTTGAGTTCAATACATGGCTGGTGACGGGATCCATTGAACTAGTCTTAGGGAGAAGATGAGGTTCAACAACCGAGTTCGGGAGGAATTGTGGTTGAGTTGATCGGGAGGTTGCGCAGCATGTTTGAATCAAGAACAATGCATATGAAGGTATTGTGGACGTCGTTGGAAGATGTTTGCACATATGCAAGGAGTGCATGGACGTGGCTACATGGTTCCGAGGCGTGATGAAGATATGTGGACATAAAGAATTGGCCGGAAAGGTCCAACCGACTAGGTTATGGACTCAAGCTGCGGCTGAGTCGTGTTTGACTCAAATATGGAAAGATTTGAGTTGGTTATGATAGGATTTCATGTGGGTCACGAATTTGAGTTGTTTTTGGAATGTGGGGTACGTTCCTAAGGTGTTTGGAAGTCTTAACATTGCTTCTATCTGCGTATAGAAGAGTCTTAAACAGTTATGGAAAGTTTTGATTTGTGATTTGAGTAGGATTAGAGTCCTAGTTGAGATTGGGTTGGCCTAAGGGCTGGTTATATAAGCAAGGGAGGCCAGAGCTCGTGGGTGACGACTTTGGATTTTTTCCTCTTGTTTTCTATTGAATAAAGATCGTAGTTTAAAGGAACTTTTGTGCCTTGTTTGTCCGACTTGTTCCAGACAAGTTTTTCTCATCGAGTTTTCTGCATAGCACTACCTTTCTTCGGTGGTTTTATCATAACTCGAGTTTTATAGATCCAATTAACGTGATTCTTTTTGGGTTGTCTTTGAAACTTGATTATCTATCATCTGTCAAAATTTCACGGTCATTGGATTTGTGGTTTCTGATATACACGAGTTTCTTTGCAGCGTTCCAGAACTGTTTTTCTTGGGTAGGACAGATTGACCTTTGTTTGATCTTTCAATCGTAACTTGAGTTTCTCTTGACGGATTTGAGTGACTCTTGTTGTGTCGTCTTTGTGACTTGATTCTCTCTGATATCTATCACTTTTGTCACGGTGAAACACGTGTAGATTAGTCTCACACACGATTTCTTTAACAGATCGTTTTTCTGCCAAAGGGGTTGGGATTTAATTGTTTCCGCTGCGTAAGATTTTTTAATCTACCATTCAACCGCCCTCTGGTAGCTTTTAACATGCTATTCGATCCTACAATTGGTATCAGAGCCACGGTGCTCTAATCTTTGTGATTTGCATGTGTTTTTGACTAATCATCACGGAGAAATACTCCGCCAAACCTTGTGTGTTTAGTGGTATGGATTTTCAGGTGTCGAAGGCACGTATGGAAGCCTTCATCCAAGCTTAAGGCTTTGCAATATGGGAGAAGGTATACAATCCTTATGAAGTGCCATCAAATGATCAAGTTACAGAAACAAATCTGATAGATGTCGACAACAACAACAAGGCTCATAACTTCATCATACAAGGATTAACTCAAAGCGACTTTGACCGTGTTGCACACCTCCGATCTGTATACGATGTGTGGAAAGCACTTTGTGACTACCACGAAGGATCCAACGCGATCAAGGAGGTAAGGCAAGACATGTTCAAGAAAGAATATATGTGCTTCGAGATGCAACCCGGTGAATCTATTGATGACCTTTTTTGCTTGCTTTAATAAAATTCTCAGCAACTTGTGTAGTGTCAATGTTAATTTTTTCAGATGCTGAAAATGCTAGGCAATTGTTAAGTGCATTAGATATGTCAACTTGGGAGATGAAACTCACATCTATTCATGAATCTACTGTCATGAGTACACTTACTTTAGATGTGCTATATTCCATGTTAAAAACTTATGAAATTGACGTAATATCATGTAAGAACCCCAACAAGTCTATTGCTTTTGTTTCTCAATGTGACATGCCTAGCTCTGGTCAATCTTCATCTTGTGGTACACTTGCTTTGTTGTCCTCTCTAACCCTTGAACAGATTGAGGAGTTTCCAGAGGAGGAGCTAGTACTTCTCTCTACTAGGTTTTCAAAAGCATTGCAAAATGTGGAACTAGAAGGAGAGGAAGCTCTGGACTTTAACGATGTTTCGAATGTGGTAATACAGGACATTTTTGTTCATATTGTCCTAACCTTTCAGGTCCTACTTCTCGAGATGAAAAGCAAACAAGGACGAAGCACTCCTCTGCAAAAGGTATGAAGAAAAAGAAAGGTTTTACAGGACGTCAATTGGTGAGTAGTTTTATCTCCACACTTCAAGAACTTGGCTCAAGCGATGTGGACATTGGAAGTGACGAAGATGAAGATGATTTGACAAACTTGTGCTTCATGGCAGGCAAGTCATGATCAAGTATGGAGGAGGATGAACAAAACGGCGACAATGAAGAGGTGTGTCCTACTTGCGAAGAAATGTGTGATGCTATTTCTCGTGCTACTGTTATAGTTAAGAAAAAGGACGAAAAACTTAGGGACAATGCTAATAAAACTGAGGCACTAGAATCTGAAATTAATCATTTGAAATCTTTGATTCCTAGTGATGATTCTTGTTCCTCATGTGAATTAATATATGAACAATTGTCCTCATTAAGAAGTGCACACACCTCCACACTTGATAAACTTGAGTTAGAAATTGAAAAAAACAAAGAGCTTGCTGTACTTAATGATAAAAACTTGAAAGATGCTAGCTGTTCTAAAATTGATTTGCATTGTTCTACTTGTGATTATCTTGATAAGAAACTACAATAAGCTATGAATGAAATTTCTATATTGAACAATGCTTTACGTTCTCATGAAGTTAAATATTGTTCCAATTGCAAATTAAAAGGAAAAACTTCATGTGAAAATTGCCTTGATCTGTCCAATAAACTTGAAGACATGCATAGGACATTAGATCGGTTTTGTAATGGGAATAAGAACCTAAATTTGCTGCTGAATTCTTCCGAGTCTTGCAATGATAAAACTGGTTTAAGTTTTGATTCTCATGCTCATGCTAGGGCACATCCACCTAAAATTGTAAGAAAATTAGGAAGTTGTTTGATTCAAATAGTTCCTAAACAAAAAGAAGTGATTTTAAATCTGCGGGAGTGTTGTCTCATTCGCTGTCAAATAAAAATGTTGTTTGCTCATCTAGACATGAACACAAAGTTAAATTTCATTGTACCTACTGTGGTAGAGATGGTCGTGTCATAGATTTTTGTTATAGACTAGCTAAACAACAGAAAAAAGAAAGAATGATTGCTAGATCTCATAACATTCATGCAAAATTTGCTGCACATGTTAAACCGAATGATAGGAACATGCAACCTGTTGTAATGAGTCGAAAACATGCAAAGTTTGCTCCCAAATCTATTGTGTTTCGTGCTACACATGTAACATCTGATAAGTCATTAGTTGGGTACAAAAATACTTAAACTTTGGCACATAAACCTGCTGTTTTGTCTCAGCTTTCGCGTGTTATTCCTGTTGGACGTCGTGTGACTCAGTACTGGATTCTTAAATGCCTTTTGACTAACCCTAATATTGAGTCATCAATGTATTGTGCTTCTATGTAGGTTACACGCTTGATTAAGGAGAATTTTTGGATAGTGGATTCAGGTTGCTCATGCCACATGACCGGTAACAAAGAATGGTTCTCCTCCCTCTCTTTTGTGTCACGTGTCGAGAATGTTACTTTTGCTGATATTTCTTCAACTCCTATAATTGCTAAGGGTTCAGTTAGAGTAGATGATCACAACACTTTGAAGGATGTGGCACTTGTTAAGAAATTGAAATACAACTTGTTTTCTATTTCACAACTGCTAGATGAAAATCTGGAAATTATTTTCATTAAAAATTGCTGCAAAGTTGTAAATTCAAACAGTGATTTTATTTTTAACATGTCATGGTTTGGAAGAGTTTTTAAAGCTGATTTTTATATGTCTTCCTTTAAGCATAGGTGTCTAGTTGCTAATGATTCCAAAGATTTATATTTTTGGCATCGCAGACTTGGTCACGTAGGCTTTGATCATCTCACGCGTGTTAGTGCTCTTGATCGCATACGTGGGCTGCCTAAGCTTAAAGGGGACAAAAAATGTGTGCTCTTCTTGTAGACATGCTAAGATGGTTGCAGGTTCACATACCCCTCTCATAATGATCATGACAACTGAACGGGTCAACTTTGGCACCTTGACACCATAGGACCTTCACGTGTTCAATCCTTCGGAGGTAAATGGTATGTTTTTGTGATTGTTGATGATTATTCTAGATACTCTTGGGTTTATTTTATGGCATCGAAGAATGAAGATTTTAGTCATTTTAGAACTTTATTTATCAGATTATCAATTGATCACCCAGGATCTTTAAAAGTAATTAGAAGTGATAACGGAACCGAATTTAAAAATCAATCTTTTGATCACTTTTGTGCTGAAAATGGAATAGATCATCAATTTTCTTCACCATATGTACCTCAACAAAACGGTGTTGTAGAAAGAAATAACAGAACCCTAGTTGAGATGGCTAGGACTATGCTTGATTAATATCAAACTCCTAGGAAATTTTGGGCTGATGCGATTGCAACCGCCTGTTATGTCTCAAATCGTGTTTTCTTGCGCGCTAAGCTAGGTAAAACACCATATGAGCTCCGATTTGGGCATAGGCCTAGTGTTACACACTTTCGGATCTTTGGTTGCAAATGCTTTATTAAGAAACATGGTAATCTTGATAAATTTGAACCTAGATCCATTGATGGCATGTTTCTTGGTTATCCATCTCATACTAGAGACTATTGTGTGCTGTTACTTGAAACTAACAAAATTGTGGAGACTTGTGAGGTGTCTTTTGATGAAGCTAGCACAGGTACTAGCTCAAATATTGCAGGTCCGGATCCATATTCGAAGGGGGAGAGCATTTTCGTTGAAGATGAGGAAGAAGAGGTGTTGCTGCCCGAAAATTCAGCAACTATCGACATTGTTCCAGCTCCTGATTTTGATTCACAGCCAGCACCGACGACCACCATTGCTGGTCCAGATCCTCCTCAAGTCACAAGCTCATCGATTTTTGATGAACATGAAGAAGAAGAAGCTTGTGAAGTGTCCACTCCCCTCCGGGTTCTCAAAATTCATCCTCTACAACAAATTATTGGAAGCTTGCACGAACGAGTCACACGGTCCAGGTTTTGCGATCCAAACTCTCATGCTCATTCTGCTTTTGTTGCTTCTTTTGAACCCAAAGATATATCACACGCACTCACTAATGAATCTTGGATTATTGCCATGCAAGAAGAGTTAGAAAATTTTGAAAGAAATAATGTTTGGAAACTTGTACCTCCACCTCAGGGTCACACTTTCATTGGAACTAAATGGGTGTTTAAAAATAAACAAAGTGAGGATGGGGCTGTGGTTAGGAATAAGGCTAGGTTGGTTGCTCAAGATTTCACTCAAGTTGATGGTCTAGATTTTGATGAAACTTTTGCTCCTGCTGCTAGATTAGAAGGCATAAGAATTTTGTTAGCTTTTGCTGTATCTAAAGGTTTTAAGCTATATCAAATGTATGTTAAAAGTGCTTTTCTTAATGGCTACATAGATGAGGAGGTTTATGTCAAACAACCACCGGGATTTGAAAATCCAGATTTTCCTAATCATGTGTACAAACTGTCCAAAGCCTTGTAAGGTCTCAAACAAGCCCCTAGAGCATGGTATGATAGGTTAAAAACATTCTTACTTGAAAAGGGGTTTACCACGGGCAAAGTTGATACAACTCTTTTTGTTCTTAAGCATGGCAACGACTCACTATTCGTTCAAGTGTATGTGGATGATATTATCTTTGATTGTGCTTATCATGATCTTGTGTCCAAGTTTTCAGCTATGATGAGTTCAGAATTTGAGATGAGTATGATGGGTGAACTCACGTACTTTTTTGGGGCTGCAATCAAGCAAACCAAGGAGGGTACCTTTGTGCATCAAACGAAGTATACAAAAGACCTCCTAAGGCGCTTCAACATGGACAAAATCAAGCCTCTTCGGACACCAATGGGAATAGCAACAACACTTGAACTTGATGAAGATGGTGAACCCGTGGATCAAAAAGAATATAGAAGCATGATTGGATCACTTTGGTACCTCACGACATCAAGACTGGACATAATTCAGCGTATGTCTTTGTACACGGTTTCAAGCCTCTCCACACGCTTCACATCGTCAAGCCCTCAAAAGGATTCTCAGGTACTTACATGGAACTCAAGCATTTGGTATTTTTCTTCTTTCTACCTCAACCGTTACTTTGAAAGCTTTTTCGGATGCTGATTTTGGGGGTTGTAGGATTGATAGGAAAAATACTTCCGGTGCTTGTCATTTTCTTGATAATTCACTTGTTGCTTAGTCCTCTAGAAAACTAAACTCAGTTGCACAATCCACGGCTGAATTTGAATATGTAGCTGCTACTAGTGCTTGCTCACAAATGCTTTGGATTGTTCAAACACTTAAGGACTATGGGGTTGATCTACATAGTGTTCCACTGTTTTGTGATAACACTAGTGCCATTTGCATTGCTAAAAACCCCGTGCAACATTCTAGAACTAAGCACATTGACATTAGGTATCATTTTCTCCGTGATAATGTTGAAAAAGAAAACATTGTGCTTCACCATGTAGATACCGAACAATAATTGGCTGACATTTTTATAAAACCTTTGGATTTCACTCCATTTTGTTACATTCATAGTGAAATAGGGTTATGCATCCTCATGGCTTAAATTGAGGGGGAGTTTTCAAACTTGAGAAGTCTATGTGTGAATCTAAAATTATAATAATATGAGTATAGTATTTCATACATATATGACTTTGTCATTCGTTTTACATGTTGAAAGTTATTACTACATTACTCGTGTTATACATTTTGTAGTTTTTGCCATGTCTAGTAATTGGAATAATTACTTACACTAAATCTGGTCATGGTCGAACTTTCTTGTTGTTTTAAACTTGTTGCATGCTCACAAGTGCTTTTAATCATAAAGAATTAATCAAGTAATCAACTCACATGTTGAGTTTTTATGAACAAATATAAATTGAGAAAAGATCAAGAGAATATGCATGCATCACACTTCTTCTTTAGAGATGGCTTATCATTGCACTTAGATATGAACTTGGAAGAAGTTGTGTATGACTAAAATCATGTCCTTAAGCTTCTGATTGTCAAATGGCATAGGCTTGGCTTGGTTGGTTAGAATAAGGCAGATGCGGCATATAATCTCTTGCAAATGTCATATGTTAAAAGTTTGTGCTTTAAATAATAAAATGCAGCAACAAGTGTCATGCTTTCAGGTAAGTTACTTGATAGTATGACTTGGATGAGCTTTGTTTATATGTATATGTTATAATATGCTCATAACATTTGAAATTTCACTTTTGAACCTTGCTGAATACATTGTCAAAGGGGGAGAGATAATATGTGAATTTTTAACATTTTTAAAAATAAGTATGCAAGCATGATTCTTCTCAGGGGGAATTTGTTTTTCTTCCCATTTTTTTCTGTTTTACAAAGGGGGGGAAATTGTTTTCGAAACTTTTAATGTGAATAAGCCAATGTTCGGATTTTAAATGGTGTTGCCAATACATTCATCAAGGGGAAGATTGTGAGACTTATGTGTGCTGAATAGATTGGCTATGGCAATAAAAGTTTTGAATACTACCAAAACACCTTTATCATCAAGGTCCGACGATAGGTACGACTTGTTTTGGTTAGCTCCGGCATAGTCCGACGTAAGGTTTGACTTGCTTTGGCTAGGTCCGACTTCTTTGTGTAGGTCCGACTAGCTTTGGTTAGCTCTGGCGCTAGGTCCGGCTAGCTGGTAAGCTCCGATTCAAGGTCCGGTTAGATTTGGCAAGGTTCGGAGCTTGATCGCAGTGGTTCTGCTTTTATCTTGCAATGATTCGTACTTGCTTTACATTGATGGAAAAATTGCTTAGTATTCATTTGCTAAGTTTTTTGTGTATTTTGGTGGTTATGGTGATATCATTTTGCTATGTTTTGCAACATGCTTATGTGAGGTGCTCACGTAAGATGTTGTAGTTTCAGAACTAACATGAGTCAAGTTGAGGACTTGTGCTCAAAAGTATTGGTTGTTTATTCATGTGCAGGTGTTCTTGAGTTCAAGACATGGCTGGTGATGGAATCTATTGGACTAGTCATAGGGAGAAGATGAGGTTCAACAACCAAGTTCAGGAGGAATTGTGGTTGGGTTGATCGGGAGGTTGCACAACATGTTTGAATCAAGAACAATGAATATGAAGGTATCGTGGACGTTGTTGGAAGATATTTGCACATATGCAAGGAGTGCATGGACGTGGCTACATGGTTCCGAGGTGTGATTAAGAGATGTGGACATAAAGAATTGGTCGGAAAGGTCCAACTGACTAGGTTATCGACTCAAGCTGCGGCTGAGTCGTATTTGACTCAAATATGGAAAGATTTGAGTTGGTTATGATAGGATTTCGTGTGGGTCACGAATTTGAGTTGTCTTAGGAATGTGGGATATGTTCCTAAGTTTTTTGGAAGTCTTAATATTGCTTCTATCTGCGTATAGAAGAGTCCTAAGCAGTTATGAAAAGTTTCGATTCGTGATTTGAGTAGGATTAGAGTCCTAGTTGAGATTGGATTGGCCTAAGGGCTGGTTATATAAGCAAGGGAGACCAGAGCTCGTGGGTGATGACTTTGGGATTGTTCCTCTTGTGTTATATTTAATAAAGATCGTAGTCTAAAGGAACTTTTGTGCCTTGTTCGTCTGACTTGTTCCAGACAAGTTTTTCTCGTCTAGTTTTTTGCACAGCACTACCTTTCTTCGGTGGTTTTATCATAACTCGTGTTTTACAGATCCAATTTACGTAATTCTTTTTGGGTTGTCTTCGAAACTTGATCATATATCATCTATCAAAATTTCACAGTCATTGGTTTTGTGGTTTCTGATATACACGAGTTTCTTTGCAGCGTTCAAGAACTATTTTTCTCGGGTAGGACAGATTGACCTTTGTTCGATCTTTCAATCGTAACTTGAGTTTCTCTCGACGGATTTGAGTGATTATTATTATGTCGTCTTCGTGACTTGATTCTCTTTGATATCTATCACTTTTGTCATGGTGAAACACGTTTAGATTAGTCACACACACGATTTCTTTAACAGTTCATTTTCTACTGAAGGGGTTAGGATTTAATTGTTTCTGCTGCGTAAGATTTTTTTAATCTACCATTCACCCCCTCTGGTAGCTTTTCACGTGCTCTTCGATCCTACAGAGTTGTCAAGGAAGTCGTCTCATTCTTTGGCAGGACTTAGATCCTCTAGTAGCTAGGACTTTTTCCTTTTGCCTTCTGCTGTAATCCCAATTTCGTAATCCAGTGCTTCGAATTAATGAAATCCAATTTGACATGAACTTCACTTTATTATGAACTTCACTTTATTGTTGTTTTGTCTTCATATACTGTGCTCTGTCTTGTTGGCCCCCTAGTATATGTGCACAATTGTAGGTGGACATGTACCAAAAGGATTTGACATCATGTTGATTACTTGAACGCTTCGAACTTGTAGATTTTAGGTCCAAAGTCTTTATTCCTGATGCGTCGATGGTAGAGCCCCTGGGATTGGCAGAGCTTGGTAGCTCCGACAGTACCCACCATCAATGTATAAAACGTCGACAGCGGGCCCCCTAGGATTTATCAGAGCCTGATGGGTCCTGTAGCACTCAATGTCAATGCATGAATCGTTTGAAGGTAGGCCTCCCAGTGGTTGTCAGAGCTTTGTAGCTCCGATGTCTCCCACTGTCAACATAATAAATGTCGATGGCGGGCCCCCTTGGAGGATGTCGGAGCTTAGTAGCTCTGGTGTCGTCCACCATCACTATGAGTTTCTATTTTTCCTGCACATTAAATACAATAAAAGAGTAAAATTCGTCCTCTTGTCTATAAATAGTTTGTGACTTATCATTCTTATTTGAGTTTTAAATCCGTAGAAACTTGATATGATAACAAGCATATTGACGTAATCTTTCCGGCCCCATATGCTTTTTTAGTACGCACCCTATTAAGGCATGTCGAGGTGTAGGTAGAGTGGCATACTTAGGGTGCAGGACCAGGCTAAGTCGATAGCACAGTCCGGACCTATGTTGGCTTGGCGTTCAGGCAAGTAGACTATGCAGCAATGTTAGGATTCGAAGTGACCATCAATAAAACATATAATACATACAAATTACTTGGACTAAAACTCAAAAATAATTGCACAACTTCATTATAGACAAGAAGGTTAAAAATAATAATTTGATAGATTGAGCCTTGTACAAAAAGAAATGCACGTGGAGTCTATTTTCACACAACAATATCATTCATTATAGGTCCGGATTTACAGGGGATACAAGGACACACTTAGGGTGCGGGGCCAAGCTAGTTGCGCTATACATCTTGTACTAACCTAGGGTAGGTAGTTACACTTTTAGTGCTATGACTGTATGAAGTGTATTTGAACTTCCCGAAACCTCCCAGAGGGGTCCAGATGTTCTCCCAGAGGACCTACCCATGTCTGTATAGTGACTCTATAACATACATTGTGTGTAATTACAGACTCACCTCCGTGATTCTACACATAAAACTTACGGAGGTGATTGATGTTCCAAGGATTAAGAAGTGGAGTCCCATCCTCAGCTGCCAAGCAAACGCATCCGGGTCGGGATACTTTGATCACTCAGAAAGAACCTTCCCAGCTGGGGGGAAGTTTGTTCATCCCTTCATGAGTTAGTATCTTTTGAAGCACTAGATCACCTTCTTCAAGCTGTCGATTGCGCACATGCCTTTGATGATAGCGTCGGAGCGCTTGGCGATAACGTGCATTCCGAACAGCTGCTTGGCACCTTCCCTCGTCAACGAGGTCTAGGTCTTCACTCCGGCGTGGCTTCATCGAAGGTCCAGACCCGGAGGGACCCCAAGGTGATCTCTAGAGGGAGGACTGCTTCAGCTCCGTACACCAGGAAGAAGGGTGTTTCTCCAGTTGTCCGGTTAGGTGTTGTCCTGTTTGCCCACAATGTGGACGGAAGATCTTCAATCCAGTTGGCTCCGTGCTTTTTCAGGCGTTCATATGTGCGCGTCTTGAGTCCTTTTAATATTTTTGCATTTGCTCTCTCGGCTTGGCCATTACTTGCTGGGTGAGCTACTGAGGCGTAGCTGAGTTTAATGCCGAGGTCTTTGCAATATTCTTAGAATGCAGTACTTGTGAATTGGGTTTCGTTGTCAGTTATGACTTTGTTTGAAACTCCAAATCTGCATATAATGGACTTCAAGAACTTGATTGCTGATTGCTTGTTGATTGTCACAATTGGAGTTGCTTCCGGCCACTTGGTGAACTTGTCGATGGCAACATACAGGAACCTGTAACCTCCAATGGCTTTTGGGAATGGTCCCAAGATGTCCATGCCCCACACAGCGAATGGCCATGTAGGAGGTATCATTTGTAGTGATTGAGCCGGTGTGTGAGTCTGTTTTGCATGGAACTGGCATGCTTCACATTTTTTCACTAGCTCAACTGCATCCTGGAGTGCTGTAGGCCAGTAGAAGCTATGCCGGAAGGCTTTACCAACCAACGTGCGGGAGGAAGCATGGTTCCCACACTCGCCTCCATGAATTTCCGCGAGGATCTCGCGGACTTCTTCCCTTACAATGCACCGCATTAGGATGCCATTGACATCGCGCCGGTAGAGATCCCCTTCTACCAACGTGTATCTTTTAGCCAATCTGATAATCCAGTCAGCGGATACACTGTCTTCAGGAAGGATATTGTCTTTCAAGTAGCTCCAGATCTCCGAGATCCATGCATTGGAGCTTACTTGAGCTTCTAAGTCTTGCGTGCTGGGTTGCTCGGAGCTTCCGGCAGCACCTACGACCCTTGGTGGACGCCATGGTAACAGGGCCACCAGGACTGCCAGCTTTGTGGTGTCGGTATCGCCCCCTTCACTCAGTACGGCAGGTTGAGCTATTGGTCTTGACAACCTCCAGACAAAGATTCCGTCAGGAGCCGAAGCTCCAGTTGAGGCCTTCGTCGAGAGTTCATCAGATTCAACGTTATTAAGATGCTGAACATGGTGGAGATCCCGGACTTCAAAGTCCTTCTAGAGCCTCTGGACTTCAAGGAGATAGGCAACTAGTTGGGAATTGTTACAACAGCATTCACCTTTGACTTGTTTGATGATGAGTCGTGAATCACCCTTCACCAACAGCTGTTTGACACCATAAGATAGTGCCACCTTGAGCCCGTAGATGAGAGCTTCATACTCCGCCATATTGTTGGTTGCTTTGAAACCAAGGTGAACCATCACTACAGGAAATGCAACAGTAGACGACGGCCATAATTATCGACGACGGCCCCGTCGATATTTAACTTATTGACGACGGATAACCGTCGTTTAATACTTATTGTCGACGGTTGGCCGTCGTCAATAAGGACCCGTCAACAATATGAGCCAGAACTGGGCCCACTCGAGAAGTTATCGTCGACGGTTCGTTACAGCCGTCGTCGATAGATGCTTATCAACAACGGTTGACCTGCACTGTCGTCGATAAGTACCCATACCCGGCCCACGCGCCCATCAATTTTCCCACCCGTTTCCACACAACCGCCCGCGCACCCGACTCCTCCGCCGCGCGCGCCCCCGACTCCACCGCCGCCGCGCAGTGCCGCGCCGCCGTCGAAGGCCGTCGCTGCCACCGTTCTCCGTCTCCTCCCATGTACGCCTCCGCCCCCTCCCTCCCTCCCGTCACCCCTCCTCTCCCCTGCGCCGCCGCCCTCTCTCCTCCCCTGCGCCGCCCTGTTGCCGCCCTCGCCGCCACCCCTACCTCCTCACCTGTGCCGCCCTTGTCGCCCCTGCTCGCCGCCGCCCCTACCACCTCCCCTGTTCCGGTCGGATCAGAAACGATCTTGTCATCATCGAAGCTCGATCGCTCCTCTATCAGTGAACGGTGTGGTTCATATTATCTATTGTTCTCCTCCTCCATGCAATTGTTGTTCGAGATATTGGGACAATGACCGTGGGCAGCCCTGATTTTGTGCTAGCTTTTGGCAGCGACTGGGAATGTAGAGCATGTGGCTAAGGCTCTAGCTAGGGTCTGGGAGCCGGCCGGCTAGGGCTAGATCCCTGACTCTCGCACAAGACCTCCAAAGAACGTCGGGTCCAAAAGAAGTGTTTCTAAAAAATAGTGTAACCTCATGGGCATGTTAATGGCCAATTGGCCATGACCTTAATACAAAATGTTCACGATTAGGGTTGATTCTAGCAAAATCCACAAATGTGTGGTTTAGGGGAGACATTTTTTTCTACTAAGGACCTGCGATTCTTAAATTTTTTATATATTAATTCTTGCTTCAATGTATTTCTCAGACCTCTGCAATGTGCTGACTCACATCACACCATCCTCTACATCATGCAAGCCTAGAGCCATATGCAACTGTTAATTCTTCTCCACTTACCCTTGCTCGCTGACAACCAAACTTCTATAAGATTACTTGCTCCGTGCATATACAATCCTGAGTCAACTTACTTGGGCAAAACAGAATTTCACGAATCATATTTTTATGTTCAACTGTTCTCTCTACCATATAACAATACTACACCTTCGATCTTGATCATGTTTTTTCCATATGCTTTTCTCATGATGATTGAGGGTCAACTGGTTGTTGGAACCAATTAAAAACTGGCTAATAACCTAGCCTGTTCCCTATGGACCTTGGACTTGGTATAGATCTCAAGATTCTTATTAACACACCACCACGGCATGCATCTATTATTACCCCTGTACATTCAATAATCATGGGGCTAATTAGCTTACCGATACATCTCTGACATGATTTGCACAAATATATAGTAACACTATTTCCTGTTCCCTAATAGCACCACAACGAACATAGGCACCAGCGGCAGTACCACCGTGCTCGTCTTGGCGAACAGCGACGACACCGTGCTCGTCATCGTATGACTGCTATAACCGTATAGCAGTTAGACCCCTTTTTATTTTAAGAACTGCACCAGATAGGGGGGGTGTAGTGTTAAATAGGCGGTGTCATGAGCACGCTCTGCTCGGTCACTCTTTGGTGGGTTTAGGACCTATCTGCTTAGTTGTAGGGATGTGACATGATATAACAATGAAACTTATAATGATTTGTTTGCTTTGAAGGTATACTCTCAAACATTGCTGAAGACCGCACTTGGATGTATACTGGTTGGAAAAAATGGAAGGCACTCAGAGGAGTGGTTCACCAAGACGAATATTTTCATAGAACGAGCTTTCTCGTTGTCAAACAACAGCAAGGTGCGGTGCCAAATGTCAGAATATGAAGTGTTTCGACAAAGTGACGTTGACATATCACTTGTGTGGAAACGGTTTCATGCAACGTTATGAGTTGTGGACATTTAATGGTGAGACACCTTCTCTAGTCGTAGAAGATCGAGATGAAGATGACAACACTGGAGTTGATAGGATGGACGAGATGCTTGAAGTCATAAATCCTGAATTGACGGAGGATCCTCCTACAACAGAGGTTAAAGAGTTCTTCAAGCTTGTCGAAGCTTCTGAACAGCCGGTGCATGAACACACCATAATGACAATCCTCAATTTCTTGACTAGGTTTATGGCAATTAAGTCTAAGTATTCCTTATCCAACAACTGCTACAACGATCTCATAAAATTTAATCAGTGATGTCCTTCCATAGCCTCATAAATTGCCTAAAGATATGTATCATTCCAAGAAATATATCTCTAGGCTTGGTATGGACTATGAGAAGATTGATATATGCCCAGACAACTATATGCTTTTTTTGGAAAGAGCATGCCAATGAGAACAAGTGTTTGAAATGTGGTAAAGCAAGATTTGTAGAAGTTGTTAATGACGACGGTACAAAAGTAATAACTGAAGTCGCACAGAAGCAGCTTCACTACTTGCCTGTCACACCTAGGTTGAAGCGCTTGTTTCTCTAAAAAAAACAGCCAGACACATGAGGTGGCACAAAGAAGGTCGATGTGAGAACGACGGAATGATGGTGCACCCGTCTGACGGTGAGGCATGGAAAGCGCTTGACCGCTTCGATCCAGATTTTGCCAATGACGCGAGAAATATTCGCATCGGGTTGGTGACAGATGGCTTCTCACCGTTCAGTACAAACGCAACACTATACTCTTGTTGGCTTGTGTTCGCAATTCTATACAACTTACCACCATCTTTCTGCATGAAGTATGAGTTCATGTTCCTTTGTCTCATTGTACCTGGACCGGATCATCCTGGTTCACGATGAACGTGATGTTGAAGCCGTTGATTGAAGAGTTGAAAATGTTATGGATAGGAATAGAAGAGTACGACTGTTACAAAAAACAAAAAAATCAACCTTCGAGTTGCATACTTGTGGTCTGTCCATGATTTTCTAGCTTACGGCATGGTTTTTGGCTGGAGCACTCATGGTCGTTTGACATGTCTGATATGTGCTTCAGATACATAATGTTTTCGTTTAAATCATGGTGGAAAGATTTGCTACTTCGATTGCCACAGACGTTGGTTACCGCCCAATCACATATTTAGGCAACAGAAAGATGCCTTCAGGAAGGACACCGTTGTCAAAAAAGGACCACCGCAACGTCTCAATGGGTTGGAGATTGCTGAATAGTTTAACAACTTTGTGGCAGATGAAGGTCGTCCTGGATATTTTGTTGGTTACGAAGAGGACCACAATTGGACTCATATATGTGCACTATGGGAGCTACCGTATGTGAAGTCCTTAATTCTAATGCATAACATTGATGTCATACACCAGGAACGTAACATGAGCAAATGCATCATAAGCACATGCTTCGATTTGACAAGAAGAACAAAAGATAATATAAAGGATCGTAAGGATTTGGCAGAGGTTTGTAAATGTCCAACTCTTGAGCAAACCGAATCTGGTGGCAAACCGCGTGCTTCTTTCTGTCTTCGACCAAAAGAAAAGAAAGAAGTCTTCGAATGGTTGAAAACATTGAAATTTCCAGACGGTTATGCTGCTAGCCTGAGACGAGCCGTCAATGTTAAGACCGGAAATCTCACAGGGTTGAAAAGTCATGATTATCACATAATCATGGAAAGACTTCTGCCGGTTATGTTTTGGTGCTATATTGGCGGTGCGGTGCGGAAGGTGTTAGCCGAACTTAGCTACTTTTATAGACAGCTTTGTGCTAAAGAAATCACAGCCGAGATGATGGATAAGTTGGAAAAGGAGATACCAGTGCTTTTATGTAAGATGGAAAAAGTTTTCCCTCCAGGATTCTTCAATCCAATGCAACATCTCCTAATCCATCTTCCATATGAAGCTAAAGTGGGCGGCCCTGTGCAATATAGGTGGATGTATCACGTTGAAAGAGCACTTAGGTGTCTTAAACCTATGGTTTGCAATCGCGCAAGGGTTGAAGGATGCATCGTCGAAGCATACGCCATTCAGGAGATAAGATACTTTTTAAGCGTCTATTTTGCAGAAGAACACAATTTTAATGTTCCTACATTGAGGTACAATATGGATGAAGCACCCCCTTGTAGCAGCCTCTCCATTTTTAAAACGAGAGGCACCACTGTTGGTAGTGGCACGAGCTACTATGCTGAACCAGATGAAAGGACAGCTGCTTTGATGTACATGTACGCTAATATAGAGGGGATGGACAAATTTTTTCGGTAAGTGTTTGTTCAACATCTATAATAATTAGCGTGTTGTGTTATACATTTATGCTAATCATTATATTTTGCTTTATTTAGTGAGTTTGATCAACAAAATTGGAAATATAAGAAGCAACCTACGAGTAGACAAATACAAGCGATGCGATATTATGGTGTACATGGAGGGATTAACATTCTATCCTGGTTTCATGCACAATGCAAAAAAGAAGTCAGCATCCATGAAGAATTACGACAACTGTCCTACAATTCTATTAAAATTAAAAGCTACGGTCGATACAACGTCAATAGGTTTCGATTTCGTTCAACTGAATTTGAAGCTCAACGTCCTTTCAGTGCAACATGTAACACCAGAGTTGTGAATAGGGCAGTTGACGACCAAGGACGTGAAATTAATTATTATGGGATCATTAAAAACATTCTTGAATTTAATTTTGCGGGGAATAAGGTCCTAAATGTAGTCTTCTTTGACTGCGATTGGTTTGATCCTAACAATGGAACTCGACAAAACAAATTTGGCATGGTAGAAGTCAAACACAAGGATCGGCTATGAGGTTGCGACACCTTCGTCCTTGCACACCAAGTCGAGCAAGTGTATTATCTACATTATCCATGCGAAAAGCTTAAAGCTTGGTGGGTTGTACACAAGGTGAATTCTCGTGAGCGGTTATATACACCAGACGATGTTGGATACCTTGATGATGAGGTTGATGTTGTTTACCAAGAACAAGAGTTGCCGGACTCTTTTGTCGTCGAGCCTAATTTAGGACTCAATGACTTAGTTGGAGATGTAGAAGACATAGAGACTAGTGAGATGCAAAAACGAAAACGAGCAACTACCACGACAGAAGATCGATGGTCCGGTTTACGTAGTAGAGTACATCGTGATGCTGATGGATTTTAAAATTAAGTACGAGTAACATTTATTTCATGTCTTGTTTTCTTTTATATACTTTCTATTAAATTCATTAACTAATTTTTATTTGAACAGGATGTCGTCGAGCAGCAGCAGACGAGGAGGGGTAGGAGCGCGGAGCTTTCTGTCACCGAGAGTCACGAGAGGAGAGGCGGTCTTCCACGGCACTCAGCTTAGCGGGAGTAGACGGACTCAGTTGGTGAGCCATATACCGGAGTCGTCACGGCAGCGGTCATGACAGGTAAAGAATATTTAATTACATAAATGATATAAGTAATTCTTTATTCTATAATATGTATCTTTAAAATTTTTAGGATGACTCCATGTTTGAAGACACTGAGACAAGTGTGCCTCCTTCGGTGCCGTCTTCTTTGGTGCCTTCTGCTTCGGAGCCTCCTTCTTCGGAGCCACTGCAGTCGGGTGACCCCACCTCTGAGCTGGTTCCACAGCGGCGGACAAGGAGGACCCACTTCGTGGCTCCTCCTCTAGCTGTTGCAAACCCAGACGATCGGATCATTATTTGTCCGATTGGCGATAGGTAAGTAAATCTCTAACAATTCAATTTAGATACTTTTTGACTTATATATATACTAATTGAGAACCATGTATCAGGACTTGGGAGGATGCTTCGTTCACGGGCCGAGGACGCCACGCTCTGGTGAACAGTGTCCTCGGCCGTTTAGTCCGTTTGCACTACCCCGGTGTAGTGAACGGCCGCGCTGCTACATCTTGGGATGACTACTATAGGGCCCAGGACGTTCTTCACGGCAACCACCAGGAGGCTGTTTGGCACGACTTCATGGTAAGAATGAACAATACTTCTGTAATACAAATCTGATATAAGTTATATACATTTACTTGTATATTTTTTCAGGATCGATATCGTTTGGAGAACGAGGTCGAGCAGACGGATCTAGCTCGTCTCGTCTTCCATAATTGCGCTAGGAAGATCGTGACACAGTCAGTATCGTCGGCTCGCATTCAAGCTACGAACGAGTACTTCAAGTTGCATCCAAACGAGCGTGAGCCGTGGATGGACTTGTCTGACACGTACTTGATGGAGGCGTAGTACGCAGAGGTAAATTTTTTAGTTTATTTTGCTTCATTATCTGAATATGATCAATATTTTCATTGAATAATAAATTTGTGCACGTTAGCGTAGCATGGCTTCTCAGCCGTCCGGACGCGTACCGTGCCCTGTGTGCTCTTTGGGCGAGCCAGGGCTTCTAGGCACTTTCTAAAACTCGTCGAGAGAGTAGAGGGACGGATGGAAAACATCACTTAGGTGGGGATGGCTACGTATGCCTCGCTAAACAGATGGTAAGTGCTACTCACATTTTATTAAGTAATTTTATAATCCTTATTGTGCTAACATGTATCGATAGGAGTACGAGAGCGGTTAGCAGCCGGCACCTATCGAGGTGTGGAAGAGGGGTCACTTGGGAAGTGACCCGTCGCAACCTGACCAGTTGTCTTCTCAGACGGCGACACGGGCTTTGGTGAGTTATTTTTTCAACTTAACTGAATTCTTTTAAATAGTTCTAATGACAAATAGTTCTAATGACGTTATTTATCTGTATTTTCAGGCAAAGTACAGGGAGGTGGCGCGGAGGATTCGAGGCGAAGAGTTTGATTGGCAGCGCACGCCAATCGTTCCCGAAGCCGCGTATGCAAGCGGTGGTGGGAAACCTCACAGGCGGTTAGCTTTGTTATTTTTAATTTCCTGTTACCGACTTTGAGATACAAAAATTTAGTAGTCTTGCTTGTTGTGCAGGTTAGCCATCTTCGATGGAGTGGTCGACTCGAGGCAAGCACGGGCTTCCTCGAGGGCTTCTTCATCGCATCAAGGCAGGTCCAGCAGCAGCCGTGCGAGTCGAGATTTGGAACTCCAAAGTCTTTGAGAGGAGATCCAGAGGACTCAAGAAATGCTCAGGGCGAGGGACGAGGCGCAGAGGATTAGGGACGAGGCGCAGAGGGCTAGGGACGAGTATCAAAACTCGTTCATGTTACAGATGCAAGCTGCCGTGCAGGTACAATTTAGATGTTGTACTCAACATTTTTAATGTATAAATGACATGTATAATGATTTGATTTGTGTTTGCAGGCTATGTTTCCAGGACAACCGTCTCTCCTTCCGCAATGGATGCCGCCAGCGATATAGCAGCCACTGGTGCTGACGACAGCAGTCCAGGTACAAAATTTAGTAAAATATGCATTTTTTGTACTTGTAACATGTCTAACTACACTTGCACATCACAGGGATCGGGAGCGGAGGCTCAAACTCCATCACCTCAGATTCTGGCGCTTGGACGATTGCAGGACTACTTTCTGAACTTCGGTGGCAGTGGACGGGGTAGCCTCTAAGAGTCAGGTCAACTTCTGTGCATAAATGCTCACACTTCATCTCATAATATGTGTTGTGGAGTGGTTCTTGTGGTGTTGGTGCTTGGTAGTGTTGGAAAAGGAAATTTATGGTACGTTTATGGTATGGTGCTATGGTGTTGGGTTGCATGGAGCTTGAAATTAGTATGAATTTCGTAATTTTGGCAGTCTCATATTTGTCAACCTTGTTACGGTCGTTGATTAGAACATCATGCCCCAGATGATTTCCCTTTCCTCATTAATATAAACAATTCTATTGCCTAGAATTTTAAAGTGCTAGTTGAAATTATTTCCCTTTTTCATGGCTGAAAGCTTTCTCTAAATCCAAGTTGCCAGCGCTAGATCCCTAGCCAGATCATTTTCGTCTTCTTTTAGTTTCTGATCTTTTTGGAAGAACAACCTAGCTAGGATGGTTTGGGTCTGAACCTTAAATTATAATTGCAAGAACCCACTGAAGTCTTGTTTAGCTACCTCGATGTCCCAAAATCCGTAGTACAATTTGGTAAATTGATCCTCATGTCGATAAGAAACTTTGCAGCCTTTCCTCTCATTCGCCATCAAATTTCTTTGTATAACCTTTTCCTTTCAATTTTCTTCTTGTATTTCTTGACTTGGGTGTCCTGACTTGTGTTTGAATTGGTTTTACAGGAATTTCAAAGGAGAGGAGGCAATGCCACCGGAAGCCAGGGACTTCACCAAGCTTTTTATGTTTTGCGGTTGTATTTTGCTTGGTTCGAGCTCGCAAAGTGTGGTGTGTGTATAGTGTTCTGAAATGCTTGCTGAATCTGTTTTGAAATGCTTGACTGTGTAATCTGGCCATCAAGCCACGGCAGTATTTTCTGTTTTTTTAAAAAATTTCATGACTTATCGACGACGGTTATGTGGCAACCGTCATCGATACTGGCTAGTTATTGACGACGGTTTCCAGCAACCGTCGTCTATAAACGTCCATTGTCATCAACGGTCGTACATAAACTGTCGTTGATAAGGTAGCATTGTCGTCGACGGTTGCCCACCACCGTCGACGATAAGGTTTCCCCGCTGCCACGTGGCTGGAGGACTTATCGACAACAGCTAATTTCAGCCGTCGTTAATAAATTCAGGGACGGCGGTAACCGTTGTCAATAACGTTATCGACGAAAAATTGTCGTCAACGGGCAGAAACCATCGTCGATAAGCATTTACCATCGTCGATAGCTTATCGACGACGGTAGTCTCCTTATAGACGACGGTTTCCAGCCATCGTCTATAATCGTGATTCTTGTAGTGCATGTACTTGACCTTCTCCCCGGTCGGAGCAAGGAGAAGGATTCTAGCTCCGGCCCCCTACTTCTGCACTGAGATGTCGAAGTAGAGAGTCCAGTGAGGCTTGATGAATACCGGAAGCTTGGGTTCTGGTTTCTGCTCACTGTAGCCCCCAGGGTTTGATGGTGAGGGAGTCCATTCCACCACGAAGTCAGCCAAAGCTTGACTTTTGATTGCTTGTCGTGACACGAATTTGAGATCAAACTCGGCCAATTCCACTGCCCACTTTGCAATGTTCCCAGTAGAGTTAGGATTATGCAATATAGTACGCAGTGGAAAAGAAGTTACAAATGATATTTTGTGGGCTTGGAAGTAGTGACGAAGCTTTCTTGAGGGAATAAGAACTGCATAAAGCAATTTATGCACCTCAATGCATCTTGTCTTGGCGTCATGGAGTACTTCGCTGATGAAGTACACTGGGCACTGGACGATCTGGGCCCTCTCGGAAGGACCCAGAGCTTCTTCTTCATCGACCTGGACCCTCTTGGAGGGGTCCAGACCTTCTTGCTGTCTGACCCAGACCTTGTTAGAAAGGTCCAGATCATCTCGGTCGGCCAGGTGAACCCCCTCAGGTGAATGAGGTTGATCTCCTAGTCTCTCGCCTTGAGGTTCCGTGTCTGGGGGCTGAGACCCGGACACATCTTCAGGTAACTCCGGACCCTCCCGGAGGGATCTGGGTTCCTTGAATGGGCATGGCTCCGGTCTTTCCGCAACCAGGACCATGCTGACAACTTCGGTGGTTGCAAAAATGTAAAGCAGTAAAGGCTCACCAGGATTCGGAGCTACCAAAATCGGTAGTGTGGTGAGGAGTTGTTTCAGCTCTTGAAATGCCTTTTCTGCTTCTTCAGACCAATGAAATGGTTTGGACTTCCTCAAGAGTTTGAAGAACGGAAGTTCCACTCTACTAGTCTTAAAATGAACCAGCTGCGCGCAGCTAGGCATCCAATCAACTTCTGGACATCCTTGATGCGGGCTGGGGACCGCATATCTTCTATAGCCTTGATCTTTGCCGGATTTGCTTTAATTCCTCGATGAGTCACTAAGAAACCTAGAAGCTTTCCGGAGCTAACACTGAAGACACATTTGTCTGGGTTCAGCTTGGTGCGCGTGATGCGCAGTTTGTCGAAGACAGCTTGTAAATTGTCAAGGAGTGACTCCTTGTTCTTGATCTTCACGACGATGTCATCAACGTACACCTCCACCAAGTCTCTAATTAGCTCTCCAAATGTTTTGTACATAGCTCACACAAATGTTGAAGCAGCATTATTGAGACCAAAGGGCATGTCAGTATAACAATACAATCCATCTCTATTATGAAGGCAGTATGCTCTTCATCTTCCTTAGACATTTGGATTTGATGATATCCAGAATATGCATCTAAGAAACACAATAGCTCACAGCCGGAGGTGGAGTCCACTATCTGATCTATCCTAAGTAGTGGAAATGGATCCTTTGGACATGCCTTATTTAAGATGGTGTAGTCGATACACATCCAAAGCTTCCCGCCAGCCTTAGGCACCACAACTGGGTTTGCCATCCATTTAGGATGAAACACCTCCCAGATGAAACCAGCTTTGAGCAACTTCTTGATCTCCTGTCAGATGAAGTTTTGCCGCTTGATTGATTGCTTCGGGGCTTCTGTTGTACAGGACGAGCGTCAGGGTAAATCTTTAGATTGTGCTCAATCACCTCCCTAGGGATCCCAGGCATTTGCGACGGTTACCAGGCAAACACGTCGACATTAGCCCGGAGGAAAGTGATGAGAGCGAGTTCCTATTTGTTGTTCAGACCTCCCGATATACGGGTAGTCTGAGCAGCATTGGAACCAATTTGGACGACTTTGACGGGAACGTCGGTGTCGCTGCTTGGTTGCACACGAGGTGCAGAGGTAGAGCCTTTATGACGAATGCTCGGAGGGTTCAGAGCTGGCTCCTTACCAGATGCTTCCTCCTGCGCTGTAGTAAGCGCATAGAGTTCTTCTAAAGGAGTGACTCCTGCAGTGCGATCTCCACGGATTCGGAGAACGCCAGCAGGTGTTGGCATCTTCAATACTAGGTAACCATAATCGGCAGCGGCCATGAACTTGCACAAGGTTGGCCTGCCCAAAATGGCGTTGAACGGCAGATTGATCTGCGCAATGTCGAAGACCAACTTCTCGGTTCTGTAGTTCTTCCGAATTCCGAAGGTCACTGGGAGTGTGATGGAAACGAGAGGGGTAATGGCCCCTTGACCTACCCCAGAGAAAGGTCGAGATGGGAGAAGGTCCGAAGGTCAGAGTTGGATCTTAACGAAGGCTTTGAAGCTTATAAGGTTTAGCCCCACACCTTCATCTACCATTACCTGGTGGAGTTTGATATTGTTAATGGTCGGAGACACAATCAACTGGAGTTGGATAGCTCCAATCATGTTGTGGGGGTAGTTTGAAGCATCGAAAATGATGGGAGTGTCCATCCACTTCCAATGATGCTCCGCCCTGGTAGTGGGAGCTACAACGGCCATGTCACGTCGCATTGTCTTGAGGATGCGGTGAGAGGTGATGTCCCAAGAACTACCATAAATGGTGTTCAAGGTCTTTCGACGCTCGTTGTTAGAGACGTCGGAGTCGTCATCGACGGTGTTGTAGAAAGCTTTCAGGACCTTCTTGGGGTCCTGAAAACCTAGCTCCTCCTCAACCGGAGCTTCGTCGACTTTCGTTTTCCTTACCGCTAACGGAAAGGAGCTTCTTCCCGGCGCTTGTTATAGTGCTCGACAAGGTTATGGACCTCTCGGCACTCTTCCAGACTGTGCTAGTCCGTCTTGAGGATCGGACACCACACTTTAGAGATGCCACCATCTTCTGACGATGGTCGAGGTTGTTTCTCGGGGCGTGGCCCCCGGCCACCCGGAGCTGCAACAGCCGCAGCGGTAGGTGCACCGGTTGACAGCTTTTTCTTGCTGTTAAGCTTCTTTTTCTTTTTTCCACCTCCAGATGTAGTGGCTTCAATCTTTGTGGATTTCTTGTTGGCCTCCAAAGGTGGTTTAGAATGCATTTCACATCCCTCCGCAGCTTTGGCACATTTATCTGCCAAGCTGAAGAGTTTCGTGACACTTGTGACTTCTTTGGTCACCAGTTTCTCCAGCCCTGTCTGAATGCAATGATAATAGAAGAGCTTGAGATTGAAGGGATAGTATTCCGTACCTGAGAAAACCGTTGGATGAAGGATCGCAGCGATTCCCCTGTTGTTTGCTTTACAACAAACAGATCTAGTTCAGTGCGAGGTCGGGTGTAAATACTCCCAAAGTTGGCAGTGAATTGTTGGCATAGCTCTGCCCAACTATTAATGGAGTCAGGTGGAAGACTCATCAACCAGGACCTTGCAGTCCCAGTTAGAGCCACTGGGAAGTAGTTGGCCACCACAGCCTCATCGCCCACCGCTGCCAGTATAGCAGTGGAGTAGATTTGTAGGAACTTGGCGGGGTTGACAGTCCCGTCGAATTTTTTCGGCACGTGAGGCCAAAACTTCTATGGCTATATGACCATGCGTAAATGCATGGCCAAGACAGAACAGTCTCCTCCTACTCCCTGAGGAGTAGGGTTGTCCCGAGCCTCTCGTCTCTCATGAGCACGCTCGATATGGACGTAGTCGTCCTGCTGCCGGTAACGGCGATCAAGTTCCGACCCAGGTCGTGAGTCGGAATCCTGGTGATGGTGTGGGTGCGTCGTGCCCCAGGAGGCAGCGAAGTCACCTGCTGGGATGCAGCACATCTCCTATGCTGCGAGACTTGTGGACCAAGTCGGCCCGGCAAGGTCTGTCGTTGTGATGGTGCTCGCCCCGAAGGGGGAGGACCTTGATTGCTGATGCCAGCAGCTGCGGCTGCAACCATATGGTCAACATCAGCTCTCCACTGTTCCGTAGCACCCTGGGGTGCCGTTGGAGGTTGTGGATGTTGTAGAAGAGCTCACACGGCAATAAGCGCATGCTCAGGGTTGTTGTTCGTCGATGCAGTGATCAACACAGATGCCCCATCTTGTCGTCCAGCATTGTTTGCCGGAACAGATGTCGGTTGTGGTGCCATAGTACCTGCCAGAACAATGGTACCCACTTGCTGCTGCACATTGGAGGGATTGCCTCCAGCAGGTTGTTCAGCGCGATTGCCGTTGGAAGATCCTGCGGCGGAATTCAACATCTTGAGATCTCGGGTCCCCCTTCCTAGCGTGCCAAATGTTGAAGTGAAGCAACGACACTTCCCCCAATACTACCAAATGTAACCTGCGGAGGTTCTTGTTTTGGTTGGGGCACACAAATATCATGAACAAGACGGTGACACAAGAGATTTACGTAGTTTGGGCCGCCTGAGCGTAATACCCTACTCCACAGAGTTTGTGTTGTTGTATTGAGTGTTGCTAGTCTGCATTGTGCTTGGCTCAGCTTGAATCGTTCTCTTGTATCATGCGGCTCAGTCCTTTTATAGTCCAAGAACCGACCGTTACATCACTTGCCTGGCCCGACATGTGGCCCTAGCGTGTTTAATTGCCTAATACACTGTCTATGACCATTAAACATGGTTAATGGTGTGATAACGTACCTTAATGGTTGTGTTACCTCTATTAATGGTGCTCTGATCTTGTGTCATTAATACAATATTAATGACACGTAATCAAGTCATGTAACTGCTGCTTTAACTATCCCTTGAATGTCTGTGCTGGAGAAGATCCGCCAATGTATTCGTTGGTGATGAAGGTCTGGAGACTCCACACGTGGCAGCTTTGGAGCTTCCCCTTGCGGGGAGGTAGATGCGGAACCACTATACACGTGTCGGCACTGGGGCTTCCCTCTGTTGGAGGTTAGGTCCGGGGTCGTTATGTGTAGATCGCGGAGCTTCCCTGTGTTGGGAGTTTAGCTCCGGATTTACATTACACGTGTCAATCCCCGGAGCTACCCATATGAGGGATGCGGTTCCGGTGTATATGACATGTGGGGCCTAAGGAAACCTTCAACTTTGACAGGTAGAACTCTCTTGCACTTCTTGGGATACTGTGGGGTACCAGGTACGCAGGGTACCAACAGCGAGATTCATTTTAAGGGGGTAGGTTCGTAACACCCTCATTTTCATGCATCATGCCCTGCATACATTCATATATGTGTCTAACATTAATCCACACTAAAAGGAACAAGTTTGAAATTGATTTAGAACCAAAACTGCACTTAAGAATTATGGAAAGTGCGAACTAGTCGATTTTGGTGCGGACTAGTCCGATTTCTCTCTGACTTCGATCAGAGTTGTCCGTTTTTCTGCGGACTAGTCTGTTTTTGCCTCTAGACACTTTCGGACTTGTCTGGTCTTGTGCGGACTAGTCCGGTGTTCCAAGAATCCTTGAAAATTTGCTAAGTCCCTGGACGTGTCCGGACTAGTCGGGTATTATAGCAGACTTGTCCGTTTTCCTCTCTGACTGAAGTCGGACTTGTCCGATATTAGGCCAAACTTGTCTATTTTTCCCCTTTGGATAAGTTCGGACTTGTCTAATGTCCAGTCTAGACTTGTCCGATTTTTCTCTTGACAACTTCGAACTAGTCCGACCCTTTTCAGACTTGTTCGATAAATCATGACTCCAAGTTGATCTTTTGTTTCAAGACTTGTTTCTTGGGTTTATGTTAAGTGGGCCTAGGGACATCGTGCCTAACTCCTTTAGAGCCGAGGTGGGACTCTAAACTGGCCTCTACCCATCTCAAACTCGAAATCCATCTAACCCTAGCCTCCACCTCTATATAAACAATCCCACACCTTGGCTTGACATCTATTTGCCACTTTTCCACCTCACCCCAAACCCTAGCTCGAGAATAGCCACCGCCAAGGAGGGAGAAAGAGATCTAGAACAAGAAGAAGAAGATGAGGAAACGAAAGAGGATCAAGATCTCCATCAACTTCGCGTTCTTTGTCAACAGTTCACCATCAAGTTCTTCATCAACCCTAGATTGTTAAGATCCAAGTGTTGCCTCCAAGATCATTGATTCTTTGGAGTCCTATACACCTTGTATACATTCTATTCTCTTTTCCTTACGTGAATTCAACCCCGTTTCTCCAAATTCACGTCAACCTAGAAAACCCTAGTTCGCCAGTTCTGCAAAGTGCGGACTTGTCCGGTCCCTATCGAACTAGTCCGATCTTCCTAGTTAAATTTTGTTGAATTAAATCTAAAATTGTTTTGAATCAACTCCAAAATTGTATAAACTTATTAAAAACTATTAGAACTAGTTAGTGATCATTAAAAGCAACTCATTAACAAGTTCCACCTTGCATTTGCATTAATCATGCATATCATGCCATATTGATTAATATTTGTGCACTCTTTGATTGTGTTTCTTGTTTGTATGTTTAGAGAGTGTCGCGGAGGATCTACAGCACCAAGAATTTGAAGGCTTTGACCCGAATCAATACCAAGAGCAAGGCAAGTGTCCTTGAACATATTGATCCTGTTTTTATAATAAATATTTTGTTTGCAAACTGCATGCATGTGTCAATTTGATGGGAATCCTATGATAGGAAGTTTACTAGAATTGTTTAACCATCCTTGTCACCTGGTATTTATGGTAGAGAGTCAGGATGGGCTTTTTACCTTTTTGATTCGCTTAATTGATTTGGATGGAAGACAACTATACCATTTAACTTAATTATGCATTTATGAGATTATGATTAACATGAACTGGTTAATATGATATGGTAATGGGTGATCTAAGCAAGCATGGTATGTGGATGGGTTGGATGTTATGGTGGTTTCACTTGCTTTAGATCTAAGGACCGGTTCGTTGAGCGACCATCCAGGATTTACAGTGCCACCACGAGGACAAGTATGGGTGCGGCGTAGCTGATTAATTAGGACTTTGTCTGTGCTATTTGGACCAATAAGGATGCTCGGGGAAGGGGTAGTCAGATTGGGTGTGTTGATGATTGGTCGGACTACCCTGGGATCTGAATGGCTCAAGAGGGGGCCCTTGGTTGAAGATGTGCTCTGTAGGAGACATCGCCACTGGTGAAACCTTAGTGGGGTCTAAATAGGCTAGTAATCTCTTTGTAAAGGCTATTTTGTGATCTCTTAGCCACACACCTAAGGAAGTGTGAGACAGCATAATTGAGATTCTATAGTCACTGCAAGGTGATGAAATCACAAACACGTGGGTAATATGGTACAAACCATGCAGAGTCTAATTAAAACTATCATGATAGCCGTGCTCCCGGTTATGAGCAACCTGGACCCTCACATGATTAGGGGAAACTAGGTATTGGGATGGTTTGGTTATGGTTATGGTTTGGTAATGGATATGGTTAATAATGGTTATGGCTGGTTATGAATTAAATTCTGATATTGATTATGGTTATTGGTAATGAGAAATCTAGACTATGGATGGTGGTAATGAATATGGACTGGTATTATGATGATTATATGGTTTATGAAGGGTTTATTTCACATACATAATATATATTTCTTTTCAAATATTTTAATGTACTTTTCAGCACTTAGCCATTATTATATTCGTCTTTTGAATCAGCTACATGTCATACTTTCCACACTTGCTGAGTATGACATGTACTCACCCATGCAATTCCCTCACCAAAAGTTGCAGGTCAGGATTGGGAGTATAACCATGATAATGCAGAGTACTAGGCTATGTCTACCATCAGCTTTGCCTATGGAGTGTTGGAGCTGCGCTATACCCTTTGCTTATTTGCTTAATTAGTTTATTTCCGCTGCATTAGTTGAACTTGTCATTATTATTCATTAGAGTTTGTATTTGAGGGTAATCTGGTTGTGTAATAAAAGTGCTTAATTAATCTTGTTTTATGGTAATTTTCTGTATACTCTTTTGTGAATGCACTCGTGTATGTGTGTTGAACGTTCCGGGCACACATATGCGTTCACTTGGTTTTTTTTCGGAACCGGGTGTCACAATACCTTTCCCAATTTGGACTTAGGACTAGAGACTCCTCTCTACATCCTAAGGGACTAAGAGCACTAGTGTAATACAAGAGAGAATGCTTGATTGGTGTGTGTGAGAAGTGAGGCACCCCCCTATTTATACACAGAGTAGAGGCGGTTCCCGCCACAATTAGCGTGTGAATCAGTCTTCACTGCCTTTAGGGAGCCATGAGGAGCCAACATGTGAAGGAAGACCGGGTTTGGTGCCAGGGCCAAGTCGGTCGACTAGAGGGGTCGACCGACCTCATCCTGGCCCGCCTTCGGGTGTACTTCCTCGAGGTGACTTCTGGGTGGGCCCTTATCCCCTTCCCGGGTGATACACCGTTGGATTTTCTCGGATACGCCTGGCAATAAGTCATGGATCAATGTGGTGCCACGTGTCATTGTGTGATTGGCTACGGTGGCACTTTTTAGGATTGCTCCCCTCATTCTCCATTTCTGCATAAAACTCCTGCATGAACTATTTCTCCAAGTACAAATGGAATTATGTTAAATCTAACTAAAATGTGTGTAAGAAATATTTATTTCTTCATATAATTGAGTTATATTGATGGTCGAAATTGGTATATAACGATCGTCAACAGTATTCCATTTAACAAGAAGGAAAAAAAAAGATGTGCTCCAAAGGTTGGCGATCCAATTTCTCCACCGGTTACCAAAGCCCAGATTGGATAATATATCTAGCAAGTAGGCCCAATTGACTGAATCAAAAGCACTAGAGATGTCCAATTTAATAAATAGCGCAGGATTTTTTTATGGAGATCCATGATCAGCTGTTGGACAAACAAAAAATTATCATGAGTGCTTCATTGCTTTATGAATGCACTCTGATTCATGGATATAATCTGACGCAGATGGGGTTGTAATCTGTTAGCCAGAATCTTAAAAATGATTTTTGCAAAGCTATGCATTAGGCTTATAAGTCTATATCCAGTGATACTTGATGCCTCAGGTTTTTTGGAATAAGTACCACATAGGCCTGGTTAATGAGTGACATGTGCTGCTGGTTCATATTATAAAATTGATCAATGGCAGCCATGAGACTTGGCTTTATAATTTCCCAACAGGATTCAAAAAACAGCCCAATAAATTCATTCGGCTCTGGGGCTTTTTCCTTTGGAGCTGTTTTGATGACCTTATGTACTTCCTGTTCAGTGAAGGGAAGTTCCAAGTAGTGTAGTTGTTGTGGTTGCCAGCCAAGTTCAGAGAAGTTTAGTGAAATCTTCCTTGGTATAAGAGTACCCAGCTGCTTCTGAAAATGCTGAAAAATGATTTGTGCTTTGCCCTCCTGATCATATATTCTCTACTGATCAGTTTGGAGGACTTGAATAAAATTTTTTCCTTTTCCTTGCATTTGCTATTGCATGAAAATATCTCATATTTGCATCTCCCTTTTTGATCCATGTGCACCTTGATTTTTGTCTGGCCCTAGATTTGTCAATGGCAGCTAGCCCAAGAAGTCGTAGTTTAAGGTCTTTCAGGAGTTGATGCTCTGCCGCGCCTAAAGGTCTACTTTCCTGGGCCATGTCTAGCCTAAGTATAACTTCTCGGCATATGCTGGCAGTTAATTTCCCTTGCGGTATCAAAGTTCTCACCCATTTCTTTAGAGCTTTTGTTGTCCTGCTCAGCCTAATGTGAAGTTGGAGTATTGCATTGGATGAATCAGGAATTGGTGAAGTACAAGCTTCTTGTATGCATTCTTTACATCTAACGCTACTTAGGCCCTGTTTGGCGCAACTTCTGCTGCAGCTTCTTCATAATAATACGCTGAGGGTGTGCCAAACAGAAAGCTTCTGTAACAGCTTATTAGTTCAGCTTCTTCTCAGAATGAACTAAAAGCAGGACATAAGCAGAAGTTGCTTTCTACCAGCTTTTCAAACAAGCTTTTTTTGTAACAAGATCTAGCTGTGCCAAACAGGGCCTTAATTATCTATGCATCATGCTTACGTAACAAGTAAATACCTTAGAGGCTCGAGAACACCTCTCTAAGACAATGACTAACCTAAACATCGTTGAAACCAATGTTGAAACCAAACACTATATTACTCATATTAACATAATAATATTAATACCTAATTAGACTATAGTGGAGGTGTATGATGTTTATGATAATATAATAAAGGCATTATAACTGGACTATAATGACATCTACACCTAACACATGCATGACTCCACAACCAAACAAGGAACGCTTCATCCAAGTTTATAAATAGATAAAGACTAATAATAATATAAAGCATAATGTCAGAAATACAACTGAAGATACATGAGCCATACCTTTCCCAATTTTGACTTGGACTAGAGGGTCCTCTCTACAGCCTAACCTCCACTAAGGGACTAAGAGCACAAGTGTAATACAAGAGAGAATGCTTGAGTGGTGTGTGTGGGAAATGAGTCACCCCCTATTTATACATGGTGTATAGGCAATTCTCGTTGCAACTAGCGCGTGAAGCAGGCTTCACCGCCTTAAGGGAGCTCTAAGGAGCCAAAACGTGGGGAAGACCGGGTTTGGCACTAGAACCAAGTCGAGCGACTAACGGGGTCGACCGACCTGGTCCTGTCCCCCCTTCGGGTGTGCTTCCTCAAGGTGACTTCCAGGTGGGCCCTTATCCCCTTTCCGGGTGAGACATCGTTGGATCTCCTCGGATACGCCTGAGAATGAGTCGTCGATCCATGTGGTGCCACGTGTTGTCATGTGATTGGCTGGGGTGGTACTTTTTAGGATTGATCCCCTCATTCTCCATCATTTCTGCATAAAACTCATGCATGAACTATTTCTCTAGGTACAAGTGGAATTATGTTAAATATAACTATGATGTGTGTAAAAAATATTTATTACTTCAAATAATTGAGTTATTTTGACGGTCGAAATTGGTATATAACGATCGTCAACAAACTCCCCCATGCTTACCCTTTGCTCGTCCCGAAGCATAGATAAGGACTTAGATTGTTGATCAGGAGTTGCTACAATGTCCTATTTTGCAGAAGTACCAAGAGCACAACAAAATATTATGCCTTGCATTGAATAAATTGGCTATGGTACCTCACCCTTTTTCTTAGTCAATATGGGGCTTATGCCTTATCCTTTTATTGGGTGGTTGAAAGATAGAACAGCAAAATGAGCATGCATCACCTAATATTTAAGTTCCACCCAAATTTCTAGAGATTTTCAAATGGTGTTTGATTTTAAGTTCCTCAAATGATGCACTCAATCACTTCTATATGGAAGTTGTGTTTGTATCTTCACAAAGGCAATGCCTTTCTTGCCCTACACCTAAATAAGGCTTGTATGTGGAGCTTGGTAGGGATCAAGAGTAGGCAAATTTACAACACACTTATTGCTAAGTCAAAAGAGTGAGCCTTAGGAGAAAAAATCATACTTTTGATAAAGATTTGTGCAAGTGCGATGGAATATTTGTGGAGTGGAGATATGAAGATAACTCCTTTGTATGCACTCTCTTTATTTGTAAGGATGAAACGTGGCTACTTATTCTCTATTTCTTTTTTTTCTCATGCTCCTGTATATGAGCATGCATTTTTCTTTTTCTTTTTATTGTAGCCATGTCTTCTACTCCTCTATGTAGGATCGAAGAGCACGTGAAAAGCTACCAGAGGGGGTGAATGGTAGATTAAAAATCTTACGCAGCGCAAACAATTAAATCCCAACCCCTTCGGCAGAAAAATAATATATTAAAGAAATCATGTGTGAGACTAATCTAAACGTGTTTCACCATGACAAAAGTGATATATATCAGATAGAATCAAGTCACGAAGACGACACAACAAGAATCACAAAAATCCGTCGAGAGAAACTCAAGTTACGATCAAAAGATCGAACAAAGGTCAATCTTGTTTTACTCGAGAAAAACAGTTCTAGAACACTGCAAAGAAACACGTGTAGATCAAAAACCACAAATCTAATGACCGTTAAATTTACTTGTTAAAAAATCTTCCAAACCGAGACATGTTAAAATAAGCTCACTATTTGAACCTACAACTTTGCAGCAGTTTTTATTGAAAATAATTTCCAGATTTTCATCTAGCAATTGTGAAACAGAAAGCAAGTTGTATTTCAAATTTTTGACAAGTGCCACATCCTTCAAAGTGTAGTGATCATTTACTCTAACCGAACCCTTAGCAATTATAGGAGTTGAAGAATTATCGGCAAAAGTAATATTCTCTACACGTGACACAAAAGAGAGGGAGGAGAACCAATCTTTGTTACAGGTCATGTGGCGTGAGCAACCTAAATCCACAATCCGAATGTTTTCCTTCCTCAAAAGTGTAACCTACATAGAAGCACAATACGTCGATGACTCAATACTGGGGTTAGTCAAAAGGCATTTAGGAATCCAGTACTGAGTCACGCGACATGCAGCAGGAAAAACACGCGAAAGATGAGACAAAATAGCAGATTTATGAGCCAAAGTTTGAGGATTTTTGTACCCAACTACTGACTTATGAGGTGTTATATGTGTAGCACGGAAAACAATAGGTTTGGGAGCAAACTTTGCATGTTTTTGGCTCATTACAGCAGGTTGCATGTTCCTATCATTCGTTTTAGCATGTGCAGCAAATTTTACATGAAAGTTATGAGATCTAGCATCCATTCTTTCCTTTTTCTGTTGTTTAGCTAATCTATAACAAAAATCTATGACATGACCATCTCTACCACAGTAGGTACAATGGAATTTAACTTTGTGTTCATGTCTAGATGACCAAGCAACATTTTCATTTGAAACCGAATGAGACAACACACCTGCAGATTTGAAAACCACTTCTTTTTGTTTAGGAACTGTTTGAATCAAACCACTTTCTAATGACTTTACAAGTTTAGATGCATGTGCCTTAGAACGAGCATGAGAAACAACCTAAACCAGTTTTATCATTGCAAGACTTGGAAGAATTCAGTAGCAAGTTTATATTCTTATTCCCATTACAAAACTGATCTAATGTCCTATGCATGTTATCAAGTTTATTGGACAAATCAAGGCAATTTTCACATGAAGTTTTTCCTTTTAATTTGCAATTGGAACAATATTTAACTTCATGAGAATGTAAAGAATTGTTCAATATAGAAATTTCAATCATAGCATCTTGTAGTTTCTTATCAAGATCATCACAAGTAGAACAATGCAAATCAATTGTAGAACAGCTAGCATTTTTCAAGTTTTGATCATTAAGTGCAGCAAGCTCTCTGTTCTTTTCTATTTCTAACTCAAGTTTATCAAGTGTGGAGGTGTGTGCACTTCTTAATTAGGACAATTGTTCATATATTAAATCACATGAGGAACAAGAATCATCACTAGGAATCAAGGATTTTAAACAATTAATTTCAGATTCTAGTGACTCAATTTTAACAGCATTGTCCCTAAGCTTTTTGTCCTTTTTGTTAACTATCACAGTGGCACGAGAAATAGCATCACATTTCTTTGCAAGTAGGACATACCTCTTCATTGTCGCTGTTGTGTTCAGCCTCCTCCATACTTGATCTTGACTTGCCTGCCATGAAGCACAAGTTTGCCAAATCATCTTCATCTTCGTCACTTCCAGTGTCCACGTCACTTGAGCCAAGTTCCTGGAGTGCGGAGATAAAACTGTTCACCAGTTGGCGACCTGTAAAGCCCTTCTTCTTCTTCTTCTTATCATTTGTTGAGGAGTGCTTTGTCCTTGTTTGTTTTTCTTCTCGGGAAGTAGACCCTGAAAGGTTAGGACAATCTGTATGAAAGTGTTCTATCTTAGCACATTCGAAGCATCGTTGAGGTCCGGAGCTTCCTCTCGTTCTAGTTCTCACATTTTGCAATGGTTTTGAGAACCTAGTAGAGAGAAGTGCTAGCTCCTCCTCTGGAAACTCCTCAATCTGTTCAAGGGTTAGAGAGGACAACAAAGCAAGTGTACCACAAGATGAAGATTGACCAGAGCTAGGCATATCACATTGTGAAACAAAAACAATAGACTTGTTGGGGTTCTTACGTGATATTATGTATATTTAATGAGTTTTTAACTTGGAATATAGCACATCTAAAGTAAGTGTACTCATGACAGTAGATTCACGAATAGATGTGACTTTCATCTCCCAAATTGACATATCTAATGCACTTAACAATTGCCTAGCATTTTCAGCATCTGAAAAATTAACATTGACGCTACGCAAGTTGCTAAGAATTTTATTAAAGTGAGCAAAGAGATCATCAATTGACTCACCGGGTTGCATCTTGAAGCGCATGTATTATTTCTTGAACATGTCTTGACTTACCTCCTTGATCGTGTTGGATCCTTCGTGGTAGTCACAAAGTGCTTTCCACACATCGTATGCAGATCGGAGGTGTGCAACACGGTCGAAGTCGCTTTGAGTTAATCCTTGTATGATCAAGTTTCGAGCCTTGTTGTTGTTGTCGACATCTCTCAGATTTGTAGCTGTACCTTGATCGTTTGACGGCACTTCGTAAGGCTTGTACACCTTCTCCAATATTGCAAAGCCTTGAACCTAGATGAAAGCCTCCTTATGTGCCTTCCAAACCTGAAAATCAATATCAGCAAACACACAAGGTTTGGCGGAGTATTTCTCCATGATGATTAGTCAAAAACACGTGCAAATCACAATGATTAGAGCACTGTGGCTCTGATACCAATTGTAGGATCGAAGAGCACGTGAAAATCTACCATAGGGGGGTGAATGCTAGATTTAAAATCTTACGCGGCGAAAACAATTAAATCTCAACCCCTTCGGCAGAAAAAGGATCTATTAAAGAAATCATGTGTAAGACTAATCTAAACTAGTTTCATCATGACAAAAGTGATATATATCAGAGAGAATCAATTCACGAAGATGACACAACAAGAATCACGAAAATCTGTCGAGAGAACTTCAAGTTACGATCAAAAGATCGAACAAAGGTCAATCTTGTTCTACCCGAGAAAAAAAGTTCTGGAACACTGCAAAGAAACACGTGTATATCAAAAACCACAAATCCTATGAATGTGAAATTTTGACAGATGATAGATAATCAAGTTGTGAAGACAACCAAAAAAGAATCACGTCAATTGGATCTGTAAAACTCGAGTTATGATAAAATCACCGAAGAAAGATAGTGCTATGCAGAAAACTCGACGGGAAAAACTTGTCTCGAACAAGTCGGACGAACAAGGCACAAAAGTTCCTTTCAACTATGAATTTTATTCAATAGAACACGAGAGGAACAGCCCCAAAGTCGTGCACCATGAGCTCTAGCCGCCCTTGCTTATATAACCAGCCCATAGTCCAACCCAATCTCAACTAGGACTCTGATCCTATTCAAATCACGAATCGAAACTTTCCATAACTGCTTAGGACTCTTCTATACTCATATAGAAGCAATCTTAAGACTTCCAAACACATTAGTAACGTATCCCAAAACCCTAAAAAAACCCAAATTCGTGACCCACACGAAATCCTATCATAACCAACTCAAAACTTTCCATATTTGAGTCAAACCCTACTCAGCCGCAGCTTGAGTCCATAACCTAGTCGGTTGGACCTTTCCGACCAATTCTTTACGTCCACATCTCTTCATCACGCCTTGGAACTATGCAGCCACGTCCATGCACTCCTTGCACACGTGCAAACATCTTCCAACGATGTCCACGATACCTTCAAATGCATTGTTCTTGATTCAAACATGTTGCGCAACCTCCCGATCAACTCAACCATAATTCCTCCAAAACTTGGTTGTTGAACCTCATCTTTTCCCTAAGACTAGTTCAATGGATCCCGTCACCAGCTATGTCTTGAACTCAAGCAACACCTGCACATGAATAAACAACCAATCCGTACGAGCCAAAGTCTGCGACTTGACTCAAGTTAGTTCTGAACACAACACCTTACGTGAACACCTCACATAAGCATGTTGCAAAACATAGCAAAAACGATGTCATCCATATCAACCAAAACGCATCAAAAACTTAGCAAATGAATGCTAAGCAATCTTTCCAACAATGTAAAGCAAGTTCGAGACAATTCACAGTAAAAGCAGAAACATTGCAATCAAGCTCTGAACCTTGCCAAAGCTAACCGGAGCTTGAGCCGGAGCTTACCAAAGCTAGTACAACCTAGCGCCGGAGCTTGCCAAAGCTAGTACAACCTAGCGTCGAAGCTTGCCAAAGCTAGTCGGAACAAGTAAACCCAAAAGATGGAGCTAGAAAAATAGGTCGGAGCTAACCAACATAAGTCGGACCTAACAAAACATATCGGAGCTTAAGAACGACATGTCGGAGCTATCAAAGACATGCCAGAGCTAAAGACAAAGCTCACCGGAGCTACCCAAAAACATGTCGGACCTAGACAAAGAAAGTAGAACCTATTGTCGGACCTTGTAGAAGCTCGGAGCTAGAGTCGGACCTTGCTAAAAAGGGTTTTTTGGTAGAATTTCAGAACTTATATCATCAAAGTCAATGTATTCAGTACAACCCAATGTATTCAGCACACATAGGTCTTCACACTCTTTTCTTTCCAGATATTTTGTAGAGTGTATTATGCAAGGGAAGCATGGAGTATCTTTTAGTGGTGGAATGCATGATGAAATTTTGCTAACTTCTAGTGTAGAAGTTTAGCATGTGTTCGTGCAATCTTGATCTTAAAAGTATGAAAAGATTCTCACATAGGTCTATGAAAGTCGCCTAGAGGGGAGTGAATAGGCAATAAGACCTAAAATGGCTTAATCAAACAAGACTAAATTTGCTGAGACTGGACTTGTCTCGATAGGGCCGGACTAGTCCGCTCAACACATGGTGAAAACCTAAAAACTTGATTTCTACAAGTTGTATGTGGAATTTAGGTTCACCAAAGGTATATGCAATGTTAGCAACTTAGTAAAACTTAGATTAACAAGTGAAAGCAACTAGGTTACAAGATTTCAATTAAGATCAAGTTGAAGAACAAGATGAACCCTAAAAGAAATTCTAGTGATCACAAAATGCAAAGTGACAAGTGAGACAAGATTTATCCCGTGGTTCAGCTCCACGAAGAAGCCTACATCCACGTTGAAAAGTCCACACAAGGATCGGGTCTCACTTGACCCTCTTCTCACCAAGCCACCACAATGGCCGGCTTGGATTCCACTATATCAAAGGGTGATCACCAAGTTTCTTGGGGCTGCTCACAAGTTGAAGTTCCCACGAATCAATACAGCAAGGAGCAATTAAAGCTCAACTCACACAAGCCACAAAACACAACACAATGTGCAAGAGATCAAACCGAGAGCCAAAGCACGATGATCTTCCTTCACTCTCCTCCCAAACCCTAATCTCTTCAAGATTTTGTCTTAGAGGGCTAGTAGGACGAGTGGAAGGCTTTGGAAGGCTCTAGGTCTGTTGTGGCGGCGCTAGGGTTCAAGAGTTATCAAATAGGGGTCGGGAGTCCTCTTTTTATAGGGGTCCCGGCAACTAACCGTTGCCACCAGGACAACCCCGGACTAGTCCGGCCCAATGCCACGGTCTAGTCTGGCCTTTTGGGACCACCGACAATTTCACGTCATCAAAATAGATGACGTGCACGGCAACGTTTGAATTTCAAAGAGCCACTGACAACACGGACTAGTCCGGCCAACAACGTACTAATCCAAAGTCCAACAAAATGGTTTAGTCTGTCCCAAAAAGGACTAAACATGGCATGCCCGGACTAGTCCGGCCACTAGTGTGGACAAATCCGGCCACCTAGGGTTTTGCTTGGTTTCTCACACTAAGTTTCAATCGGACTAGTCTGTGCCACAACAGACAAGTCTCAAATCTTCCAGAATGCTTTAGTCCGTCCCAAAACGGACTACTCTCGCAGGTCCGGACTAGTCTGACCTCTATGGCGGACAAGTCTGGCCACCCCGGACTTAGTTCCAAACTCACTCACTAAGAGAAGAACAGACTAGTCCGTACCCATACGGAAAAGTCCGGACTCATCCAGAGATGTTTAGTCCGACCCAAAATGGACTATTCTGAACGGCCAGACTAATCCGGTCCTGAGGCCCGGACTAGTCTGGTCCTGAGGCCCGGACTAGTCCGACCTCCTAGGGTTTACTCTGATTTTGGCTTCTCACTTAGGTTTTTCTCTCAACCACCACTTTGAGCTCTCTAGGATGATCTGAGTGCACATGATAGAGCCACCCTCACACATGATACAGCTTGTCTAAACTCAACACCATAGAAACCCTAATTTCTATGCTTGAGCATTTGACGCCCATTTCAACCTTTTCCTTTTTGAGGAATTTGTCTCCTTTCATCCATCACAACTTTGCTTAAGATCAGCTCAACTCATTACACACTTAGTTGTCGTCATCAATCATCCAAAACCCGCAGGGATGCCTAGATGCACTTTCAATCTCCCCCTTTTTGGTGATTGATGACAACACATTAAGCTTCAACAAAAAGGATAATATTTTGTTTTCATAACATGTATGTGTATGAATAACTCTCCCTCCATGTATGCATCATGAGTAAGAGAAGTTGAGAGAGTTATCATACATATGCATGTTATGGTGGGGTGCCTAAGCGATATGCTCATAAATTGTGATAAAGCAACAAGTATGCAAAATAAACATGTAATTCAAGCATAACAACACAATTTAGACATAATACATGAGAAACATAGATTAAATCTTACATCAATTGAAATGAGAGATTTAAAACATAGTCCATAGTGGATCAAAAGAGACAACGACATAAAACCATCTAAGTACCCCCTTCCAATCTATCCCCCTTTGGCATCAAGACACCAAAAAGGAAAAGAGAGGAGCAGAGTCCTAAGATCTACTATTCATCATCGCCGTCGTCGTCGTCATCATATCCACCTTGGTACCTGCTATCACTCTCCTGGCCTCCAGATCATGGAAATCATCATCTTCTTCCTCGGACGAAGCTGCCGTGGGGGTGCTAACTTTACCAAATTGGGCAAGTTCTTCGGTGGTGAACTCCGAGAATGGAGTCATCTCCCCATCACCCTCCCGGCGGGATACATGGGGACTTCCAGCTTGTTGCACATCGCCTTGAGGTACTTCTCTTGGTGATGCTCCATGCGACATTGCCGAACTTACGCCTTCCAGCAAGAGGCGAAGATTGCCTTGAAGCACTTGAAGAAGCCGCTGTCGGACTGTGATGGAGGAGGAGGTGGAGGTGGTGATGGCACGAAGTGAGAGGAATAAGTAGGAGGGTACGCATTCTTCCTTCAAGGGGCAGTTGGCTCCAGAGGCGGGATTTGTGGACGAAGTCTTCTGTGAATGATATACTTCTTAAAGTTGAGCCCAGACACCTTCTCGATCATGAACATGATGTAGGGGGTATAACCACATGATCATTTGGGTGTGTGAGAGATATTGAAGATGTCATCGAAGATATAGTCTACCACATTGAATCTGACATCTCCATCAATTAGCACCATTAAGTGCCTCAAGCATCCTTGAATAATGCCCGCATCTCCATCCTTGGGGGCAATGGTCTTCCGAAGCACACAGTTGAGGACACTATAGAAGGGCTTTATATTCCTTATATGCCCCGCCTTATATTGAACTCCATGACTTGGATACATGTATTCCAAGGTGTCTTGATCAACTGGCTTTAGGTTAGAGATGATGATCTCATTCTCCAGTTGATCTTCCAAGTCAAGTAGTTGAGCAAACTCCCAATATGTGGTGGAGTATTGCTCTCCATGGGTCATCCATGTGATCCGCCGATCTCCATCGGTGTGGAAGTAGATGGTGGAGTAGAACTGGGCAATAATCTCGACATTCCAATCATATTGGAATGCCATGAGCTTCTTCAATCCATGGTGCTCAATGGCCTCAATCACAGCATTGAAGGCCAAGTGATCCTTCTGGGCCATGTACTCCCAATCGATCCACTGAGCATCTGTCACCAGAGTTTGCTTTGACATGTAAACAGTCTGGTAATAGTCACAGTGGAAGTCACACCAGAAACGAGGATCCACGGTGCTCCTCTTACGTTGATACACATTGATCTTCCGTAACTTCCTCACTTTTTCAGCCCCTTTTCCTTTGAAGATGTTAGCCGTTGATGGCTCCTAAGATATACTAACAAATCATCCCCAGCAACGGCACCAGAAATGCTTTTGGTATTTCTTAACACCACATATGATCCCCAGTAAAGAGATGAGATCCGCAAGCGCGCGGAAGATACCGTTGTAGCATCTCACCCATGAGTATTCCCAAGGGTATTGTATTTATCCCAAAGGAAGGCAATGGAGTAAAGTATATACTACTCTTATGGTCAAGCTACGGGATACTAATCAACTATACGGACAGGGGGTAAGTTGATAATAAGGGTAGTGTGACACACACCTAGGCAATCTATTCTAAAGGGTAAATGGGTCCTAGAGGGAGATTGGATTAAGAGTTAGAGAGTTTCTCCTACAATGCTCCTAATACATATACATAGCCTAAGGTGGATACTAAAGATCATGCCAATGATGAATTCCTATGCAATGCTATTCAACACATCGGGCACGGGCTTACCCCTAGCAATACTAGGGCGACTCCCGCCAAGAGCCTGTGGCATAGCCGAACGTGGAGGATTACAAAGTGGCTACGGTACTTCACCCTTCTTAAGTCATTATGGGAGTTATGCCTTCTCCTATTCATGGGTAATTGAAAGACAGAACAGAAAATAGAGAAAGCATAGCCTAGATATCAAGTTCCACTTAAATTTCGGAGAGATTCAAATTAGATTATAAGTACCTCAATTGATTTTCTCAATCACTCCTTTGTGTATAGTGGAAATATGTCCTCACCAAGGCATTATGCCTATACTATTCCTACTCTTTGAATATGGCTTGTATGTGGAGCTTGGTAGGGAAAGTAAGTAGGCATATTTGCAACACATAATATTGCTAAGTCAAAAGAGCAAGCCTTAGGAGAAATCAATTCAAACTTTTGAATCAAAACTTGTGCATGTGTGATGGAATGGAGGTGGATGTGGAAACATTGAGATGACTCCTTTTGATGTGGACTCTCTTTATTGCAAGGATGAAACATGGCTACCCATTTTTATGCTTATGGAGTAAGCATATTTTTCTTCTTTTTTTCTCATGCTTATGATATAAGCATGCATTTTCTTTTTCTTTTTCTTGTAGCCATGTCTTCTACTCCTTTTTATGTAATAACTTGAAGAGAGTGCTAACTATGAATAGCGTGGAGTTTCTCTTTTTATTGTGGAATGGTGGATATGATGGTATTTTGCTTCCCTCTAGTGTAGAAGTATAGCATGTGCAAGTGAAGTCTTGAATTCAAAAAGAATTGAATGATTTCTCACATAGGTCTATACTAGTTTGACTTAGATCAATGTGAAAGCAAATAGCATATGCATAAGGTGTTGTCTATGTATGAATATCATATGGCTTTGGTAGGTATTTCCAATCAAATGAGGGAAACATAAATCTTGATAGAATTTCTCCGGAAATCCAAGTTTCACTTTCAAAATAGGAATAGCAGCCCTATTACTAATTCAAATCTCCCAACAACCAATAAGTAGATTAAGCTTTTGCTACCCACAATTTCTAAATCAAGGCAAAGTTAATTTAGCCAATTTAAGCAATATTCGGAGAGTAGAAAGTTGTAAACTAGGGACTTAGGAAAAATAAAATAGAGAAACTATTCATCATTTCATCTATGTGAATTCTAAATCATTCTTATCGCACATCTTTATTTGATAAGCAAAGCAAATCTAAGTTCCTATTTTTATGTTTTTTTAGATGCATGGTGTATGGTGGATGAATGGAACGTAAATATGCAATGGATGATTTGAAATAAAAATGCAGTGGGTGCGATACAAGTTACCTCAAGTGAGGGTCCTCCCCTAAGCTTATTCTTGACCAAGGTCCGTGATAGGGGTTGAAACCCTAACAACGGAGGTAGGCCATAAGTTGGCCTATCCTTGTTGCAGCGTGGCTTTGACAATGGAGGGTTGATTGTTGATTGTTGTGTTTCCTCCCATGGACACCATGAGTGTGGTTGAATAGAGTGTTTTCGATGTTGATCGTCTGCACATCAGGGTCTCCATGTGTTGGGTGTGATTTGTCATTCCTTGGCTAGGATAATTATAACCTTTAGATCCAAAGGAATGACGTGCACTCAACATACATTGAGTATGTTTCATCATTCTTTGGCTAAGGTGTATCATATCTTTTTGCCATAAGGGAGTGACATGTGCCCAACATGCATTGGGTATGATCAGTTGTTCCTCAGGTAAGGTACAACGTACCTTCTAGCCACATAGGAACAACTTGCACCCAATGATGGTGGCAAATCCCTTGAGCTTGAATGAGTGCTTAGAATAGTTGAGAGCATAATGCTCTCACCCATTCGTGGCAGCCCATTGGTTGCTCATGTAGGGTTCCCATTTCAAATCTCTAGCCTCGTATAGTCATAATTGACCTTCGGGCATAATTTCTGATAGGTAGCAACCATCCTCTTTTGCTCCTTGTCCAAGAGATGTTGAAATGGGATCCTCTAGGGATCCCAACAATCAGCTTCTTGAATGCCTGCATAGTAATATTACTCCTGCAAACTTCCTCTCTTGAAAAGAGAGGGATGGTTAGCTCCCGATACTTGTACAAATGAATGTTCGGGTTAGGTAACTCAACTTTTACTTGTACATACGGGGAAGAACAAAATCAAAGATGCATTGGTTCCAATGTCAAGTGTATCCATGATCAATGTGTTATTCATTGATAAGAGTGGAGCTTTATGGATAATTCATGTTGCATATTTTCTAAAGCTCCTACTCATAGCAATGCATGTGATAGAAATATACTATATGGATCCCTACATCATTTAAAGTTTCTAACCATCTTAGCTTTCAAGAGCAAATTTTATCATCTAGACCATGACAAACAAGATTCTCAATTTTATCCTCCTGAACTTCACTAGGAATCTAAAATTTAGTGACTTCTCCAAAGAATGTAATTCAATTTTAGAGCAAGGATATCACTTATTCCTAGGAGTTTCAAATCTAGTGACACCATCTATGCATGAAGCTCAATTGAAAATTATGGTTGTCACTATGCCCAAGTTTCTATATGCCAATTCACCAATTAAGTCATGCCCAAAAGTTTTATTTTCTAAACCTAGACAAAAATGACTAAGTCTACAAAACAATGCTTAAAGGTTTCTAGGTAATTTTTTTTATATTTTTCCAAGTAAGGTGGGATTTCCTTTTGGAGATCCAAAAGTCAATAACCACACTTACTCTTGTGAGGATGCATGAGAATCAAATGATGAGGAAGTGTCAACCTTCCTCACAAATGCAAGCAAATACATTCAATTCTATGGCAAACCAAACAATGAAAATTATAAACTCATACCTCATTTGAAGAGCAGTTGGTGACGAAGGTCTTTGTGTGAGAAACTCACAACCTTGATTTTCGGTGTAGGCTTGATGGTTGATGTCAAATGCCAAGTTGAGATTGGATTTGGAAATGGATTTGGTTCTGGCTCCTCCATTGGGTCATCATCTTGAACATTTCTCTTCCTCAAACTCAAAATGAGTTTGAAGGTGATAAGTGTTCTCAAATCCTCCCAATGGTGACTTGAGCTTGATGAAACCTTCCACTTTCTTGCCATACCACCTCTTCACAATTTTGACCTAGTTGCACTTTAATCAGGAACACACAAAACAACTCAAAAACGGGTTACGTTAGCCAAAAGCAAATTGAACCCAATTGTCAAATTGTCTTGCCTAGCTTGAAATAACTTGTAAATGCAATGAGGGTCAAAGCAAATCTTTTTGGTTTGAACTAGGAAGATAAATTCAAGTGGTCATGCACGTAGTTCATATCCAATTAAATTTCTCCCCTAATTCAAATTTTTAGTTTTATGATGGTTGGAAATTTTACTTTCCAACATGCAAGTGTGGAATTTCAAACATGCAAATGCATGGGTTGATGCAATTTGGAAAACAAATATGAGATAACTACCAATTAACCTATTAGCGAGGACTCACCGAATTTTCGAAGTCCGATGAGTAGGACTTACCTCCGTTCTGTTCAGCGTGGTGATTTGTTGTCCAATCCTGGAGTTGAAGATGTGGACGATTTCTTCTGTTTTGACATGCCAAACTCATTTGGCTATCATTTGGCCATGTGGGCCACATGGTGGCCCTAGCCTCTCCCCGTAGTATTGATATAGACATGTTGTTGTAGCGACGGGTTCTCCCTCTTGAATGTATTCCTTGATCATGGATCAAAGGCTTCCTTGGGCATGAGGACATGTGGACTCCACAATCAAACAAGAAACGCTTCATCCACAATGTCACTTGCCCTAGGTTGAATGGGTTTGGTCGAAGTGCGGGAATCCCAACGAGTGATGTGGGATATCTTGGACTTTGAATGCTCCTTAAGTTCTTGTCCTTGGCGAAGATCTTCGTGTGAATGTTGTCTTGATTTCTGCTTGGCCAAGATACTTCAAGGTAGGCTGGTTGAACTTAAATCCCTTGGAAAGCCATAGCCTCCTTGAATACAAGGGTGATGTTAATTCCACCCTTGACCTCCTTGTTAATGGTAGCCATTGGAGTTGTTGTTTGAAAAAGGTCCTCATAGGTCTTAGGGAAATAATTCCCACGCGTCCCATGATGACATGAATTTTTACAAATCATGTGAATATCCACAACTTGGATTATCCAAACAAATCTCCAACGACTTGGATATTCATGACACTTCAATGGGAGGTGTAGTTCCATAACTAGCATATCCACCTTGTGAAGTGGTGTGCATGACAAGCTATGGGAACTCGAGCATTCTTCAATCCACCCCTTGAGTGGAGACCTTCTTCTCATCCATGATGAATGAGAATAGGACTCCTTCAGCTCCAGCATGAATGTGGTCATGGATTGGTGGAGCCAACCCATGACATGAGTGTTGGATGAAGAGACAACTATCCACCCCATGGTGGAGGAAAACCAAGAAGAACTTCTTGGAGCCTTCCCCAAGCTTGGGTATGGATTACTTTGGCTCCTACTGAAAGCTGAAATTCTCCCGCAAAAGGCAATGGTGTTGCCTAGCGGACATTTGTTGAGGTACGCCTTGAATCATCTTGCAGTTTAGCACTTGCGTCCTCGTTGGCCATCCCATACAATGGGTTGGCCAACACTACCCTGTTTTCACACAAAGGAGAAAACAAACAAGGATAATCCTGTCTAATAACTATTAGTACCTATGGCTTAATCACAAGTGATAGCTATCCTTCACTTCATTTGCCTTCCCCGGCAACGGCACCAGAAATGCTTGTTGACGGCTCCTAAGATATACTAACAAATCATCCCTGGCAACCGCACCAGAAATGCTTGTTGGTATTTCTTAACATCACAGATCATCTCCGGTAAAGAGATGAGATCTGCAAGCGCACGGAAGATACTGTTGAGCATTTCACCCATGAGTATTCCCAAGGGTATCGTATTTATCCTAAAGGAAGGCAATGGAGTAAAGTATATACTACTCTTATGGTCAAGCTATGGGATACTAATCAACTATTCGGATAGGGAGTAAGTTGATAATAGGGGTAGTTTGACACACACCTAGGCAATCTATTCTAATGGGTAAATGGGTCCTAGAGGGAGATTGGATTAAGAGTTAGAGAGTTGCTCCTACAATGCTCCTAATACATATACATAGCCTAAGGTAGATACTAATGGTCATGTCAATGGTGAATTCCTATGCAATGCTATTCAACACATCAAGCACGGGCTTACCCCTAGCAATACTAGGGTGACTCCCGCCAAGAGCCTGTGGCATAGCCGAACGTGGAGGATTACAAAGGACAGATAGGGCTGTCACAACCTACTGCCTACCTCTTCAATCCGTCGGTCTATGTGACATCCAATGCTACTTAGATACCCTAGCACCATGCTAGCATACTAAGCAAATACCTTAAGAGTTGCAGCACAAGCCATCCTAAGGCAATGAACTAAATCATCGTTGAACCAATGTTGATTGCATAGCATAGTTATTCATATTAACATAATCATATCATAACTACATAGACTATAGTGGGGGTCTATAGTGTTTATGACCATAAGATGTGATCATGAGAGTACAATCATAAAGACTATACCATACACTTATATGGACTCCACAATCAAACAAGAAATGCTTTGTCCAAGTATACGTATAAAAGAAGACTAAATATAATATCTTTATTGAGCGCAAAGTCACAAATATACGAAGGAATACATGAGACATACCTTTCCCAATGTGGAATTGGGAACAGAGACTCCTTCTAATCCTTTTCCAATTTGGACTTGGGACTAGAGGCTCTCCTCTCTACATCCTAACTCCTCTAAGGACTATGGAAGATAGTGTATACAATAGAATGATGTCGAAGTGGTGTGTGTTGAAGTGAGGGGTATGGGGTCCTATTTATACTAGTGTTGAGATTGGTTCCCGCCACCAAAAGCGCGCGAATCAGTCGTCATTGACTCCAGGGAGCCAGGAGGAGCCAACACGTGGAAGTTGACTGCGTTTGGCGCCAGGACCAGGTCGGTCGACCCCCTGGTTCGGCCGATCTGGTCAGTGCTCCAAACGGCCCGTACTTCCTCCAGGTGGCTGCCAGGTGGGTCCCATTGACTGATATTGGTGCTACACCGTTGGATGGCCTCGGATACTTCTGTTTGTGGGCCATTTGATCCATGTGGTGTCACGTGTTGTTTGGCTGGGATGATATTTTATAGGATTGCTCCCCATACTTTTCCTCAATTCTTGTATAAATATCTGCATACACATATTTCTCCAAGTACAAGTGGAAATAGGTCAAGTAGAAAGGTGATGTGTGCAAGAAAAGATCAATCCTTCACATAATTGAGTTATATTGATGACTGAAATTGGTATATAACAGCTGTCAACATTAGCATCAAAAGCAGATGAACGGTTGGGATTCCTTGCAGGTGAGGACATCCTCAAGGGCCCTATGGGTTGAGAGGGCCCCTTCTTAGCCTTCCTTGCAGGCTTCTTAACAACAAAACTCCTTTTCTTAGGCGCATCATCCACTAGAGCCTATCCCTTATCTTTGGATCCCCGAGCCTCTCTAGTCCTTGTCTTCTCTCCCATAGTGACACGTCTATTCTTCCTTGGGGCTACTTTTGCAGTAGCCGAGTTGTGTGCTTCCCTTTGCTTCTTCTTAGCCTGCCTTGCCTCCGACTGTGATTCCAGGTATGCGATGGCAAGTTCGCGCTCCTCAAGAGCACGACAATGAACCTCTCGCCTTCCAAATTTGAGGAACCCTAATCTTGAGAAATTTTGCAAAATCTACAGATCTGACCACCAAATTTGAGGTACATGATCACAATGATGTATAGAACAACTTTTGTGAAGAGGTTTCTATCAAAAGACCTAAAAGAATTGGATTTTGAAGAATTTGGAGTTAGGTCAAGAATACCTCTTCAAATCTTTGAATCGGCACAAAGTGGATGAAGAATTGCCTTAGGAAGCTTGGGGAAGAGTTCCCACACACCTAGAGGCTTCAATCCATGGATTGGAATCAAGATTTGGTGGAGGGAGTTGAAAATCACCGATTTGGGGGCGGTTTTTGTGCGTTTTGAGGAGGGAGAGGGTTTGAGTGGAAGTGAGGAGGTCGAGGGCTCCTTGGGGAGGTTAAGTCCCCAGGGGCCGGACTAGTCTGGTTTGAGACCCGGACTTGTCTGGCCTCCGGACTCGGTCCGGACTCTCTGAACAGCCGGACTAGTCCGCTATTGGGGCGAACTAGTCTGATTCAGAAGCTGAAAACTCATATATATTGAGTTTTCAACGGAGATTTGATCCTTTTGGATTATATTTTCACAAAATATCTTTGTAAACATGGTCAGTAAGTAATCAACAACCAAACTATGAAAATAATTTACAAATATTCAATAATTTCAAAGTAGTTTGTAGAAAATTGAGGAGGAAGAGTTTTTCGCAAGCATGTGTGAGTTTTGAAGCACATGTAAGTAACAATCAGATGTGCAAGATTCAAGACACATTTCAAGAATCTAAGATATTGAGCTTACTCCTAAGTTCACAAAATCTTCTCTCATCTAGGGGCTTGGTAAAAGTAAAGGCTAATTGTTTTTTGGTTCTCACATGGGAAATTGCTATATCTACTTTGATGGAGTGATATCTTAAGAAATGGTGGCGAATATCGATGTGTTTGGTCCTTGAGTGTTCAACGGAATTGTGGGCTATTTTGATGGCGCTCTCATTATCACATAGGAGGGAGATATGGCGCAAGTTTATGCCATAGTTCCTAAGAGTTTGTCGCATCCAAAGAAGTTGTGCACAACAACTTCTAGCGGTGACATACTCCACTTCAGCTGTGGAAAGAGCAATGGAGTTTTGTTTCTTTGAGAACCAAGATACTAGAGATCTACCAAGGAATTGGCAAGTTCTAGAGGTACTCTTCCTATCAACTTTGCAACCCGCATAGTCCGCATCGAAATATCCAAAAAGGTTAAATTTAGAGCCTTTAGGGTACCAAAGTCCTAGGCTTGTGTGTCAACCAAATATCTGAGAATTCTCTTAATGGCGGTCAAATGACACACCTTAGGAGCAGCTTGAAAATCTAGCACACATACACACACTAAGCATTATATCGGGCCTAGATGCACATAAGTAAAATAATGAACCTATCATGGAGCGATATACCTTTTGGTCCACACTTGGACCATCTTCATTAAGATCGAGATGTCCATTAGTTGCCATAGGAGTCTTGATGGGTTTGGCTTTGTCCATGTCAAACTTCTTGAGTATGTATTGTGTGTATTTTGTTTGACTGATGAACGTGCCTTCCTTGAGTTGCTTCACTTGAAAACCTAGAAAGAACTTCAACTCCCCCATTATGGACATCTCAAATCTCTCGGTCATTATCTTTGAAAGCTCATCACAAAAAGCTTTGTTAGTAGAACCAAATATAATGTCATCGACATATATTTGGCAAACAAACAAATCATCATTGAAATGCTTAGTGAACAAAGTGTAATCTTGCTTCCCAATTTTGAAACCATTTTGAGTTAAGAAGTCTCTAAGGCACTCATACAAATCTCTAGGAGCTTGTTTGAGACCATAGAGAGCCTTACGCAATTTGTAGACATGGTTTGGGAAGTCTTGATCTTCAAAACCGGGGGGTTGCTCCACATACACTTCTTCTTTTATTGGACCATCAAGCAATGCACTCTTGACGTCCATTTGGTATAGCTTAAAATCATGGTGAGTAGAAAAAGCAAGTAATATATGAATTGATTCTGAAAGTGCATCTAGGACTCTCTTGTGGGTTTTGGATAATTTATGACAAGCAATTGGGATCCTAACCTTTTTGTTGAGATCAATGCAGGCCAATAATGAAAAATGGGCAAAATACCAAAAAGAAGGGATAAAGAGGAACAAAGTGAACTTGAGCTCAAGGAAAAGAAATAGTAGACTATTGTGTATGGAGTGTGTTAAGGAAACACAACCAAGAGCTCAATCATGTTTAAGCATACACACATATTGCACAAAGTTACACAGGACCGGACTAGTCCGTTGTTAACCGGACTAGTCCGATATCCTTTCTGCACCAGATCGGACAAGTCCGATATCTGTCGGACTAGTCCGATATCTTTCTGACTTGAGTCGGACTAGTCCTCCCCAGGGCGTACTAGTCCTCAACACACTTCACAAGTCACACAAAATTGGACAAGTCCATTGTCAACCGGACTAGTCCGATATTCCTTCTGATCCACTTCGGACAAGTCTGATGTTTACACAGACTAGTCCGAAATACCCACTAATCTAAATCGAACAAGTCCTCCAAGTGCGGAATTGTCATCCAACACACTTAGGGTTTCATATGTCCGGACAAGTCCGATGTCTATCGGACTAGTCCAAAGATTTCCAGTAGTGAAATCGGACAAGTCCGTTTTCGATCGGACTAGTTCGATATTTCGGGACACTTAGGGTTTGCTACACACAGCACACCGGACTAGTCCGGTGACCACCACAGACTAATCCGATCTTTCTGAACCCTAACGGTCACTTTTAGAAACCCCATATAAATAGAGGTGCACGGCCCACTTTTACAAACTCTCGAACCCTAGCGCCGTCACACCTCCCAAGAGACTCAAAAACCACCTCTCTCCACGAAATTAAGTGCAAAATCGATCAATCCTATGAGGATCACTTCTAGATCATTGGAGAGACTCTTGGCACACATCATTGAGCTCTTGGTTTGAATCTCTAACACACTCCTGCGTTTCAATTGTAATCTCTGAGTGTGTTTTTGGTGGCATTGTGATTTGTAATCTAAGGGAGCTCTCAACATGTGAGAACGCCCCTTGAATTTGGTTATTCACCCCTTTGTGATTAGTGGAAGAGGATTGGCCTTCGTGGCGATCTGACAAGGGAAGGTTTGGAGAAGACCCGGTCCTTTTGTGGGCTCCTCAACGTGGATGTAGGTTGCCTTCGTGGTAGCCGAACCACGGGATAAATTGTGTGTCTTGTCCTTTTTGTGTTCATCACACAAATTGATCTACTTACTCTAGGGTTTGATACTCATTGTTCAATTTACATTATATTGTTGAACACAAGCCTTAATTGTGACACAATCCAATATATAACTGTTAAACTATTGTTTGATTCTATATTTCTGTTGCATACATTAAAGAATCAACCTAATCGATTAATCTTAATCAACTTAGTCCGTGAACACCAGACTAGTTCGCACTTTACCGGACTAGTCCGATTTCTCTGGTATTGAACTTGTTGTTGAGTGTTGCAGGACCTGACAAAAATTCAAAAGACCTATTCACACCCCTCTAGGCCTACATTCAATTGGTATCAGAGCGGGTTCTTCAAGAAAGAGTTTAACCACTCGAAGAGATCATGTCGGACATGAAGGACGTCCACAAAATCAACAACCAAGAGGAAGTCAACAACGACAAGACCCAAAAACTGGAGAAGTACCTCGAAGCCATTCAAGACTTCGAGGGCGACGATGAGGAGACGCTGGAGCTAAAGGCGCTCCTCAGAAAGAAGGCACTTTCCAAAGGGAAAGCGAAAGTTGAAGAGAAGAAGAAGGGGAGTAGTCACACTGACTACTCTCGATATCCTTTTAATTATGATCGTCTAAATTCCAATAACAATCACTACTTATCTATCCCGCTTGGAAAAGCCCCACACTTTGATTGGAGTGATTACTCCATGTGGAGGCAAAATATGAAGATGCATTTGATTTCCCTCAACCCAAGTTTATGGCATGTTGTATGTACAGGGATAGATATTCCGGATGACAACGAAGAGCTCACCTCAAGTCAAGAGCAGGCCATCCATAGAAACGCTCAAGCCGCAGCCGTAATCACCTCCTCTCTCTGTCGAGACGAGTTCACCAAGGTGGATGGACTAGAAATTGCTAAGGAGATATGGGATACACTACAAACAGCACATGAAGGTGACCGGCATGTGCGTGAGGCAAAAATTGAAATGATCGAAGGGGAACTAGGAAGATTCGCAATTGAGGAAGACGAGTCACCCCAGGACATGTACAACCGATTGAAGACACTTGTCAACAAGGTTCGATCATATGGGAGCAAGAAGTGGAATGACCACGAGGTGGTAAAGCTCATCCTTATAGCTTTTATGCCTCGCAATGTCACGCTATGCTCAATGATCAGAGAGAGCCCCGGTTACAAAAGGATGACTCCAGATGAATTGCTTGGTAAAATTATCAACTTTGAAATGATGGAGAAACAAGCCAAGCACGTCAAAGAAATTGCCGACCTCACCTCGGCCAAGAAGAAAGGAGTTGCCCTAAAATCCACTCTCAAGCCTCTATCCAAAGAAGCAAGAGAAGCACAACTAGAGGAGGATAGTGATGACGAGAGTAGTGAGCTAGATGAAGAAGATATGATTTTGTTCATGAAAAAGTTCAAGAGAATAATGAAGAAGAGACAAGGAACAAAATCAAGTGAAGGAAAGTACAAGGAAAGGACGAAGCCAAAGATGAGGCGGGCGTGCTATAATTGTGGTGAGTATAACCACTTTATAGTCGATTGCCCGTATGAGGACAACAAGAAGAAAACTAAAGAAACCAAGCCTCAACCTAAGAAATTCTTCAAGAAGAAGAAACAAGCCGAACAAGCACACATTGGGAAGGAGTGGGACTCAAACGATGAGTCCTCATCATCCGATGAAGAAGAGATGGCTAGCATAGCCATAGAAAGCACATCCAAGAAATCCACACTCTTCCCCACACTCGATGCAAAGAAGGGAAATGGCACTTGTCTCATGGCAAAGGAAGGATAACGCAAGGCCTATTCTTCCGATGGATCCAAATGGGTGCTAGATAGTGGATGCACCAACCACATGACCGGAGAAAGGAGGATGTTCGTGGAATATGAAGTAAATGAGGTGTGGGAACTTGTGGCAATACCCAATGCAAACATAGTGGGCACCAAGTGGGTCTTCTGCAACAAACAAGACGAACACGGAGTGGTAACAAGAAACAAGGCGCGACTTGTGGCCAAAGGGTACTCACAAGTCGAAGGTTTAGATTTCGATGAGACTTTTGCTCCAGTAGCTAGGCTTGAATCTATTAGAATATTACTTGCATATGCTACTCACCATGATTTCAAGCTGTATCAAATGGACGTGAAAAGCGCATTCCTCAACAGACCGATCAAGGAAGAAGTGTACGTGGAGCAACCACCCGGGTTTGAAGACGAGGAATTTCCCAACCACGTATATAAATTGCGTAAGGCTCTCTACGGCCTCAAACAAGCTCCTAGAGCTTGGTATGAGTGTCTTAGAGATTTCTTAATTGAAAATGGTTTTCAAATTGGCAAAGTAGACTATACATTATTCACAAAGAATTTAGATAATGATCTTTTTATCTGTCAAATCTATGTTGATGACATAATATTTGGGTCAACTAACCAATCCTTTCGTGAAGAATTTAGTAAAATCATGACAGACAGGTTTGAAATGTCAATGATGGGAGAATTGAAGTACTTCTTGGGATTCCAAGTGCGGCAACAAAGGGAAGGAACGTTCATAAGCCAAACCAAGTACACGCAGGACATACTCAAGAAGTTTGGCATGGACAAGGCAAAGCCCATAAAGACCCCCATGGCACCGAATGGCCACTTGGATCTCAATGAAGATGGACCTAGCGTCGATCAAAAGGTATATCGCTCCATGATTGGATCTCTACTTTACTTATGTGCATCTAGGCCAGATATTATGTTGAGTGTATGTCTGTGTGCACGATTTCAAGCCAACCCTAAGGAATGTCACTTGACAGCCATAAAAAGAATCTTGAGATATTTAGTTCATACACCCAACCTTGGTCTTTGGTACCCAAAAGGCTCAAAATTCAATCTCATTGGTTACCCCGATGCAGATTATGTCGGGTGCAAAGTAGATAGAAAAAGCACCTCCGGCACATGCCAATTCCTAGGGAGATCCTTAGTTTCTTGGTCATCCAAGAAACAAAATTTCATTGCTTTATCCACAGTCGAAGCGGAGTATGTTGCAGCCGGGAGTTGTTGTGCACAACTCCTTTGGATGCGACAAACTCTAAGAGATTACGGTTACAATATGAACCGTATTCCTCTTCTTTGTGACAATGAGAGTGCCATTAAAATAGCCCACAATCCAGTTGAGCACTCTAGAACTAAACACATAGACATAAGACATAATTTCTTGAGAGACCATTCCATGAAAGGAGACATTACCATCTCACATGTCAACTCCCAAAAACAATTGGCCGACATATTCACCAAGCCACTTGATGAAAAGCGTTTTTGCGAACTCCGAAATGAACTAAATATCCTTGATTCTCGGAGTGTGGCTTGAAAAATTGCATACCTGTATGAACTCTTCAAAATTTTGACTGAATTGTGAAAATCATCCCTCTCCATTTCTTCTCGAAAAACTATGTCAATTATTAGATCTTGATGAATTATGATCATTGTGTGATTGTTGTATGCTTACTGGTCAAATTCATCAAGATTAATTGATTTGTTTTGCCCCTCCTATTCTCTATTAGTGAACCTTCAAATATATATGAATGGGCTATGCAATTTCTCCTGGTGACCACGTACTAGTCCGTGGTTACCCGGACTAGTCCGCTCTTGCAGACTAGTCCGCAGAGTGCCGATTAGGCCGGACTAGTCCGATAGACCACGGACTAGTCCGATATAGCTCTCTGGATGACTTCGGACTAGTCCAGTCATGTCTGGACTTGTCCGATTTTTCATGTCCATAACCCTAGCCGCCACCAAACCCTAATCTTCTCATCCCCACTTTTGCTCACGCTTTCCTCTCTCTTGCGCTCGAGCCACCAAGGCGATTCTTTGCTCCCTCCGTCGAAAAAGTCCACATTTGGGCGGAGATCAAGCTTGACCTCTTGGGGATTGAAGCTTGCGGACTTGTCCGGCCTCCAACCCCCAAATCTTCAAGCGTCAATCGATTTCTTCGGTAAATTTCTTCAAAACCCTAGAAATCTTATTTTTCTCCATTGTTGATCGTATAGCCTAGCATCCTTCACTAGATACATGCTTATTTGATGTACTACGTGTATGCTAGACTAGATATGCATTAGGAATCATTCCTTATCAATCTGTTAGGTTTTTTAGGATGAACACCGGATTAGTCCGGTCCGTGCACAGACAAGTCCGGTCCACCAGACTAGTCCGTGCCTGTGCATCGGACAAGTCTAATGTTTCTGAACTGAAAACCTAATTTTCAATTCCTCAATGCAATTCACTCCTATCTTTCCATACCTATGCCTTGTATCACTTACCATCATTCTTGCAAAATCATTCTCAGATCATGTCGAGCTCAAACAACGAAATATCCCACTTTGAGGCCGAGTTGGACCAAGAAGTGGCACCTCGTTCCTCGACAGGTCTTGGCAAGAAACGCCAAGAAAGACCCTCGGAGCCAGCTCCTTCACCTCCTCAGGTTCGGAGAAAGGTGCTGGCAAAGAAGCCAGTGTCGAAGGCAGCAGCATCCTCAAGTGCCTCTCGCCAAGCCAAGGGCAAGGGCAAGGGGATTGCAACGGGGCCAGTCGGGCCTTTGAAGCTCCATGCTCCTAGGGAAGGGGTTCGGGACCCTACTGAGGAGAAGTTCAACGGCAAGGGCAGTGATTCTGCAGCCAAGTTCAGAAGCATTGACTAGTATGGCAGGCCAAAGCAAGCTGTCGATGGAAGGTTTTGGTGCAACTTCCATGCAGACTTCTACAAAGCGGTGTATCTCCCAATGAAGACACCGGTGGTGCGCAGTCAGTGGATTGACTGGGCACACCTTGAGAAGAAGAAGTGCTCAGCTTTTGATGAAGTCATTGCAGCAGTTGAGAGGCATGGCCTGAAGGATCTCTTTGCCTTTAGGCATAACTGGAATGATGAAGTGATTGCACAGTTCTTTGCAACTTGCCACTTCTCAAGTGAGGATGAAGAGAGTGTTACTTGGATGACACACGGATATAAGTATAGTATCACTCAGAAGGACTTTGCTAATCTGCTCCATCTGGACACCTCTGGACATGACAGGCTGATCATCCACAACATAGGTGTCATGGAGAAGGATAGGATGAAATTCCTATATGAGTCGAACTCAAAGTTTGTCCCTCCCTCTACAAAGTACATGAAACCATTATTTGTGGTTCTCAACAGAGTGCTGAGAAAGACTATTGCTCCTAAAGATGGAGATGTTGGGAGCGTGCAGGGTTACCTCTGAACCCAAATGAGAGTCATAAGCAAGGACCGCCCATTTGATGTGGCGGAATATATTTGGAATGATATGGTCAACATATCCTGCACGCCTAACAGGTCCTGTGGCTATGCTCCCTACCTCATGTATATGATTGAGAAAGTCACAGGTATTGAGTTCGTGAAGGATGTGGAGCACACTCCTTTGAGGCCTCAGAAGCCTCAACCAGTGAGTGTCCAGGCTGCTCCCTCGCCGGCCTCCAGTCCCGAGGCACCGGCAAGATCAAGAAGCGATGCTAGGGCTGTCCCTACCTCTAGGGAAGCCCCTCAGAGAGGATCAGCTAGTGGGATCCTCAAGTACCTGACTGCCATATTCTCCTCCTGCAAAAAGACCGAAGTGAAGGTCCACAAGCTCAACAAGAGAAGAAAGGAGGACATGAAGTATATAAAAGCCATTGTGAAGCAAATCTGCCAGAAGCTGGAGATCGACCCCATTGGATCTCCAGTGATTTCTGAAGAGTCTGACCCGGACTTCACCGAGCTCGGGCCTCTTAACCCCTCCGAGCTTGCCTACTTTGGCATTGGGGTCTCGAGCGACTCCGTCCCTCCTCCTTCCCCTCCTCGTCAAGTTGATGATGATGAAGACGAAGACGACGACGAGAGGACCGACAGTGAAGAGTGAAGACCCTAGGACCCTCCTCTCCTTCCTTTTTGGTGTCTTGATGCCAAAGGGGGGGAGATTGAGGGCGGGTCGAGTCTTAGCTTTAGCTGTGGTAGGATCCGAGGAGAGAGTTCTCTTTATCTCTTTTTTTGTGATTGTAATGCTTTATCGCTGTTTTCATATCAACTATGGTTCTATGTTGAAATGCTTAATTAATTTGCAAGTATGTCTTGAAATCTGCAATTTTGCTCCTGAAATGACATATGTACTTTGTATTGTTTCATCAATTTAAATTATGTCATTCTCAATGTTTCAATGCACTTAGTTATGCATCCCACCATAAAGAATGCACATATGGATATTTCTCTTACTGCTTGATGTATTTTTGAGTCATATGTGCATACTTTATGAAAACCTCATCTCTTTTTGTCATGTTTTGTGAAATCTCAATTGGTTGTCATCAATCACCAAAAAGGGGGAGATTGAAAGTGCATCAAGGAAAAGAAGGGATAAAGAGGAACAAAGTGAACTTGAGCTCAAGGAAAAGAAGGGATAAAGAGGAACAAAGTGAACTTGAGCTCAAGGAAAAGAAATAGTAGACTATTGTGTATGGAGTGTGTTAAGGAAACACACCCAAGAGCTCAATCATGTTTAAGCATACACACATATTGCACAAAGTTACATAGGACCGGACTAGTCCGTTGTTAACCGGACTAGTCTGATATCCTTTCTGCACCAGATCAGACAAGTCCCATATCTGTCGGACTAGTCCGATATCTTTCTGACTTGAGTCGGACTAGTCCTCCCCAGGGCGGACTAGTCCTCAACACACTTCACAAGTCACACAAAATCGGACAAGTCCGTTGTCAACCGGACTAGTCCGATATTGCGTCTGATCCACTTCGGACAAGTCCGATGTTTACACGGACTAGTCCGAAATACCCACTGATCTAAATCGGACAAGTCCTCCAAGTGCGGACTTGTCATCCAACACTTAGGGTTTCATATGTCCGGACAAGTCCGATGTCTATCGGACTAGTCCGAAGATTTCCAATAGTGAAATCGGACAAGTCCGTTTTCGACCGGACTAGTCCGATATTTCGGGAGACTTAGGGTTTGCTACACACAGCACACCGGACTAGTCCGGCGACCACCACAGACTAGTCCGATCTTTCTGAACCCTAACGGTCACTTTTAGAAACCTCATATAAATAGAGGTGCACAGCCCACTTTTACAAACTCTCGAACCCTAGCGTCGTCACACCTCCCAAGAGACTCAAAAACCACCTCTCTCCACAAAATTAAGTGCAAAATCGATCAATCCTTTGAGGATCACTTCTAGATCATTGGAGAGACTCTTGGCACACATCATTGAGCTCTTGGTTTGAATCTCTAACACACTCCTGCGTTTCAATTGTAATCTCTGAGTGTGTTTTTGGTGGCATTGTGATTTGTAATCTAAGGGAGCTCTCAACGTGTGAGAACGCCCCTTGAATTTGGTTATTCACCCCTTTGTGATTAGTGGAAGAGGATTGGCCTTCGTGGCGATCCAACGAGGGAAGGGTTGGAGAAGACCCGGTCCTTTTGTGGGCTCCTCAACGTGGATGTAGGTTGCCTTCGTGGTAGCCGAACCACGGGATAAATTGTGTGTCTTGTCCTTTTTGTGTTCATCACTCAAATTGATCTACTTACTCTAGGGTTTGATACTCATTGTTCAATTTACATTAAATTGTTGAACACAAGCCTTAATTGTGACACAATCCAATATATAACTGTTAAACTATTGTTTGATTCTATATTTCCGCTGCATACATTAAAAAATCAACCTAATCGATTAATCTTGATCAACTTAGTCCGTGAACACCGGACTAGTCCGCACTTTACGAGACTAGTCCGATTTCTCTGGTATTGAACTTGTTGTTGAGTGTTGCAAGACCTGACAAAAATTCAAAAGGCCTATTCACCCCCTCTCTAGGCCTACATTCAGATTCAAGCCTAGCTACGGGAGCAACGGTTTCATCGAAATCCAAATCTTTGACTTGTGAATAACCTTTGGCCACAAGTATTGCTTTGTTCCTTGTAACCACCCCGTGTTCATCTTGCTTGTTGCAGAACACCCACGTGTTGCCGACAACATTCGCATTAGGCCTCTTCACGAGCTCCCACACTTAATTTCTTTCAAAGTTGTTGAGATCTTCTTGCATGGCCATCACCCAATCTGGATCTCGTAGTTCTTCTTCAACCTTGTGAGGCTCCAAGGAAGAAACAAAAGAGTAATGTTCAAAAAAATTTGCAACAGAAGATCAAGTAGTTGCCCCCTTGGATATGTCTCCTAGGATGTTGTCAACGGGATGGTCCCGTTGAGCACTTTGATGCACTCTTGGGTGTGGTGCTTGAGGTCTTAAATCTTCATCTTTGTCTTCCTTGTTTTCATTGTCTCCCCCTTGATTGATGCCTCCATTTTCATCTTCTTGGAGCGCATCTTGGGGGTCTTGAACTTGATTATTTGAGGAAGGGCTTGTTTGATGTGTAGGATGATCACTTGAGTCTTGAGGTTGTTCTTGTGGTCGTGTGTGTCCAAGTGCCATCCTTCCTATTACCAATTGTGGATCTTCTTCTTGATTTAGCACATGACGATCAACTTGCTCCACTTGGGAGCCATTAGTCTCATCAAACACTACATCATGTGCTACTTCAACAACTTCAGAGGATTTTTTGAAGACACGATAGGTGTAAGTGTTTGAGTCATAACCAAGCAAGAAACCCTCATCGAACTTAGAAGTGAACTTCAAAGTCCTAGGCTTCTTGTTGAGAATGTAGCATTTGCTCCCAAAAACATGAAAGTAAGAAATGTTGGGCTTGTTACTGGTTAGAAGGTCATAAGATGTCTTCTTAAGAACACGGTGAAGATACAACCGGTTTATGGCATGGCAAGCGGTGTTAACCGCTTCCGCCCAAAACTTGTTCCACGTCTTGTATTCGTCAGGCATGGTTCTTGCCATCTCGATGAGGGTTCTATTCTTCCTCTCAGCTACCCCATTTTGTTGAGGGGAGTAGGGGGCCGAGAACTCATGATTGATCCCTTCTTCATCCAAGAATTCTTCAACTTGAGTGTTCTTGAATTCGGCGCCATTGTCATTCCTTATAGTCTTGATACATAAGGAGAACTCATTTCGAGCTCTCCTCAAGTATTTCTTGAGGTCACCTTGAGTCTCACTCTTATCATGCAAAAAGAACACCCAAGTGAAACGTGAAAAATCATCAACAATTACAAGACCATATTTGTTACCGCCAATGCTTATGTAGGCGATTAGACCGAAGAGGTCCATGTGTAGAAGATCCAATGTTCTTGTTGTCGTCATGATGTTCTTGGATGGATGTAGAGCTCCGACTTGGTTTTCGGATTGGCATGCGCTATATGGCCTATCTTTTTCAAACACAACATTCTTCAAACCTCGGATGTAATCGCCCTTAAGGAGTTTTTGCAAATTCCTCATCCCAATATGGGTTAGCCTTCTATGACAAAGCCATTCCATGTTAGTTTTATCAATTAAGCATGTATCAAGTTGGGATTTATCCGCGGAGAAGTCCACGAGATAAATCTTTCCCTTGAGTACACCCTTAAAAGCAATTGAGTCATTACTTCTCCTTGTGATGGTCACACCCTCATTAGTGAATAAACAATTATAACCTTTGTCACATAGTTGTGATATGGACTAGAGGTTATAATCAAGTGAATCAATTGTAAAACATTTAAAAGAGTATGATTAGGTGATATAGCAATTTTACCGATGCCAAGGATTTTTCCTTGGCTAATGTCCCCAAAGTATATTCCTTCACTTGAATCTTCATTTAGTTCATACTCCACAAACATCTTCCTCATATAATTAGTGCATCCGCTATCAGGAACCTTCTTGGTTCCACCGGAGGAGTATGCCTACAAGAAAGATTTAAGACTTGGATTTAGGTACCCAAGCGGTGTTGGGTCCTTTGATGTTAGTCAAGAGGCACTTGGGCACCCACACACAAGGTTTAGGAATCTTGTGGTGTGGCCCAACATACCTAGCATAGGCCTTTCCAAACTTGTTCCTCAATAAAACATATGATGCATCAAAATCATGGAAAAAGGGATGAGGTTCCTTCTTAGGCATTTTAGGTGATGTAGCAATATTCTTTCCCTCATTAGTGTTGTATGAACCTCCTTTGACAAAAACGATCAAGTCTTTGCCATTCTTGGGAGTTTTGGAGTTTTGCCTCCTCTTCCTAGAATAGCCAAGACCATCTTTGAGAAGGGGATGTCTTGTGTTGGTGTATGCACTACGTTCATATGCCATCTTCTCCTTGTCAAAGATGTCACCCTTTGGTGCTTGGTTGGTTTGTGCCAATTTAAGCTCATCTTTAAGTTTTATAATCAAGTTAGAGTATTTGCAAGGTTGAGGTGCTTTGGTTTTGATATTTGTGCAAGATGAGCTTGTAGAGGAAGAAGGTGCATTGACCTTGAGAGACTCCACTTGTGTTTCAAGGATCTTGTGAACTTCTATCAAGATAACAAGTTCATCCTTAAGCACAATTGTAGTGTTCTCAACGTTTGAGCAAGTTTCCTTGCTCAAAGCGAGTTCACGCTCAAGTGCTTTGCTTCTTTCCCTTTCAAGCTCCAAGATCTCCTCAAACTCTTGACATCTCTCCTTTTGTTGGATGAGCATGTCCTCTTGACGATTAATGAGCTTTTCCTTATCAAATATCTCATCCGTCAACAATCTCAGTCTTTTCAAAGTACTCTTACTCATATCCTTAAGCATATATGTTCATTCTCACTACTACTATCAAAATCATCATGTGAAGAAATTGGAGAAGAGGATTTGGATTTAACCTTATTTCTTCCCTCCTTGGCCATGAGACAAGATGGTATTGAGTTCTCCAAGTTGGGGAAGAGCTTGTTCTTCATGGTTGTCTTCTTCATAGCAAACATTGCTATATTTTCTTCTTCATTGGAGGAAGATTCTTCATTTTAATCTCACTCCTTTCCAAGGTGGGCATGTCCCGATTGATTCTTCTTCTTGAAGTACTTCTTCTCTTTGGACTTGCCCTCTTTCTTCTTTTTGTTTCCCTCATGTGGGCAATCCACAATGAAATGGTCATACTCCCCACAATTGTAGCAAGCCCTTTTTGATCTTGTCTTGGGCTTGTCTTTTCTCTTGTTTTTGTTATGGTAGCTCCCCCTCTTTCTTCTCCGCATCCTCTTGAAGTTGATGATGAAGAGTGTCGCTTCCTCATCGGTGTTGGGGCTCTCTTCATCACTTTCTCCCTTTTCTTGAGATCTTGAAGATGTTGCCTTGAATGCAACATCCTTTTTCTTGGAGGAGGAGAGCTTTTGTAGATCGTTGTAGAACATAGCTTCTTGCTCCATCATCTCATGGTTGGTGATCCTCCCTAGAACTTATTCGGGAGTCATCTTATGGAATCTCGGACTCTCACTGATTAGTGAGCAAAGAGTGACATTTCTAGGAATGGACGCCCGAATCATCCTCTTTACCACCTCATGTTCGTTCCACCGGGTACTTCCATAAGATCGACTCTTGTTGATGAGGGTCTTGAGGCGGTTGTATTTCTTGGGGAGACTCACCATCAATGATATTGAATCTCCCAAGTTCTCCTTCAATCATCTCGATCTTCGCCTCCCGTATGACACGGTTTCCTTCATGTGCCGTCTTGAGGGTGTCTCATATCTCCTTGGCCACCTCCAATCCTTCAATGTGGTTGAATTCCTCTCGAGTCAATGAGGAGGTGATTACTCCAACCGCTTGAGCATTGCGATGGAGGAGGATGGCTTGCTCTGGAGTAATGTCTTCCTAGTCCTTGGGAAGATGCACACATGTCAAGACAATTTGCCACAAGCTAGGGTTTAAAGAAATGAGATGCATCTTCATATTATTCTTCCACATAGAATAGTCATTTCCATCAAATTGAGGAGGTTTGCAATGGGAATAGATAAGTAATGGTTGCTCGCGGTTAGTCACTCATAGTTGTAAGGATACCAGGAGTAGTCTTGTGAACTACTCCCACTGTTGGTATTGATCGGAGCGATCGGCTTGATTTCCCTCTTGGGAACATTGAGCTTCTCAATTCGTGCCTTCAGTAGAAGAACTTCCTCATCTTCATGTGGGTCATCTTGAAGAACATTGTCGTTCTTTGTCTTGTCGTCATCGATGATCATCGGAATCTCGTTGTCACCCCTTCCAGCCATTTCCTCTCCGAGTTGTTAGACTCTTGGTGGAGAGGTCTGCTCTGATACCAATTGAAAGTCGTCTAGAGGGGGGTGAATAGGCAATAAGACCTGAAATGGCTTAATCAAACGAGATTAAATTCCATAGACCAGACTTGTCTGGACAGGGCTGGACTAGTCCGCTCAGCACGGGGTGAAAACAAAAAAAACTTGATTTCTAGAAGTTGTTTGCATAATTTAGGTTCACCAAAGGTATATACAATGTTAGCAACTTAGTAAAACATAGATTAACAAGTGCAAGCAAAAAGTTTACAAGATTTCAATTAAGATGAAGTTGAAGAACAAGATGAACCCTAAAAGCAATTCTAGTGATCACAAAATGCAAAGTGACAAGTGAGACAAAATTTTTCTCGTGGTTCAGCTCCACGAAGAAGCCTACATCCACGTTGAGAAGTCCACACAAGGACCAGGTCTCACCTGACCCTCTTCTCACATAGCCACCACAATGGTCGGCTTGGATTCCACTATATCAAAGGGTAATCACCAAGTTTCTTGGGGCTGCTCACAAGTTGAGGCTCCCACGAATCAATACAGCAAGGAGAACTTGAAGCTCAACTCACATAAGACACAAAACACAACACAATGTGCAAGAGATCAAATCGATAGCCAAAGCGCGATGATCTTCCTTCACTCTCCTCCACAAACCCTAATCTCTTCAAGATTTGGTCTTAGAGGTCTAGTAGGACGAGTGGAAGACTTTGGAAGGCTCTATGTCAGTTGTGGCGGTGTTAGGGTTCAAGAGTTAGCAAATAGGGGCTGGCAGTCCCCTTTTTATAGGGGTCCCGACAACTAACCGTTGCCACCAGGACAACCCTGGACTAGTCCGGTCCTATGCCACGAACTAGTCCGGCCTTTTTGGACCACCGACAATTTCACGTCATCGATCGACAAAACAGATGACGTGTGCGCCAACGTTTGAATTTCAAACGGCCACTGACAACATGGACTAGTGCGACCAACAACGGACTAATCCGAAGTCCAATAGAATAGTTTAATCCGTCCCAAAACGGACTAAGCATGGCAAGCCTGGACTAGTCCGGCCACTATCGCGGACAAGTCCGGCCACCTAGGGTTTTGCTTGGTTTCTCACCCTAAGTCTCAACCGGACTAGTCCGAGCCACAACAGACAAGTCCGAACTCTTCCAAAATGCTTTGGTCCGTCCCAAAACGGACTACTCTCGCGGGTCCGGACTAGTCCGGCCTCTTTGGCGGACAAGTCCGACCACCCGGGACTTACTTCCAAACTCACTCACTAAGAGAAGAATGGACTAGTCCGTACCCATACGGACAAGTCCGAACTCATCCAGAGACGTTTATTCCGACCCAAAACGAACTATTCTGACCGGCCGGACTAGTCCAGCCTCCTAAGGGTTACTCTCATTTTGGCTTCTCACTTTGGTTTTTCTCTCAACGTCCACTTTGAGCCCTCTAGGATGATCTCAGTGCACATGATACAGCCACCCTCACACATGATACAGCTCGTCTAAACTCAACACCATAGAAAAGCTAATTTCTATGCTTGAGCATTTGACGCCGATTTCAACCTTTTCCTTTTTGAGGGATTTTGTCTCTTTTCATCCATTACACCTGTGCTTAAGATCAGCTCAACTCATTAGAAACTTAATTTTCATCATCAATCATCCAAAACCCACGGGAATGCCTAGTGCACTTTCAGTCTATACTAGTTTGATCCGGCTCAATGGGAAGGCAAATAGCATATGCATTGGGTTTATCTAATTCAACTCATTATATGGCTTTGGCAGGAATTTATATCAAATGAGGAAGTCACATTTTAAATTTTCTCCGAAAAATCAAGTTTCACTTTTAACTAGGATATTAGCAGCTCTTATCGCTATATCATATCCCACAACAACCTAGAATTGGACTTAGCTTGTGCTACCCACAAATTCCAAGTTTAAGACAAGAATATTCTAAGCTAATAAATGCAATACTTGGAGAATACTAAGTTGTATGCAAGGGACTAGAGAAAATAAAACAGAGCAACTTATGCAAAGTAAAAATATTCTTACCGCACATTTTTTTATTAACTGAACCTATACTACATTATTTATTTTTTTAGATGTTATGGTGGTGGAAAGAAAGAAATGAAGTAAAGGAATGCAAATGGGGTGTGATGCAAGTTACCTCAAGTGGGGGTCCTCCCCAAAGCTTGCTCTTCTTAATCTCCATGATAAGGGTTGAACCATTGATGATGGAAATAGGCCATGAGATCGCCCTATTGTTGCTGCAATGTGGTGTTGACGTTGTTGAACGGTGTGTTGATATGTTGCTGCCAGTCGTGGGTACCTTGGATGTGGTCTTGAAGTGTGTTGAAGATGTCGCTGGTCCTCACTTCAAGATCTCCCATCCATTGGGTGAGTTCCATAATTCTTTGGCCAAGGTCACGATAGCATTGAGCTGAAAAGGAACATCGTGTACCCATTGGTGGAGTAGGCAAGCTACTTGAGCTTGAGCTCCCTCTGGTGGTAGCCCACTCTTGCCACGACGATCATCCTGCCTCATACGTTTGAGATTGGTTCCAACTGAGTGCATCACCCATTGGATCCACATCCTCTTGGTACTCATAAGCGTGAGGCTATCGTGGTAGCATCTCCATGGATCCTCTACGTGAATGGCTCCTTGTGACCGTGCCAGAAACATTACACCTATGAGCTTCTTTCATAGTGTGAGACTTATGTGTGCTGAAAACATTAGAAATTAGAATAAAACTGAGGGTTTACATTCAAAGTTTACAATATTGATGAAACACCCACTTCGGATTGTCCAAACTTTTTCTCACATGAGTTGCATGTGTTTTTCGGTTTGGAGTGTCCGAACATTCACTCACATGACCTGCACATGAGTCGACACATTGGAAACATTTGATTCTCACAAATGTGCTTTTAGGAGTAACATTTACTCTATACTCAGTTCAAATTTTCCAAACATTTGGGAGTAACGTTACCGTTGATGGTTTTGGACTGTTTGAACTTTTCATTGTGTTTTTGGGAGTAATGCTACCCTCGATGGTTTTGGACTGTCCGAACTTTCTCAATGCATATTGGGAGTAACAGTTACTACGCAGAGTTTTCATATTGAGTTCGGTTGCTCTGTTTTAACTTGCAATATTTTGAACTTGCTTTTGGCTTATGGGAAGATTTGCTTAGTATTCATTTACTAAGTTTTTGGTGTGTTTGGTGGTTATGGCTGATGTCATTTTTTATATGGTTTGCAACATGCTTATGTGAGGTGCTCAGATAAGGTGTTTTGTTTTTCAAACTAACAAGAGTCAAGTCAAGGACTTGGGCTTGCAAAGTTTGGTTATTTGTTCATGTGCATGCATTTCTTGAGGTCAAGACATGGCTAGTGAAAAGATTCATTGAACTAGTCTTAGGAGAATATTAGGTTTAACAACCGAATTCGGAAGGAATTGTGGTTGAGTTGATTGGGAGGTCACGCAACATATTTGGGTCAAGAACAATGCATATGAAGGTATTGTGGACGTTGTTGGAAAGTATTTGCACGTGTGCAAGGGGTGCATGGACATGGAAAAATTGTTTCAAGGCGTGATGAAGAGATATGGAAGTGAAGATATGGTTGGAAAGGTCCAACCGGGATGGATTATGCCCCAGGCTGCGACTGAGGTGGTTATGGTTCGATTATGAAAAGTTTAGAGTTTGTTTTGGTTAGATTTTCGTGTGGGTCAAGAAGTTAAGTTGCTTTAGGAATATTTAGGACGTTCCTATGGTGTTTGGAAGTCTGAAGATTGCTTCTATCTGCGTATATAAGAGTCTTGAGCGGGTATGGAAAGTTTTGGTTAAAACTAAGTAGGATTAAAGTACTTGATTGGTTTGAGTTTGCCCAAGGGCTAGTTATATAAGCAAGGAAGGCCAGAGCTCTTCGTGCACAATTTTGGAGCTGTTCCTATTGTGTTTATATCAATAAAATTCGTAGTTTATAGGAGCTTTTGTGCCTTGTTCGTCTGACTTGTTTTCGTCAAGTCTTTCTCGTCGAGTTACTGCGCTGCCCAACCATTCTTTGGTGTTTTGACCATAACTCGCACTTTATAGATCCAATTGGCATGCTTCTTTCGGTGTTGTCTTCACAACTAAATTATCTATCATATTTGAAAATATGATGGTCATTGGATTTGATTTTGTTTTTAGTTACATGGGTTTCATTGCAGCATAGCAGATCTATTTGCTCTCTATTAGAACAGATTGACCTTTGCTCAGGGTTTTGGTCATAACTTGAGTTTTACTCGATGTTTTCTCGTGATTCTTGTTGATGTGTCTTCTTTACTTGATTCTCTATGATCTACCCTAATTTGTCACATTTTGAACATATTGGAAACACTTGCACACACAATTCCTACATTTGATTGATTTTCTACCGAGGGGATTTTGTTGCTTTCGCTGAAAATATTTTACTCTACCATTCACCCCCCTCTGGTAGATTTTCACGTTATCTTCAATCCTACAATTGGTATCAGAGCTACGGTGCTCTAATATTTGTAATTTTCATGTATTTTGACTAATCATTATGGAGAAATACTCCGCAAACCTTGTGTGTTCAATGACATTGATTTTCAGGTTTAGAAGGCACGTATGGAGGCTTACATGAGAGATGTCGACAAGGCTTCGCCATATGGGAAAAGGTGTACAAGCCCTTCAACATGCCACCAAATGATCAAGTCATAACTGCAAACATGAGAGATGTCGACAACAACAATAAGTCACAAACTTGATCATACAAGAATTGACTGAAAATGACTTCGATCATGTTGCACATCTCCGATCTACGTATGATGTGTGGAAAGAACTATGTGACTACCATGAAGGATCCAATACGATAAAGGAGGTAAGAAAAGATATGTTCAAGAAAGAATATATGCGCTTCAAGATGCAACACAGTGAGTCAATTGATGACATTTTTGCTCGCTTTAATAAAATTCTTAGCAACTTGCGTAGCGTCAATGTTAATTTTTTTAGATGTTGAAAATTTTAGGCAATTGTTAAGTGCATTAGACATGTCAATTTGGCATATGAAAGTTACATCTATTCATGAATCTACTGTCATGGGTACACTTACTTTAGATATTCTATATTCTAAATTGAAAACTCGTGAACTTTACATAATATCACGTAAAAATCCCAACAAGTCGCTTGCATTTGTTTCGAAATGTGACATGCCTAGTTCTAGTCAATCTTCTTCGTGTGGTACGCTTGTTTTGTTGTTCTCTTTAACCCTTGACCAGATTGAGGAGTCTCCAGAGGAGGAGATAGCACTTCTCTCTACTCGGTTCTCAAAAGCATTGCAAAATGTGAGAACTAGGAGAGGAAGTTGTGGACCTCAAAGGTGCTTTGAATGTGGTGAGTTTGGAAATTTTAGTACAAATTGCCCTAACCTTTCAGGTTCTACTCCTCATGATGAGAAGCAAATAAAGTTTAAGTCCTCCTATGCAAAAAACAACAAGAAGAAGGGTTTTACAGGTCGCCAATTGGTAAACAGTTTTGTCTCCGCACTTCAAGAACTTTGCACGGGCGATGTGGACATTGGAAGTGATGAAGATGAAGAGAATTTGGCAAATATGTGCTTCATGGCGGGCAACTCAAGATCAAGTATGGAGGAGGTAGAACACAACAGTGATGATGATGAGGTATGTCCCACTTGCGAAAATATGTGTGATGTTATTTCTCATGCCACTATTATACTTAAGAAAAAAGACAAAAAACTTATCGACAAAGCTATTAAAATTGAATCACTAGAATCTGAAATTAATCATTTAAAATCTTTGATTTCTAGTGATGATTCTTGTTCCTCATGTGTATTAATATATGAACAATTGTCCTCCTTAAGAAGTGTGCACACCTCCACACTTGATAAATTTGAACTTAAAATTGAAAAGAATAGAGAGCTTACTGCACTTAATGATAAAAACTTGAAAGATACTAGTTGTTCAACAATTGATTTTCATTGTTCTAACAATGATAATCTTAATAAGAAATTGCATGATGCTATGAATGAAGTTTCTGTTTTGAACAATGTTTTACGTTCTCATGAAGTTAATTGTTGTTCTAATTGCAAATTAAAAGGAAAAACTTCATGTGAAAATTGCCATGAGTTGTCTAATAAACTTAATACATGCATAGGACACTAGATTGGTTTTGTAATGCAAATAAGAACCTAAACTTGGTGCTAAATTTATCTAAGTCCTGCAATGATAAAACTGGTTTAGGTTTTGATTCCCATGCTCATGCTAAGGCACATTCACCTAAAATTGTAAAATCATTAGGGAGTTGTTTGATTCAAACAGTTCCTAAATAAAAAGATGTGGTTTTCAAATCTGCAGGAGTGTTGAACAATAAGATGGATGCTGCATATAATCTCTTGCAAAGTTCATATGATTCAAATTTTGTACTTTAAATGATAATGAAAAATAAAAAAAATAGCAAAATGTTTCATGCTTTAAAGTTTTGAAATAGTTGAGATATGGAGATCATGACTTACTTAAATTGAAAAATTACACTTGATCTCTAGCATGGCTTATACTGCTTTATGTATCTCATTGATGTGATAGTGTAAGTTATTTGATAGTATGATTTGGATGTGCTTTGCTTTATATGTATATCTCATATTATGCTCATAAAACAACAAAATTTCTCTTTTGTACCTTGTTGAATACATTGTCAAAGGGGGGAATTGGTCACATATTGCACATTCACAAGCGTTTTTACACTATTCTTCTTAGGGGAGTGTACATCCTTAGGGGAGAATTTTTGGGTTTCTTATCATTTGATTTTTTATTTTTCTTTTTGTCAAAACTTTTCATGAAACGTGAATGAACCAATGTTTGGTTTAGTAGTGGCGTTGCCAATGCATTCATCAAGGGGGAGATTGTGAGACCTATATGTGCTGAATACATTGACATTAGAATAAAAGTGAGGATTTACATTCAAAGTTTTGAATATTGCTGAAACACACGCTTCGGATTGTCCGAACTTTTTCTCATGTGAGTTGCACGTGTTTTTCAGTTTGGAGTGTCCGAACTTTCACTCACGTGAGCTGCACGTGAGTCGATGCATTGAAAACAATTGATTCTCACAAATGTGCTTTTAAGAGTAACATTTACTCTTTACTCAATTCAGACTGTCCAAACTTTTTGGAGTAACATTACCCTCGATGGTTTTGGACTTTCCGAATTTTCCAATGTGTTTTCGGGAGTAACGTTACACTTGACGGTTTTGGACTGTCCGAACTTTCTCAATGCATATCGGGAGTAATAGTTACTACGCGGAGTTTTCATATTGAGATCGGTTGCTCATTTTTAACTTGCAATATTTTGAACTTGCTATTGGCTTATAGAAAGATTTTCTTAGTATTCATTTACTAAGTTTTTGGTGTGTTTTGGTGGTTATGTCTGATATCATTTTTGATATGATTTGCAACATGCTTATGATAGGTGCTCACATAAGGTGTTGTGTTTTTCGGACTAACAAGAGTCATGTCGAGGACTTGGGCTCGCAAAGTTTGGTTGTTTGTTCATGTGCGGGTGTCGCTTGAGGTCAAGATGACGGGATCCATTGAACTAGTCTAAGGTAGAAGATAAGGTTCAACAACAAAGTTTGGGAGGAATTGTAGTTGAGTTGATCGGAAGGTCACACAATATGTTTGGGTCTAAAACAATGCATATGAAGATATTGTGGACGTTGTTGGAAAGTGTTTGCACGTGTTCAAGGGGTGCATGGACATGGAAACATTGTTTCAAGGTGTGATGAATAGATATGGAAGTGAAGATATGGTTGGAAAGGTCAACTGGGCTGGATTATGCCTCAAGCTGCGGTTGAGGTGGTTATGGTTCGATTACGAAAATATTAGAGTTTGTTTTGGTTAGATTCTGTATGGGTCACGAAGTTGAGTTGTTTTAGGAATGTTTAAGATGTTCCTAAGGTGTTTGGAAGTCTTAAGATCGCTTCTATCTGTGTATAGAAGAGTCTTGAGCAGTTATGGAAAGTTTTTGTTGAAATTAAGTAGGATTAGAGTCATAGTTTGGTAGGATTAGAGTCATAGTTTGGTTTGAGTTGGCCCGAGGGCTGGTCATATAAGCAAGGGAGGTTAGATCTCATGGTCCACGACTTTGGGGCTGTTCATCTTATGTGTATATCAAAAATTCATAGTTTTGAGGAGCTTTTGTGCCTTGTTCATCCGACTTGTTTTCGTCAGGTCTTTCTCGTCGAGTTGCTGCGTTGCCCGACCTTTCTTTAGTGTTTTGACCATAACCCGCGTTTTACAGATACAATTGGCATTAGTCTTTTTGTGTTGTATTCATAACTAAATTACATATTATCTATTAAAATTTCAAGGTCATTGTATTTGTGGTTTTTGAGTTACACGAGTTTCTTTGCAGCGTAGCAGATCTGTTTGCTCCTGTTAAAACAGATTGACTTTTGCTTAGGGTTTTGGTCATAACTTGAGTTTTACTCGATGTTTTCTCGTGATTCTTGTTGTTTTGTCTTTGTGACTTGATTCTCTACAATCTGCACTGATTTGTCACGTTTTGAACACGATAGGAACACTTGCACACACGGTTTCTGTATGAGATTGATTTTCTTTCGAGGGGTTTTTGTTGCCTCCACTGAAAAAGTTTTAATCTACCATTCACCCGTCCTCTGGTAGATTTTCATGTGCTCTTCGATCCTACAGATAGGCTGAAAGCAATGGTTAGTTCCCGGCACTTCTATAAATAAAAATCTAGGTTAGGTAACCAAATTTCATTTACATGGCCAGGATAGAAAAACACTAAGGATCTATCTAGATCATGTTTAAGAGTGTGTCCTTGCACTAGATAATCCTCATCTATTAAGTAGCGGGCTGCTAGAATATATTCAATTAAAGCATTTTTACAGCCCCTACTTTCATAGCAATGTGGGTAATTAATGAAGTACATTCAATTGGACCCGTTATTTTAGTGTTTTCTAACCATTGTGACATCATAGCGTTAACGTGACCAATTTTAATCTTTTTAACCATGACATAAAGGGTTCTAAGTTCATCATCACGCACAATCCTAACATCCCCTCTAGGAAATATAGTCATAGCCATCCATCTATGCATGAAACGTACAGTGGGGTTTTGAAAGCGGCTATTCCTAGGGTTCTCACACTACTTCACCGGTTAAGTCTTGCCAAAAACATTGTTTGTTAAATTTAGGCAAAGCATATAAATCTATAAAATGTTTATGGAAGCCAAGGAGTTCACCAAATTATTTCCATAGAATAAAGTATTTTTTCGGAAAAACCTAAAGCAATAACTTCAAATCCTAATTTAAGGGTGCATAGGAATTGAATAGTGAGGAGGCATGAACCTTCCTCATCTATTTTAGAAAAATTATCCCATCCTAAGGCATGCCAAACGGTAAAGAATTTGGAATACATACCTATTTTGGAGAGTAGTGCCAGATCGTAGGCCTTCGTGTGGGCGAACTCACGATCTCAGGAAATGTTGTAGGCTTGTCGTTCAATGTCACTCCACAAGTCGAGGTCATCATCGTTGAGAAGGCAGAGTGGAGCATCATCTTCCTTCATCGGGACGTCGTCTTGCGCACCTCTCCACCATGTACTTGGTGTAGGATCGGGGGAGAGGTGTGAGCTTGAGTTCCTCCCATAGCTTGAGCTTGATGACGGTTGCTTCCTCTTCCCAAACAACTTCTTCATGCTCTTCATGGCTGCACAACTTGAGAACAAAACAAAACAAACTCGAAATGGGTTACGTTAGCAAAAACAAAACAAAAACTCGACGAATTGTGTTGTCAACTTAAGAGCAACTTGCAAATGCAAATGCAAGGTGTAAATGGAAATTGAAGCAAATCTTTTTTTGGCTTGAACTTTGGAGAAGTGTTACAACAAAGTTTACAACAATTCTTGTGAAAATGTGAGAGTGAGTTGGGGAGGTGAAAATGAGGTGAGTGTGAAGCAAACCACGGACCCGGGCATGTATAAATAGCGTAGCACCCCCCAAAGGTCACAAGAGGCAAAAATATAGCCGTTCAAGGAGAGAGAGCCAAAATGGGCTTCCAGCTCGGCCGACTAGGGAGGTCGGCGAACCTGTAGGTGGGCCCCCTTGTCTCCCCTTTTGGCAAGTGGATCCCCAACGGCTATATTTCTAGCTGTTGGGTGAATCAACCACAAAATTGCTCCGAAAAATTGTTTTTCAAATAAACTTCTTCCACAAATTCAATATTTTTATTATTGATTTTCCTAAACATGAAAAATAAATCTAAGTTGAGACTAAAAATTCCCAACCCTCTAAGAAAAAAAAATCAAAACATGCTATGGAAAAATGCAAAAATCCCAATGGGAAAAATCCAAATGAGGGCGGAAAAAACAAAAAATGAGATAACTACCAAATTAACCTATTGGCGAGGTCCCATCAAAAATCCAATGATATGGATTTTTCTCTGTTGTCTTGACATTCATTTTCTAGCCTCCAGCCTCGAAGAGATGGGCACAACTGGCTAGCCTTACTTCTTCTGCCACACCTTCTTTGGCAATCTTGTGGACTTGGGCCGTTCGGGCGGTCCTGGCTTTTCCATATTTTTAAATTGTCAACGTGGGCAAATAGATAGAGTATCCTCATAAATTAATTTCCTCATGAATTCTAAGAGGGAGTCCACTTGGGGTGGTGTAACTGCACCTCCTTGATAGAATGAGCGGGGTTTCCTTCTCGACCTCCATGTCGAGCACCACGAAATCCATAGTTATGAAGCAGTTCCGGATTTTCACCGGGACATCTTTGATGATACCTGTGGGGTAGCAGACCCATGAATCGGCTAGCTGGAGCTGCATTGGTGTTGGATATAGCATGGTGAAGTTCAGCTGGTCGAAGACCACTTTTGGCTTGACACTAACACTTGCACCAAGGTCAAAAAGAGCCATGCCAATGTGTTGTGAGCCAATAGAGCAGGATAATGTAGGGCATCCAAGATCATTCTTTTTTTCTAGGAGTGTGTTGAGGATAGCAGCACCGCAATCCTCAGTTAGCTTGACAACCTTTGTGGTGGACAAAGGTCGCTTGTTGTTCAATATATCCTTGAGATAGCAAGCACAAGTGGGTACTTGCATCGCGTCTATCAAGAGCACATTGATGTGGATCTTTTGGATGACCTCAACAAAGCAATTGAATTGCTCATCTGCAGTTGGCTTCCGGCTTCTTTGAGGGGATGGCATAAAGGTAGTATCCTCAAATTCCATTGCCATTCTCTCACTAGGCTTTTCTCCTTTCTTAGGAGAAACCTCTTCTTTTTTCTTTTCAACTGTTGTATCCTCTTGAGTGGGGTACGGTGGGTCATGATTGGTCTTTCCACCTCTCATATCCACCACACTCACATTCTCTAGGGAAGCCTTGGGTTGCCCTGAAATCTTCCCATTCTCCAATTGAGGGACAGCAGCTACTAATTGAGCTAATTGGGTCTCCAACATTTTGTTGAAGCTCAACAGATTTTTGAAGGTAGAATCTAAGACTTCAACATTGGCATTGATGTTCTCCAGGGTCTTGTCATTAGCCAACAACTTCTTAGATATGACATCATTGATCTTGAGATGGCTAATGGCAAGTTCCCTCAAGTGAGACTCGTTCCCATTGTCGTTGTTGTTGTTGTTGTTGCCTCCTTGAAAGAAAGGGTGTGGTTGGCCCCACCTTTGACCTCCTGGATGGTAGCCATTGTTGTTGTTGTAATTCCTATTGTTGGCTAAGATAAGGCATCCTAAAAGGTTTGGGGCATTCATGCCTCATATGACCCGCGTTGCCACGGACTTCACGAGTCATGTGAGAGTCTAAGGCTTGGACGGTGCCAAATGCTTTGCCACTAGCTTAACGGTCCAACTTCTTCATAAGGAGGTCCAATTTGGTAGCGATCATGTTCACCTCTTTCAAGGTGTGCATGCCTTGCTGTCGGGGCTGGAGACGCTCATCGCTCCACCCCATATTGGAAACCATCTTCTCAATTAACTCCTTAGCTTTGGGCACCATAAGTGAGAAGAAGGCTCCTCCAGCAGCAGCATCCACATGATCACAGGCTGATAGAGTCAGCCGTTGTAGAAGTTTTGGATGATGAGCCAATCATCCATCCAATGGTGGGGACAGGCTAAGATATACTCCTTCAACCTTTCCCAAGCCTCAAGAATGGATTCCTTAGGCTCTTGTTGGAATCTTGAAATTCTTCCACGTAGAGCATTAGTCTTGCCCAACAGGAAGAACATGGTGAGGAATGCTGATGGACATTTCTCCCAAGTAATTATAGCACTTCGGTTCACATAGAACCACTGATTCGCTCTCCCAAGGAGGGAGAACGAAAACTGTCTAATGCGGATGGCATCAGGTGTGACATCCTTGATCTTAAAAGTGCTATAAATCTCGAGGAATTGTTGCAAGTGAGTTGGCATACTCGTTGGCTTTCCCACAGAAGGAGTTAGCCTGCACCATAGTGATTAGGAGTCTTGATCTCGAAGTTCACGTCTCCCATATTAACATTGGGCCCAGTAGGCACATTGTTAGCAAAGAGAGTTGAGAACTCATGAAGGATATTTTGGACCATTGGCTTGGAGCGTGATGGTGCGGGGGTGATGGGTTTCCTACCTGACAAGATCACCTGGGAGCAACAACACGAGGTTGAACTCTTCTCAACAGTGACTCGGGATCTTCTACGTAGTTTGTTGGCAAACAGAAACCAGTCATACACTACTCTATTTTCACATGAAAGAATGCGAAAACAAAGGAGGGTTATCTTACTAAAAACCTACTAAAATTCCATCTACCAAATGATCATGAAAATCTTCTGTGCCTTCCCCAGCAACGGCGCTAGAAATGCTTGTTAGTATTTCTTAACGTCTACTGGTCATCCTAGCAGCAGGACTAGTTCTGCAGAGGCACTAGGCTAACCTAAGCCAAAGCAATTGAGTTTTGCAAGCGCACAGAAAGTACCGCTATAGAATTTCACATGAGTATTCCCTAGGGTATTGTATTTGTTATCCCAAAGGAAGGCTAGAAGAGTAACAAGGTCAAGGGTAGAAAAGTGTTTTCTAGTGAGGGATCCGGTAGGATGGATAAATGAATTGAAGGGGTAGTGTGATACACACCTAAGCAAACTACTCTAAGGGGTAAGAATGTCCTACTAGAGGAAGTTAGGGAAGGAGCTACTCCTACTGTGCTTTAGGTATTCATATACATAGTCAACTAGTACATATGGCTATACTAACTACGAGTACTAGGGCTTAACGGTACAACACATCGGGCAAGGGTTTACCCCCTGAGAATATCAAGACAATTCCTGCCACGAGCCTATAGCATAGCCGAACGTGGAGGATTACGAAGGACGGACACGGCTGTACCACCTGCCGCATACCCCTACAAACTGTGGGTCTACGAGACATCTAACGCTACTTAATTATCTAAGCACCATGCTTATATAACAAGTAAATACCTTAGAGGCTCGAGTACAAATACCTCTCTAAGACAGTGACTAACCTAAACATCGTTGAAACCAAACACTATATTACTCATATTAACATAATAATATTAATACCTAATTAGACTACAGTGGAGGTGTATGATGTTTATGATAATATAATAAAGGCATTATAACTGGACTATAATGACATCTACACCTAACACATGCATGACTCCAAAACCAAACAAGGAACGCTTCATCCAAGTTTATAAATAGATAAAGACTAATACTAATATAAAGCGTAATGTCAGAAATACAACTGAAGATACATGAGCCATACCTTTCCCAATTTTGACTTGGACTAGGGGACCTCTCTACAGCCTAACATCCACTAAAGGACTAAGAGCACAAGTGTAATACAAGAGAGAATGCTTGAGTGGTGTGTGTGAGAAATGAGTCACCCCCTATTTATACATGGAGTATAGGCGGTTCTCGCTACAACTAGCGCGCGAAGGAGGCTTCACCGCCTTAAGGGAGCCCTGAGGAGCCAACACATGGAGGAAGACCGGGTTTGGCGCCAGGACCAAGTCGGGCGACTAGAGGGGTCGACTGACCTGGTCCTGTCCCCCCTTAGGGTGTGCTTCCTCAAGGTGACTTCCAGACGGGCCCTTATTCCCTTTCCGGGTGAGACATCGTTGGATCTCCTCGGATACGCCTGAGAATGAGTCATAGATCCATGTGGTGCCACGTGTTGTCGCGTGATTGGCTGGGGTGGCACTTTTTAGGATTGCTTCCCTCATTCTCCATCATTTCTGCATAAAACTCCTGCATGAACTATTTCTCTAAGTACAAGTGGAATTATGTTAAATCTAACTATGATGTGTGTAAGAAATATTTATTCCTTCACATAATTGAGTTATATTGACGGTCGAAATTGGTATATAACGATCGTCAACAGTATTCCATTTAATAGGAAGGAAAAAAAAGATGTGCTACAAAGGTTGGCGATCCAATTTCTACACCGGTTACCAAAGCCCAGATTGGATAATATATCTAGCAAGTAGGCCCAATTGACTGAATCAAAAGCATTAGAGATGTCCAATTTAATAAATAGCGCAGGAGTTTTCTTTTTATGGAGGTCCATGATCAGTTGTTGGACAAACAAAAAATTATCATGAGTGCTTCTTTGCTTATGAATGCACTCTGATTCATGGATATAATCTGATGCAGATGGGGTTGTAATCTGTTAGCCAGAATCTTAAAATGATTTTTGCAAAGCTATGCATTAGTCTTATAAGTCTATATTCAGTGATACTTGATGCCTCAGGTTTTTTGAAATAAGCACCACATAGGCCTGGTTAATGAGTGACATGTGCTGCTGGTTCGTATTATAAAATTGATCAATGGCAGCCATGAGACTTGGCTTTATAATTTCCCAACAGGGTTCAAAAAAACAGCCCAATAAATCCATTCGGCCCTGGGGCTTTTTCCTTTGGAGCTGTTTTGATGACCTTATGTACTTCCTGTTCAGTGAAGAGAAGTTCCAAATGGTGTAGTTGTTGGGGTTGCCAGACAAGTTCGGAGAAGTTTAGTGAAATCTTCCTTGGTATAAGAGTACCCAGCTGCTTCTGAAAATTCTGAAAAATGATTTGTGCTTTGCCCTCCTGATCATATATTCTCTACTGATCAGTTTGGAGGACTTGAATAAAATTTTTCCTTTTCCTTGCATTTGCTATTGCATGAAAATATCTCGTATTTTCATCTCCCTTTTTGATCCATGTGCACCTTGATTTTTGTCTGGCTCTAGATTTGTCAACGGCAGCTAGCCCAAGAAGTCATAGTTTAAGGTCTTTTAGGAGTTGATGCTCTGCCTTGCCTAAAGGTCTACTTTCCTGGGCCATGTTTAGTCTAAGTATAAATTCTCGACATATGCTGGCAGTTAATTTCCCTTACGGTATCAAAGTTCTCACCCATTTCTTTAGAGCTTTTGCTGTCCTGCTCAGCCTAATGTGAAGTTGGAGTATTGCATTGGCTGAATCAGGAATTGGTGAAGTACAAGCTTCTTGTATGCATTCTTAACATCTAATGCTACTTAATTATCTAAGCACCATGCTTACGTAACAAGTAAATACCTTAGAGATTCGAGTACAAATACCTCTCTAAGACAATGACTAACCTAAATATCATTGAAACCAATGTTGAAACCAAACAATATATTACTCATATTAACATAATAATATTAATATCTAATTAGACTATAGTGGAGGTGTATGATGTTTATGATAATATAATAAAGGCATTATAACTGGACTATAATGACATCTACACCTAACACATGCATGACTCCACAACCAAACAAGAAATGCTTCATCCAAGTTTATAAATAGATAAAGACTAAGAATAATATAAAGCATAATGTCAGAAATACAACTGAAGATACATGAGCCATACCTTTCCGAATTTTGACTTGGACTAGAGGGTTGCTTTAGTTGTTTTAGCTCTCTCAAAAAGAGCTTTTTTTCCATGTCCGATTGGGGCCCATAAACTCTAGTTATAGACCAACTTGTTGATGTTCTGCTATCCAAGATTGTAGTCGATATTGTGTATGTTGTGATAAAGATATATCTGACAACTGCAGATATCTCTTTTGCTGCTAGTAATATACCTCCCCTCGTTCATACTGCAGGTTGATAGGAAAAGTTGTCCTCATACCCACGGCCCAGTACATTCATGATAGTAAATCTAGATATCACAGTCAATTTTGTTTCTTGTAAGCATATAAGATCAGGGTTCAGTTGTTGGATGACTTTTCTGACTTCATGTTGTCTGGTTGTGTTATTCAGGCCTCTAACAATCCATGAGAAGATACTATAATTGGTTATTGTGTTATTCATGATTCAGAGGAGATCCACATCAGAGGAAAGGCCTTCAGACACATCAGAGAAACTAGAGCCTCTCCCATAATAATCATAGCCAACCCTCATACATATCATAGAACAACTACAAGTAGAAGCAAAAAAAGGGTCCAGCTAACATCGAGGACCAAAATAAGTGGAGTGCTCCCTCAAGGCATAGCTACTGAGGGCAATGGTAAAGGTATTTAGGCTTGAGCAATTGGGGAAATTAGAGTCTCCTAAAGGAAACGGGCACTAGGCCTAGTTCTTCACTGCAGATTGCGCCTGTTCCTCGGCGCCCTTCTTCTTGGCAGCCACCAGTTTCTGGTTCTTCTTCTTCAATTTCTTATTCTTCTTTTTAAGACTGTCATCTCAGTGAGCTTAATGATAGTTTCAATGGCCGATTCTGATAATGGTTTCTTGTACATGTTAGAGATATAGGGGTTATTTGTATTTTCTCTTTTACATAAGGGTTTTTTCGCATATTTGTAATTTCTTGTACCTCTATTTATTGTGGTCCGTGACCGTCATAATAATACAAGCCACATTCATAACATGGTAACAGAGCCAGAAATTAGGGTTTCTCTAATACCCTAGTTGGTGTGGGCATTTTTCTTTGCGCCATCCCGTCGGTCGATGTTTCTTTGTCCATCGTCAGTTTTTCTCTGCTCCGCTATCACCGCGCCTCCGTCTCTGATTGACTCCAAGATTTGGTGCCCAAGTACCAGCGCCTAATTGCGGCGTCGCTCCCACGGCTTGATTCAGCGTCGCCCTCCCGCAGCTTGATTCGGCGCCTAGGCCCGCAGGTCTGTCCGGTGCTTCCAACCCTGCGCTTGGATCCGGTGACCAAAGCTGTGGTGCTTCTTCTTCGTGCGCCCCGATTGGTCGTCGATGCTCGGTTGCCGGGACCGGCGCCCTTCCTCCCGTTGCTTTCCGCGAGTTGCGTCAAGGGACACTGTAGTATTCAGTCTTTTCTTGGTTGATCACTCCGCCCCCGTCCCATGTTCTGTCTTCGGTCTTGTTGCCCGTCGTCCGCAAGTCTCTGATTAGGCTTGCTAGGGTTAAGACAAAAGCACAAAAATCAAAAATAAGGAAAAATAAAAAATAAGAATAAAAGTTATTTTTCCTTTTTTTCTTTCTTTCAGCTTGCGCTGCTCTCGTTGTCGTCCGCCGCCTGCATATTTTTGCGCTCTAGCCGTTGTCGGTCATCTTCTTCATGATGACTTCTTTAGACGGGTTTCCGGTTGTGCGGTGTCCGGTGCTTTTCAATGGCACCAATTACCGTCACTAGATTCCTCGCATGCATCTGCACATGTGTGATCTACGACTCTGGGAGTATCACATGGGTGATCTTAAATGCTCGTCCTTTATTGCAGTCCACGGGAGTTCTTCATGATAGTTGAGTATATAAAGAGCATGGTTGGATGAGGATGCTCGTGCTCGTGCTATTCTTGCTTGTAGTATGGAAGATCATTTGGCTTCTGATATTGTTGGGTTTGAGTATTCACATCAGATGTGGTCTTTTCTACGTTGTCATTACTAGACTACTGGTCAGTCTACCTCTTTTGCTGCTATTCGTCATGAGCAGCTGTTACGACAGGGAGATGATACATTGGAGGAGATCTTTGATCATATGGAGGAGACTCGTGATGTTGTCTTGTTGTGGATCTCTACTGCTTTGTTTGCTCGTTCTTCGACTTCTCGACTCAATGCTGGTGTTCAGACTTACCATTCTTCACAAGGTGCTCGTGGTGCTGGTACTGGAGGATCTCAAGGGAGTTCTACTGCTACAGATGTCGAGTTGCTTATGCTTCTTCTTTGCCTTGCTGCCTCTTCATCATAAGGAGCTTTTGGTATTGTGACTCAGCCTTCTACACCTTAAAGTTCTGTTGTTGCTTTCCCGTCTTCCTCTGAGGAACCACCTTCCACTTCTTGTTTAGGTACTCGTCCATGGATTTTTGATTCTGGAGCTTCTTTTCATATGACTCCTTACTCCACATGTTTATCATCTCTGAGTCATTCGTCTCGTTCTCTCACTGTTCATACTGCTGATGGTTCTTCACTTCTGGTTCTTGGATAGGGTACCCTTTTATCTAACTCTTTTAGTGTTCCTGATGTCTCTTATGTTCCTAACCTGACCATGCAGCTTATGTTTGCTGGTTAAATCACTGATCATCATTGTCGAGTGATACTTGATTCTGATTCTTGTTCCATTGTGGATCGTCGTACGGGTCAGCTTGGTGGCTATAATCCTCATCCTCGTGATTCCCAGCATCTCTGGGAGCTTGACTGGCTTCGTCTTCCTTCCGATGTGCCTGCTAGTAATGTTAGCTCCTCTTTTGCTGCTCCATCTATCTCATCTTTTGCTCAGTGGCACCATCGTCTAGGACATATTAGTGGCTCTCGTCTATCTTCCTTGATTCGTCGTGGTTTTTTAGGATCGGTTTCAGGATCTTAGTCATTAGCTCAGTGTTAGGGTTGTCGATTGAGGAAGCAGATTCAGCTTCTTTATCCTTCTAGTGAGTCATTGTCTCAGCGTTCTTTTGACCTTGTTTATTTAGATGTCTGGGGTCCTGCTCCTTTTGTTTCTAAAGGAGGGCATCGGTACTTTATCATTGTTATAGATGATTTTTCTCGCCACACATAAGTTTACTTCATGAAACTTGTAGTGAGGCATTATCTATCTATAAGTCTTTTTCGGCTATGGTCTGCACTCATTTTGACACTTCTATCTGTGTCTTTCGTGCTGACTCTACAGGTGAGTACCTCTCTAATGCTCTTCGTGATTTTCTTTCTGAGCAAGGTACCCTTGCTCAGTATTTTGCCCTCGTGCTCATGCTCAGAACGGCGTTGCTGAGCGAAAACATCGGCATCTCCTTGAGACGGCATGTACACTTCTCATTGTTTCCTTCGTTCCACCTCATTTTTGGGTTGAGGCTGTTTCCACTGCCACTTTCTTGATTAACATTCAGCCCTCGTCTGCTATTAAAGGCGGGATTCCTTTTGAGCGTAGCCCCTGGCTACACAAGCTTTCGTGTTTTTTGTTGTGTGTGCTACATGTTGCTCGCACCTCCTGAGCGCACTAAGCTGACTGCTCAGTCGGTCGAGTGTGTTTTCTTAGGGTACAGTTCAGAGCATAAAGGTTATTGTTGTTATGATCCAGTTGGTCGACGGATAAGGATTTCACGAGATGTTATTTTTTATGAGATACGTCCTTTCTATCCTTGTCCTTCTTCGGATGCTTATTTTGCATCTGTAGTTGATCCTATTTCGTTCTTGTTCTTTCCAGATGCCTCCGTTGCTAAGGTACCCCCCTCACACACATTGTCGCATTCGACAGTCTCCCCTTCTTCTTATTCTTTGGAGCCTTGTCCTTTAGTTTCAGATCACACTTTGAAGGCTCATGTCACGCTGGTCTATACTCGATGAGTTATGCCTCCTTCAGATGTGACATCTTATTCTGATGAGTCGTCTATGCTAGTTGAGTCATCCTCTGATGTCTCATCCTCTCCAGCTCAGCCTGCCTCTCTGGATACGCCTTCGTCTCCTGAGAAGCCTCTTGGACATGGTCATCGTCCTTGCCAGCTACTGCTCTTCCTGAGTCGGCTACGTATCGTTATGTTGTTCCTCATCTGAAATGGCAGCTTGCGATGGCCGAGGAGATTGCTTCTCTCGAGCATACTGGCACTTGGAACTGGTGCCATGTCCCCCACGTGTTCGCCCAGTTACCTGTAAGTGGGTTTATAAGGTTAATACATGCTATGATGGTTCACTTGAGTGATATAAGGCTCGATTAGTCGCATGTGGCTTCCATAAGGAACATGGTCGTGACTATGATGAGACCTTTGCTCCTGTCGCTCACATGACCACTGTTCGCAATCTGCTTGTTGTGGCCTCTGTCCATGACTGGTCCATCTCTCAGCTCGATGTGAAGAATGCCTTTCTTAATGGTTTGTGTGAGGTGGTTTATATGCAGCCACCACCTAGGTATTCTGAACCTGAGGGTACGGTTTGTTGCCTTCAACTTTCTCTTTATGACCTTAAGCAGGCTCCTCGTGCTTGGTTTCAACATTTTGCATCTATGGTCACTGCTACTGGTTTCTCTACCAGTGCTCATTATCCCACGCTTTTTGTGCACACTTCGTCTCGTGGTCGCACTCTTCTTCTTCTCTATGTTGATGACATGATCATCATCGGAGATGGTTCTAAGTACATAGACTTTGTTAAGGCCCGTCTCAGTGAGCAGTGTCTTATGTTCAATCTTTGTTCTCTTTGCTACTTTCTTAGGATTGAGGTTTCCTCCTCCTCTGAGAGAATGTATCTATCTTAGAAGAAGTACATTCACAATCTTCTTGATCGGGCTTCTCTTACTGAACATCGGACTGTTGAGACTCTCATGTGACTCAATATCCATCTTCAAGCCACTGATGGTAAGCCACTTGATGATCCTACTTGTTACCATCATATTGTAGGGAATATCCTATACATTTGTGTCACTCATCCTGATGTCTCGTACTTTATTCACATTTTGAGTCAATTTGTTTCGGCTCCCACCCTGGTCCACTATAGTCACTTGCTTCGTTCCTTGCGTTATCTTCGTAGGACTATCTCTAGACGCTTGTTCCTTCCATGATCTAGCTCTTTATAGCTCAAAGAATATTATGATGCTACTTGGGCTAGTGATCCTTCTGATCATCGATCTCTTTCTGCCTATTGTGTTTTTCTTGGTGGTTGTCTCATTGCTTGGAAGACTAAGAAGCAAATAACAGTTTCTCGTTCGAGTGCATAGGTTGAGTTGTGTGCTATGGCTCTTGTGAGTGCAGAGGTTACATGGTTGCGGTGGTTGCTTGAGGATTTTGGTGTTTCTATTGGTATGTCGACTCCTCTTCTGTCTGACAGTACAGGTGCTATTAGTATTACTCGTGATCCGATCAAGCATGATCTTACCAAGCATATTGGTCTTAATGCTTCTTATACATGAGCATAGGTATAGGACGGTGTTGTTGATCTTCAGTATGTGCCTTCAGAGCTTCAGCTAGCGGATTTCTTCATAAAAGCGTAGACCCGAGCTCAGCATAGTTTTTATCTCTCCAAACTTAGTGTTTGTGACGCACCTTGAGTTTGAGGGGGGTGTTAGAGATATAGGGGTTATTTGTATTTTCCCTTTTGCATAAGGACTTTTCTGCATATTTATAAGCCCTTGTACCTCTATTTATTGTGGTTTGTGGCCCTCATAATAATACAAGCCACATTCATAAAAGTACATATTGATGTACTGCTGCAGGTTCATGTCATCCATATTCTTGTCTTCATCCAAAATACCCCATTTCTTGGCGACTACTTCTTGAGCCATCCTGACCAGTGTCTTATTTCCCTTGAGCTTATTCTTAAGACGAGGACTGTTTCTGGTTGGATGTCTTGAGTTCAGGGTTCTCACCTTTTGCTTCTTTCACCTGTGATGGATTTTTTAGGATGGCCTCTGGTAAAGGTTTTGTTATTGCATGCTTCAGTGCAATGGCTGAGCCAATAATAGTCGTTTCTCCCAGGGTAGATTCCATTGTCCCCTCTTGAGCAGCAGCTACAATCTCAGTTATGTCTTGACCAGTGAGCTCAGTCTCAAGTGGAGAGGGAGGGAGTGTAGTGTTCATGTTCCCATCTTGAATGTTCTTATCCTCCAAGAGTGACGTAGCAGGGATCTCAGACCTTGCATTTTCTTGTGTTTCATTCATATGGGGGGGGGGGGGGGGGGGGGGGGGGTGATCTCTGTTTTTGCGCATCCTCTGTTACCTCAATTTTCCATGAAGCTTGCATGGTATTCATATTCTTCTCTGTAGTGTGTGAAATCTCCAAGGGACCCAAATGAACATTGGGTATAATTATTATGGCATCAGAGTCACCCCAAGGTCTACTAGTGTGTGTCTGAAAAGGTGCTAGAACATGCTTGTCTTCATTCAGCTGACTCATCTGGTCATTGCTTTCTAGTGGAATAATATAAATAGCTTCAGACCACTGTCTTTCAGAAACCGAGGACACATTGGAGCTGCCATTTTCATCAGCCTACTTGTTCTTGGCGACCCATAAGCTTCTTAAGGCCCTTCGCTCATCTGGAGGGTTGTTGAATCTAGATGGTGGTGGGGAGAGGTTGTGCATTAAGTTGTAGCGCCTTTTGGAAGGTTCTCCTCTGGAACCTCTGTTATGCCGGCCTCTGTCTTGGGCAGTCTGTCTTCTCCTATTCTGCTATCAATCTATGGAGACATCTTTCCCATTATGTTACGAGTTATGTGGTCACGCTCCTCTCCGTCTTCCTCATCATCACGTGGGCGTATGCGTGAATCAGTGAAAGGGTAGCAGTAGCGCTCCTGTTGGAGATTGTCTCCATCATCAAGGTCACCATCGGGCCTCCCTGGTTTCCAGGTGAGAGGCCGAAGTTGGACTCTCCCTTCAGCTTCAAGTTCAGCTGTAGGAAAATGGTAGAAACGAAGATCTTCTACCAAGTCAAGGTGAATAAGCACTCTGAACGAATGCCCTCGTTGCATACCATGGGTCCTTGTGAAATGTAGGTCTGCATCAAGCCTCGGGGTATCATTTCTGTTGAAGTGTGGACTAGGACACTTTCCTCAGTATTACTAAGAAGTAGTGCGTAGAGATTCGTATTCGGTGGGGCGCGAGTCAAGATCAGGAAAAAAGGCGAAGACCGAGAGTTTTATGTGCTTCGGGCCGCCTGAGCGTAATATCCTACTCCACGGGGTGTTTGTTGATTCTATGAGTATAGTTGGGCTTTGTTGCGTATCCAATTAGTTGAGATCAGTTGTCCTTCTACCGTGTAATGTAGCCCTTTTAGGCCCGACAGGTGGCCCCGACTGTAATCACCGCCCTATACACGATCTATAGTGTTCAGGATGGTTAATAGCGTGATAACGTGCCTTAATAGTAGTATTACCTGTCTTAACTGTCCTCTGATCGTAGGTCATTAATATAGTATTAATGACGCGTTAATTGGGTCTTGTAACGGCTAATTAATAGCCCTTGAATATCCGCGTCGTTGGAGATCCTGCTGTCTTCCTGTTGCAGACTTAGGTCCGGCCGTGTGACACGTGGAAGATCTGGAGCTTTCCTCTACTGGGGGATAGGTCCGGCGCTAGTGAACATGTGGCAGCACTGGAGCTTCCTTGAGGAGGGAGATAGGTCCGGCTCTACGGGACATGTGGTAGCACTGGAGCTACCCAAACGAGGGAGGCAGGTCCGGCTCTTCTGGACACGTGGTAGCATCGGAGCCACCCTATGAAGGGAGGCAAATCCAAAACTGCGGGACGAGTATCCCTTCCGAACGTCTGCCACTTGGACATAGGAACTCCATGACTTTGTTTACGGTACCAAGGGTACCCGATATGTGGGGTACCGACAGTGGCCCCTGAGCCCACCTTAGGGAGAGGTTATGCTACTAGAGGTGGGGCCATCATCGATTCTCGCATTACTGCTCCAAGGTCTTTTCTTGAACGCTTGAAGCGACGGCACGCAGTTATACCATCGCCACGTGGTACATCTTGATATGATGAGTGGGATCCAGGCGTGCGGATCTCACGCAATTGAAGGTCGCCAGTTCTCAATATGAAGTTCGTATCGGTTCCCAGTGTAATCTTTGTAGTCCTGTCAGGTTGCCGCCCTCGGGCTTCCAACTTCCCATCATGTCAACGGTTTGCCTGGTGCAACTTTTTAACAAAGTGGACATGGGCCCCCTTGTCATTGACAAGGTTATCCATGATTGAGGTCTGGATCTGTTTTCCATCCAAGCGTTGTTGAGGCTTACTAAAGGGAGAAAGTCTGCACGGAAAGAGAACTCTTTACGCTTTCATTTGATCTTGTGCTTAGAGCTCTCTTCCCTTGCAACTCTTTTTACACTTTTGCTCTACTTTGCAGCGATGGAGTTAGGGCTTCCTCGCAGCAGGATCAAGAACGACAACGAGTTGTTGAGAGTCTACACCTATGTGGGGTGGTCGAGTGACTCCTTCTCGAACTCGATCCGCTTTGGCAAGCTCCCCTTCAAAAAGGAAAGCGCCAGCGAGATCGTGTACTTCTCGATGTTCACCATGGTGGGGCTCATCCCGCCATTCTCTAACTTCTTGTTGATGTTGCTGGACTTCTACAGATTGCAGCTCCACCACCTCGGCCCCCACTCCTACTTGCTGGTGGTTACGTTCATCCACTTTTGTAATATGTGGGTTGGTGTGCCGCCCTGCATCGAGCTCTTCTGGACCTTCTTCACGGTTCACACAACCGGGAAAGGGAATAAGTTCCTGAGCTTCTACTACTTCGTGAAGCGCAAGAATTCACCCTTCAAGTACTTGAAGACGTTTCCTTCCGGGAAGTGGGATGGCTGGAAGAAGAATTGGGTGGTCATCAGGGTGGATTGCCATGACAGGCTGGAGCTGCCTGACGGTATTCCTACCACCGACACCGACACTTGGGAGGTGCTCCCGAAGCTGGCAGAAGTGTACAACCCAATCTTGACAAGAATCCAGAACTGCATGGAAGGATGGGTGACCCCTCTGATGGTGATTTCCAACTTCCTGACCAACCGTTGGGCTCCTCTGAAAAAGAGGGAATGGCCTGCATGGGCATTGAGTGGAGAAATGGACCCATACCGGATTGATGTTGGCCTCGGGTCAAATTTGGATGAAAAGGCTTTGAAGCTTCATCTCCAAAAGTTGCACTACAGAGCCATCAATCTGTAACACCCACATTTTCATGCATCATGCCCTACATAAATTCATATACATGTTTAACATTAATCCACATAAAGAGGAATGAGTTTAAAATTGATTTGGAACAAAATCGCACTTAAAATTCTGGAAAGTGCGGACTAGTCCGATTTTGGTGAGGACTAGTCCGATTTCTCTCTGACCTCGACCAGACTTGTCCGTTTTTGCTGCGGACTAGTCCGTTTTTGCCTCTGGAAACTTTCATACTTGTCCGGTCTTATGCGGACTAGTCCGGCGTTCCAAGAATCCTTGACAATTTGCTAAGTCCCTGGACTTGCCCGGACTAGTCCGCTGTTCCAGCGGACTTGTCTGTTTTCCTCTCTGACTAAAGTCGGACTTGTCCAATTTTTTTGTCAAACTTGTCCGATTTCTTTCTGACTAACTTCGGACTAGTCCAGTCCTTTTCGGACTTGTCCGATATTTCGTGACTCTAAAATAATCCTTTGTTTTACGACATGTTTCTTGGGTTTCACAATAAGTGGGCCTAGGGACGTCGTTCCTAACTCTTTTAGAGCCCATGTGGGACACTAAACTGGCCTCTACTCCTCTCAAACTTGAAATCCATCTAACCCGAGCCTCCACCTCTATATAAACAACCCCACCCCTTGGCTTGACATCTATTTGCCACTTTTATACCCCACCCAAACCCTAGTTCGTGGAGAGCCACCATCAAGGAGGGAGGAGGAGATCCCAAGCAAGAAGAAAAAGAGGAGGAAATGAAAGAGGATCAAGATCTCCATCAAGTTTTGTTCTTCATCACCAAATCATCTCCAAGTTCATCATTAACCCTAGATCATCAGGATCCAAGCGTTGCCTCCATGTTTCTTGATTCATTGGAGTTCTAAATACCTGGTATACCTTCTATTTCCTTTTCCTTATGAGAATTCAACACCTAATCTCCAAATTCACGTTGATCTAGAAAACCCTAATCTGCTGAACTCGTAAAGTGCGGACTTGTCCGGTCCCTAGCGGACTAGTCCGATTTTCCTGGTTAATTTCTGTTGAATTAATTCTATAATTAGATCTAATCACATCCAAACCTGTATAAACTTGTTAAAAGCTATTAGAACTAGTTAGTGATCATTAAAAGCAATCTATTAACAAGTTCTGCCTTGCATTTGCATTAATCATGCATGTCATGTCATATTGAGTACTATTTGTACATTCTTTGATTGTGTTTCTTGCTTGTATGTTTATTGTGCGGATTAGACGGATTTGCGCTAGAGAGTGCCGCAGAGGATCTCTAGCACCAAGAGTTTGAAGTCTTTGATCCTAATCAATCCCAAGAGCAAGGCAAGTGTCCTTGAAGCATATTGATCCTGTTTTGAAATAAATGTCTTGTTTGCAAAACTGCATGCTTGTGTCAATTTGATGGGAATCCTATAATATGAAGTTTACTAGCTTTGTTTAACCACCCTTGTCACCTGGGATATATGGTAGAGAGTCGGGATGTGATTTTTACCTTTTTACTTTGCTTAATTAATTGGGATGGAAGAACAACTACACTATTTAATTTAATTATGCATTAATGAAATAATAGTTAACATGAACTGGTAAATCTGATATGGTAATGGGTGATCTAAGAAAGCCTGGTATGTGGATGGGTTAGATGTATGGTGGTTTGCTTGCTTTAGATCTAAGGATCGGTTCGTGGAGCGACCATCCAGGATTTACAGTGCCACCATGAGGCCAAGTATGGGTGCGGCGTTGCTTATTAATTAGGGCTTTGACAGTGCTATTTGGACCACTAAGGATGCTCAGGGATGGGGTAGTCAGATATGGTTTGTTGATGATTGGTGGGAATACCCTGGGATCCGAAAGGTCAAGAGGGGGCTCTTGGTTGAAGATATGCTCAGTTGGAGACATCACCACTGGTGAAACCTCAATGGGGGTCTAAATAGGCTAGTAATCCCTTTGTAAAGGCTTTTTTGTGATCTCTTGGCCACACATCTACGGAAGTGTGAGACGGCATAATTGAGATTCTATAGTCATCGAAAGGTGATAAAATCACAAACACGTGGGTAAAGCGGTACAACCTCTGCAGAGTGTGTCTAAAATATCATGATAGTCGTGCTCCCGGTTATGAGCAACCTGGACCCTCACATGATTAGAGGAAAATTGGGATTTTGGATGGTTATGGTTGGTATTATGGTTATGGATGGTTATGAATTGAATTCTGGTATTCAATATGGAGATTGGTATATGATGATGGATATGGACTGGTATTATGATAACTACATGGCTTATGATGGGTTTATTTCATATACATGTAATATATTACTTTCCAAATGTTTTAATATACTTTTCAGTACTCAACCATTATTATATTCATCATTTGAATCAGCCACATATCATACTTTCCACACTTGCTGAGTACGACATGTACTCACTCTTGCAATCCCCCCAACAATTGCAAGTCAAGATTGGGAGTTTAATGGTGATAATGCGGAGTTCTAGGCCGTGTCTACTGTCAGCTTTGTCTGTGGTGTTGATTGGAGTTGTGCTACCCTATTGCTTATGTTGCCTAGCTGTTTAGTTTGCTTATTTAATTTATTTCTGCTGCATTAGTTGAACTTGTTATTAGTATTCATTAGTGCTTGTATTCGAGGATAATATGGTTTGTGTAATAAAATTTGGTTAATTAATCTTGTTCTGTAATTTTCTGTATACTCTTTTGTGAATGCACTCGTGTATGTGTTGAACATCCTGGGCACACATATGCGTTCACTTGGTTCATTCTCGGAACCGGGTGTCACAAATTGGTATCAGAGCCACAGGTTGACCGTAGGACACAGCCTAGATAGAATGGACACTTTAGAGCACATAGGAGCACTCAGGAATCGATGTGTTCTTGCTTGGTGTGGTGCTTGCTATATATATTGGTTGCTTGTGTGCTTAATAGAGAATTTTGGGATGCTTTAGCATTGCCATGTCTACATAGGCTAGTTAGTTGTCTAACTTCATATCTCTTGATGCATATAGTTGGGGAGGTTTTCTAATTCTTACCTATTGCTTTTCTCCAGATGGTGAGGACTCGCAACCATAGGGATGCTAATGATGAGGAGGAGAACCATGGAGCACCTCAGAACAACAATGGACAAGGACCTGCCCTAGGAGCTATTAATATTGAGCAGCTATTGGCTATGCAAAGCCAGCTCATGCAGACCATGATACAGACTATGGGACAGCTGCAGGATGGTAACGTCAACAATCAACCCCACATGCCTCCACCTCCACTCCCGCCTCCTCATAACCGGTTGGGAGAGTTTATGAGGACTAGACCGCCAACCATTGCTTAAGTCGCTGACCCTATGGATGCGGATGATTGGCTCAAGTTTGTGGAGAAGAAGCTTGCTATTGTCCAATGCAGTGACTAGGAGAAGGTCTTATTTGCTTCTCATCAACTAGTTGGAGCAGCTGCGGATTGGTGGGATTCTTATTGCAATGCTCATGAGAATCACGAGAGCATCACTTGGGTCGAATTCAAGAAGAGTTTCCATTATCATTATGTGCCAAAAGGTGTTATGATTTTGAAAAGGCTAGAATTTGAGAACTTAAGGCAAGAAAGATCAAGCGTGATTGAATATCTCAATAAGTTCACTCAATACTTATTCATGAGGGGCTTGAACAATGAAATCCAAGTGCAACTACTCAACTGTGATTATGCCAATGTTCAGAAGCTTGTGGACAAAGCAATTGTGGTTGAGAACAAGATCCGTGAGATGGAACAAGACAACAAGAGGAAAGGCGCCATATCAAGGACAGCAACAAGGAAGTAATGTGTGCCCTCACTTCACACCGCCCAATGCACCTTACTTCAGCTCTTTTGCGCCTACTCAGTGCCCCGGTTATGCACCGCGCCCAACTCAGTTTGTGCAGCAGCGCTCTGTTATGCAAGTACCTAGGCCTCCAATGCCTTATGCACCTCGAGCCAACTTTCCTGGTGCAAGCGTTCAAAACCAAGCTCGTCCCAATAATTCTGGTGGAGTTAAGAAGTGTTGTACTTGTGGAGAAGCTGGACACTTTGTACATCAATGTCCTAAGTCAGGACTTGGTCAAGGAAGTAATGCGCCGAGGCAAAACCCAATACCTAATGGAGGACAACCGCAAGGGAACCGGGGACAACAGAATTTTTCTCGTGGCAATGTGAACAATGTCTCTATGGAGGATGCTCAACAAGCGGATGACATGGTCATTGGTATGTTTCTCGTCAACTCCAACCCCGCGACTATTTATTTGATTCTGGAGCATCGCATTCATTCATTGCATCGAAGTATGTTGCCAAGTATAGTTTGCTAATCTCTCATATGAAGTTTACTCTGTTGGTTAGGTCTCCTGGAGGAGAGATGAGGACAAATATAGTATGTCCAAAAGTAAGCCTTAGAATAAGGGGGGTAGACTTCTCCGCCAACCTCATTGTTCTGGATTCTCAAGGATTGGACATTATACTTGGTATGGACTGGTTGAGGAAGCAAAATGGAGTTCTTGAGTGTGCCACAAATAAGGTGAAGTTGACCAATAAGGAAGGGATCATCGTAGAATTTGAACGATCTCAACCCGCACTGAAGCGATTGGAGCTGAATCATATGGACAGTGCCACAATTGAGGAGATTTCGGTGGTGTATGAATTTTTGGATGTTTTTCCGGACGAGTTGCCAGGTATGCCACTCGATCGAGACATTGAATTTGTTATTGATTTATTACCTGGAACTGCACCTATAGCTAAGAGGCCGTATAGGATGCCTCCTATGAAATAAGCAGAGCTCAAGAAACAAACTCAAGAGCAACTAGAGAAGGGTTTCATTCGGCCCATCTCTTCACCTTGGGGAGCGCCCGTTCTATTTGTGGACAAGAAGGATAGATCCCAAAGGATGTGCGTAGATTACCGAGCTCTCAACGAGGTAACAATCAAGAACAAGTACACCTTGCCACGCATAGAAGACTTTTTTGATCAGATGAAGGGTACTTGTGTCTTCTCTAAGATTGATTTGAGGTCGGGATACTTTCAAATGAAGATTAGACCATCGGACATACCCAAGACAGCTTTTAGGACGCGGTATGGATCTTATGAGTACACCGTGATGTCCTTTCAATTGACCAATGCACCTGCGTACTTTATGTACCTCATGAATAAGGTCTTCATGGAGTACTTGGACAGGTTCGTTGTGATGTTTGTTGATGACATTATGATCTACTCGAAGGATGAGAAGGAACATGAGGAACACTTGAGTCTTACGATGTAGAAATTGAGGGAGCATCAATTGTATGCCAAGTTCAACAAGTGTCAGTTTTGGTTGAGAGAGGTGTCATTTTTGGGTCATATCATCTCAGGAGGAGGAGTATCGGTTGACCCCGGAAAAGTGAGAGACGTGTTGAAGTGGGAACCACCGCAAAACGTAAAGGAAATAAGGAGTTTTCTTGGGATGGATGGATATTACCGTAGATTCATCAAGGACTTTTCCAAGATAGCCAAGAAACGGAGTGGCTAATGAAGGGGAAGGCGTTCCAATGGACTGAAGCTTGTCAAAACAGTTTTGAGGAGTTGAAGAAGAGGTTAACTACAACCCCAGTTTTGATATTGCCGGATGTAAGCAAGAGTTTTGATATTTATTGTGATGCATCGGGACAAGGGCTTGGATGCGTGCTTATGCAAGAAGGTCAAGTGGTCGCCTATGCGTCAAGACAATTGAAGAAACATGAACAGAATTATCCAACGCATGATTTGGAACTTGAAGCCGTGATACACGCATTGAAAATTTGGAGACACTACATCCTTGGACATAGGTGTGAAATTTATACGGATCACAAGAGTCTTAAGTATATTTTCACACAAACGGATCTGAATTTGAGGCAACGGAGATGGTTGGAGCTCATCAAAGATTATGATTTGGGGATCAACTATCATCCGGGAAAAGCCAATGTAGTGGTCGATGCTTTGAGTAGAAAAGGAGTAAGTCATCAACTCACAGTTCAAGGGTTATCATCCGAGTTATGTGAGGAGTTTGAACGGTTGAACCTTGGATTTGTAAATGAGATGAAGATGGTGGAGTTAAACCCAAACTCGGGAAGGTCAAACTAAGGATGAGGAAATTCAAGAAATCAAGGAAAGGACCCAAGAGGGGAGAGAATTCAGATTGGATGAGGATGAACATGGTACCTTATGGCTGGGAAAAAGGATTGTCGTGCCTAATGTGAAGCATATTCAGGAGACAATATTAAAAGAGGCACATGACTCACCTTACTCCATTCACCCTGGTTGTACGAAGATGTACAAAGACTTGAAGACTTGCTATTGGTGGGGTAGCATGAAAATGACATAGTTGAAATATGTAACATTGTGTGATGTGTGTCAACGAGTCAAGGCGGAACATCAAAGGCCAGTTGGACTATTGCAACCATTAAAGATTCCAGAGTGGAAGTGGGAAGAGATCGATATGGACTTCATAGTTGGTTTACCACGTACTCAGTCCAGTTACGACTCAATTTGGGTAATTGTGGATCGGTTAACTAAGTCAGCCCACTTTATTCCCATCAAGACCACCTATAATGGAGAGAAATTAGCGGAACTGTACATGGGAAGAATAGTATGTTTGCACGGAGTTCCGAAGAATATAGTCTCGGATAGAGGTTCACAATTCACTTCCAGGTTTTGAAAAAAAAATTGCATGAAGCTTTGGGAACGAGGTTGAATTTTAGTTCAGCATATCACCCTCAAACAGATGGAAAAACCGGGAGGACCAATCAGATTTTAGAGGACATGTTAAGAGATTGTGCTTTAACGCATGGGAAAAGTTGGTACAAGAGCTTGTCATATGCAGAATTGTCATACAATAATAGTTACCAAGCAAGCTTGAAAATGTCACCATATGAAGCACTTTATGGAAGGAAGTGTAAGACACCTTTATTCTGGAATGAGGCAGGAGAAACTCAATTATTTGGTCTGGATGTGTTGCAAGAAGCCAAAAAGCAAGTCCAAATAATTCGTGAAAAACTTGAGGGCTGCCCAATCAAGACAAAAAGGCTATGCGGACAACATGAGAAGGAAATTAGCCTTTAAAGTGGGAGACTTCATTTACCTCAAAGTGTCACCGATGAGGGGTCATAAGAGGTTTAACATAAGAGGCAAGCTAGAACCTCGCTACATTGGACCATTCAAGATTTTGGACAAAAGAGGAGAAGTAGCGTATAAGTTGGAGATGTCAGCTCATCTATCAGATGTCCATGATGTCTTTCATGTTTTCCAGCTCAAGAAGTGTTTGAGAGTAATAGAAGAACAAGTGCCAATGGAAGGATTGAAATTAGAGGCAGATTTGACTTATGCCGAGCAACCGGTCAAAATTTTGGAAACCAAGGAGAGGGTCACAAGGAACAAGGTTATCAAATGGTGTAAATTTCAATGGAAGCACCACACAGAAAAAGAAGCAACATGGAAATTGGAGGATGATCTCAAGAAGTAATTTCCCTATCTCTTCTCTTCCGCGTCGAATCTCGAGGGCGAGATTCATTTTAATGGGGGTAGATTTGTAACACCCTCATTTTCATGCATCATGCGCTACATACATTGATATACGTGTTTAACATTAATCCACATAAAGAGGAATGAGTTTAAAATTGATTTGGAACAAAACCGCACTTAAAATTCTAGAAAGTGCGAACAAGTCTGATTTTGGTGAGGACTAGTCCGATTTCTCTCTGACCTCGACCAGACTTGTCCGTTTTTGCTGTAGACTAGTCCGTTTTTGCCTCTGGACACTTCCGGACTTGTCCGATCTTATGCGGACTAGTCCGGTGTTCCAAGAATCCTTGAAAATTTGCTAAGTCCCTAGACTTGCCCAGACTAGTCTGGTGTTCCAACGGACTTATCTGTTTTTCTCTCTAACTAAAGTCGCACTTGTCCGATTTTTGGCCGGACTTGTCCGATTTCTTTCTGACTAACTTCGGACTAGTCCGGTCCTTTTCGGACTTGTCCGATATTTCGCAACTCCGAATTAATCCTTTGTTTTACTACTTGTTTCTTGGGTTTCACGATAAGTGGGCCGAGGGACGTCGTGCCTAACTCTTTTAGAGCCCATATGGGACTCTAAACTGGTCTCTACTCCTCTCAAACTTGAAATCCATCTAACCCTAGCCTCCACCTCTATATAAACAACCCCACCCCTTGGCTTGACATCTATTTGCCACTTTTCCACCCCACCCAAACCCTAGTTCGTGGAGAGCCACCATCAAGGAGGGAGGAGGAGATCCCAAGCAAGAAGAAGAAGAGGAGGAAACGAAAGAGGATCAAGATCTCCATCAAGTTTCGTTCTTCATCACCAAATCATCTCCAATTTCATCATCAACCTTAGATCATCAAGATCCAAGTGTTGCCTCCAAGTTTCTTGATTCATTGGAGTTTTAAACACCTGGTATACCTTCTATTTCCTTTTCCTTATGAGAATTCAACACCTAATCTCTAAATTTACGTTGATCTCGAAAACCCTAATTTGCTAATCTCGTAAAGTGCGGAGTTGTCCGGTCCCTAGCGGACTAGTCCGATTTTCCTGGTTAATTTCTATTGAATTAATTCTAAAATTTGATCTAATCACATTCAAACCTGTATGAACTTGTTAAAAGCTATTAGAACTAGTTAGTGATCATTAAAATCAGTCTATTAACAAGTTCTGCCTTGCATTTGCATTAATCATGCATGTCATGTCATATTGAGTAATATTTGTACACACTTTGATTGTGTTTCTTGCTTGTATGTTTATTGTGCGGATTAGACGGATTTGTGCTAGAGAGTGCCGCGGAGGATCTACAGCACCAAGAGTTTGAAGTCTTTGATCCTAATCAATCCCAAGAGCAAGGCAAGTGTCCTTGAAGCATATTTATCCTGTTTTGAAATAAATGTGTTGTTTGCAAAACTGCATGCTTGTGTCAATTTGATGGGAATCCTATGATATAAGTTTCCTAGCTTTGTTTAACCACCCTTGTCACCGGGGATATATGGTAGAGAGTCGGGATGGGATTTTTACCTTTTTGCTTCGCTTAATTAATTGGGACGGAAGAACAACTACACTATTTAATTTAATTATGCATTAATGAGATTATGGTTAACATGAACTGGTAAATCTGATATGATAATGGGTGATCTAAGCAAGTCTGGTATGTGTATGGGTTGGATGTATGGTGGTTTGCTTGCTTTAGATCTAAGGACCAGTTCGTGGAGCGACCATCCAGGATTTACAGTGCCACCACGAGGCCAAGTATGGGTGCGGCATAGATGATTAGTTAGGGCTTTGCCAGTGCTATTTGGACTATCAAGGATGCTCGGGGAAGGGGTAGTCAGATTGGTTTGTTGATGATTGGTGGGACTACCCTAGGATCCGAATTGCTTAAGAGGGGGCCCTTGGTTGAAGATGTGCTCAGTTGGAGACATCGCCACCGGTGAAACCTCAGTGGGGTCTAAATAGGCTAGTAATCCCTTTGTAAAGGCTATTTTGTGATCTCTTGGCCACACACCTAAGGAAGTGTGAGACGGCATAATAGTCATTGAAATGTGATAAAATCACAAACACGTGGGTAAAGCGGTACAACCTCTGCAGAGTGTGTCTAAACTATCATGATAGTCGTGCTCCCGGTTATGAGCAACCTGGACCCTCACATGATTAGAGGAAAATTGGGATTTGGGATGGATATGGTTGGTATTATGGTTATGGATGGTTATGAATTGAATTCTGGAATTGAATATGGATATTGGTATATGATGATGGATATGGAATACGGACTTGTATTGTGATAACTACATGGCTTATGATGGGTTTATTTCATATACATGTAATATATTACTTTTCAAATGTTTTAATGTACTTTTCAGCACTCAACCATTATTATATTCGTCATTTGAATCAGCCACATGTCATACTTTCCACACTTGCTGAGTACGACATGTACTCACTCTTGCAATCCCCACCAACGGTTGCAGGTCAGGATTGGGAGTTTAATGGTGATAATGCGGAGTTCTAGGCCATGTCTACCGTCAGCTTTGTCTGTGGTGTTGATTGGAGCTGCGCTACCCTATCGCTTATGCTACCTAACTGTTTAGTTTGCTTATTTAGTTTATTTCCGCTGCATTACTTGAACTTGTTATTAGTATTCATTAGTGCTTGTATTCGAGGATAATATGATTTGGTTAATTTGTATTGTTCCGTGGTAATTTTCTGTATACTCTTTTGTGAATGCACTCGTGTATGTGTGTTGAACATCCTGGGCACACATATGCGTTCACTTGGTTCATTTTCGGAACCGGGTGTCACACAATCCCGACGACCGGACACCTGTAGCGGAGTTCCTACCCCTGAACATGGTTCCGGAGTTCAGGAGGGAGCTTCGGAAGAAGATGTCGGTGCTTGATGACGTATGCATTATGGAGGGAAGTAGGAGCACTCCGCCAGTACGGATTTCCATCCCCAGAGCTTCAAAGGGCACAACACCTGCATCTCCAAGCTAGAATAAACCCGACTTGAGTCGGAGTAAAGGTAAGGAGCCCGTCGAAATATCCCACCAGAAGAGAAAGCTGGCGCGATCTGATGGCAGTTATGTCTCATCGACTCCAGCGCAAACGGTACCTCCGCCTCGGCCAAGCCTCAAGTACGTGCTTGTTGTTCCTCCAGCATCAACAAGTCCATCTCCGACAGCTAGATCATCTTCGGATCCAGCGCCTGTAGGGGGCGCTAGTTTTGGCTAGTCGACTTCGGTCCTAGTGGCATTGGTGGGCTCTCGGTCCAAAGTCCCTTCTCAACTGAGGGAGATCCCGGCTGAGGCGACGGCGATAGCTGCTACAAGTTCCAGGACGGGGTCCGGAGCCTCTGCCTCACTAGCGACGGTGGGTTCTGGCTCCGAGCGTCCCAAAAAGAAGATTTCTGCTGACTAGGGCGGCAATGTCCCTAGGTAGGGGTCGGCTCTTCAACTTGTCTCTTGATTTTGTTTCTTGCTTTTTCTTGAATTTTCTATCCTCTGTTTTCTGAGTATCAAGGGCTTCTACTCTAGCACCCGCCAGCGCCTCGGCTCCAGAGGCCGCAACATCTGGAGCCTCTACAATGGAGATGGCTCCTCCAGTGGTTGAGGTAGTCGACCCCGTAGCTCTGGTGCTCACTAGCATCGAGACGAGCTTAGTACCGGCGGAAGAAGAAGTAGTCACAGTAGCGCTGGAGCAAGCTTCAACTGCTCCAGAACCAGCTCTGAAGGTACCGAAGCCAGTGTTGGAGCCTTCGGATCCAGCATCTGAGGTACCAGCTCCGGAAGTATCAACGCTAGTGCCGGAAACTTCAGAAGCTGCAGTCGAAGCTACAGTCGAAGCTTTGACACCAGCTCCTGTGGCAATGGCACCATCAGTTGAGGATATGGCTACGGGACCTTCCTTGTCTACACCCATGGATGAAGATCCAGCAGCAAGACCTTCCTCATCCGCGCCGGAGGTGGATGAACTTCTATAAATCAGACCCGTCGATGTCGAGCTGTTGGAGTCCATGCTCGTGCCATGGACTCTGACGACTGTTCCGGAAGACCTGGAGAAACCGGTGGACGGCCCCCAAGCAGGCTCAGAGGCAATCCCTCTGGCATTATGAATTGATAATGCCTACTCGAGCCTCCGACAGGTCCAGCTTTCCTTTGACTACGAGCGCAAGTCTCTTAAAGAAGAGTGCGCTATGCTAGGGCATTGGCGCCAAAAGCTCTACTTTGAGACGAAGTTGACGCAGTCCCAGGTCGTGGACCAGAAGGAGTGGGTGGCGTCGGAGAAGGCCCGGCAGTCGCACCTGAACAAGGCGCTGGATGAACGAGGGGCTGCTATAAAGGCCCTCGACAAGAAGACCCAGGAGATCTACAAGCACGCGCAGAGGGCCCGTGAAATGGCTGACAACCGCTCGGAGAGTCTCGAAGCTCTAAGGGAAGATCTCCTCAAGCGCCGGGGTGAACTTGATATATAGGAGGTTAGCCTCCAAGACAAAGAAGATAAGATCCAGTAGAGGGAGGATGAACTCTCCCAGAAGCTGGCAAGCGACGAGCAGGACTTGGCTGACCGCATGGAAGATTTCAAGTCCTGGTGCGAACAAGATAAGCATTGATTGTGATGGGCAGGCGAAGATGTCAGCAAAAGAGAAAATGTTGTCTCTACCATGGAGGATGCATAGAAGTCAAAGGAGAAGGACCTTGCGAATAGGAGAGGCCGCATTCACCTCTGAGAGAAAAATATTGCCGACCAAGAGAAGCTGTTGGCTGAGCGAATTCAGCTTCATGCCAAGGAAGTCGAGTGTTTCTCGAAATAGGGTTCTGTGGAGATATCTTCTACAAGGAGGTCACTGGAGGAGCTTCGAAGTGCGAGAGCAATCGAGTACCAACAGGTATGGTACTTCCTTAGGCGGGCGAATGAAGCTCTGGTACCTTTTGGATTCAGCCCGGTCTGACCGGCTGATCTGGAGCAAGAGATGGACAAGGCCCTGGTGGCACTCAACTCCGCCGGCACAAAGCTAGAGGCTCTGGGAGATGTTGTCCTCGACGAGATTGAGACTGAAGGGAAATCTCTGGCTTGGAACATTGCATAGTATGTGCTAACGTGCTTCTGAAGCTAAGACTCCTCAATGTCTCTAGCTCCGGTGTTCGAAGGACCCATCACCGAGGAGGGGGGAGCTACCAAGGCTAGTGTCCAAGAAGCCGCCGAGAAAGTTGATTTGTTCTTTGTGAGGAACTCTAGTAGCTAGAACCTTTCTCTCTGTACCTTCACCTTATAAATCTCCAATTTTGAATGAATGAAATCCTTTCGAATTTCATTTTTTTGTCTTCAATGCATTGTCCTTTATCTTGTTGGACCCATAGTAGATGTGTTCAATTGATTGAGGACATCTACCATGAGGATTTTGACAATGTATTGAAAACTTGATTGCTCCGACTCGTAGCCAATATGATAGCTTCGAGGTCCGAGTCTTGCTTCCAAAATCTCCAAGGACCCTTTGTTACATCGACGGCGAGCTCCCTAGTAGTTGTCGGAGCTTGTTTACTTCGACGGCGCCCACTGTCAACTTATGAAACGTCAATGGCGAGCCCCTTGGGAGTTTTCGGTGCTGGTTTGCTTCGATGGCGCCCACTTTCAACTTATGAAACGTCGACGGAGGGCTCCCTGGGGGTTTTCGGAGCTTGTTTGCTTCGATGGTGCCCACTGTCAGCTCTTGAAATGTCGACGGCGGACCCCCTGGGGGTTGTTGGAGCTTGTTTGCTTCGACAGTGCCCACTGTCAACTCTTAAAACATCGACGGTGGGTCTCCTGGGAGTTTTCAGAGCTTGATTCTTGGCACCCACTGTCAACGCGTACAACATTGAAGGTGGGCCCCCTAAGAGTTGTCAGAGCTTGATGCTTCGACGGCACCCACTATCAACATTTAAAATGTCGACGGTGGGCCCCCTGGGGGTTGTCGAAGCTTATTGCTCCGGCAGCATCCACCATTGCCTGTGCATATTGCCGTCAATTGTTCATTTTTCTGAGCATAAGAAACAAAAAAGTAGTAAAGTTCATCCTCTTGCCTATAGCTCATTTGCGACTTGTTATCCTTCTTTGAACTTTAGATCCTAACAACTCATTGTGACAACATAAGTATACTGATTAAACTTCCTTAGATTCGAATGCTTTTCGGACCCGCCTTACTAAGACCTACCAGAATAGGTAGAGTGGTGTACTTAGGGTGCTGGACCAGGCTAAGTCAATAGCGCACTCCGGACCTGTCATTGGCTTTGGTTTTCGGGTGAGTAGTCCATCTAGCAGTACTAAGATCCAACATAAGATTACCAATAAAACTTATATATCACATGAATCTCTAGAACTAAATTTCAAAGGGATTGCACAACATTGCTATTGATAAGAAGGTAAAAAATGATGAAAATAATGAGCTTGCGCAAAATAAATGCACATAGAGTATGCTTGCACAAATGTATTTCATTATAGGTCCGAATAACAGGGGACACAAGGACACACATAAAGTACAGGACCAAGTTAAGTGTGTTATTCATCTTGTTCTAACCAAGGGAAGGTAAAGACACACCTAAAGTACAAGACCAAGTTAAGTGTGTTTTTGATCTAAGACCCTCCCGACTCTGTTCTTAGACTATATGAAATACATTTTATACAAATAAAGACTCACCTCCATGTAACTAAGTGTAGAACTTACGAAGGTGCTCGATGTTCCAGGGATTGGGAAGTAGTATCACATCCCCTGTTGCCAACCGGACGCATCCAGGATAGAAAACTTTGATGACTCGAAAGGGACCTTCCCAGCTTGGGGAAAGTTTGTTCATCCCTTCATGAGTAAGTATTCTCCGTAGCACCAGATCGCCTTCCTCCAACTATCGGTTGCACACAAACCTTTGGTGATAGCGCTGGAGCGCCTGACGGTAGTGTGCATTTCGGACAGCTGCTCGGCACCTTGCCTCATCAATGAGGTCTAGGTATTTACGCCTGAGCTGGTCCTGCGTAGCTTCGTTGAAGGTCCGAACCCGGAGAGAACACATGGTGATCTCTAGAGGAAGGTCTGCTTCAGCTCCATACACCAAGAAGAGTGGTGTTTCTCTTGTTGCTTGGCCCGGTGTTGTCCGGCTCACCCACAATGCAGACGTAAGCTCTTCTATTCAGTTGGTTCCATGTTTCTTCATGCGCTCATAAGTGCGCGTCTTGAGTCCCTTGAGTATTTCTGTGTTTGCTATCTCAGCTTGGCCATTGCTTGCCGGATGAGCTACTGAAACGTAGCTGACTTGTATGTCGAGTTCTTTGCAGTACTCTTGGAATGATGCACTTGTGAATTGGGTTCCATTGTTAGTGATAACTCTACTCAGAACTCCAAATCTGCAGACAATGGAGTTCAAGAATTTGATGGCTGATTACTTGTTGATAGTCACAACTGGAGTTGCTTTGTCCACTTCGTGAACTTGTCGATGGCGACATATAAAAACCGGTAACCTCTGATGGCTTTTGGGAAAGGTCCCAAAATGTCCATCTCCCACACAGCAAATGGTCACGTGGGAGGAATCATCTGCAGTGATTGCGCTTGTGTGTGAATCCGCTTCGCGTGGAACTAACACGCTTCGCACTTCTTGACCAGCTCGATTGCACCCTGGAGTGATGTAGGCCAATAAAAACCATACCGAAAGGCCTTACTGACCAGCGTCCGGGATGACGTGTGGTTCCCGCACTCGCCTCCATGAATCTCTGCGAGGAGCTCGCAGCCTTCTTCCCAGGAAATGCACCGCATTAGAATGTCATTGGCGCCACATCGGTAGAGATCCCCTTCTACTAACGTGTATCTTTTAGCCAATCTGACAATTCGCTCAGTGGATACACCATCTTTAGGAAGGATGTTGTCTTTCAAGTAGTCCCGGACCTTTGAGATCCATGCATCAGGACTGACTTGAGCTTCCGGATCTTGTGCGCTTGGTTGCTCGAAACTTCTTGTGGCATCTACGATCCTTGGTGGACGCCATGGTAACAGGGCCACTGGGACTGCCAACTTCGAGGTGCTGGTCTTGCCCCCATCACTCAGTTCGGCAATCTGAGCGGCAAGTGCTGATAATCTCCTTACAAAAAACCCGTCGAGTGGTTGATCCTCGGTTGAAGCCTTCATCAAGAGGTCGTCCGATTCAGCATTGTTGAGACGCTGGACATGGTGGAGATCGAGGACGTGGAAGTCCTGCTGCAACTTCTGGACTTCAAGTAGATAAGCAGCAAGCTGAGGGTTAATTCAACTGCATTCACCTTTGACTTGCTTGATGATGTTGCGAGTCACCCTTCACTAGGAGCCGTTGGACAACATATGATAGCGCCACCTTGAGTCCGAAGATGAGAGCTTCATATTCCTCCATGTTGTTGGATCCTTGGAGTCGAGGCGCACCATGTACTTGACCTTTTCCCCGGTCTGAGCGAGGAGATGTCAGCTCCAGCCCCCTTCTTCTGCACGGAGTCGTCGAAGTAGAGAGTCTAGGGAGGCTCGGTGAAGATCGGGACCTTAGGTTCCGGCTTCTACTCGTCGGACCCCCTGGAGTTGATAAAGAAGGTGTCCACTCCGCCATGAAGTCAGCCAATGCCTCACTCTTGATTGCATGTCGAGGCAGGAATTCAAGGTCGAATTCTGCCATCTCTGCTGCCCACTTGGCGATATTTCCCGTAGAATTGGGATTATGTAAAATTGCTTGCAGTGGATAAGAGGTTATCACTGATATCTTGTGGGCTTGGAAGTAGTGATGAAGCTTCTTTGAGGTAATAAGGACTGCATACAGCAGCTTATGCACCTCAATGTACTGAGTCTTGGCACCATGAAGTACTTCATTGATGAAGTACACTGGCCGTTGGACAGTTCGGACCCTCACGAGGGGTCCGAAGCTTCCTCTTCATCAACTCAAACCCTCCTGGAAGGGTTCGGATCTCCTTCTTGAGTAGGTACTCCCTCAGACGAGGGAGGTTGATCCACAGGTATCTTGCCTTTAGGATATGTGCCTGGTTGGGACCCAGACTCGCCTTCATGTAGCTCCGGACCCTCCGGGGGAGGGGGTCTAGGCTCCTCAGTTGAAGATGTATCTGGTCTCTCCGCAACCTGAACCATGCTAACAACCTCCGTAGTTGCAGCAATATAAAGTAGAAGAGGCTAACTAGGCTTCGGAGCTACCATGATTGTTAGTGTGGTGAGGAGCTGCTTGAGCTCTTGGAACACCTTCTCCACTTCTTCGTACCAATGGAATGGTCCAGACTTCCTCAACAACTTGAAGAAGGGAAGCGCCCGCTCTGCTAGTCTTGAGATGAATCGGTTGAGCAAAGCTAGACACCCAGTTAGCTTCTGGATGTCCTTGATACAGGTTGGGGGCCACATCTCTTCGATGGCTTTGATCTTTGCCGGATTTGTCTCAATTCCTCGGTGAGTCACAAAAAAACCAAGAGCTTTCAAGAGATAACCCTAAAGACACACTTGTTTAGGTTGAGCTTCGTGCGCGTCAGGCGCAGCTTGTCGAAGTCGTCTTGAAGATTGTCCAGGAGTGAGTCCTGGTTCTTCACTTGACGACGATGTCACCGACGTAGACTTCTACTAGGTCCCTAATCAGCTCCCCAAATGTTTTGTGCATGACTCGCATAAAAGTTGAGGCAGCATTTTTAAAACCAAAAGGCATGGTAGTGTAACAATACAACCCATCTACTGTGATGAAGGCAATATGCTCTTTATCTTCCTTAGACATTGGAATTTTATGATATCCAGAATAAGCGTAAAAGAAATACAGTAATTCACACGTGGAGGTAGAATCCACTACCTGATGTATTCTAGATAGTGGAAAGGGGTCTTTTGGACAGACCTTATTCAAAGTGGTATAGTCGATGCACATCCGAAGCTTTCCGTCTGCCTTTGGTACAACAATTGGGTTTGCCAGTCACCATGGATGGTGAACCTCCAGGATGAATCCAGCGTCGAGCAGCATCTTAACTTCTTGTCTGATGATGTTCTGCCGCTCAACAGATTGCTTCTGGGGCTTCTGTTGTATAGGCCGTGCGTCGGGTATATCTTCAGATAGTGCTCGATCAACTCTCACATGTCGATATTATCTCAGAGGAAAGTGACGAGCACGAGTTCCTATTTATCAGCAGACCTCCTGATATAAGGGTGGTCTGAGCGACATTTGAACAACTTTGACAGGAATGTCGGTGTCGCCGCTTGGTTGCACACGAGGTGCAGAAGATGAGCCGCGCTAGCGCGAGCTCAGGGGTTGTTTAGCAGCTTGCTCCTTGCCAGATTCCCCTTCTTGCGCTTTTGCCAGGGCATGAAGCTCTTCCAGCGCAGTGACCCCAAAAGTAGGGATGAAAATGGTCAAAAACGATCGAAAAAACATCAATATCATTTTTGTTTTCATATTTTTTGAACGGTACAAAAATGAAAACAAAAAATCTTGATCGGAATACGAAATCGGGATTGTCGATTATCCGAAAACAAACAAGTCGGAACGAAAATATGGCGATAACGATCGATAAACAATAAATAAGTCGGGATAACAACGAGAAGAAACTAGTTCATATAAACTTAACATTGTCATATATAATGATACATCATATTTTTATACATATCCTTATACTAACACGTGGTACATGTATGAGTACATAATCCAAACATGAATACTCTCTCCGTCTCTATATACTTGTCGCTTTGTAAAATGAACTACAAAGCGACACGTATTTACGGATGGAAGGAGTACATTGTTCATACACGAAAATATAAATCATACATAAATATATAACAATGTAGCAATGTAGCATCTTTCTTGACCATAGATAACCTGCAAACAAAAGTTACATAAGTATCTCTAGGATAACCTGCAATACAAAAATGTTGAATAGCATAGTAGCAAATATCGATGATCAACCAGCAGCATTGTTTCCCAACAATTATAGGTCTGATATGGTTAACGAAAAACAATTCATCTACACAGCGGCTGCACTCATCCATTGCTGACTCCACTAGTCCACTTCTACCTCGTCTTTTTCATCCGTCCCGTGCAAAGCAATCAGGAGGCGTCGCTGGCGACGATGTCGTCCGAGGACAGCAGTGTCGGCGGGTGGGTCGCTCGACGAGGGTCTCTTCTCTGATCTCACGCTCCTCGCTCCACAAGAGCCATCTCCGCTCGATCAGAAGCTCTCAGTAGGCGAGGATCAATCCTTCTCGGTGCCTACTGCTGCGCTTCCTTCCCAGTTCGTCCCTGCAGCAGCACTCTCTGCAGCCGTCGTCCTCGTTGCTCCGCAAGAAGTGGAGGGTGGTGTGCATTTGGTACGGCCGCTCGCCTCACCCCGCCCTCTCACTCTTGCTTATACCTCTGTGATTCGCGGCGGTGGCTGGAGGCGATGCCTCCATGGCAGATGGGGAACTGGGGTTCGAGATCCAGAGCCTGATAGCTAGGTTTCTGGTCTGCAGTGTGCCGCTGTTGGGTTTTGGGCCTTCTGTATTCGAGGCTGGCTGAATACGATAGAAACGGGCCAGAGTAGAGTTGTATTGGGCTTATTATCGAATACGGGTAAAACAGTATAAAAAGGGCATTACCCCGAATCAAATACGAGAACCGCAAAAACGATCGGGAAGCTAACTAAATCATTTTCGATTCCGATTCCAAATGTCACCATTCCGTTTACGTACCGATTCCGAACAATTCCCGAACAATCCAAAAACAACAGGAGAAAAAATGTAAAAGGCGGTATACAGTACAGGACGGAACGGGATTTTCCCGTACTATTTTCATCCCTACCCAGCAGTGTGGTCCCCTCCGATTTGGGGGATGCCTGATGGAGTTGGCATCTTCAACACGAGGTAGTCGTAGTGGACCACGACTATGAATCTATACAGGGCTGGCCTGCCTAGGATCGCATTGAAGTGAAGATTTATGTGTGTCACATCAAACTCCAGCTTCTTAGACCTATAGTTATCCCGCGTCCCAAAGGTCACAGGCAGAGTAACCGACCCAAGAGGTGTGATGGCTCCCAGACATACTCCAGAGAAAGAGCGTGAGGGCTTGAGGTCCGAGAGGTTGAATTGGAGCTTCACAAAAGCTACGAAGGTGAGGACGTTGAGCACCACGCCTCCATCCACCAGGACATAGTAGAGCTGGATATTGCTGATAGTCGGGAAGACCATCATAGGCAATTGTCTAGCTCCCACCATGTTCTTTGAACAATCGAAGCATCGAAGGTGATGGAAGTATCCATCCACTTTCAATGTGGTTCGGCCTTGGCAGTAGGAGCAGCAGCAGCCATCTCCAGATGCATAGTCTTCAAGATGTGCTAGGAGATGATATCCCAGGATCCTCCATACATTATACAAAGAGTCTTCTGAGGCTCGTTGTCGCAGATATCGGAGTCGTCGTCGACGGTGTTGTAGACCGCCTTTAACACTTTCTTCGCGTCTTGGAAGCCTAGCTCTTGATCATACGGAGCTTTGTTGACTTTTTGCTTCCCTTCCCGCTAACGGAAAGGGGTTTCGTTTTGGCGCTTGCTGTTGCGTTTAGCAAGCCTTTTGACCTCACGACAGTCTTCAAGATTGTGGGTTGTCGACTTGTGAATCAGACACCACATCTTTTCACCATCACCGTCTTCAGACGATGGTCGAGGTCGCTTGTCGGGGCGTGGCCCCTGGCCTTCAGGAGCAGCGGCAGCGGCAGTAGTAGTTTTGCCGGCAAGTTACTTCTTCTTGTCACCTGACTTCTTCTTCTTATTCTTCTTTCCACTACCAGACGCAGTAGCTTCAGCTTTGGAGGTAGATTGTCTTGCCTCCGCAGCTGGTTTGGAGTGCATCTCACGGCCCTCCGCAGCTTTGGCGCATTTATCAGCCAGGTTGAAGAGTTCTGTGATGCTACTGACATGCTTGGTTGCCAGCTTCTCTAGCATCTTCTTGTCTTGAACCATCTGTCGAAATGTAACGATGACAGAATCATTGGAGATAGAAGGAATTGTGTTCTGTACTTGAGAGAATCATTGGATAAAGGATCGCAACAACTCCCCTGACTTCTGTTGCACGGCAAACATGTCCAGCTCGGTGCCAAGCTGGGTGTAGGAGCTCTTGAAGTTGGCGGTGAACTGGCGACAGAGTTCCGCCCAACTGTAGATAGAGTCAGGCGGTAAGCTCATAAACCAGGACCTTGCAGTCCTAGTTAGAGCCACAGGGAAGTAGTTGTCCATTACAGCCTCATTGCCTCTAGCTGTGAACATGGCTGTGGAGTAGATTTGAAAAAAATCGACAGGGTTGACAGTCCCGTCGTATTTCTCTAGCAAATGAGGTCAAAACTTGGGTGGCCACTCGACCATGCGTAGATGCATGGCAAGGGCCAAACAACCACCCCCAACTCTAAGAGAAGAAGGGTTTTCTCGAGCAATTCGCATCTCTCGAGCATGCTCCATGTTGACACGGTCGTCTTGCTGCATGTAACGGCGGTCTAGCTCCGACCAAAGATCATGAGTCGGGAGCCTCATCACCGTGTGAGTACGTCGATTCCCAGAGGGCAGTGACTTCACTTGTTGGGAGGGTGCACATCTCCTGAGCTGCGACGCCTGAGGATAAGGTCTACCAGACAAGGTCCTGTTCTGAGAAGGTGCTTTCCCTGCATGGGGCAGACCTTGGTTACTGATTGCATTAACTGCACTGCAACCAAATGCTCAACATCAGCGTGCCACTGTTCTAGCACGGCAAGAGGAGCTCCCAGCTCTTGTGGACGCTGGAGTAGAGTCCATGACGCGTTCAGCATGTTCTCAGGGTTGTTTGTCAATGCAGTGACCGACGCAGACACTTCATCTTGTTATCCAGCGTTGGCTGTTGGAGCAGGTGGTGGGAGTGGTGCGATGCCCGCTGGAACAATATTGTTGGCCAGATGTTGCACATTGGAGGGATTTCCTCCAACGGGTTGCATAGTCAGTCCATTAGATGAAGCAGCGGCAGAGTTCACCATCTTGAAATCTTGAAATCCCCCCTTCCTGGTGCGCCAAGTGTCGAAGTATGGACTAGAACACTCCCCCCGGTATTACTAAGAAGTAGTTCACAGAGGTTCGTATTCGGTTGGGGCGTGAGTCAAGATCAGGAACAAGAGGTGAACACCGAGAGTTTTATGTGGTTCGGGCCGCCTGAGTGTAATACCCTACTCCACGGGGTGTGTGTTGATTCTATGAGTATAGTTGGGCTTTGGTGCGTATACGATTAGTTGAGATCAGTTATCCTTCTACCATGCAACACATCCCTTTTATATGCCAAGGACTGACTGTTATAGTTTCTGTCTGGCCTAACGGTGGCCCCAACTCTATACATGATCTGTAGTGTTCAGGATGGTTAATAGCGTGATAACGTGCCTTAACAGCAGTATTACCAGTCTTGATAGTCCTCTGATCATGCGTCATTAATATAGCATTAATAACGCGTTAACCAGGTCTTGTAACAGCTAATTAATGACCCTTGAATGTCCACATCGTTGGAGATCCCGTTGTCTTTCCATTGCAAACTTAGGTCCGGCCGCGTGACACGTGGAAGATCCAGAGCTTCCCTCTACTGAAAGATAGGTCCGGTGCTAGTGGACACGTGGCAGTGCCAGAGCTTCGCTGAGGAGGGAGATAGGTCTGGCTCTACGGGACATGTGGTAGCACCGGAGCTACCCAAACGAGGAAGGCAAGTCCGGCTATTTTGTACACGTGGCAGCATCGAAGCCACCCGATGGAGGCAAATTTGAAACTGCAAGAAGAGTGTCCCTTTTGAGCGTCTGCCACCTGGACATAGGAACTCCATGACTTTGTTTACGGTACCAAGGGGTACCCAGTACGCAGGGTACTGACAGTTGCGATCCGTAAGCGTGAGATACACCATTTGGGGATCCTATTTGGATCTTGACAAAACGCCCAGCAAACATATGCTCTATGATCCTCCCTTCTTCTGGTGGCTACATCCACATGATGGACAACACACTCATCCCCTAGAACCTTATCTATGATTTCTTGGTTCCAGCAAATTGAGGAAGATCTTCAATGCTTAACTTAACATGGTACCGAATATACACTCTTTCACCAAATATATCTGCATTCCATCAGTGGAAACGCAGGTCATAGGGTCCATCAGTGATCCCTCCCACAACAAAGACCATATCTCTGATTGGGTGCTATGTGAAGATGGGAGTGAACGGTTCCGGGCTGAGCGAAAAACATGGAATTCGTACCTTCGCAAACCAAAATGGTGGCAGATCGCTTCAGCAATTTCCTCCTTGGAGGCTACCCCCAGGGGTCTTTCCTCTGTGACAAGAAGTGCATGTCGTTCGAGCATCTCTTGGTGCTGAACCATTTCATCAGAGCACCAAGCCGCCACCGTTGCCACTCTAGGTCTTAACCAAAGGTTTCCTTGGTAGTACATACCCATTCCTCGGCCTTCAATTCTAGGAGGTTGCTGACCTTCCAAGTGTAGCCTCCTCATGCTAGCCGATGAGCTTCCAAGCGCATAGCCGGTCTCAGTTGATGTCTCTTAGGCGAAGGTGGGTCTTGGCGGGAGGGTTGATTGGTGTATTGCTCGAGCAACGGGAGGCTAAATGTCCACTCTGCTTATAGTTCAGGCAAGTGGGAGGGTCTCGGCAATCAAATTTATAGTGATCTTTGGCAAGACAATTAAAACAACGACCCTGTAACTTAGCCTTCAAGGCAAGAGTGTGTGGATGGTTGGAGGTTCAACGATATTCATTTCTACAACAATTCAAATGCCTCCACCAGTACTTTCTCTTAACTACTTTCCATGGATACTCGCGAACAGGATTTGCAATCTCCACATCCGCTCTATTGGCTAAGTAAGGGCGGGTTGATATGGCGTGTGTTGTGACACCTTGAATATTTTACTGTTGAAGATTACCTTTTGCTGGGTCGGATATGGGAGAAGGGCCCAATGAGCTCACTAAGTGGCTCATTAGAAGGGTTGGAGGGCAGATAAGCCGAATCAGGTCATGTGAACTGTTTCTCCGAAAGAACTCGCTGCCGATTAGCCGGCAATGAGGAAGTATTCCTCGCGGGATCTATGTAGGTCCTTTCATCCCCAGGCGAGACAGAAGAGCTTTAGCATAGGACTTAGGGGGCGCACTTGAAGATTGCTTGCTTCCGGATGAAGTCTTCAAAATGCATCTGTTAGATCTCCGGTCCGCCGATGTAGGGAGCTTGAGGATCGATCTTATGCATTGGTCGTGATGAAGTTATTGAAATGTCGGATCTGTGGCTTCCTTCTTTCGCCAAATCAGGGCCGATGGGTGTTTCCATACCTTGTTCGTCACTTTTAACAATCTGCCAATTTCTCCTCCCAACACACTTTTTTCCTTCGGTGGACACTCTCCACTGGAATTTGGGTTGGTTTAAGGTTAGGTGGAGTGGGGGAGATTCTTTGAAGCTGGCATGGCGTATTTTTGAGTGGATTTTGGAAGGAATGTTAATTTCTCCTCCCGATACACTTTTTCTTTCGGTGGACACTCTCCACTAGAATTCGGGTTGGTTTAAGGTTAGGTGGAGTGGGGGAGATTTTTTGAAGCTGGCATGGCTTGTTTTTGAGTGGATTTTGGAAGGAAATCTAGTCTTCCATGGTGGAGAAGGGGGATCGCCTTTGTGTCGCCTTCTCTGCCTGGTGGCGGACCGTTACTCTCCATATTAGACGAAAATTGTTTTGGCCTATGCCTCTGTAAAATCAACCCCCTTGCAGCTCGCGTGGATACCATCGGCCGTCAATCTAATAGCTTCCTGCTATTGCGTAAGGAGAGCACATGCACCCAAGACGGCAGTCCTGGCAACCGGATCAAAGCCGCTTGAGGATGAGCTCCATCTTTGGTTCCAAAGCTAATCTTTGCAATGGGGATTGTGCGTATGTGTGCGTGCATGAGAGAGAGAGTCTAGGAGCTTTGGTATTTGTTTTTCTATTTCCCTTTGGTCGGGAGATGGAAGGAAACAGTGTGGGGTCACTAGATGCACGCAGCAATTTTGAGAATGACATGTGGCGGTGAGATCGGATATGGGAGCACGCTCTAGGAGCATGACTTTGTTACCATGTCATTTTTTCAAACTAGCCAAATTTGTTCCTCATCCGTAGTCATAAGCCCAATTCCGTAGTTGACCTTTTAAAGGGGGTGATTTAGTCCATGCAGTTTGATTTTGAGTCCAAATTTGTCTCTAAGCTGAGGTGCAGTCCACATTAATACATACGTTTATGCTTATTCCTTAGGTGAGATAAACCAACATTCTTACTATAATATTAGACTTTTGACACTTTTAAAAACGAAATATCCATTAGGATGAAAGCAAAACAACTATTGAATTGACATATGACATACTTTTAGCCATCTCTATGAACGATATTATTGTCAAATTCAATAAAAAAATAAAAAAATGTTAGTGAAATAAGACAACATTCGTGTATTTACCATTTGAGATAGCATATAGAACTTTTGCGTTTGAATAGTTGTGTGGATAACTCCACATAAGAAAGTTTTAATGACCAGACATGCCACATGGACCGCCATCTTGGATCAGAGGTGAATATGAATTCAAAACGAAGTTCAATAACTAAAGTGGCCCGTTTCAAAATTTAAGCATAAAGATCAGGGATGAAATTGGTCCCCATTTTTTTCCTTAGCGCCATGAATGAGGTTGCATTAAAGACGCCAGGTTTTGCTCAAATGGTAATATAACATCTTTGGAAATAAGCTCTTGTAGAGTACTTGTATTTAATATTATGAAATTCAGTCTGAAATACGCTCCTACCGGGAATCGAACTTAGGATCTGAATAGTGCTACTCAGAGTACTTAACTACTAAGTTATGCCCCCTTTAACTGTTTTCTACAGACTTACAACACTTAGTTTAGTGTGCTTAATTGCTGATACTCTGTACTCCCTCTCAACCAAAAAAATTATTGTTTTGTAATTCATACTAAAGAAAACTAGTATATACCAATAACAAAAGAAAGAAAAGCAGAAACAAAGTGGCCACTAAATGATGAATCTGAAATATGTACAGCTGAATGAACATCCAACATCAAAGGGATGGATTGCACTCAAATAGGCATCCCTTTTGTATCTAGGATAGAGGTCAGTATTAGTAACGTCGTTCACCGAGAAATTGTCCTCCACAATCACATCAGACCCATCGTATATGAAATTTCGATGTACATGTTGCTCGTGAATGGAGCTGGAGTCTCCCCCAAAGAAGAATGCTGGTTTTAGAGGTTGTGAGAGCTTTGCCCTGCTTCTGGTCAGCATTAGAACAACTGAAGATATGCTTGGTCTGTCATCAGGATGCTCTTGGACACAAAGAAGACCAATGTGGATGCATCTTAGAATTTTGCTCCTGGAATTTCTATCAAGTGATGAATTGTTAATCAGTTGCAATGCCCTCCCCTTAGTCCAAGAGTTCCATACCTGTTACATGTTTCCAATAAGATATTCTGGTTCCAGCTCCATGTACCTTCAGATAACCACATTTCAATTAGGATGAAAGTTCTACTTACTTCAGTAAGGAGATTCACTGCTTTGTTAGACTCATCAGAGCTCCCGTTCCTTCTCCCGGTTATAATCTCCAGGACTAAAATACCGTAGCTGAATACATCTATCTTTGGTGACACATTTCCAGACAAGGCATACTCGGCGCCATATATCCGCTGCGAACGAATAACAAGTATTCATAGACTCTATAAGCCACATTGGTATATAGTGTTTCAGGATTAAGTTTGGTGTACAAGCTTACAATGTTCCAGCCACGCTTGCAGTCTTGGTCTGAGTATGATCACCTCCTAGCAGCCTGGCCAATCCAAAGTCTGCAATTTTCGGGTTCATGTTTTCATCAAGTAAAATATTATTTGCTTTCAGATCCCGGTGAACAACCCTTATGCTCGAATCTTCGTGGAGATATAGTATACCCTTGGCGATTCCAAGAATGATGTTGTACTTTTGGTCCCATTCTAGAGCATCTCTTCTACTAGGATCTGTTTCAAAAATAATATGGCCAACAAAAGTTAAATAGGTTGATCATGCTGCAGGATGTATAAATATGCCAATACACGCTCATGCAAGAAGAAATCTGACAGTAACTTATATTTGTACGCACAGTCTTGTCCACCTTTAGAACTAGCTTGCCATATATGCTACAGCGAATAGTTACTACTTGATGTGCTGCTGCCCATGGTGCTCAAGCCCAGTCAGTTCTCACAAATTTCATTCCATGCTTGCTTTTTAATTAATTTTAGTTGCAATCACCAAGATAAAAGTACACCTAATCAATACCTTATCATTTTTTTAATGAAATGTAACAGAACATAAAAATGCCATAAATAAATAGAAGTTTTGGGAGAAAAGTACCAAACAAAACTTTGTCAAGGCTTCCGTTTTTTACATGTTCATAAACAAGCATCATCCCGTCCTGGTAGGAGCAGAACCCGAGTAATCTAACAAGCTTCTTATGCTGCAGCTCAGCCAATACCTGCACTTCATTGTGCAGCTGGTTCAGTCCCCGTGTAGTACACCGAGACAGTTTCTTCGCTGCTATATCTTGTCCATTTGGGAGTCTTCCCTGCAAAACAGCCCTTATAAAAATAAGAGTGGCTGTAGAAAATTTCCTTGTCCCTTGCAGACATTTTTTACAAAGTTGCTAATTTTTAGGCACCTAAAAGTTGTTAGGAATCGTGCTTGTATTGATATAAGACCAGGAGGCCCAAATATATAGAGGATAGGAGAGTTACAAATATGGAAAAAGGTCTTTAAACAAAAGAGAAAATACAAATAACTCATATATCTCTAACACCTATTCTCAAACTCAAGGTGAGTCATGTACACTGAGTTTGGAGAGATAAAAATCATGTTGAGCTCGGGTTTGTGCCTTCGTTAAGAAACCAGCCAATAAAGGTTCTCTGAAGGCACATAATGAAGATCAACAACAACATCATGTACATGTGCTCGTATATAAGAAGCATCAACATCAATATGCTTGATAAGCTCATGCATGACCGGATCACAAGCAATGCTGAAAGCACATGTACTGTCGGACAAAAGAAGAATCGACATAGAAACAGAAACACCAAAATCCTCAAGAAACAATCGTAACCAAGTAACTTCTGCAGTCACAAGAGCTAGCACGCAACTCAGCCTCTGCACTCTAGCGAGAAACTGCTACCTGCTTCTTAGTCTTCCGAGCAATGAGGGAACCACCAAAAAAAAACACAATAAGTAAAAAGAGAGTGACGATCAGATGAATCACTAGTCCAAGTGGCATCACAATATACCTTTAGCTGTAAGGAGCTAGAGCATGGAAAGACAAACGTCTAGAGATAGTCCCATGAAGAGATCGCAAGACACAAAGCAAGTGACTATAGTGAATCTGAGTCGGAGCCGAAACAAACTGACCCAGAATGTGAACAGAGTACGAGATGCCAGGACGAGTGACACGGAGATAGACTAGACTTCCTACAATGTGACGATAATGAGTACGATCATCAAGTGGCTCACTATCAGTGGGTCGAAGGTGAATATTGAGCTCCATGACAGTCTCAACAGTGAGGTGTAGAGGCGGATCTACAGGAGGGTCAGGGGGGCTCCAGTCCCCCTACCCTCCAAGATATAGTGGAGTCCCCTCTTGAGCCCCACCATAAATTTTGTAGAAAGAGAAGTGGATTTAAATGGTAAAGGTTGAAGATGAATGCAAACATATCACATGTCGATGGAATGCTTCAGTGAAAAAACATTAGTTCAAAGTCTAAATTTATATATGAGAACATTTCAACTTGTGTCTATTAGAGTGTAGTTCAGTCCCCCCTAGGACTTCAGTCTGGATCCGCCACTGGTGCAGTGACCAGTAAGAGAAGCCTGATCAAAAAGATCCTGAATATACTTCTCTTGAGACAGATAAATTTCCACAAAGGTAGAGGAAATCTCAATCACAAGAATGTAACAAAGAGGACCAAGATCTGACATAAAAAACTGCTCAGTTAGACGAGCCTTCACGAAAGCTATGTACTCAGGATCGTCTTCAGTGATGATCATATCATCAACATAGAGAAGAAGCAGAGTATGACCACGAGACGAGGTATGCACAAAGAGCGCAGGGTCATGAGCACTGGCAGAAAGGACTGCAGCAGTGATCACTGATGCGAACTGCTGAAACCAAGCACGAGGAGCTTGCTTGAGGATATAAAGGGAGCGACGAAGGTGACTGATTGTATGCTCAGGAACAAAATACCTAAGCGGTGGCTGCATGTAAACCTCCTCATACAGCTCACCATTAAGAAAGGCATTCTTGATATCAAGTTGAGAGATAGACCACGCACGAACAGAGATCACAACAAGAAGAGTGCGAATAGTGGTCATGTGACCAACAGAGCAAAAGTCTCATCATAGCCACGTCCGTGTTACTGCTGGAATCCATGGGCGACTAATCGAGCCTTATAATGCTCAAGTGAACCATCCGAGCGGGTCTTAATCTTATAGACTCACTTACAGGTGATAGAGCGAACACATGGGGGACAAAGCACAAGATCCCACATGCCAGTGCGCTCAAGAGCAGCAACCTCCTTGGTCATCATATGTTGTCATTCTGAATGAAGAATAACATCACGATATGTAGTCAGTTCAGAAAGAACGGTAGCAGCACAACTAGGAGGAGAGTACTGATCAGGAGGCTGACGAGAGCGATGGCCACGTCCAAGAGACTGATCAGGAGAAGAATCACCAGAAGGAGATGATTCTTCAGAAGAAGATGGGCATTCAGACGAAGATGACTCAACTGAAGTGAATGGATCATCAGACGAAGGTGCAACTCGTCGAGTGTAGATTTGTGTCACAGAAGGCTTCATAGTATAGTTAGAGACCATAGAAGAAGGCTCCAAAGAAGACATTGTGGTACGCGGCAGGAGGTAAACTAGCAACGGTTGTATCTCGGAGAAATAGTAACAAAATCGGATCGACCAAGGATACAGAAGGAGTATCCGAAGAATGAGGAGGATAGAAAGGACGCGTCTCATCAAAGACAACATCCCGTGAGATCCTCATCCCCCGACCAACATGATCCCAACAACGATACCCCTTATGCTTAACATTGTATCCAAGAAAAGCACACTCGACCGATTGAGCTGTGAGCTTTGTACGCTCACGAGGTGCGAGCAACACATAGCACACACAACCAAAAAGACGAAGACTGGTGTAGTCCGGCGTCTTGCCAGTAAGACGTCGAAAAGGAATCTCATCCTGAAGAGCAGAGGAAGGCTAAATATTAGTCAGGTAAGTGGCAGTAGAAACAACCTCAGCCCAAAAGTAAGGGGGAACAAAGGAAGAAAGCAGAAGAGTACGCAGTCTCAAGGAGATGTCGATGTTTTCGCTCGGCCACACCCACACTATTCTGGGCATGAGTGTCAGGACAAGAAAACTGAGCAAGAGTATCTTGCTCAGAAAGAACCCGAAGAAGAGCATTAGAAAGATACTCACCAGCGGAATCAGCACGAAAAACATGAATAGACGTGTTAAAATGAGTGCGAATCATAGCTGAAAAAGTTTTATAGATATACAAAGTCGCACTGCGATGTTTCATATAGTAAATCCATGTGTGTCGAGCAAAGTCATCTATAAAAATAATGTAATATTGATGTCCTCCTTTGAAAACAAAAGGAGTTGGACTCCATACATCTGAATGAACAAGATCGAATGGGCGGTCAGACACTAAATCACTAGAATGATAAGGGGGCTGAATATATTTCTCTAATCGACAACCCTAACATTGATCTAAAGAATTAGAATCTGAAATTGATCCTAAAATACCACTATACGAACTAAAACTGACAGACGAGAGTCACATAGATGACTCAAACGATGGTGCCACTGAGCAAATGACCAGGTGCACGAAGCAGCAAACGCGGAGCCAACAAGACTAGCAGACGCAGCGGAAGGAAGACGAAGCCAGTCAAGTTCCCAAAGATGATGTAAGTCACGACGACAATGACGAGGGCCAGTACCAACTAGGTGACCCGTGCAACGATCCTCAACATAACAAAGATCAGCATCAATAATCACTCGACAGTTATGAACAGTTAGCTAACCAAGCAGATATAAGCTGCATTGTCAGACCAGGAACATAAGAGACATCAGAAATATGAAAAGAGTAAGATAAAAAAGTGCACTGTCCAACAACGGAAAGAGGATAACTATTGGCGGTTTGAACTGTAAGAGGATGAGATGAGGAACTCAAAGAAGACAGACTGGTACAATAAAAAGTCATATGGAACGAAGTACCAGAATCAAGAATCTATGGACAAGAATCTGGAGCAGAAATGGAAGGTGCAGAAGACTGAGTCACAAAACCAGCAGCTCCTGATGGTGTAGAGGTAAGGAGGTGACGAAGAATCATGAGCATCTGTGCATCTGTAATAGCAAAAACCCCTGAGAGCCTTCAGTGGCAGCACCACCAGCACCATGTGAAGAACAGCGAGCCTGAGTCTTCCTCTTTCTGAAACAGCGTGCCTCCTCTTTCTGAGACGGTAGATCAAAGTCGTCAGGGACGGGGCCAGATCGTCGACGCAAAACAAAACGTCGAACCGACGGGGAAGGCAAAAAAACGTCAAAATAGATTAGAGCAGTAGAGAAACCCTAATTCAGGGTTCTGATTATATCTCATAAATAATGCTTGTATTGATATGAGGTCAGGAGGTCTAAATATATAGAGTACAGAAGAGTTACAAAAATAAGAAAAATCCTTATATAAAAATAAAAATACAAATAACTCTTATATCTCTAACAAAAGTAACATCCTCGTTCATCGTATGCTACAACTTATAATTTTTTCTTTGATGAATACATTAGCAATTTTTCTTATGATCAATACAAAATCATATAAAAATAGAAAAACAACTGACAATAAGCGTATAAATTTTAAAAATAGATCAAACGACTGAGACTATAAGTTCGAAGGAGATACTGAAAATTATCATTTTCGATCTTTTTTATAAAAATGTCGCTTGCATATTGTGGTTGCTTACCCTGTATACGGTACCAAATCCGCCTTCGCCAAGCTTATTATTCTCATGAAAGTTATCGATTGCTTCTTGCAAGGTAGGCAGATCGAACACCGCACATTTTCCCCTTTCAATTTTCTTCGGTGCTAGTGCTGCAAACATGTAAGCAGTGACGTGAGCAACGTAAAGTTTCCGTTGCAAACAGTCAAAGAGTATGTTTCTTACTTCTTTGGCTTTTGGCAGTCTTCCACTTCTTAAAGGACATGAAAGCAGCGGCCAAAATAATCAGCGTCAAGAACACGGAACATGCAACCGCTGCAGCAATTTTTGCTCGTCTGCTTTCCATACCTGCAAGAAGAAACGGTCAAACTTGGACCGCTCACCGCGTATTTGTCATGTCGTTTTCGCCGGACAATGAAGCGACTGATTGTGACGGGACTGGACATGTCTATGTACAGCAAGTAAATATTATAGTTGATCATGGTTACGTGTTGGTGTTATGCATGTGAGATGCCTGGGGAAATCTGATGTAAGTACGCAGGATAATCATTTTTAATCTGGCGAACTACATATAAATTGAAAACGGTTTAGATTATGTAGCACTATCTGTACATCATCAGCATGATCATGGCTACGCCTACACTCGATCTGAATTTCTTGCTCACCGTAACTTTCCTCAAACTTACCTGCTCCGCTTGCCGGTGGAATCGAGTTTTCCAGCACCTGCACGGGTGGGGCGGCCGGCGGTGACGCCGGCGCCGGGAGCTGCAGCAGTGGGGCGCCAGAGAAGAACTGGTACAGCTCGTACCGGTAGTTGCACCGCACGCCGATGAACATCCCGCTTGGACTCCCGCTGAAAAACCTGGGTGCCATCTGGATCACATTCGCGAGGCAGCTCCGGCAACCGGACTGCGACATGTCCGGCGTGCACTGCGCCAGCGCGTAGATCTCGGGGACGCTCCCGCCGGCCGCCGACTCGCTTGTGGCGAACCGCTTAGCCGAGTCGGCCGCCGCGTGGTCGGCGGTGGCTTTGAGGAGCGCGCTCACGGCGGCGTCGAACGCCGCGGCCGGCGCGCTCACGTTCGCCACCTTCGGGAAGTACAGCTCGTCGTTGTCGGCGCCGGCGAGGAAGTTGCGGTTGGAGAACCGGAGGTAGCAGAGGTCGTTGTAGATGGTCACCTCCTTGCTGTACGCGCACAGCTGCTGCGCGTCCTGGAACGCAACCGCCACGCACGCGGCGCAGGTCGAGGCGTTCACGTCGCCGCGGCAGAGCGTGAGGGCGTAGACCATATCCGGCGTGGCGCCGACCTTGCCGGCAGCGAAGAGGGTCGGGGAGGAGGAGGCGTTCCGGGGGAGGATGGTGGAAAGGAGCCCGAGGTTGGACTGGTATGTGCCGTTCTGCGAGAAGTCGCCGCTGTCCCCGCAGAATCGCCATGGCGGCTGAGCTGCGGCGGGCGGCGTAACGAGGAATGCGAATAGGAGGACGGCGAAGGTGGAGGACGAGAAACGGAGCGAGTTGCGGTGCATGGCCATGGCAGTGGGCTACTGCGCTAAAGACGTGGACGAGACTCCGGCAGTGGCATACGGTGTTGATCGATTAGAACGGACGGTCTGACTTTCGGATCAACATCCTCTGCAATACTGCATGTGCAGTAGAAGAGACTGACATGTGGATCCGGTAGGTGCTGGATCCACATGTCAGCCTCTGCTACTGCGCATGCATTATAGCAGAGGATTTCAACCCCTGCCGTGGAAGGGAGGGGCGCGCTTGCCGGATACCAGCCGCACCGCGTGGAGGCACGGACACCGCCTCCCGAGCGGTGGCCTAAGCCGCGGGCGCACACCATCGGCCGCAACCGACGGGAGAGCTGCGACCGCGCCCTTGATCCGGTTTTTTCGGGTGGGGAGAGTGTGGAATGATCTAGGGTTTTGGGGGAGCAGCCGATTTTGATCCTTGCTCAATCATTTTCGTCCGTCAGATTTAGTTAAATGACCAGGATAAAGCGGTGCCCCCTTTGGGCTGATGGGCTGCGCCAGGGGGAGGCGCGGGACGTTAATGGGCCGGTTTTCGGTTTCGGGCTTCGGCCCAGGTTGTTTATGCCCAGCGAGAATTTTTCCCTTTTTCAATTTTTCTTGTTGGGCTGGGCTAGAATATGTTGGGCTGACCGTGGTAGTTTTGGTTCATTGGCTGTTTTAATAATTTTTTCGCATTTTCTGTTTAATAAAGTGATAATTATGTATTTTATTTATATTTTATGCACTGTTTAAATAGAAAATGTTTATGCTCCTCATGTATAACATGTTAATGAGTCAAAATTAAATTTGAACCAACGGGATAATTTAATTTGGATGATTTAATATGTTAATGACGTTGATCATTTTAAGCATCAATAATGATGAATTACGTTTAATATTAAGGATTGATGCTTAATTTGATGATGATGGCTTCAAAATTAATTCTGACCAACGTTGATTTAATTTTGAGTCATGTACTTATATTTAATTACGTTATGCAATTTATGTTATTTCTGCCCAACGGTGATGTAACATATAATTGTATTTTATTGCATGTTTATTTATTTACCAATGTAAATTTATTTTCATGCAATTTTCTGATACTTTTCATGTATAAATGATGACAGCCACTATGACGCCGTTTCGATATGAAAATATCGAACAACTTACGGGCAATAACTTCCCTCGCTGGAAGACCTGCGTTGAAGTGTCCTTAGGGTTTAATCAGTTGGATTATGCCCTAAGGGAAGATAAGCCTACGGCACCCACTCCTGGTGTCGAAGGATATGATGAACTCAAGAGGACTTATGAGCTTAAGTTGGAGAGATGGGAGAATTCCAATTGTGTGGCTCTCCTCGTTATGAACGCATTAATATCTTCGGATATTACAGGTGCCCTTCCAAAGAAAGATACCGCTAAAGAATTTCTTGCTACGGTGGAGGAGCAATTCCAAAGCTCCGAAAAGATTTATGCTCATGAGCTTTTTGCGAAGCTTCTTGAGAAATACACTATGGATGGAAATGTGAGGAGCCACATATTAAGGAAGGTGCATGCATCTTCAAAACTTAAGTCTTTGAAATGTGAATTAAGTGAGAATCTTCTGATTATTATGATATTGGAATCTCTCCCAAGTGAGTTTGATCAATTTAAGATCAACTACAACTCCCTGAAAGAAAAATGGTCACTTGCTGAGATGACTCCTAGAGTTGTCCAGGAAGAAGAAAGAATACTTAAGCAGGTTCAGGACCAAGCTCATTATGTTAATTCTTCCAAAGGGAAGAAGGAGTGGAATGGTCCTGGCCCCTCAAAAGCTCATAAGATGCTATTCAAGAACCAGTCTCCTCAAAAAGGCAAAGGTCCTAGTACTTCTGCTGCGCCTGGCACTTCTAATGCACCTAGGACCTTTGCACCTAAAGGAGAAGTTGTGTGCAAGCACTGCAAGGATAAGGGACATTTCAGAAAGGATTGCCCTGATTTTCTGAAATGGCTAATGAAGAGAGGTAATGATGAAATTACGTTTATTGATGAATCTCTTTATGTTGATTTTTCAAGAAATACATGGTGGATTGACTCAGGTGCAACTGTTCATGTTGCAAATTCTATGCAGGGCTTCCGTACAACCCAAGACCTTCGGGACAGGGGAAGAAGCCTTAAAGTTGCTAATGGAAAAGAAGCGGAGGTTCAAGCTGTGGGATCTCTCACATTAAAGCTGCATTCAGGACATCCGCTTAGATTAAATAATGTTCTTTATGTTCCTTCCTTGAGTAGGAATCTCATTTCAGTTTCATGTTTAGATGATGACAATTATGCTTGCTTATTTGGTAATGGACAATGTAGTTTGATGCATTGTAATAAAAATGTTGGCCTCGCCTTCCGACGAGGAAAGTTATATATGTTATCTCTACATGATTCTGTTATGCACGTAAATGATGATTATGGTGATGATCATTTGAAGTACAACGCTGAAAAGAAGTGGAAAGGCGTTAGTACCTCATCGAAATTGTGGCACCGTCGCCTTTGCCACATTTCGAGGGGGAGAATTGAATGATTAATAAAAAATGATACGCTTCTTCCACTTGACTTTTCAGACGCTGATTGTTGCATTGATTGCATTAAAGGAAAATATGTTAAGACGATAAAGAAGGGAGCGACAAGAGCCACTAAAGTCTTAGAGCTCATTCATACTGACATATGCGGGCCTTTTAACATTAAATCCGTAGATGGTTTTGATTCATTCATAACCTTCACGGATGATTTTTCCCGCTATGGATATATTTATCCCATACGTGATCGATCGGAGGCTTTGAATAAATTTAAAGTTTTTAAAGCCGAAGTTGAGAATCAACTTAACGAAAAGATCAAAGTAGTACGGTCTGATCGCGGGGGAGAATATTACGGAAAACACGCTCCTTATGGGCAAATTCCAGGACCTTTTGCGAGGTTTCTAGTTGAGAATGGAATTGTTGCTCAATACTCAATGCCTGGTGAACCTCAGCAAAACGGTGTGGCCGAGCGACGCAATCGCACACTAATGGACATGGTGCGAAGCATGCTTAGTCACGCAAGTTTACCAGTAAGCCTATAGATGGAGGCTTTAAAGACAGCTGCACACGTACTTAATCTTGCTTCAACTAAAGCAGCACTGAACACACCTTACGAGATGTGGACGGGAAAGAAACACAGCTTGAATTATTTACGTGTGTGGGGTTGTCCTGCAGAAGCTAAAGTGTTCAATCCACAACTTAAGAAATTAGACCCAAAGACAGTCAGCTGTTTCTTCATTAGGTACCCTCAACGGGGAAAGGGATATCGCTTTTATAGTCCAAATCACGTGACGAAATTTGTAGAGACAAGACAAGCGGTATTTTTTGAGGATGATGTCACGGAAGTGAGGAAGATTGATCTTGAGGAGAAACGGGTTTACGTACCATCCCCGAATATCCAAGAGTTCATCTTTCCATTTAAAAATGTTGTCGTGACACCGGACCCTCCTCTCGTTCATTCCGGTAATAATGAAAATATTGCTACAAACGAAAATGAGGAAGTGAACGAGAATCCGGAACCGGAGATTGATCTTCCACCAGCCCCTCCGTTGCGTAGATCGCAACGTGAAAGAAGAAATCCCATCCCAGATGACTATGTCACCTACATGACTCATGACGTAAGTGACATGGGTAAAGTGGAAGATCCTTCTTCTTATAAAGAAGCTATGAAAAGTGAAAATTCGTCTAAATGACTTATAGCTATGGAAGACGAATTAAAGTCAATGGGCACTAATGATGTTTGGGACTTAGTAGAAATTTCCGAAGGAGCTAAAAGAGTTGGATGCAAATGGGTTTACAAAATCAAATATGACTCCAAAGGAAATATCGAAAGGTTCAAAGCGAGACTGGTGGCTAAAGGGTTTACACAACGAGAAGGAATCGATTATAACGAAACCTTTTCTCCAGTGTCAACCAAAGATTCATTCAGAATCGTGATGGCATTGACAGCTCATTATGACTTAGAGTTACACCAAATGGATGTTAAAACTGCATTCTTAAATGGTGATTTAAATGAAGATGTATATATGGCACAACCGGAAGGTTTTGTCGTTGAAGGAAAAGAACACATGACATGTCGTCTGAAGAAATCCATTTATGGCTTGAAGCAAGCCTCAAGACAATGGTACTTAAAGTTCGATAAAGTGATTTGAACTTTTGGTTTCACGGAAAATACTGTGGACAACTGCATATACATAAAATTTAAGGGCAGTAAGTTCACAATTTTGGTCCTATATGTGGATGACATACTTTTGGCTTGTAGCGATAAGAACATGTTACATGAAACCAAAAGCTTTCTGTCGTCAAACTTTGATATGAAGGATCTCGGTGAAGCCTCTTACGTTCTAGGCATTGAAATTCATCGAGATAGGTCCAAGTACACATTAGGACTATCACAAAAGACATACTTTGAGAGAGTACTAAAGAAATTCAATATGCATAAGTGCTCTCCCACGCCTGCTCCAATAGTTAAGGGCGATAAATTTAGGACATTTCAATGTCCAAGGAACCAAATTGAATCTGGCCAGATGAAGTCGGTTCCATATGCTTCAGCTGTCGGAAGCATTATGTACGCTCAAGTTTGTACGTGCCCTGACTTAGCCTTTGTAACGGGAATGCTTGGCAGATTCCAATCAAATCCAGGAATGGATCACTGGAAGGCCGCAAAGAAAGTCTTGCGTTATATGCAAGGTACTAAAGATCTCATGCTAACATATCGAAGATCTGATAACCTAGAAGTTGTTGGTTATTCAGATGCTGATTTCGCCGGCTGTGTGGATAGTAAGAAATCCACGTCAGGTTATATATTCACACTGGCTGGAGGAGCTATATCGTGGAAAAGCTCCAAGCAAACGGTGACTGCATCATCCACGATGCAGGCCGAGTTCGTAGCATGTTATGAGGCCACTGGGCAGGCTGTATGGCTAAAGAATTTCATTCCCGGGCTCAAAGTGGTGGACAACATTAACAAGCCACTTGTGCTATACTGCGATAACGAACCCGCAGTTCTCTATGCGAGTAACAACAAGTCAAGTGCTGCTGCCAAGCACATTGACATAAAGTATCATGTTGTGAAAGATAGAATCCAGAATCATACCATTAAAGTTGAACATATCAGTACGACCGATATGCTTGCGGATCCAATGACAAAAGGCTTACCACCCAGCATCTTTCGTAAACACGTTGCCGGCATGGAATTATTGGAAGCCTTATAATTCTGGAAAGTTGGGACCTTTTAAAGAGCCGCTCCCCATAAAGAATAATGTTTCCATTTGAAATATGTTAATGTATTATAAGTGTTGAAGTTCAACAGTTTTAATAAACTGTTGTAACGCTTCACTTTGTACATTATACTTATTAAGAATGGATAATAAAATGAACCAGACGATCAAGGGAGAGAATGTTAGTTGATCTCGGTTCAGTCTGAGAAAAGAAAAGGGAAATAAATTAGTAAAAGGAAAAAGGAAAAAGGAAAAAGAAAAAGGAAGTCTGGTACCAACGGTACCGTGACTCCCGCACAAATCACGCCACGATCGGAGGCGTTTGAAACTGACTCTGGCTCGGTTCCCCTACCGCCTTGCTCTATAAAACGTGATTAGAGGAGAAAACGTGGTTAACCTCAGGGTTAACAACTCCCTAATCCCGAAAGCATACGCAACCCGATCTACACGAGAGCAAGTGCGGTGGGAAGGACAGAGCCTTCCTCGTCGTCTTCAATCTGCAAGAAGACACTAATGGCCGCCAACGGATCTTCATCCTGTAAGTGTGCTAATCCCCTCTCTTATGATGTTTATTAGGTGCATAAACAGTGATTAAGATTCATGCTTAATGTTCATGCCTAAAGATTAAACCTAACACATGTAACCACTGTCACAAGAACATCATATTATGGAGGAATGTGTAGAATACAAACTTACAAGGGCCATGCTATCATGACTCACTAGGTTCCGACGACGCGGTTTGTGACATCTTGTGTTTGGTCACCACCGAATAGCCTTGCTAAGCCAAAATCTGAGATCCTAGGATTGTAGTTAGAATCCAGCAGAACGTTACTCGCTTTGAGGTCCCGGTGAATTATCTTCACTTGAGAATCTTCATGAAGATATTGCAAGCCTCGTGCAATCCCATTAACTATCTTAAATCTCTTTCCCCAGCCAAGCTCACTACGCTTCTCAGGATCTGTCAGAGAAAAACAGAAAACTTAGAAATGCACAGCATATTTCAGTTGTACTGTTGCTAAAAGATGGTGAGTAACATACCGAAAAGAATGGTGTCAAGACTTTTGTTGGGCATATACTCATAGACAAGTAATCTTTCATGGTCTTCCAAGCAAACACCAACAAGCCTCACCAAATTCTTATGTTGGAGCTTAGCAACCAGAACAAGCTCATTTTTCAATTCCCCAATCCCTTGTCGAGAACTCTGTGAGAGCCTTTTTACAGCAATTTCTTGATAGTCAGGGAGGATTCCCTGTACAAATGATGATAATAAGTCACTAAAACAGAAAAATATACAAAAAAATTATAATAAATATGATTGGCACCTTATAAACAGCTCCAAAACCTCCTTCCCCAAGTTTATTGCCTTCATCAAAGTTCGCTGTTGCAACCCGTAGGGTTGATATATCAATAATGAGTGACTCGATACTTTGTATATCCTCTGGATTAGTCGTATCTGTCATAAGAGAACAAGAATTTAATAGCGATGCAACACATTAATGCAGTTTTGAATTTCAATTCTACATGAGTATGATGTAAAGGTAGGCTAATAAAAAAAGGTTGATTTTTTACTTTTTAGAACTTTTTGCATAACAATACCATCTTATAGCACAAAACAGATGAATTTGAATTAACTGAACTACATAACCAGTGAAGATACTAGTAAGGGCTTTCCTGATGTTTTCCTCTTCCTCGTCCAGATACAAGAGCAAATCATTACAGTTGCCAGTATCACTGCAACTATAGGCAATGCAATGGCCAAAATTTTACTGGTCTTGTTTCCTGTTGGTCCTGTAAATCAAAAGGGACAATTTAACTTGATGCACACTAAAGAGAATATAACAAGAATGATGAAGAGATTATGCATCTGCTTCCATGACACGTATTTACTAACAGCGGCAAGATTTATTTATTACTGCTATCATAAGACAGAAACAAAACTAACTCATGTCCCAAGCCCGGATAAAGGCAGTGTTTTGAATCAGCGCCTGGACGCTTAGACAGGCGCCTAGGCGAGCACCAGGCGAGGGAGTATTTCAGCGGTGAGGCAGGTAGGGGGGGGGGGGGGGGGGATGGGTAGAGAAGAGGCGGAGCCGAGACCGCCGTAACTGGCGGAGGCGAGACCGCCTGACCAGAAGAGAGGCAGAGCGAGCAGAGAGAACTAAGGATGGGCGGTAGCGGAGGGGTGGCTGGGTGGGGAAATAATAAAGGCCCAGTCGGCCCAATAGAATCACATCCATCTATTTTATCCAACGGTGCTCATGCCCCTTCCTTTCCTAACCCTAATATCAGCTGCCTAGCTGCCTCCAGCGGTCCAGCCCACCACCGAGGTTCTTCTTCCTCATACGGCGGCACTCCCCTTCATCCCCGTCACCTCCTCCGGCCGCCGTCCGATGCTCCCCTGCTCCTCCGGCCGCGTGTGCTCTCTCCCTGCCTGTTGCTCCCTCCACCGTTCACCTGGTAGCCGCCCACCGTCGTCCTAGGCGCCGCCAGGCGAGTCGACCGGCCATGGCGTCCAGGTCGGAGCGCCTAGACGGCTAGGCGGGGCGACGCCTCAAAAACACTGGATAAAGGAGGGGGGGGGGTTGTGATAGGCTTGGCAAGCCAACAACTATATTTAGTCATTCTTATGGAAATGAAACCCATTACTGTTGAGTTTCATTTCTAGCCGACCTCAACTTGCTTGAGACAAAAGCTTGATGTAACACCCACTATTTTAGAGAGGAAAAAAAATTGTAAAAATTAATTTTTCAAGAAGTAAAATCATTTTCTTGGGAATAAAATTCATATAAGACAAGATGCATCATATTTGAATGATTGTGTGAATTTTTGAAAATTCAAATTCGCTAGAAATTTGGTTTACAAATTCAAAACATAAAACAAAAGAAAAAGAAAACAGAAAAGAAAAAGAAAAAGGAAAAGAAAAAGGAAAAACGCTCCTGGGCCGAATTCCCCAATCCGACCCAATTTTCCCCGCTCTCCCGCGCCGGCCCGCGCCTCCTCTCCCCTCCCTCTCTCTCTGTCAGTCGGGCCCCGCGCGCCAGCCTCTCCCCGCGTCGCACCCTCTCTCCCCCTCGCTGCTAGCCGGCCCCGCCTGTCAGACCCGTCGCCCACCTCCCGTCGCGCCCGCGCCGTAATGCCTGCATGCGATAACACCGCGCCGCCCACTCATTTTCCCCCTCTTCATTCCCAGCCGTTTCACCCTAATCAAATGTCGCGTCGTGCCCATGATGGCCGCCGACCGTTTCTACTCCGAATCCCCTATAAAAACCCGGCCATTCCCCTCAATTTCCTCACCCCGGCGATCAAAACCCTAGCTTCGACAAGCTCGGTAATGGCGCCACTGTTCCCGACTTTCCACCCACTTCTACTCCTCGGGAGTTTGCCTAACACCTTTCCCGTGTTGTTAGGAGTCTGCCGGACATCACCGTTGGGGTGGAACGTCGTTGCGTCACCGATTCCATCGTCGCCGACGAGCTCCTCCGCCGTCCATCGTCGCCGACCACCCTCCGTCCAATTTTCGGCCGTGCGACAACCTCTGGTGAGACCCCCGTGCCCTCCTCATCGTTTTGCACTAGTCAGATGTGCCCCAAAGCGTCTGTAGCGTATTTTCGTTCAACTCCGGCGAGGTCGCCGCCGCACTCGCGTTGCCGCCGCCGCGCGCCGCCCCTGTGCCGTCGCTCCCGCCTCTCGGGGTGACGTGGCCCCCTCTCGGCCGTTCATTTTGAACGGGCGGCCGAGATTAAAACCAAGCGTACCGCTTCGGTTAATAAAATCTGAGCCATCCAATTTAAAATCAACGGCCCACGTTCAAATTAGTTTTCCAGCCGCCGGAATTTCACTCAGGCACCTGGAAACTTGCGGGCTACCCCTTGAGGTATTCTAAAATTCAAGTCTAACCCCTGTAAATGTTGAACTAGCCCCTAGACTTTTTAGAAATTAGGGAAATACTGGTAAATTGAATAAAAAGTGTTTTTAAGCCCCTGGAAAATTATAAAATGGCAAATAAAATCTGGAAAAATTGTAGAATAATCCCTAGACTTAATAAAAATTATTTTTAACCTCTGGAACAGTTCTGTATTTGCAGAAAAGCCCCTGTTAGTTCTAAAAATTAAATAAAAGTCCTTACTTTGTATAAAATAAATATAAAAATAGATTTAAATATGTTTTATTTATTTTCCTTTCTGTATTATTTTTATTAATTCATTTAAATTGCTGAAATGGTCATAAAAATACTTTTAAGTATATTTAGTTCATAAAAATTGTTTTGCACATAGAAATAATTAGTAAAAATAATGTAAAATTGTAAAAATTATATTATTGATTATAAATCTGTTTTAAGCTTATTTTGAAGGATAAAATTTCTAGAAAATAATTTTAGGGTTCTAATAAGTATAAAAATGGTATAAAAATCTATAAAAATATGTTTTACTCACTAAAATTTCATTTAACTTTAAATTCTCATCAACAAATGTATGTCTATAATAAAAATCAACCCTGAAATCACTTTTGAGTAGGAATTTGCGTTTATTTGAATATTGTGCATTTTTCTACGTTCTTATTGTATGTTATTTTTCGTGCAACGACGTAATTTAGAGTCGGGGCCAGAACCCACCCTTAACCTTCAAGAGCAGCAGTTTTCCGACGACCCCGAGACACAGTTTGGAGGCAAGTTCCTTGACCATCTTGCACCTTTTTTGTTAAGTTTTAGTTAGTTGCATGCCTAATTAAAATATGAAACCTATGTTATGTTTTCCTAGATTTTCCACAATATTCCTTGTCAACATGGTTTGGGCATTTTATTATTATTTAGAATACGCTTAGCCATGCTTAATTGAAATATGATCTATTAATTTACAAGTTTACATTTGAAGTACTTTGATTCATGAATTGATGGCTATAATGGAAATTAGTAGATAGGAATCTGATAGGGGGTTTTGTATGGATTGGTGCATGCGTGCACAAGACCTTGGTTTGGGGCTTGACACCTATCGGATTCTAAGGACCGGTTTATGGAAGAAGGTGCTAAAACATTTAGTATCACCACAAAATTGTATATGGGACAACTTGGTTTAGTAATTTGGTTTCTCCCGATGTAGCATAGGTAATTGATCGGGCGGGGAATGGGCTTTGCCTTGGGATCCGCATGGCTCAAGAGGGGGCTTCTCCTGGCGGAGGGAAAATAGACTCCAGGTGCCGGAGCGGTGAAATCTTAGAGTACCCATTGCAAGTCGGAAGAACCATCGGAAACACCTCGTAGTGATCTCCTGGCCACACACCTACGGAAGTGTGTATTGTGGTTAGCTACCACGGGCATCAGGAAGGTTTACCTTAGTCCACCTGGCAACAGGGGACGAAATCACGAACTGTGGGTAAAGGATACACACTCTGCAGAGTTTTGTCAAACTGTCTAGACAGCCGTGCTCACGGACACGAGCGGCTTGGAAACCAAATTCATAATTAGCACATGGTTACTCAATGGATGGTTTGAGATTGGTTTAATCTGGATTAATTTTGGGATGTTGGTTGGGATTTCACCTAGTTGTAGGTGCTTAATAAACAATTAAGAGTAGGTTGTTACTTGCCTTCCTTGTTGTGAACCACACATGACATAACTTTCCAACTTGCGAGTACCGTTAGTACTCAAACTTGTTAGTTGCATATTCCCCCCCCCCCCTCCCCCAGTCTATGAAGACGCAGAGGTGGAGAACCAGGACTTCTACGGAGACCCCGAAGAGATGTTCTAGGCTGGCGCTCCCCTGTGCAACGCCTGTGTTTGGAGCCCTTGTTATGTTTTCCGGTTGCTTGTGTACTTTTATTTTAGACCTGGATGGTCATTTATATAATAAGGTGATGTAATCGAACATGGTATTATCTTTGGTATTTCACTTTCGTCTACACATGTATGAGTTGAACTGATCCTGGCATACATGTGGAAACCATTTGATTGTCTTCTTATTACCAGGTGTGACACTTGAGTGTTGTTGTTTAAGACAGAAACAAAAGAATGATCTCTCTGTTTTTTTTTCTGTTGTGCACAATCATGCAAGCTTGTTCGAATTGACCGTGTCCTTGTATACAGGAATCGTGAACGTCAGACCAGATGATAAAGCATATTAAAAATGGAAAACCTTGTTTCTCCTGATAGCTACGGGACTGCACAGAAGTCAAGATCAAACAAAGAAAACTACAAAAGAAGAGGATAACTTGGTTTTTTATATAACCTACTAAAGCGTAATAGACTATGTTCGTCACATACTTGTCTTCTAATTATTTTTATCCATCACCAAAGAAAGTAATTGGTTCAATGGAAAGAAAACAAACAATAGAAAATACTTCAACAAAGATGTAGACACACGTCAGTTCCTTAATTCAGATAAGTTTGCTACAAGTATAGCCTCGGAATTGAACCATCGTTCCAAGTTCATATAATAGAATCAAGCATCATGGCTATGTTTCGAACCGAAAAAAAATCATATAAAAAGTTTCAGAAACTATTTTTGTGCAGATATATAATTCCAGTCCATCTGAAAGTGCTCTTCAGAATTCATAGAACCTCACTGTTCTTCGTCCAAGAATTGCAAAATTTATCGACTGAATAAACTGAATCGTGCGCAAGGATTCAAAATGACAACCCCAAACTCACCTCCTCCGGTCGTGGGCGGCGTCACGTTCACCGCGGCGGGCGCCGGCGCCGGCGCATCCACGGCTGGTTCGGGAAGCTGAACCAGAGGGCTGCTGGTGAAGAAGGAATACTGCTCATACCTGTAGTTGCACCGCGGTCCGACGATCCGGCCACCTTGCTTCCCGCTGAAATACTGGGGACCCATCTGAATTATACCCCAGAGGCAGCTCCGGCAGTCAGCCGGCTGCATGTCCGGAGTGCACTGCGCCAGCACGTACAGCTTCGGTTTTTCGCTGTCGAAGGATTGGAACTCCTCCACCGCGGTGCCGAAAAAGAAATTGGAGGCCGCGTAGTCGGCTGTGGTGTTGAGGAGTACCGCCACGGCGGCATCGAACACATTGAACGGCGCCGACACGTTCTGCGTGTTCAAGAGGATGAGGACGGGGTCGCCGTTGCCGTAGGAGTTGAGGAAGTTCGTGTAGGAGTAGCGGAGGAGGCAGGGGTCGTAGAAGACGGTTGCGCCCTTATTGTAAGCGCACAGCTGCTGCGCGTCCTTGAAAGCGGTGACGACGCAGGACTCGCAGGCGGAGGCGTTGGTGTCGCCGCGGCACAGCGCGAGAGCGAAGACCATGTTGGGGACGGTGCCGGTGCTCGCCTTCGCGAAGAGCGTACGGGAGGTGGAGGCGGAGGCGTTCTTGGGGAGCGTGGCGGCGAGGCTCTGGATGTTGGCCTGGTAGGTGCTGTTGGCAGCGTAGTTGACGCTGGTGTCGCAGAACGGGTTGCCCAGAGGGCCGCCGGCGGCGAGCGGCGCGAGGGTAAAGGCGAGGAGGACCGACGTGGCGGCCGCCGCGAGGTAGGTGACTAGGTGGCTGTGGCGGCGCGCAGCCATGGCCATGGCTGGTGGGCGACGGCAGAGAAAGCGGCGGTGGCGAAGTCGAATGGACTGAGGACGAGTGCATAGGGGCGGCCATAGCTTTGACTCGTGTTTTCTTTTTTGAAATACAAAGGCGTTCACATCCTCTGCAGTAACTGCGACTGACATGTGGACCGTGGGGTTGGATTGACTTGACTGGCAACACTGACATAGTGGGACAAGATTCAATACGTGCAGGGCCCAGCTAGCGACTACCGGGCCGGGGACTACCAGATTCTATACGTCACCCGGCTCCAGCCAGTCTCATCTTCCCTGCCGTGCCTGTAGTCCGTAGCTGCACCTGCACCGCAACTTCATCGTGCTCCGGAGACGTCGCTTTTAGTCGACCTAATCAAAGTTTCCTCTTTTGGTCAAACTTATCAGATTTTTCTCTTTTAATTAATCAAGATTGAAAATGGAATATATATATATATATATATGCACACATTCCAGTGCGATAGAAAGGGTGGTAAAAAACACCCAGAAGTGAATATTAAACAAAGCTCAACCATTGTGATACTCTTTTTGCCTAAATTGTAAATATTTCTTTTGAATTTCTCAAATTTTCTCAGTTCTGAGAAACTTAAAATTTATTTCGAATAGAAACAATTATTTATGATGGTCGCCTTGGTCATGTCGGTAGTAACATCCTTGGATTACGTAACGCGGTGAATAGAGTGTAAGCAGAGTAGGCGGGTCCTGGTGGTCGTCGTGTGTAACATCTCAAAGATTTTAAAATTTGGCTAATTCAAATGTAAAAGGGATTTTCGAATTTTTATTTCCAAAACTCTTCTTCAGCCATCCGAATCTCGAGGGCGAGATTTATTTTAAGGGGGTAGAATTGTAACACCCTGATTTTCGAGTTTTGGCAAACTTAAAAACATAAATGGGAATTTAGAGTTAATATTAAGAAGAAATTGTTTTTATAAAGAAAATTATAAAATATATGCATCTCATATTGCATTTTGCATTCATCCTCAAGCATTGAAAATTAGTTACCAAAATAAATATGCTAAAGGTAATTTATTTGTCATAACAAATATGAGATAAAAGAAATAAGTAAAACTAAATAAATATATGTATGAGTAAAAGTTTAATTATATGATGAATTCATGGAAAACCATTAAGCACGATGGAAAGGAACAAACATAAAAAAATTAGAAATAAAGAAGCAAGTAAAAATTGAGCCAGACACCGAAATTGTCTGAAAAATAGCGGACTAGTCCGAATACCCTTATTGGACAATAACGGACTTATCCGGACCTATCCCGGACTAGTCCGGTATGCACAAGCTTAATCATATTTCCCTCCACCATGGACTTGTCCGTTACAACAACACACTAGTCTGAAGTCTCTTACTGTACAACCTCGGACTTGTCCTGCACGATATCGGACTTGTCCGAAATACCTCTCTGTACTAGAACGGATTTGTCCGGTATTAAACGGACTAGTTCGATACTCTGCAGTTTGATGTATTTTAACACTTCACCATACTATATATATATATATATATATATATATATATATAATAAATATTAGAGTCAACCGCTAATCTGATCACGGACCGCACAAAATGTCTTGCTGCAAGCAACAGAAAAACAAACAAATAAATAATAAATAAAGAGATAAATAAATACTAGTTAATAAAGAAAGAAAAAAAGTCAACTCCTCTAAACCAGTAGCACTAACTGCACGTAATCTCTGGCTGCACGTAGAAACTAGGCTACTGAAACCGAACTATGGCCGCACAGCCTGGCCGCATAAACAAAACAAAAAGAAAAGGTAGAAACTCACCCGACAGCCAGAGACTAAAAGAAAAAAAAGGTCAACAGCCTGCGTCCTCCATCTGGACTGTGCCTCTGCCCGGAAGCTTCCAGGCATGCCGAGCGGGACTCAAGTCCCGACTCTCTGGCAGCGCACCGCTAAGGAAAATAAAAGGAAACGAAAGAAAAAAAATCAAACCCAGAAGCCCTGCCGCAGCCGGAGACACACGCGCCTGCCCAGGACACGGCTTCTCTCCTCCCGTTTGTCCTCCCATGCGTCCTCCTGATGTGTCATCATCTTATTTGTTGTGAATATATGATAGTTAAACGGAGTATTAATGAAAAACCAATAATATTTTGACACGTCAACGGGAGGACGCATGAGAGGACCGAATGGGAGGAGGGAAGCTGCATTCGCCTGCCCATCGGACCCAGCGGGTTTTGCTCGACCGCGCGCGTGCCGCGTGCCTGCGCGCCCGACAGGGCCAGGCCGAGGCCGAGTCGGCCGCGCCCAGCGCCCCAGCGCGTCCTCTTTGAGGCGGCGCTGTAAAATCTGGTGTTGAAATCCGTGGACAACGATTCCTTTTAAAGAAGAGAACTTGTGTATCTAGAGAGAGGAAAAAGAAGAAAAAGTGGAGAAAGCCGTCGTCCGCTCGAGATCGTCGCGTCGCCATCGTCGTGCCGCCGAAAGACTGCTGCGACGTCTACTTCGTCTACGCTACGCCTCCGTTCTGCGATCTTTAAAGCCATCGCATCTACGATAGGGTACGCTTTCCGACACGAATTTTAACGACATATTAGATCTAATAGCCGGAATTTAATCGTAGTTGCACTATAAATTTATTTTCAGCAGCATTAATTTTCGCTAAAACCTCCGTAAACTCGTATGAACTAGTTGCATCTAATTTATAAACAACTGTAGTTAATTAATTATTGAACTTTGCATGCATGCATGTCATCGCATGTGGATTAATTTGTGTGCATCATGTTGATTTGTATGTATATTCTTGTATGTGTGATCACGAGTATAGGAAAGTGCTCAAGAGGTCATGTACGAGGATTTCCAGAACCAAGACTTCGAAGCGCTTGAGCAACTCTATCCGTCAGAGCAAGACAAGTGTCCTTGAAGCATATTGATCCCGTTTTGAAATAAATGTTTTGTTTGCAAAATTGCATGCTTGTGTCAATTTGATGGGAATCCTATGATAGGAAGTTTACTAGCTTTGTTTAACCACCATTGTCACATGGAATTATAGTAGAGAGTCGGGATGGGTTTTTTACCTTTTTGCTTCGCTTAATTAACTGAGATGGGAAAAATATTATACATTTAATTATGTATTAATGATATTCTGGTTAATGTGAATTGGTCAATATGATGTGGTAATGAGTGATCTAAGCAAGTCTGGTATGTGGATGGGTTGGATGTTATGGTGGTTGCTTGATTTAGATCTAAGGACCGGTTCATGCGAGAATAGGCGAGGACTACAGTGCCACCACAAGGCCAAGTATGGGTGCGGCGTAGCTGATTAATTAGAGTATTGCTGATATTGCGCGGATCATTTGGCGCACGGGGAAGGGAAGTCAGATTTGGTTTGGATTTGTGGCAGGGACTCTCTGGGATCCGAATGGCACAAGAGGGGGCTCTTGGTTGAAGATGTGCTCTGTATGAGACATCGACACTGGTGAAACCTTGATGGGTCCGTACATGCTAGTAGTTCCTTTGTAAAGGCTATTTTGTGATCTCTTGGCCATACACCAAAGGAAGTGTAATTGACATAAGGGAGGTTTTTTAGTCGCCGACGGGTGATAAAATCACAAACACATGGGTAAAGCGGTACAAACTCTGCAGAGTAATAAAACTATCATGATAGCCGTGCTTCCGGTTAAGAGCGTCTTGATGACCTACATGATTAGAGGGAATTCAGTATTTGGATGGTATTTGGGATGGTTATGGTTGATATTATGGTTATGGATGGTTATGAATTGAATTCTGGTATTGAATATGGATATTGGTATATGATGATGGATATGGAATATGGACTGGTATTATGATAACTACATGGCTTATGATGGGTTTATTTCATATACATGTAATGTATTGCTTTTCAAATGTTTTTAATGTACTTTTCAGCACTTATCCATTATTATATTCGTCATTTGTATCAGCTACATGTCATACTTTCCACACTTGCTGAGTACGATATGTACTCACTCTTGCAATCCCCCCACCAACAGTTTCAAGTGATGGTTGGGAGTGTATTGAGGATAATGCGAAGTTCTAGGCTGTGTGCTGCCGTCGACTTGCCTGTGGTGTTGCATGGAGTTGCGCTATCCCTTATGCTTAGTTGCTTAGTCACTTAATTAGTTTATTTCCGCTGCATTAGTTGAACTTGTCATTAATATTCATTAGAGCTTGTATTCAAGGATATTATGATTTCTGTAATAAAATTTGGTTAATTAATCTTGTTCTGTGGTAATTATCTATTTATCAATTGTGAATCACTTGTGTATGTGTGTTAAACATCCTGGGCACACATACACTGCACTTGGTTTATTTTTCGGAACCGGGTGTCACATCGTGTGTCTAGTGTGTTATGATGGTTGACTGGTCTTAGATTAGGCTGTGTTTGGGAGCACAATATTTCAATACTAAAGTTTTAGAAACTATAATTTTTAAAATGACATAGCAATACCTAAGTATTTCAATAACACAGTTTTGTAATACCACGGTTTTGCAATACATAAAACTGTTTGGGAGCAAAGTAGCAAGCAAGAAGAGAAGAACTTTGGTTCGGATCGAAGTTTTTTATACCCTAAAAATACCATAGTATAGACAAAACCATAGTTTTCAATACATAGTTTTTGAGTTGGTTGTCAAACACCATTCTGTATAAAATACTATAGTAATCTCAAATACCACGATATTGCTCTAAAACTCCAAAAATACTGTGTTTCCAAACATAGCCTTAGTTGCATACAACTATGCTCGATGGTGTTGTAAGTCGAGCAACCTTTAGTGTGTAGTGTGTCGTTTGTCTTTTGGTTTCCACATGGCTAGTGTTTGGGTCACCAGTTGGAGGATATTGTTATCTTTCATATTGTACGATTTTTAGGTCTGGTTTTCCATATAAATTTGGTAATTTTTTCGTATATGATATTACATGGGATTCATTTCCATGAGAATGGCTAAGTTTAGTTGCTGGCTTGCCAAGCCTATCACAACCCCTCCTCCTTTACCCGGGCTTGGGACCGGCTATGTCATTACAACATAGGCGGAGTTCATTACAACATAGGCGAATTTTCATTACAACATAGGCGGAGTTTCATTACAACATAGGCGAAGATGTTTGCCACATGATCAAGATTGGGTGGATGAAGTGGCGACAAGCATCTGGAATCTTATGTGATAAGAAAGTTCCACAAAAATTGAAAGGAAAATTCTATAGGACGGTGATCAGACCTGCGATGCTGTATGGAGCAGAATGTTGGCCAACTAAAAGGCAACATGTCCAACAAATGAGTGTTGCGGAGATGCGCATGCTACGGTGGATGTGCGGTCACACAAGAAGAGACAAAATTAGGAACGAAGTAATACGTGATAGGGTAGGGGTGGCACCGATTGAGGAGAAGCTAGTCCAACATCGCCTACGGTGGTTTGGGCATATCCAGCGGAGACCTTCAGAAGCACCGGTTAACAGTGGGATTATAAAGAGTGGAGAAAATTTTAGGAGGGGTAGAGGTCGACCAAGATTGACATGGCAGGAGGCGGTGAAACAAGATTTAAAGGAGTGGGACATACCTAGAGATTTGGCTCATGATAGGACTGCATGGAAATTAGCAATTCATGTGCCAGAATCTTAGTTTATTCAGAATTTGTTAATCTTATCTTCTTTCTTATTAACCCGTTTCTAGAATAAATAAAATGTAGATTTTTTTTTACTTTCATCTTATTTTCAATTACTTTTCTTCAAAATTGTTGGGTTTCATTTCTAGCCGACCCCAACTTGTTTGGGACAAAGGCTTCGTTGTTGTTGTTGTTGTTGATATTACATGGGAGCTCCTTCTCCTAAAATTTCAAAGGAAAAAATTATTTTTATGATAGTTTGTTTCACGATGAATTCGATAATTATCATTTTCAATCTGCACATTACTTTTGTTATTAGAAGTTTGTCGGTACTCGGCATACCGGGTGCCCTCGCGAATAGGCTAAAAGCACCTAAGTACCCTGCCTCAGCAGGGAGGCAGGGTCCGATGGCGCCACGTATCCAGAAGGTCCGGACTCCGCCATACCTCAGGTACGAGATCCGACGCTGCTACGTGGACCTCAAGACGGGGTCCGACTCCCCCGAAGAGACGGGCTCCCAAGCGGCCACGTGTCCAGCAGGACGGGACCCCGCTCCTCCATAGGAGTGGGCTTCGGTGCTGCCACGTGGTTCGTGGCACTAGGTCGGCCATCTCCCGCGGAGGCGGACTACGGCTCTACCATGTGTCCCGCAATCCTGGATCCACAACTCTCCTTAGTGGTAGGTTCCGGGGCTGCCACGTGGCCCGCAGTACGGGACCCGGTCTCCTCCGTAGAGGCTAGCTCCCGTGTTGCCACGTAACCTGCAACATGTCATGAACGGTGGGTTGCGGTAGTAAAGGGGCGGTGTGCCTTGCCTAAATCGGGCATTGAAGACACCCCTTCCCCAGGCGCATGACGTGGCACATGCCTACTGCCAGGTATTGCTACGCTCAATCGCAACACAGTGAAGACGCCGTAGGCCTACCTCGCTGATGAGTAGTTTAGGCCCAATCTCTCGAAAGGTAAGTCGATTGGGGTGGAGAACTCGACGTTGATAATCCACAGCACTCGTGCAGTTCGAGTACCCCTACAATCACTACACAACTGCTCTGTTGGTTATCAACCGTGTTGCACATTCTTGACCTAGCTAAGAAGGCTAATCCGTGCAAGTGCAACCGAGAATACAAGCAAGAACGTCGAAGACACGATTTGAAATCAAAGTTGGGGTCTCACAAACTGTAGAACGACGATATTATTGATCTAAGAAAAACCCAATTGTTTGTGGTGGCTACTATGGATTATATATAGGTGGGAGGATGTCCAAGGGGGTGTTGGGGTCGTAGCCTAACCCTAAAATACGAAAATAAAAGATGTAGACTTGATACAAGGCCCAATGTCCCAATATGGTGGCGCAACACCTCGATAGATTCTGAAGTCGATTTTGTTTGGATGATTCCCGTCTACTCCGGAAGAATTTTGATATGGGATTAGCTGCATTGGAAAGTTGATCCTCTCCCCTTTCTGTGCATATGTAGAACGTCCAAAACGGAGTTCTTATGCGTCCCGTGCGTCCGTTTTAGTGCGAACTGCTCCTTGACTCCGAGTTGGACACGAATCTGAGTTGGGGTCGGTTTCCATCTTCTTTGAACGTAATATCTGGTCTTCCACGCCCCTAAATCTTCCTCCAATTACTCCTTGAACTTATCCATGGATCCTAATCACAATTAAGTCATTAGGTAGCAATTTATTCTCAAAAATATATAAAGAAACATATAAGAACGAGCTCATCTGTGAAATTAATTGGTGTGTGTGAATTCTATTGATTGCATCTTGTATGTTGAATGGAGTGTTGTGTATATCCATAGGAGTGATGCCCTCATCATCCTCCCCTTCTTGAATTGGAGTCGTCCTCGCCTCCAGTTCATCTTATCTCATGTGTGGGTCCATATGTGCAACGCCATCAAATCCTCTTGTGTGCATCAAAGAAGGAGGCCAAGGTGGTGGACGATATAGTGCACCATCTCCATGTTCTCCATCAAATAAGCATGACCATTCACTTGAGCCAGGATTTCAAGCAAATAAACATTGTGCCATATTTATTTGTTCAATGATAATGTGCATGATCTTATCACTCGCGTCGCCATGTGGGTAGCTTACAGCGACATGACAGTTGGACGGGACATCCCTTGCCATCATCAACGACTACGCATGGGCCACTGTCGTCTGAGGCGGCAAGACAGCGGGTCTTCAAGCCACGATCAGAGGAAGCTTATGCGATAAGCCTTAGATCTTTAGGATAATATCACCCCGGGGCCACCTGTGGGGCCACCGGACCCCACTTGTAAGTTGCCCGGCATTGGGCTATAAAAGGACCGGGAAGCCACGGGACTTCAACTCATACATACTCAACACAAGCATTCACACCCAAGAGAGCACACTCTCCAGCAATACAACTCACACCGTGGAGTAGGGTATTACCCTCCGGCGGCTCGAACCACGTAAAACCACTGTCTCACCATCTCTCATATGCGCAACCTCACTCGAGGACTAAGCCATGCCGATAAAAAACCTCCACGGGCTGCTCGCATAGTAGGTCCGGGGGAAGTATCACAAGAACACTTCGACATTTTGTGCACCAGGTAGGGGCTTTTTCCTCTAAAAAGTGGTTGCACTTTCACCGCAATGGTGTACATCAAGCCTGTAGAAGGCGGTTTCTGTGGTCATCGTGCCGTGACCAAATCCCATGCCTGGGCGGCATAGTGTCGTCCATAACGCCTCCGCATAGACACAGCTAGCCAGGGCAGTGCATCCAGGCACATCCCACCCAGTCGACGCTCTTGGAGCCATCGGCTGCAAGTCCGGAGAGCGCTCTGGCAGCAGCCAGGGCCCTTCTCCACCACCCACCATCCTTGAAGTCTTCTCAGGGAGCGGCTCAGCAGTGGGTCCATGAAATCGACCACCTCGTCATTGCAACCATCAACTCTACCGTAAGAGGGAGATATCACATGTCGCTATCGTGCACGTCGTCCATCGACTGTCGATCTGCCGACTCCCGACTAGCGCTGGTAGGATCTCCATTGTCGACCTGAGGGCCGAGATCGACCGCCGTCGAGCGCATGTATACAGCTGCGTTATCATCAAGCGGCAGCGGGAGAGACGACGCAACTTTGACGTCGAATACGACCCTCAAGGGCCTGAGCAGGAGGCATCCTTCGTCCAAGGTGCACCACAGGTGAACCCTCCACCGCCTCCTCATCAAGATTATGCTGGGTCAACCGCCCCCCTACAATACTCTGTGCAGCAGGTACCACAACAACAGTACTTGGCGCAGCACATGCCACAACAGCAGTTCTTGGTGCAGCACGTGCCATAACAGCAGTACTCGACGTAGCAGGTTTTGCGACAGCATAACATGCCACTGCAAGCTCCGCAGCAGCTGCATGTCATGCAGGCGGCATCACCACATTCACCGTATGATGCACAGCAAACCCCTCAAGGGTGTACCGCCCCGTACGTTTCTCCGGCGAATCCCATCAGAGGGTGCACATCCTTGGCTCAGTACCTCCGCCTGACAACATGGTCACGCAAGTTCCGGCCACACGTGCCAGAGAAGTTTGACGGAAGCATCAACCCCGTCGAGTTCTTGCAGATCTACACAACAACACTCCTTGCTGCAGGAGCGGATGAGCTCACTCTGGCAAACTACTTCCCCATCGCCCTGACCTGCTCAGTTCGGTCATGGCTCATGAACCTACCCGAGGGGTCCATAACCTCTTGGGAAGAGCTCTGCCGACAGTTCACGACAAACTTGGGAAGCTCCTACACGCGCCTCGACACCAAGCTCGACCTCCACGTCGTGTGCCAGCAACCCAAGGAGACCCTGTGATCATTCATTCAACGGTTCTCCTAGGTACACAATTCCATCCCCAAAATCTTGAATGCTTATGTCATAGTGGCATTCCGGCAAGGAGTGCATGATAGGAATATGCTCAACAAGTTAGCCACACACAACGTGCAAAACGTCTCAGAGCTCTTCTCCATCGTCGACCGGTATGCCAGGACGGCAGAAGGCCGTGACTGGCACACACAGCTTGCCACCGGGGTGGGAAAAGCCGACCAGACCAGCGAAGGTGCCACTACCCCGTGTAATGACAAAAAGAATAACAAGAACGGGGATGGCGACTAGAACAAGCTGCTGCAAGGGCGCTTCCGTCACGGCAGTGCGCTAGACCCCCACGCCACAACAAACGCCCACGTCAGCCACCTACTACTAACAACGGTGTCGAGCACTGCCTGGTGCACAAGACTCGCGACCACAACAGGAGCGACTGCCGGGAGATCAGGAGGTGCGTCCAGCGATACCAAGAGCGGGCACAACAGCGTTCTGAAGGCGCACCCTTCTGCCACCGGGAGGGCAAGTAGAAGGCCGGCCCCAAGATCGACGATGACGAGGAGATGGAGTACCAGAAGCAATAACGGGCCATCAAGGTGGTCCACCAGGACAAAGACTCCAACGCCAGCAGCGACCACGAGCGTCGCAAGACACTCCACGTCATCTTTGGGGGGGGAGGTGATGAGGACATCACTTCTATGGATACAAACAACACTCCATTGAACATACAAGATGCAATCAATAGAGTTCATACACAATAATTAATTTCAGAGGTGAGCTTGTTCTTATATGTTTCCTTATATATTTTTGAGCATAGATTGCTACCTAATGATTTAATTGTGATTAGGATCCATGGATAGGTTCAAGGAGTAGTTGGAGGAACTATTAGGGACGTGGAGGACCAGAGAATTCGTTCAAAGAAGATGGAAACCGAGCCAAACTCAAAATCGTGTCCAACTCGGAGTCTACGAGCAGTACGCACTAAAACGGACGCCCAGGATGCATACGAACTCCGTTTTGGACGTTCTACATATGCACGAAAAGGGGAGAGGATAAAATTTAAAATGGCGCCAGTCCCATGTCAAAATTGCTCCGGAGTCTACGGGAATCGTCGAAACAAAATTAAGTCAGAATCTGTCAGGGTGCTGCGCCACCGTATTGGGCCATTGGGCCTTGTATCAAGTCTAAGTCCATTATTTTCGTGTGTTAGGGTTAGTTCACGACCCCAACGCCCCCTTGGACGTCCTCCCACCTATATATACTCCATAGTAGCCGCCATGAACAATTTGGTTTTGCTTATATTAATAATATCGCCGTTCTACGGTTTGTGAAACCCCAACTTCGCGATTTCAGATCGTGTCTACCTTGTTCTTTCTTGTGTTCTCGGTTGCACTTGCAGGAATTAGCCTTCTTGGTGAGGTCAATCGTGTGAAGCAGGGTTGATAACCAACGGAGCGGTGGTGTAGTGATTGCAGGGGTTTTTCGTGTTCTACTCGAGAGCCTCAGATCATCAATGTGGAGATCTCCATCAATCGACTTATCCATTACCTTTCAGAAGATCGAGACTCATCTTTTTCTCATCAGGGGGGGTCTTGGGACCCCACGTCCCGAAATGCGGTCAAGACCCCGCGCTGAGCGATGACCTCAATAGCTCCTACCCCCACTCTGGCACTGCACCACAAGTGGAAGGAGATGCTGATCAGCTTCGACGCCTCCGACTGCCCCAACATGGCAGGAGCTAGGATCCTGCCTCTCCTGGTCACCCCCACTATCGCCAACGTCAAGCTCCACCATGTATTAATATATGGCGGGGTCGGACTGAACCTCATCAACTGTGCGACCTTCGACCAGCTGCAAATCCCGGTGTCCAAGCTCACTCCCTCGAGCCCGTTCTCGGGGGTGTGACCAAGGAACATCATCCCGTACAGCAACATCCACCCCCGAGTGACCTTCGAGGCACCCAAAAACTTCAAGATGGAGAGCATCCTGTTCGAAGTCGCGGAGGTCAGCCTCCCCTTCAACGTCATCATCGGTAGGCCCACATTGTACCGATTCATGGTCGTAACCCACTACGGCTACCTTGTCTTGAAGATGCCGATCCCCTCCGGCGTCTTCAAGATCCGCAAAGACCGCACTGCTACAGTGTTAGCCTTGGAGAAGCTCCAATCACTCACAGTAGACCCAACACCTGTCCCGGGCAGGCGCTGGACCAATTCAGCCTCCGCCGAGTTCGCGTCAGTGCGAGTCATCCGCTGCACCCCGTCTGCAGCCCTCCGATAGCACTGACATTCCTGTCAAAGCTGTCAGGATCAGTTCCGGCTCTGCCCAGACCACCCGCAAGGCGGGGGGGGGGGGGGGGGGCAAGACAGAAAGTGGGGACACCCGCTCATCGCCCCACTGGTAGCTAGTGTCGACAAGTTGCGCGACAACTATCACAGTTACCCTCGGAGCTTTGAGCACTCCTATAAGTTAACCTTACCTTAATAGTAGGATAGTGTAAAGGTTTCATAGAGTCTAGGAGTAGCACTTAGGACAACCAAACTCTGGGAAAGTCAGGTCCATATTGCACAGTCAGCTTAGCCTAGTCCCGAACCCTAAGCTTGTGCACCCTGCCTCCCTAGTCATCTGGAAGCAAGTCGTTGCCTTCTTTTGTAAAAGCCTGTCTCCTCCTATGAAAGCCAATATAAAAGAATCACTGTCTTACTTCATGTTTCCATAAAAATGTTCATTATTTAGTTACTCGTTAATTTTATGATGAAGCATGTTAGACTCATTTTTCGTATATTACCTTCATATTCACGGTTATATGCTCTATATCTCACCCTTGGTAGAGTTGTGCAATCCTACTGCAGGCGGGCCTGCTTGAGATTCCTGCAATCTGTGAGGGGCTCTCATGGCTGCCCCCTTCCTTGGAGTCATGTGACATGAGATGGCCTCCTACGAAAGGTCTACGCCAAGCCGGAGGTCCAGAGGGTGTAAACTGTTTAGTCTAGTCCTGTACCCTAAGCATGCACGCCATGCCTCCCAACACTGCGACCAAGTACTGGGGGCCGGAGAGCTCAAACCCTTAGGAATATGGAGCCGGACCTTGAAGCACTAGCGCATTGAATCACCCAAGCACTGTGTGCCAACTCAGGACAGTAATACATGACAAAGCAAAAGATAAAAGGAGGTAAGCCGAAGAGCAAAGTAGTCCCTCTTTTATCATGTGTGTAGGACATCCAGCACCGACACCGTCCAGGGGGCCCGCCGTCGACGTATCAACACGTCGATGATAGTAACAAGCGCTAATTTGGGCCTGCCCGCGATGTTGCTACACATTGGTGGTGGACGACGCCGGAGCAATCAGCTCCGGCACCTCCTAGGGGGCCCGCCGTCAACGTTCCAACACGTCGATGATAATAACAAGTGCTGATTCATGAGTACACTCTCCCACCCCGCTCTTGTTGCTAATAGGGTTCCCTTGTGATAACTTGTATGCCAGGGGCCTGCTGTCGATGTTGCTACAATGATGGTGGGCAACGCAGAGCAGCCAGCTGCGGCACCTCCCAGAGGTCCTGCCGTCGACGACTCTACGACGATGGTGGGCGACGACGGAGCAGCCAGCCTCAGCACCTCCCAAGGGGCCTATCATCGATGACTCTACAACGATGGTGGGCAACGCTGGAGCAGCCAGCTCTGGTGCCTCCCAGGAGGCCTGCTGTCGACGTCTCTACAACGATAGTGCGCGACGCCAGAGCAGCCAGCTCCGGCACCTCCCAGGGGCATGCCGTCGACGTCTCTACAATGATGGCGGGTGACGCTGGAGCATCTGGCCCCAACAACGAGTTTCAAAAACAAAGCTTGGCGCCCCTAAAGGGGCCCGTCGACATCAACTACTCAACCTACCCTGCTTCATTGGGGCCCGTCGAAGACATCCTGAGATCAAGTGGTAGGCGTGCCAAACGAGCTGGTCACATCTATCAGGGGGCCTCTAAAGGGGTTCCATAAGTAGGACATCAGCTGACGGTAGATTGGCTATGTCAATTGTGAGATTGTTGGTTCCTAAAAAACTAACGAAGTCGACAAAGTTCTTGAGGCCCTTACGCTGCTAAGAGCCCGAGTGAACAAGATGGGAAGCACAAGACACAACCAAGAAGCCAGACATGAATTCAAATTCATTGAAGGATATTTACAAAGGAGCAGGCCCCAGATAAAAAGGTGCCCCCACCTAAGGGCTGCCGACCTCAGTCTCTCGCGAATTGTGCAGCGACATGTTTGGCGGCATCCTTAACTTCTTCCACCGTCGCCTCTTCATGCACCGCGATGGGGCCGTTGACTACTGGGTCCAGAGGTATCTCCGGGTACCGAATCCAGTAGCACACCAGAACATGGGATGCCACTGTCTTCGCCAGCGCTCTACCCTTGTCTTCCAGATGGCGGGCCAACTGTCGCTCCTGCAGATCGAGCTCTAGCAGGAGGAGTTCTTGGTGCTCAGCGAGGTGCTGCTCCCGATCTCGCACCAGGTTGCTCTCCCAAAGCTCAAGGTCTCCGATGCAGGACTGCAGCCTGTCTCGATCTACCTTAGCCTGAGTCTTCATCACCTGGGCTGCCACCTCTTGCTGAGCAACAGCGGCCTCCCTCTCAGCAATAGCGGCCTCGTGGCATACTAGGGTCACTTTAAGCTCTTCAAGGGCATTAAGGTGGGCTTCACCCGCTCGATTAGTCACCTTGGCATCATCCAAAATCTTCTGAGATGTCGCGTCCATGGCATTCCCAAAGCGGCGCCTCAACTTTATCTCCTCACCCTCCTTCCAATGCTTCTCCTTTACCTCATCGATCCTGGACCTCAAAAGGTCCTCCCAGGCCTGGAGGCGCCCGTCCTCCACTCGCAACTTCTCCCACTTAGTGGCAAGGGTGTGCTGCGCTCTATGGAGGTAGGACTGCACCAAGTTGATGCTGGACTGCGCCAAGTCGATGAAGTCGAAGAGGCGCTCTGGTTCTGTCGAAGCTATGGAGGGCCGCCCAGTGATCATCTCGGGAACCTCTTCCCCCCTGCGGTGATGAGGGCAAGGCCACCAACGCCGGAGGCATCATCATCGGGAGCTAAGCAAAAGTTGCGGCGCCACCCGAAGCGGCAGCACCACCATCGCCTGAGGCGCCACCTATTGGAACAACAGCCTTGGGGTCCGGAACCTCAGCTTGCTGAGTGGACTCCGACATTACCTACGGCACGGTAGCCGGAGGTGCTTCACTGCTCGCGCCAGGTGCGGGCGCTGGAGTGACGCTCCCTTGTACCGGCTTGGCGGTCCACTCCGCCGATGTAGCCGTGGCCCCTTGGGTCGACTCCAGAGCGCTCAAGACCACTACCCCCATCGGTAAGTGCGTAACAACAGCTGACGAAGCCTTGCAGATTGGAATCAAAGTCTATTCAAACAAGAGAACAAATGGGACAACGATGCAAGCTTTGGTAAGAATGCCTTACTGACGTCCCCGGAAGCTCTAGCAGGCCTTGAGTTTTGGCGACTCTAAGGTTGCGGGCTCTATTGTCAATGCAGCGAGCGGGGTCGATCTGACTGGGCCTCTACAAGAACCGCTGACGTTGTTGTCGACCCACATTGGTGTGCCTCCACCGACCCCAATGGCACAACTTCTGGAGCCTCCTCTAGAGCCGCCACCGACATCCATTGCCAAGCCCGTGACAAGATAGCTAGTGGCCCGAGGCCTCTTGGACTGGGGCTCTGTGGATGTAGCGCTCCCGGAGCCCTCACAGGTGCCTTGGACTACACTGGCGGCGGAGACGCTGGCTGGTGCGCCGTCCTCAGTCGATAGCAGACTCATCCCTTGGCGGGCTGCGCCTCCGCTTGAAGAACCATTAACACCTGAGGCGGAACATGGGAACTCCATCACACGTTGGCTTGGGGCAAAGGCCGCCCCCGGCGGTGCCCCCGGCGGTGACCGATGAAGTTTGTCCTTCGTGACCTCGACCACCAGCAAATTTCCCTTCCCCGTATCAGGGACCGACGCTTTTCCCTTCCCCCTGTCAGAGGATGGGTCTTCCACCCTCAGCACTTCGGTGCCTGGAGCGGGTGCATACTCCCGCAGAGAGTCAGCGATGATCAATCCAAGGTCCGCGTCTCCAACCTGCCGTGATGCAAGACCAAGTGCGTCCAGGTTAGGCACCTCCCTCAGGATCTTAACTCTGATGTCCCGATCCGTGCAAAGTGGTGAACATGGTTGCAGGAGGGTGAAGACTGAATGTAGCCTAGAGGGGGGGGGGGGTGAATAGGCTTTTTGATTTTTTATCGATCCCTGAAACACTTAGCAAGGAGATCAAATACAGGAAGGTTGGACTATTCCGTTACAGTGCGGACTAGTCCGGTAAATGCACACTTAAATGTCAAAGTAAATCTTTAATTCTTCTTCTAGTATTCTATGCAGCGGAAATCAATTGTCAACTTAAATATATTGTGATTACGAAGTAAGAGATTGCAACTATCAAGTTTAATACAATGTTTCGATGAAGATTAAACAAGAGTTTGCAAACCCTAAAATGTGACCAAAAAGTACAACAAGAACACGCAAGACAAGATTTTATCCCAAGGTTCGATTCCACGAAGGAATCTACGTCCCCGTTGAGGAGTCCACGGAGGACCAGGTCTTCACTAACCCTTTCCTCATTGAACCGCCACGTAGGTCGATTCTCAATCACTAACCACAGAAGTGGTAAATACCTCATTAAAGGGGCCTTCTCACAAGTTTAGGACTAACCAAAGATTACAATGATTGAACACCACCAAACACACTCAAAAGATGTACAATAATCGATCAGAGTGTGCAAGAGATCAAACCCAAGAGCTCAATATCGTGAAGAACAAATTATCTCCTTTATCCAATCCCTAATCCTCAAAGATTTGATCCTTTTAGGTTTAGAATCAGTGGAGAGAGGTTTTTTTGTGCTCTTGGAAGGTGTGACAGCGTAGGGGTTCGAGAGTTAGGGTTACATGGCCGTGCACCTCTATTTATACAAGGGTTTCCAAAAGTTACTGTTAGGTTGTGCGAAGTGCGGACTAGTCCATTGTTGGACATCAGACTAGTCCGGTGTGCGTGTGTGAAAAAACTCTAAGTGTTGAGAGTACCGGACTAGCCTGTTACGGTGCAAACTAGTCCGCTTTGTCTCAGAGAGTTTTGGACTAGTCCGGTTAATATCAGACTTGTCCGCTCTGGTGCAAATGTGATGAACTGAGGACAAGTTCACACTTGGAGGACTTGTCCATTTTCTATCTAGAGAATTTTTGGACTAGTCCGGTCAATATCGGACTAGTCCGCTCTTGTGCAAAACGTGAAGAGCTGCAAACAAGTCTGCACCTGGAGAACTTGTCTATTTTTATCAAGAGAGATTTCGAACTAGTCTGGTCAATATCGGACTAGTCTGTTATTTTTGAAACTTGTGCAGTGAGTGCGATCTTGTCACTTGAGCTCTTGTGATGTGTTTCTCCAACACACTCCTAACAAATTAAATTAACTCTTTTCAAATCTGAGCCCTTTTTCTTTTGGATCCTCATTCTCCTTCCTTTTTGTGATTCCTTTCTCATCTCTTGAAACATGCTCTCATCTCGACAATTTTGTTAGGATCTCATTTGTTTGTCATTAATCAACCAAAACCCATCGGGGATGCCTAGATGCACTTTCAAAGATGTCGGAAGACAACAGGTCGTCACACGGCTTGGACATCACATCAAACACCTCTCGCGAGGTCATCTCCTTGTCACGACCCCTCATCAGCCTGGTGTCATCCTGCGGCCCGAAGTATAGACACGCCGCGTGGCAATGATGCTGGAGGGGGGTCAGGTGTCGACGCACAAAGTCCGCCAGCACCATCAAAGACGATGAACCATGGTCCACCAGTAAGTGGGCAGGACCATGCTGAAAGTGCATCTAGGCATCCCCGTGGGTTTTGGATGATTGATGACGACAAGTAAAAGACTAATGAGTTGAGCTGATCTTAAGCACATGTGTGATGTTTGAAATGAGACAAAATTCCTCAAAAAGGAAAAGGTTGAAACAGGCGTCGAAGACTAAAGCATGGAAATTAGGGTTTCTATTGTGTTGAGATTAGACTAGCCGTATCATGTGTGAGGGTGGTTGTATCATGTGTATTGAGATCATCCATGGGATCAAAGTGGTGGTTGAGAGAAAAACATAAGTGACACTACAAGAATCAAGCAATATGCCATCGGTGTTTTTATAAACGTCGGGCCTATCACATTTAATCATATTAAAACTGTCGGTTTTTATAACCCGACGACTATAATTAAAACTGTCGGCTAGAGAAAATAAATCGACGGTATTAATCTTATTTACGTCGGTCTACTCATAAAACTGACAAATTTATTATAACCGTCGGCTGGTAAATGTAACCGACGGCTACATCCGTGATCTGCCAACATTTACCTCCACTTCGTTCGGATCCAAGGCCCCACCACACCTCGCACGGATCGCCCATCGCGCACGGACCGAGTCCGTTCTTTTTTATATTCGCACGCGCCTCTATCGAATGGTCCAGAATCGCACCTCCCAAAACCTAGCCCCGCAGCGCGACGTCCCGCCGCCCTCTTCCCCACACCAATGTCGTTCTCTTCCCAGGCGAATCCGGCGGCGCGACTCCCCTCCTGGCGCGGCTCCCCTCTTGGCGCGAATCCGACGGCGCAAGCTCCCCTCTGGCAGCGCGAGCTCCCCTCCAGTGGCGCGAGCGCGGCACGGCTCCCCTCCCGGCATGAATCCAGCGGCGCGGGCTCCCCTCCGGCGGCGCGAGCGTGACGCGGCTCCCCTCCCGGCGGCATTGATTCCCGGCAGCGTGGGTCCCTTCCCAGCAGCCGAGCCTGGTGTGGGCTCCCCTCGCGGCGGCACGGGCTTCCCTCCCGGTGGTGCAAGCTCCCGGCGGCGGCGCATACTCCCTCCCAGTGGTGCAAGCTCCTGGTGGCTTCGATCTTCTTCCTGCTTCGATCGGCCTCCCAAACTTGGCTGCGCCTCCTAGATTGGCTTTTCTTGCCTGTTCTTGCTTTTTTTGAACCGCCTTCGATCGGCTGCTTGTGACATGTACGATGAAATACCATATTTGAATAGCACAATCTTGTTGAAGCTTCAGACTTGTTGGCGGCCATGAGGTTACAGCGACGAGTCGTCGGTGCCGGAGAGGAGCTCGGTTCCCTGCTGTATGAGAACGGAATGAGCAGCGATTGATTTTTTTTGTGTGATTGTGTAAAGGACGTCGGTGTTGTGGTTGGCCGACGGTTATAAAAGAATAAATGTGTCGGTCTGACACAACCAAAAGTTTTAGATTTATAAACATCAGTGTGTCAGAACCGATGGTGATAACATTTATAACCATCGGTATCGACAATTATATGAGTTAAATACGTCGAATCTAAGGCGTTGGTTAAAGCCGTCGGTTCACTGACGTTTATACTCTATGACCGTCGGCTACAATAGCTAACCGACAGTTATAGCCCCGACGCCCTTTTATTCATTTCTTGTAGTGTGAGAAGCCAAAATGAGAGAAAACACAGAGTCTGGACTTGTCCGGGCCTCAGGCCGGACTAGTCTGACCAGTCAGATTAGTCCATTTTGAGTCGGACTAAACGTCTCTGGATGAGTTCGGACTTGTCCGTACGAGTATGGACTAGTCCGTTCTTTACTTGGTGAGTGAATTTGGAGCTAAGTCATGGGAGCCCAGACTTGTCTGCCACAGTGGTCGGACTAGTCCGGGCGCCCCAAAGTAGTCCGTTTTGGGACAGACCAAAGCATTCTGGATGAGTTCGGACTTGTCCGTTGTGGCACGGACTAGTCCGTTTGAGACTTGGTGGGAAAACCTAGCCAAAACCTAGGAGGCCGGACTTGTCCGCTCAAGTGGCCGGACTAGTCCGGGCCTACCCAGTTTAGTCTGTTTTGAGTCGGACTAAACCTTTCTGATGTACTTCGGACTAGTTCGTTGTTGGCCGAACTAGTCCGGGTTGCCATGACCGTTTGAAATTCAAACGTTTGGCACACATGTCATCTGTTTTGTCGATCGATGACGTGAAATTGTCGGTGGTCCCAAGAGGCTAGACTAGTCCGCGGCACAGGGCCGAACTAGTTCGGGTGTGGGCTGTTTGCAACGATTAGATGTCAGGACCCCTATAAAAAGGGGACCCCGACCCCTATTTGCCTAGACTCGAACCCTAGCACTGCCACAACTGACCTAGAGCCTTCCAAAGCCTTCTACTTCGTGTTCTAGACCTCTAAGATCAAATCTTGAAGAGATTAGGGTTTGGGAAGAGGAGTGAAGGAAGATCATTGTGCTTTGGCTCTTGGTTTGATCTCTTACACTTGTGTTGTGTTTTGTGGCTTGTGTGAGTTGAGCTTCAAGTGCTCCTTGCTGTATTGATTCTTGGGAGCCTCAACTTGTGAGTAGCCCTGATCAAACTTGGTGATTACCCTTTGATATAGTGGAAACCAAGTCGGCCATTGTGATGGCTTGGTGATAAGAGGGTCAAGTGAGACCCGATCCTTGTGTTGACTTCTCATCGTGGATGAAGGCTTCTTCATGGAGCTGAACCACAGAATAAATCTTGTCGCACTTGTCGCTTTACATTTGGTAATCACTAGAATTACTATTAGGGTTCTGTGACGCCCGGTTCCGAAAAATGAACCAAGCTAACACATATGTGTGCCCAGGATGTTCAACACACATACACGAGTGCATTCACAAGAGTATACAGAAAATTACCACAAAACAAGATTAATTAATCAAATTTTATTACACAAACCATATTATCCTCGAATACAAGCTCTAATGAATATTGATAACAAGTTCGACTAATGTAGCAGAAATAAACTAATTAAGCAACTAAGCAAACTAAGCATAAGGGATAGCGCAGCTCCAAAAATACCACAGGCAAAGCTGACGGTAGACACAGCCTAGAACTCCGCATTATCACCATTAAACTCCTAATCCTGACCTGCAACTGTTGGGGGGGGGGGATTGCAAGAGTGAGTACATGTCGTACTCAGCAAGTGTGGAAAGTATGACATGTGGCTGATTCAAATGACGAAAATAATAATGGCAAAGTGCTAAAAATTACATTAAAACATTTGAAAAGCAATATATTATATGTACGTGAAGTAAACCCATCATAAACATAAGTAATATCATCATACCAGTCTGAATTCATTACCATCATCAATAATTCCAGATTTCGCCATTTGCCAATAACCATATTCAATACCAGAAATAAATCCATAACCATAATACCAACCATAACCATCCAAAATACCATCCCAATACCAAGTTCCCTCTAATCATGGAAGTTGTCCAGGTGCTCATAACCGGGAGCACGGCTATCATGATAGTTTTAATACTCTGCAGAGTTTGTACCACTTTACCCACGTGTTTGTGATTTCATCACCCATCGGCGACTAAAGAACCTCCCTTTCGCCAATTACACTTCCTTTGGTGTATGGCCAAGAGATCACAAAATAGCCTTTACAAAGGGATTACTAGCCTATTTAGACCCCACTGAAGTTTCACCGGTGGCGATGCCTCCAACTGAGCACATCTTCAACCAAGGGCCCCCTCTTGAGCCATTCGGATCCCAGAGTAGTCCCACCAATCCTCAACAAACCCAATCCGACTACCCCTTCCCCGAGCATCCACAATGGTCCAAACAGCACTAGCAAAGCCCTAATTAATCAGTTACGCCGCACCCATACTTGGCCTCGTGGTGGCACTGTAGTCCTGGCCTATTCTCGCATGAACCGGTCCTTAGATCTAAAGCAAGCAAACCACCATAACATCCAACCCATCCACATACCAGGCTTGCTTAGATCACCCATTACCATATCAGATTTAACCAGTTCATGTCAACCACAATCTCATTAATGCATAATTAAATTAAGTAGTGTTGTTGTCCTTCCATCCCAATTAATTAAGCGAAGCAAAAGGTAAAAAGCCCTTGCCGACTCTCTACCATAAATTCCAGGTGACAAGGGTGGTTTAACAAAGATAGTCAACTTCCTATCATAGGATTCCCATCAAATTGACACAAGCATGCAGTTTTGCAAACAAAACATTTATTTTAAAACAGGATCAATATGCTTCAAGGACACTTGCCTTGCTCTTGCTGTTGATTAGGGTCAAAGCCTTCAAACTCTTGGTGCTGTAGATCCTCCACAGCACTCTCTAACGCAAATCCGTCTAATCCACACAATAAACATACAATACAAGAAACACAATAAAAGAGTGCACAAATATTACTCAATATGACATGACATGCATGATTGATGCAAATGCAAGGTAGAACTTGTTAATAGATTGTCTTTAATGACCACTAACTAGTTCTAATAGATTTTAACAAGTTTATACAGGTTTGGATGTGATTAGATCAAATTTTAGAATTAATTCAACACAATTTAACCAGAAAGACCGGACTAGTCCGCTAGGGACTGGACAAGTCCGCACTCCGCGAGATCAGCAGATTAGGGTTTCCAAGATTTTGACCGGTTATTCGGCATAAGTCAAATCTTTCTCTAGTTCCAATTCTCCCATTGGCACTTCTTCTTCCGGTACTCTCAAACACTTCTTGAGCTGGGAAACATGAAAGACATCATGTACGTCTGAAAGGTGAGCTGGCATATCCAACTTATACGCTACTTCTCCTCTTTTGTCCAAAATCTTGAATGGTCCAATATAACGAGGTGCTAGCTTTCCTCTTATGTTAAACCTCTTATGACCTCTCATTGGTGACACCTTGAGGTAAACAAAATCTCCTATTTCAAAGGCTAATTTCCTTCTCCTATTGTCCGCATAGCCTTTTTGTCTTGATTGGGCTGCCCTCAAGTTTTCACGAATTATTCGGACTTGCTTTTCGGCTTCTTGCAACACATCCGGACCAAATACTTGAGTTTCTCCTGCCTCATTCCAAAATAAAGGTGTCCTACACTTCCTTCCATAAAGCGCTTCATATGGTGACGTTTTCAAGCTTGCTTGGTAGCTATTGTTGTATGAAAATTCCGCATATGGCAAGCTCTTGTCCCAACTTTTCCTATGCTTCAAAGCACCTCTAAAATCTGATTGGTCCTCTCGGTTGTCCATACGTTTGAGGGTGATATGCTGAACTAAAATTCAACCTCGTTCCCAAAGCTTCATGCAATTTTTGCCAAAATCTGGAAGTAAATTGAGAACCTCTATCCGAAACTATCTTCTTCGGTACTCCGTGTTGACACACAATATGCTCCATATATATTTCGGCCAATCGTGCAGCTGTATACTTGATCTTCACAGGGACAAAATGAGCTGACTTGGTTAGACGATCCACAATTACCCAAATTGAGTCATGCCCAGATTGAGTACGTGGTAACCCAACTATGAAGTCCATTCCTATTTCTTCCCACTTCCATTCCGGAATCTTCAATGGTTGCAATAATCCAGCTGGCCTTTGATGTTCTGCCTTGACTCGTTGGCACACATGACACAACGCAACATATTCGGCTATGTCCTTCTTCATGCTGGCCCACCAATAGCATGTCTTCAAGTCTTTGTACATCTTGGTACACCCGGGATGAATTGAGTACGGCGAGTCATGTGCCTCCTTATTTTTAGTGCATGCACCACGGCCGCAAGTTCCAAATCGTGCGTCGAGTAATTCTGCTCATGTTTCTTCAATTGTCTCGATGCATAGGCGACCACTTGACCTTCTTGCATGAGCACACATCCAAGTCCTTGCCTTGATGCGTCGCAATAAATATCAAAACTCTTGCTCACATCCGGCAATACCAAAACTGGGGCTGTTGTTAACCTCTTCTTCAATTCCTCAAAACTGTTTTGACAAGCTTGAGTCCATTAGAAAGCCTTTCCCTTCATTAGTAACTCCGTCATAGGCTTGGCTATCTTTGAAAAGTCCTTGATGAACCTACGGTAATATCCAGCCATCCCAAGAAAACTCCTTATTTCCTTGACGTTCTGCGTTGGTTCCCACTTCAACACGTCTCTCACTTTTCCAGGGTCAACCGATACTCCTCCTCCTGAGATTTTATGACCCATAAACGACACCTCTCTCAACCAAAATTGACACTTGTTGAACTTGGCATACAATTGATGCTCTCTCAATTTCTGCAATGTAAGCCTCAAGTGTTCCTCATGGTCCTTCTCATCCTTCGAGTAGATCATAATGTCATCAATAAACACCACAACGAATCTATCCAAGTACTCCATGAAGGCCTTATTCATGAGGTACATAAAGTAGGTAGGCGCATTTGTCAATCCAAAAGACATCACGGTTTACTCATAAGATCCATACCGTGTCCTAAAAGCTGTCTTGGGTATGTCCGATAGTCTAATCTTCATCTGAAAGTATCCCGACCTCAAATCAATCTTAGAGAAGACACAAGCACCCTTCATCTGATCAAACAAGTCTTCTATGCGTGGCAAGTTGTACTTGTTCTTGATTGTTACCTCGTTGAGAGCTCGATAATCCACACACATCCTTTGGGTCCCATCCTTCTTGTCCACAAACAGCACGGGCGCTCCCCAAGGTGAAGAACTAGGGCGAATAAAACCCTTCTCTAATTGCTCTTGAATTTGCTTCTTGAGCTCTGCTAATTCCATAGGAGGCATCCTATACGGCCTCTTAGCTATAGGCACAGTTCCAGGTATTAAATTAATAACAAACTCAATGTCTCAATTAGGTGGCACACCTGACAACTCGTCTGGAAAAACATCCAAAAATTCACACACCACAGAATTTCCTCAATTGCAGCACCGTCCATATGATTCAACTCCAATTTCTTTAGTGCGGTTTGAGATGCTTCAAATTCTACGGTGATCCCTTCTTCATTGGTCAACTTCACCGTCTTCGTGGCACACTCAATAACTCCATTGTGCTTCCTCAACCAATCCAAACCAAGTATAATGTCCAATCCTTGAGAATCCAAAACAATGAGGTTGGCGGAGAAGTCTACCCCCCTTATTCTAAGGCTTATTTTTGGACATACTATATTTGTCCTCATCTCTCCTCCAGGAGACTTAACCAATAGAGTAAACTTCATATGAGAGATAGGCAAACTATACTTGGCAACATACTTTGATGCGATGAATGAATGCGATGCTCCGGAATCAAATAACATAGTCGCGGGGTTGGAGTTGGTGAGAAACATACCAATGACCACGTCATCCGCTTGTTGAGCATCCTCCGTAGAGACATGGTTCACATTGCCACGAGCAAAATTCTGCTGTCCACGGTTCCCTTGTGGTTGTCCTCCATTGGATCTTGGGTTTTGCCTCAGCGCATTGCTCCCTTGACCAAGGCCTAACTTAGGACATTGATGCGCAAAGTGTCTAGCTTATCCACAAGTATAACACCTCTTAACTCCACTAGAATTATTAGGACGAGCTTGGTTTTGAGCATTGGCACCAGGAAAGTTAGCGCGAGGTGCATAAGGCGTTGGAGGCCTAGGTGCTTGCATAACAGGGCGCTGCTGCTCAAACTGAGTTGGGCGTGGTGCATAACCAGGGCGTTGAGCAGGAATAGAGGAGCTGTAATATGGCGCATTGGGTGGCGCAAAGCGAGGGCGCACATTACTTCCTTGTTGCTGTCCTTGATATGGCGCCTTCCTCTTGTTGTCTTGTTCCATCTCACGGATCTTGTTCTCAACCACAATTGCTTTGTCCACAAGCTTCTGAAAATTTGCGTAGTCACAATTGAGCAATTGCACTTGGATCTCATTGTTCAAGCCTCTCATAAACAAATATTGCTTCCAGCTGTCCTGAGTCACATCCTCAGGCACATACCTTGAGAGTTGAGTGAACTTATTAAGATATTCACTCACGCTTGATTTTCCTTGTCTCAAGTTCTCAAATTCTTGCCTCTTCAAAATCATAACACCTTCGAGCACATAATGAGAACGGAAGCTCTCTTTGAATTCGGCCCAAGTAATTCTCTCTTGGTTCTCATGGGCATTGCATAAAGAATCCCACCAATCTGCAGCTGCTCCAATGAGTTGATGAGAAGCAAAAAGCACTTTCTCTCGGTCATTGCACTGGACAATAGCAAGTTTCTTCTCCACGGACTTGAGCTAATCATCCACATACATAGGGTCAGTAGCTTGAGCAAAGGTCGGTGGCCTAGTCCTCATAAACTCTCCCAATCGGTTATGAGGGGGCGGGGGTGGCGGTGGAGGCATGTGGGGCTCATTGTTGATGTTGCCAGCCTGCAGCTGTCCCATAGTTTGTATCATGGTCTGCATGAGCTGGTTTTGCATAGCCAATAGCTGCTTAATGTTGATAGCTCCCTGAGTAGATCCTTGTCCATTGTTGTTCTGAGGTACTCCATTGTTCTCCTCCTCATCATTGCCATCCCTCTGGTTGCGAGTCCTCACCATCTGAAGAAAAGCAATAGGTAAGAATTAGAAAACGTCCCCAACTATATGCATCAAGGGATATGAAACTAGGCAACTAACTAGCCTACGTGGACATGGCATTGCTAAAGCATCCCAAAATCCTCTATTAAGCACACAAGCAAACAATATATATAGCAAACAGCACACCAACCAAAAGCACATCGATTCCTAGGTGCTCCTATGTGCTCTAAGGTGTCAATTCTATCTAGGCTGCATCCTACGGTCAACCTGTGGCTCTGATACCAGTTCCGAGAATGAACCAAGCTAACGCATATGTGTGCCCAGGATGTTCAACACACATACACGAGTGCATTCACAAAAGAGTATATATAAAATTACCACATAACAAGATTAATTAACCAAATTTTATTACACAAACTATATTATCCTCGAATACAAGCTCTAATGAATATTGATAACAAGTTCAACTAATGCAGCGGAAATAAACTAATTAAGCAACTAAGCAAACTAAGCATAAGGGATAGCGCAACTCCAAAAACACCACACGCAAAGCTGACGGTAGACACGGCCTAGAACTCCGCATTATCACCATTAAACTCCCAATCCTGATCTGCAACTGTTGGGGGGATTGCAAGAGTGAGTACATGTCGTACTCAGCAAGTATGGAAAGTATGACATGTGGCTGACTCAAATGATGACAATAATAATGGCAAAGTGCTGAAAAGTACATTAAAACATTTGAAAAGAAATATATTATATGTACATGAAGTAAACCCATCATAAACATAAGTAATATCATCATACCAGTCTGAATTCATTACCATCATCAATAATTCCAGATTTCACCATTTGCCAATAACCATATTCAATACCAGAAATAAATCCATAACCATAATACCAACCATAACCATCCAAAATACCATCCCAATACCAAGTTCCCTCTAATCATGGAAGTTGTCCAGGTGCTCATAACCGGGAGCACGGCTATCATGATAGTTTTAATACTCTGCAGAGTTTGTACCACTTTACCCACGTGTATGTGATTTCATTACCCGTCGGCGACTAAAGAACCTCTCTTTCGCCAATTACACTTCCTTTGGTGTATGGCCAAGAGATCACAAAATAGCCTTTACAAAGGGATTACTAGCCTATTTAGACCCCACTGAGGTTTCACCGGTGGCGATGCCTCCAACTGAGCACATCTTCAACCAAGGGCCCCCTCTTGAGCCATTCGGATCCCAGGGTAGTCCCACCAATCCTCAACAAACCCAATCCGACTACCCCTTCCCCGAGCATCCACAATGGTCCAAACAGCACTAGCAAAGCCCTAATTAATCAGCTATGCTGCACCCATACTTGGCCTCGTGGTGGCACTGTAGTCCTGGCCTATTCTCGCATGAACCGGTCCTTAGATCTAAAGCAAGCAAACCACCATAACATCCAACCCATCCACATACCAAGCTTGCTTAGATCACCCATTACCATATCAGATTTAACCAGTTCATGTCAACCACAATCTCATTAATGCATAATTAAATTAAGTAGTGTTGTTGTCCTTCCATCCCAATTAATTAAGCGAAGCAAAAGGTAAAAGGCCCTTCCCGACTCCCTACCATAAATTCCAGGTGACAAGGGTGGTTTAACAAAGCTAGTCAACTTCCTATCATAGGATTCCCATCAAATTGACACAAGCATGCAGTTTTGCAAACAAAACATTTATTTTAAAACAGGATCAATATGCTTCAAGGACACTTGCCTTGCTCTTGCTGTTGATTAGGGTCAAAGCCTTCAAACTCTTGGTGCTGTAGATCCTCCGCGGCACTCTCTAGCGCAAATCCGTCTAATCCACACAATAGACATACAAGACAAGAAACACAATCAAAGAGTGCACAAATATTACTCAATATGACATGACATGCATGATTGATGCAAATGCAAGGTAGAACTTGTTAATAGATTGTCTTTAATGACCACTAACTAGTTCTAATAGATTTTAACAAGTTTATACAGGTTTGGATGTGATTAGATCAAATTTTAGAATTAATTCAACACAATTTAACCAGAAAGACCGGGCTAGTCCGCTAGGGACTGGACAAGTCCGCACTCCGCGAGATCAGCAGATTAGGGTTTCCTAGATTGACGTAAATTTGGATATTAGAGGTTGAATTCACGTAAGGAAAAGAGAATAGAAGGTATACCAGGTGTTTAGGACTCCAATGAATCAAGAAAATTGGAGGTAACACTTGGATCTTGGTGATCTAGGGTTGGCGATGAACTTGGAGATGAATTGGTGATGAAGAACGAAACTTGGTGGAGATCTTGATCCTCTTTCGTTTCCTCCCCTTCTTCTTCTTGCTTGGGATCTTCTCCTCCCTCCTTGATGGTGGCTCTCCACGAACTAGAGTTTGGGTGGGGTGGAAAAGTGGCAAATAGATGTCAAACCAAGGGGTGGGTTGTTTATATAGAGGTGGAGGCTAGGGTTAGATAGATTTCGAGTTTGGGATGAGTAGAGGCCGGTTTAGAATCCCACATGGGCTCTAAAAGAGTTGGGCACGACATCCCTAGGCCCACTTAACGTGAAACCCAAGAAACAAGTCGTAAAACAAAAGATCAACCCGGAGTCACGAAATATCGGACAAGTCTGGAACAGACCGGACTAGTCCGAAGTTGTCCAGAGCTAAAATCGGACAAGTCTGGCAAAAAATCGGACAAGTACGACTTTGAACAGAGAGGAAATTGCACAAGTTCGCTGGAACACCGGACTAGTCCGGAAAAGTCCAGAGACTTAGCAATTTTTCAAGGATTCTTGGAATATCGGACTAGTCCACACGAAATCGGACAAGTCCGAAAGTTTCCAGTAGCAAAAATTGGACTAGTCCGCAGCAAAAACGGACAAGTCCATTTTTAGTCAGAGAGAAATCGGACTAGTCCTCAGTAAAATCGGACTAGTCCGCACTTTCCTGCGTTTTAAGTGCGGTTTTGTTCCAAATCAATTTTAAATGCTCCAAATCAATTTTAAACTCGTTCCTCTTTATGTGGGTTAATGTTAAACATGTATATGAGTGTATGTAGGGCATGATGCATGAAAATGAGGGTGTTATAGGTTCATATTGTTCTTCACTTTGATCTTTGTTGAAATCTTGTAACCTAACTGCTTACACTTGTTAATCCAAGTTATACTAGGTTACTAGACATTGCATCGAACTTTGGTGAACTTAAATTCTGCAAATCACTTGTAGAAATCAAGGTTTTAAGTTTTCACCATGTGCTGAGCGGACTAGTCCGACCGTGATCTGACTAGTCCGGCCTCAGGAATTTAATCTCGTTTGATTAAGCGATTTCAGGTCATTTTGCCTATTCACCCCCTCTAGGCGACTTTCAATTGGTATCAAAGTAGGCCTCTCCATCAAGAGTCTAAAAACTCGGAGAGGAAATGGCTGGAAGGGGTGAGAACTAGATTTCGGTGATCGTCGATGACAACAAGACGAAGAACGTCGATGTTCTTCAAGATGATCCAAAGACGATGAGGAAGTTCGTCTACTTAAGTCGTGGCTTCGTGAGAAACTCAATGTCCCCAAGAAGGAGATCAAGCCGATCGCTCCAATCAACACCAACAATGGGATAGTTCACAAGACTACTCCCGGTATCCTTACAATTATGAGCGATTAACTGCAAGCAATTATTACTTATCTATCCCTATTGGCAAACCTCCTCAATTTGATGGAAATGACTACTCTATGTGGAAGCATAATATGAAGATGCATCTCATTTCCTTAAACCCTAGTTTGTGGCAAATTATTTTGACAGGTATGCATCTTCCCAAGAATGAGGAAGACATTACTCCGGAGCAAGCCATCCTCCTCCATCGAAATGCTCAAGCTGTTGGAGTAATCACCTCCTCATTGACTCGAGAGGAGTTCAACCGCATTGAAGGACTGGAGGTGGCCAAGGAAATATGGGACACCCTCAAGATGGCACATGAGGGCAACCGTGTCATACGGGAGGCAAAGATCGAGATGATTGAAGGAGAACTTGGGAGGTTCACTATAATGGATGGTGAGTCTCCCCAAGACATGTACAACTACATCAAGACTCTCATCAACAAGAGTCGATCTTATGGAAGCACCCATTGGATGGAACACGTAGTGGTGAAGAGGATCATTCAGGCATTCATGCCTAGAAATGTCACTCTTTGCTCATTAATCCATGAGAGTCCGAGATTCCATAAGATGATTTCCGAAGAAGTGCTAGGGGGGGTCATCAATCATGAGATGATGGAGCAAGAAGCCATGTTCTACAACGACCTTCAAAAGCTCTCCTCCTCCAAGAAGAGAGATGTTGCATTCAATGCAACATCCTCAATATCTCAAGAAAAGGGAGAGAGTGATGAAGAGATGTAACACCCTCATTTTCATGCATCATACCCCACATACATTCATATACATGTTTAATATTAATCCACATAAAGAGGAATGAGTATAAAATTGCTTTGGAACAAAACCGCACTTAAAATTCTGGAAAGTGCGGACTAGTCCGATTTTGGTGCGGACTAGTCCGATTTCTCTCCGACCTCGATCGAACTTGTCCGTTCTTGCTGCGGACTAGTCCGTTTTTGCCTCTGGACACTTTCGGACTTGTCCAGTCCTATGCGGACTAGTCCAGTGTTCCAAGAATCCTTGAAAAATTTGCTAAGTCCCTAGACTTGTCCGGACTAGTCCGGTGTTCCAGTGGACTTGTCCATTTTACTCTCTGACTAAAGTCGGACTTGTCCGATTTTTGGCCAGAGTTGTCCGATTTCTTTCTGACTAACTTCGGACTAGTCCGACCCTGCCCGGACTTGTCCGATATTTCATGACTCCGAATTAATCTTTTTTTTTTTATGACTTGTTTCTTGGGTTTCACGTTAAGTGGGCCTAGGGATGTCGTGCCTATCTCTTTTAGAGCCCATGTGGGACTCTAAACCGGCCTCTACTCATCTTAAACTTGAAATCCATCTAATCGCAGCCTCCACCTCTATATAAACAACCCCACCCCTTTGCTTGACATCTATTTGCCACTTTTCCACCTCACCCAAACCCTAGTTCGTGGAGAGCCACTATCAAGGAGGGAGGAGGAGATCCCAAGCAAGAAGAAGAAGAGGAGGAAATGAAAGAGGATCAAGATCTCCATCAAGTTTTGTTCTTCATCACCAATTTATCTCCAAGTTCATCACCAACCCTAGATCATCAAGATCTAAGTGTTACCTCCAAGATCCTTGATTCATTGGAGTTCTAAGCACTTGGTATACCTTCTATTTTCTTTTCCTTACATGAATTCAACCCTTAATCTCCAAATCCACGTCGATCTAGAAAACCCTAATTTGCTGATCTCGCAAAGTGCGGACTTGTCCGGTCCCTAGTGGACTAGTCCGATTTTCCTGTTTAATTTCTGTTGAATTAATTCTATAATTAGATCTAATCACATCCAAACCTGTAAAACTTTTTAAAAGCTATTAGAATTAGTTAGTGATCATTAAAAACAACTCATTAACAAGTTCCACCATGCATTTGCATTAATCATGCATATCATGTCATATTGAGTAATGTTTGTGCACTCCTTGATTGTGTTTCTTGTTTGTATGTTTATTGTGTGGATTAGATGGATTTGCGCTAGAGAGTGCCGCAGAGGATCTCCAGCACGAAGAGTTTGAAGGCTTCGACCCGAACCAATCCCAAGAGCAAGGCAAGTGTCATTGAAGCGTATTGATCCTGTTTTTGAAATAAACGTTTTGTTTGTAAAACTGCATGCTATGTCAATTTAATGGGAGATCCTATGGTAGGAAGTTTACTAGCTTTGTTTAACCACCCTTGTCACCTGGAATATATGGTAGAGAGTCGGGATGGGATTTTTACCTTTTTGCTTCGCTTAATTAAATGGGATGGAAGAACAACTACACTACTTAATTTAATTATGCATTAATGAGATTGTGGTTGACATGAACTGGTTAAATCTGATATGGTAATGGGTGATATAAGCAAGCCTGGTATGTAGATGAGTTGGATGTTATGGTGATTTGCTTGCTTTAGATCTAAGGACCGGTTCATGGAGCGACAATCCAGGATTTACAGTGACACCACGAGGCCAAGTATGGGTGCGGCGTAGCTGATTAATTAGGGCTTTGCCATTGCTATCTGGACCATTAAGGATGCTCGGGGAAGGGGTAGTCGGATTGGGTTTGTTGATGATTGGTGGGACTACCCTGGGATCCGAATGGCTCAAGAGGGGGCCCTTGGTTGAAGATGTGCTCAGTTGGAGACATCGCCACCGGTGATACATCAGTGGGGTCTAAATAGGCTAGTAATCCCTTTGTAAAGGCTATTTTGTGATCTCTTGGCCACGCACCTACGGAAGTGTGAGACGGCATAATTGAGATTCTATAGTCATTGAAAGGTGATAAAATAACAAACATGTGTGTAAAGCGGTACAACCTCTGCAGAGTGTGTCTAAAACTATCATGATAGCCGTGCTCCCGGTTATGAGCAACCTGGACCCTCACATGATTAGAGGAAAAAATGGGATTTAGGATGGTTATGGTTGGTATTATGGTTATGGATGGTTATGAATTAAATTCTAGTATTGAATTTGGATATTGGTATATGATGATGGATATGGAATATGGACTGGTATTATGATAACTACATGACTTATGATGGGTTTATTTCATATACATATAATATATTGTTTTTCAAATGTTTTAATGTACTTTTCAGCACTTAGCCATTATTATATCGTTATTTGTATCAGCTACATGTCATACTTGCCACACTTGCTGAGTACGACATGTACTCACCCTTGCAATCCCCCCCAAGAGTTGCAGGTCAGGATTGGGAGTTTAACGATGATAATGCGAAGTTCTAGGCCGTGTCTACCATCAGCTTTGCCTGTGCTGTTGATTGGATCTGCGCTACCCTATTGCTTATGATGCCTAGCTGTTTAGTTTGCTTAATTAGTCTATTTCCGTTGCATTAGTTGAACTTGTCATTAATAATCATTAGACTTTGTATTTGAGAATATTCTGATTTGTAATAAATGTGGTTAATTAATCTTGTTGTGTGGTAATTTTCTGTTACCCTTTTGTGAATGCACTCGTGTATGTGTGTTAAACGTCCTGGGCACACATATGCGTTCACTTGGTTCATTTTCGGAACCGGGTGTCACAAATTGGTATCAGAGCCACAGGTTGACCGTAGGACACAACCTAGATAGAATGGACACTTTAGAGCACATAGGAGCACTCAGGAATCGATGTGTTTTTGTTTGGTGTGTTGTTTGCTATATATTGTTTGCTTGTGTGCTTAATAGAGGATTTTGGGATGCTTTAGCATTGCCATGTCCACGTAGGCTAGTTAGTTGCCTAGTTTCATATCCCTTGATGCATATAGTTGGGGACGTTTCTAATTCTTACCTATTGCTTTTCTCCAGATGGTGAAGACTCGTAACCAGAAGGATGACAATGATGTGGAGGAGAACAATAGAGTACCTCATAACAACAATGGACAAGGACCTGCTCATGGAGCTATCAACATTGAGCAGCTTTTGGCTATGCAAAACCAGCTCATGCAGACCATGATACAAACTATGGGACAGTTGTAGGCTGGCAATAACAACAATCAGCCCCACATGCCTCCACCGCCACCCCCACCTCCTCATAACCGGTTGGGAGAGTTTATGAGGACTAGGCCGCCAACCTTTGCTCAAGCCGCTAACCCTATGGATGCGGATGATTGGCTCAAGTTCGTGGAGAAGAAGCTAGCTATTGTCCAATGCAGTGACCGGGAGAAAGTGCTTTTCGCTTCTCATCAACTAGTTGGAGCAGTTGCGGATTGGTGGGATTCCTTATGCAATGCTCATGAGAACCAAGAGAGAATTACTTGGACCAAATTCAAAGAGAGCTCCCATTCTCATTATGTGCCGGAAGGAGTTATGATTTTGAAGAGGCAAGAATTTGAGAACTTGAGGCAAGGAAAATTGAGTGTGGGTGAATACCTCAACAAATTCACTCAACTCTCAAGATATGCGCCTGAGTATATGAGTCGGGACAGCCGAAAGCAATATTTGTTCATGAGAGGCTTGAACAATGAGATCCAAGTGCAATTGCTCAACTGTGATTATGCCAACTTTCAGAAGCTTGTGGACAAAGCAAGTGTGGTTGAGAACAAGGTCTGTGAGATGGAACAAGACAACAAGAGGAAGGGGCCATATCAAGGAGAGCAACAAGGAAGTAATGTGCGGCCTCGCTTCACACCGCCCAATGCGCCTTACTTCAGCTCTTTTGCGCCTACTAATCGCCCTGGATTTGCACCACGCCCAACCCAGTTTGTGCAGCAGCGCCCTGTTATGCAAGCACCTAGGCCTCCAATGTCTTATGCACCTCGTGCCAACTATCCTGGTGCCAATGCTCAAAACCAAGCTCGTCCCAATAATTCTGGTGGAGTTAAGAAGTGCTATACATGTGGAGAAGCTGGACACTTTGCACATCAATGTCCTAAGTCAGGCCTTGGTCAAGGAAGCAATGCGCCGAGGCAAAACTCAAGACCCAATGGAGGACAGCCGCAAGGAAGCCATGGACAACAGAATTTTGCTCGTGGCAACATGAACCATGTCTCTACGGAGGACGCTCAACAAGCGAATGACGTGGTCATTGGTATGTTTCTCGCAAACTCCAACCCGATGACTATGTTATTTGATTCTGGGGCATCACATTCATTCATTGCATCAGAATATGTTGCCAAGTATATTTTTTCTATCTCTCATATGAAGTTTACTCTATTGGTTAAGTCTCCTGGAGGAGAGATGAGGACAAATATAGTTTGTCCAAAAGTACGCCTTAGAATAAGGAGGGTAGACTTGTGGGGACCGGAATCCACACATCCGAGGATCTCATTGGGTGGTGTCGTGCGATGCGACACCCAACAGTTTACAAGAATAGAACCAGAATAAAGTACAAGACCAAGTCTTTTATTTAATACACAGCGGAAGTTTTCACAATACTAGCGGATGTAAAGAAATATATACATACCATACGCTCTCAGCACTAGCTATGCAAAAAGCAAAGTTTTCCATGCCAGGGATACTTTGCACTAGCAACACTCAAACTATGGTGGCGTGCAGGGTTCCCACTCGGCTGTACACCCTGGAGGGGGTGTTGCCTCATCGTCAAACCCATCCTCAAAGGGGTAACCTGCAAAAACTCGTTAACTGCAAACGTGAGCTTAAGGCTCAGCAAGACTTAACCGTCTCACTAGACAGATGCACGTGGACACTAAACATAGGTATGGAATAGCATAAATAACTCGCCTACAAGTGGATCCTTATAATCAAGTTTTAAGTAGCAAATGACATTCTCTGAGCACGCACATCATGGGCTCCACAATCAAACAAGAAACGCTTTACCGATGATATGACATGCCCAAAGCACATAATGCTATTACAGCTAAAGTATGGGGAAATTGTAACTCTTTAGTTATACTATCTCTAAACCAAACAAAGTTGCAAAGTAATTATAATTCAATATCATATGACTTTCCTGACTTCTTTAGTATTTACTACGTCACGACACAGTGAACAAGTGGTACTCTATTACTGCGAGGGACAGTGATTGCAATCAGGATACACCCGGACAACACGACACATACGTCGTTCGGAAGTGTCAGCGAGCACACCTGTACCTACATAACACTTCAGTACTAGGCGTATAGGGCCACCTTTCACAAGAAACTCAAATGCTGAGCCCGTCTCACCTCCGCAAACAGAAGGTCTCCGCACGGAACACCTCATGTGTCCGCCGACCGATTTACACCTTACTGTCCTCAACTCACCCCTATCGATGGTGAGTTAATGGGTCTCAACATCCCAGTTATCAAGTTACATCAGTTTATTGGATTCCATATGTCCATTATATTGCCGGTACAATTCAAGCTTGTCCAGCGGGGCCGCATACGGACGGGCCTTAATCAACACAGGCAGGGCTATGCGACCGAAACTCAATTCTCGTCGCTTCCTATCCATTCCCTACCCGGTCTCAGTTTCATTATATTAAGCCATGTTCTATTCAACCAAACCCTGTGAGATACATCTCTCGCGAGTGGATTCCAACTACTCGACTTCTACCGGATCTCCTATGCAATAGCAAAGCAGTTACTACAGGTCAAACTGTAACTCGTGCCAAATAAACCCCTGGGATTTTTGGTCATGCAAGTGGAGTATCATTCACCCTAAACGTAATGCACAATTCATATACTATTCATCATAGTGATAAAGCAAAAGCTCATAAACGACTTAAATGCAAACCGGGGCTTGCCTTGTTGCAGGTCAGGTTCTGAGTTAAAAATTGGAAGGTTCTCTTCCAAGGCTTCTGGCTCCTCCTCGACTTCGGTCACTATACGATATGCAGATAACATGGATATATAAATGACTTTGAAAATTATTTATTTTAAGACCATAATTTAATTCATGGTGATCACTATATGACAGGGACCTTAATTGGCTCTGGAACTTCGATGGTAGATACTAGGGAATATGATCAAGGCTCTTGCAAAGAACAGGAGATGATCATAGCAGATTGTGGTCTCCGAAAGTATGGCAAGCAATCAACTTCCAAAAATTTCCGAGAGGAAACTGTAGCTTGAACCTAGCTAACAGTTGATAATCAAGATGGAGGGAGTGGTTCTGGTTTTAGCAAAATTTGTTTTCATAATTTTCTAAGCTGTGGGGAAGGAGTTATTGTATTTCTAATTCGGCAAGAATTTCTGGATTTACTTTATAATTGAGTTTCTAGACATTAAATCAATATTTGGTTTGTAACTGATTTAGGACTAGTATAGTAGGTTAATTAAATCCAAGACTTTAACAGGAGCTAGGGTATGACTAAAGGAAGACTCAGTAAAATTTTGGGACCTAATAAAGCAACCTAATAGCTGTGAAAATTCAATAACTGAAAAAGGAAATTGAATTATCCAGAGAGTTAAACAGGTATTATGGCTCCCAAACTTTGCCTGATAATCAAGAATAGGACAATAAATTTTATGTGAATTTTGGGGAATTTTCCCGTGGATATCTTGTCTGGAAAAATTGCATTTGCATTAGGAAAGATTATTTTCTACAGAATTTAACTCTGAGTTCCACAGAACCTAATTGGCATTGAAAGAAACTAGAGCTCAAGAGCTTTCGAACAAAATTTGTTTGAAGATTTTTGGAGTATCCTACAGAAAGATATTCAATTTAGAAGTTTGGGTAAATTTCTGGAATTAAATAAATCCCAAAGGCCACGTGGCACATTCTGGTTGAGGCAGCACCGGGGTCCACAGAATTAAAGCGCGCAGCCACACTAGATCTCAGCCGCACCGTGATCCCGCAGTGAATGGCAGGTGGGACCCGATGGGGTCATCGTCTACCTCGGGCCGGTGCTCGCGCGGAGCAGCACCCGCGACGGTGGCTCGCCGGCGAGCTCGCCGCCGGCCAATCCAACGCACCAGATTCGCGGAAACTTGCCGCCTGGGGGTTTTTGGGGTCGCTGAGCACGATGGTGAGGTCAGTGGGTCTTGAAGCTCGCCGGAAAAGGTCGTGCGACGGCGGTGGCGGCGATGAGCGCTCGGGCAACATAGAACTCTCTATAGAGTAGCTCAAATCACTTGGGAATTGCTCCAAAACCTTTCTGTGATGATGGAGTTCAAGGATATGGGCGCAGAAGGGGAGTGAGTCGCCGGGAATCATGAGTTCGACGGTGAGCCGAGGTTTTCTCACCGGCGGCGAGCAAAACTCGAAATTCAGAGCCGTTGCTTGATGATCCTTAAAGGTTTTTGCTCAGACAGGAGCGCTAGAGCCTATAGAAACTATCTCTAAGTAATTGCAAAGGATGATTGCTTGCCGAAAAGGAATTTGACATGAAATCATAGCTAGCTATCTACCCTCGGCCGTAGAGGAAACGAACAATAACTCGCTCAGGCTTCAACGATAAGGGAAACGGTTTGTACCATGAGCTAGAGTTTGATCAGGCGCACCTTTTTGCTCTTTGGAGCTAGGCTTGAAACGGCGCGGAACGGTGGCACGCCGCGGAGCAGTGGCGAGCGGCGGCGATGGCGCGCGGCGGAAGAATAGTGGCGAGGCAGTGGAGCTGTGATCGGGGATGAGGATTAAAGGGAGCTTCGGCCGGCCTTTTATAGGGCCGCGGCGAGCAGGCAGGCAGCTCGCTGGAGCTGCATGCGCGCGCGCGGTGTCGAGCGGGGGCGCGGCGGTGCAGAGGTGGCGGGGTTGAGCTGATCCGTTTAAAAAAAGGGAGCTGACATGTGGGGCCCACTGTCCAGTGATTCTCCCCACAGTTCAGTTACTAATTCATTTAAAAATAGAAGATCAACTCCAAAAATCATGAAATTTTGTGGAGATGGCAAATGAATTATTCTGAACACAATGGTGAACTCAATTCTTATGTTTAAAGAAGTTGGAGAAGAATTAAAAATTCAGATTTGAATTTGATTCAAATTTGCCAAGCACCTCAATAAAAATAGTAGATGAGTTTCTAAAATCTTGAAACTTTTTAAGCATGCTATTGAGGAATTTAGGAGCTCATGGAAAAATTTAGAGCCCTTAATTTGAATATTTGGTTTAGAGCTTATTAGGGCTTCATTGTGCATTGCTTACTAATCCTTATCCAAAAATTCTTATTCTTAAAAGGTGAATAGAATATAATTTGGATTCATGGTGAAGTCTAATACCCATGATAAAAGAATCTAACAAAGAGTGCAAGATAAGTTTTGGATGGCATAGTTCATGTGTACCATTATATTGGAGATCCAAAATAGTTGATCACAAAACCCATATGAACTTAACATGCCATAAAAGTGGGGTTTTACATTCCTCCCCCCTTAAAAGAATCTCGTCCCGAGATTACAAAAGAAGGTAAGGGAAAAAGGATCTATCGAACATATGCCGCTAACAAGTCCGGATAGTTCGTTCTAAGATACTCCTCGCTTTCCCATGTGGCCTCTTCGGCACTGTGGTTGCTCCACAAGATCTTGTAGAAACGCAAGGTGCGGCTTCTTGTGGTGCGAGCCTTTTCATCGATGATCTGAGTTGGATGCTCGGAATAAGTGAGATCTGGTTGGAGAGCTTCCAAATCCTCTATGCGGATATCAGATGGAGCCTTAAGACATTTCCGCAATTGGGAAATGTGGAATACATTGTGGACTCCTGAAAGTGACGTTGGTAACTCCAATTGATATGCCACAGGTCCGTATCTTTCGATTACTACGAATGGCCCAATAAAGCGGGGAGCTAGCTTCCCTTTTACCCCGAAGCGATGGATACCCTTCGTAGGGGATACCTGGAGATAAACTTGATCTCCAACTTCGAAGTGAAGAGGTCGACGTCGCTTGTCCGCGTAGCTCTTCTGTCGAGACTGAGCAGCTTTGAGATTCGCTTGAATAGTGCGAACTCGATCCTCGGCTTCATTTACTAAGTCGATGCCGTATACTGCCCGTTCACCTGATTCGCACCAGTTCAAGGGTGTGCGACACTTCCGACCATAAAGAGCTTCATAAGGTGCCATCTGGATGCTAGCCTGGTAACCGTTGTTGTATGAAAACTCCGCCAAAGGTAGATGATCATCCCAGTTCTTGCCCTGGTGGATGGCACAGGCACGAAGCATGTCTTCTAGCACTTGATTCACCCGTTCAGTTTGTCCATCAGTCTGAGGATGATAGGCCGAGCTCCGAATTAACTTGGTTCCCAGTGCAGCGTGGAGATGCTCCCAGAATCGCGAAACAAATACAGCCCCACGATCTGAGACGATGGTGCGGGGTATTCCGTGGAGGCATACGATTCTGGCAATATATAACTCCGCGTATCTTGAGGAATGATAGTTGGTATTGACGGGAATGAAATGCGCCGTCTTAGTCAGTCGGTCAACTATCACCCAAATTGAGTCGTGCTTATGGAGAGTGGGAGGCAACCCAACAATGAAATCCATGCTGATATCCTCCCATTTCCAAGCTGGTATGCTTAAAGGTTGAAGCTGTCCTGCTGCTTTCATATGGTCGGCCTTCACTCGCCGGCACATATCACACTCGGATACATATTTAGCTACTTCCCGCTTCATCCGAGTCCACCAGAACTTCTTTCTTAAATCTTGGTACATTTTGTTACTTCCCGGATGAATGGAATACTTGGATAAATGAGCTTCATCCAGTATCTTCCTCCGAAGTTCCATGTTTCGGGGTACCACTATACGGTCATTAAACCAGAGGGTACCTTCATCGTCACTTCGGAAGCATTTCATCTCCCCCTTCTTTATTCTTTGCTGAATATGTGACATCCCCTTGTCCGCCTTCTGAGCTGCCATAATATCCTCCCTGATGGTAGGAATGAGAGCGAGATTGTAGAGCGCCCCATATGGAACTAAGTAGAGACTCAATTCTTCTTTTCCCTCCCTCGAGGTAATGGAAAGATTGTTGATATGGGACTTGCGGCTCAGAGCGTCTGCGACTACGTTCGCCTTGCCTGGATGGTAGTGGATCTCAATCTCATAATCCTTGATCAATTCTAACCATCGCCTTTGTCGCATATTCAAATCCTTCTGGGTGAAGATGTATTTCAAGCTTTTGTGATCAGTGTAGAGGTGTACTAAATTACCCAGTAGATAATGCCTCCACATCTTCAATGCTAGCACCACAGCAGCCAGTTCAAGATCATGAGTCGGGTAGTGCTGCTCGTGGTTCCGAAGCTGTCGCGATCCATACGCGATCACTCTTCACTCTTGCATTAACACACAACCTAAACCAATCCCAGATGCATCGCAATAGACATCAAATGCTTTGGTAGTGTCTGGTTGGGCTAAAACTGGTGCCGTTGTAAGGTGTTTCACCAATGTTTTGAAACCTGCCTCACATGCCTCAGTCCATACATACTTTTGTCCTTTCTTCAGAAGTTCTGTCATTGGTTTAGCTATTTTGGAGAAACTGGGTATAAACCTCCGGTAATATCCTGCTAAACCCAGGAAACTTCGGACTTCATGTACAGACTTTGGAGACTCCCATTTGAGGACTTGCTTGATCTTGCTTGGATCAACTGCAATACCTTCTGCTGAAATGATGTGCCCTAAAAATGGCACCTGGTTGATCCAGAATTCACACTTGCTGAACTTAGCATACAACTGATGGTCCCGTAATCGCTGAAGCACAATATGCAAGTGTTGAGCATGTTCTTCTTCGGATTTTGAATACACAAGTATGTCGTCAATGAAGACCACGACGAACTTGTCCAATACCGGCATGAACACTGAGTTCATGAGATACATGAAATGAGCCGGGGCGTTGGTTAATCCGAAGGACATAACCAGATACTCATACAATCCATACCTTGTGGAGAATGCTGTCTTGGATATATCTTCTGGTCGGATTCTAATTTGATGATAACCAGAACGAAGATCCATCTTCGAAAACACTTTAGCACCCACTAATTGATCGAAAAGAATATCAATGCGCGGTAGTGGATACTTGTTCTTGATGGTGACAACATTAAGTGGACGATAGTCTACACACAGCCTCAAGGTCTTATCTTTCTTTTCTACAAACAGTGCAGAACAACCCCATGGTGATGAACTTGGATGAATAAAACCTTTGCTCTCAAGTTCAGTTAATTGTTCCTTCAGTTCTGCAAGTTCCTTAGGTGCCATCTTGTAGGGTGGCCTTGAAATTGGCACTGTTCCTGGTGCAAGTTCAATCTTGAACTCTATATCTCTCTCTGGGGGCATACCAGGAAGATCTTCAGGAAATACGTCGGAGTATTCACATACTACCGGAATATCCTCTAGTTCTATAACCTCGGTATTGAGAATAGATGGTTCCAATGGAATGATGTTCTTAAGATTGAGAACTTGGGGTCGATGGAGTGGAGAGTTTAGATAAATCTTTCTAGGAATGATATCAAGAATAGCACCATGGTACTGCAACCATGCCATACCTAAGATGATATCAAGCTTTTGATGCTCTAATATCAGAAACGAAGTAAGATATATGGTCCCATCTAGGTTAAGTGGGATTCCAGGAACCAATTTATTTGTTACCGTTTTCCCGACTGGAGTGTTAACCACATATGGGGTTTTTGTGGAGATAACAGGCAATTGACTTTTAACGACAAAAGATTTACTAATGACATTGTGTGAAGCTATGGAGTCAAAGAGTATGACTACGGGTTGATCGAAGATAGAGAACGTACCCGTGAGCACGGGTGCGCCTTCTGGAACGTCCTTGATGGCGAGGTGGTGGATGTTGCCGGGTCTGGTGGCTAGCTTCTTGGGCGGGTTGCGGGGTTGGTTGGCCCCCTGGTAAGATGATTGCCCTCCACCTTGTCGATTCTGCGGACAATCCTTGGCGAAGTGCCCCGTACGTCCACACGTGAAACACGTGTACGGGGTTTGGCCAATACGAAGGGGAGGACGGAATCCCGGTGCACGTGGTGGAGGTGGAAGTGCACGTGGAACCATCCCCTGTTGTTGCTGCGGCCGAAATCCGCCGTTGTTGAACTGACGACCACGGAACATTGGTGGTCGCGATGGCGGCTGCCACCTCTGGCCGGATGGTGATCGATACACCATACGGTACTTCTGAGGAGTACCACCTCCGCTGCTCTGTGGAGCACCCCTCTTCTTTTTATCGGAGGACAGCTCGCGCGTAGCGTCCTCCTGCATGATAGCGGCATTGACTATGTCGTTGAAGTTGCCGCGGTTGAACAGGACAAGCTTGTCCTTCAACTTGGGGTTCAAACCCCGGTAGAAACATTCCCGCTTCCGATCTTCGGTATTCACTTGGTCCTGAGCATATTGGGCCAAGTGGTTGAATGATTTGGAGTATTCGTATGCACTCCTTCCTCCTTGCCTTAGCTCCAAGAACTCTTGAAGCTTCCTCCTCATAATCCCGGGAGGGATGTGGTAGGCGCGAAATGCCTCCCGGAATTCGGTCCAGCTTACAACATGGCATGCGGGGCGTGCGGCAAGGTAATTGGCCCACCACGCACCGGCAGACCCCTGCAGTTGTTGCGCTGCAAACAATGTCTTCTGCTGTTTGGTTACCGCGAGTAAACCGAACTTTCCTTCAATGGTGCGGAGCCAGTTATCCGCGTCCAACGGTTCATCGGCTTCTCTGAATACCGGTGGGTGTGTCGATGAGAAATCAGAGTAGGAACTCTGAAATTGCTGACGCGGTCCATCATCCTGTCGTCCCCCTTGACGGGACGAGTGCTGCACCAACGTCCACAGTAACTCGGTTTGCTCGTCGCGCGAGCCGAGCACTGCAGCGAGAACCTCCGCGAGACTCCTGGGGAGTGTGGTTGGAGGTGGTGGAGGTGGTTGCGTCTGAGGCGTATTCTGCCCCGGGGGTGGTGTGTCATCCCCCTGTCCTCCACTAGATCCTCCCACCTCTGAGGCTGTACGAGTACGCACCATACTGCAATATAATGAATAACACGGTAAGTCCCATTGCCTCAAGTTTATCCTCCCTTAGAAATGCGGTAGACAATAATAGACGATGCATAACATTTACATATATTGATAAAGCACAAACTTTATACAAAATATATCATCTCAAGACCAAGTTGACAGTAGTAAACCCAAAATGATGGACTCCCTTTATGGAAATACATCTCTACCATACTTGGCCTTCCTGACATGTCATACTCATCTCATTAGCTAGACACCACAACCATTACTCTTAATATGACACAAACATGGTCACAAAAGAGAAACACTAGCAACCATTTAACTATATGCCGCCCGGTGTTGGCGGAAGTGCTACCACATCTAACTTCAATACGCTCTACTCGACGTATTCAAGTTCCTCTGGGTCTTCTTCTTCTTCTTCATCTTCAGGGCTAGGCACCTCTGATACGGGTGCTGGAGTAAAAGTTGATACATCGTTCAACATCAACGTCTTCTTGGCAGCCATAGCTTGCCAATCTGCCTGTATCATAAACATCCCCCAGGCCTCATTCTCTTGCTGAGCCTGTTCACAGCTGGTCTTCCAGCTCTGAGCCTCTACTCTGGACTGATCCCTGTCTGCAGTCACCACGTTCAACTGTGTGTCCCGTTGGTGCCCATAAAGTAGGCTTGCCTCTAGATCAATATCTCTCTCTAGAGTCTCCTGGCGAGACGCGGCCAAATCCATAACAGCGTCATGCCATTGATTCTCCCTAAGGTTCAAACGATGATTAAGAGGAGCCATCATATCCCTAAGTCCGTCATTTGCCCACTCAAAGTGATTTGCTCGCTTCATGGCTTGCTTCAGATTGTTTGTCAATTCTTTTATGCATGTCCTTTGATTACCCTTCTCGCGATGTGAGGCTGCTGCATACATCGCTAAGGCTGTTGCGGATGTTTCGCCATGCTCTCCCACCTCCGCAAGCAAGCGGGTTGCCCAGGCTTCAGAAGCCCTGCCGTTGACTGGAAAGAACTCATACGGAGTACCCACCAGATGACGGTAATGGAGTTTACAAAACCTCCCTATGGCAACACTTGCGGCGTAGCTCCATGTTTCTTCTAATATCAATCCTTTGATCTTGATGGAGTATGGAGCCCATCCGAGGTGCGGTGGACCGGCAGGCACATCGACGTAGATGGTGCAACTCCACATACTGCCCTCCTGGAACTTCTTGCCCCAATAGCTAGGTAACACCAAATAGCCAAACTGGCCGAGCAACCGTGCAAACACGTCCGGAAAACCGGCGTGCCCGGTGCATGTTGAGAACACCCATCCATTAGGCAACTGAATTCTTGGTGCTGCCATCTGTGGACAAATATACCCGAATGTCAATACACCGTTTAAGTATTCGACCCAATCACTGGTGATGTGGGACAAAAAGAAATATCCATAATCAATTGGTTCAGTCAAAGCTGCAATCTGGAAATGAGTACAGTTCTGGTTTATCTGACCTGTCTGCAGTAACCCGTAAGTTTCATACAGAAGAAGTCAGAACTAAACTTTATGTTGAATACAAAAATTGTAGTACACTTCAAAACCTTTTCAGATTGTACTCATACAGCCACTGTTGAACTAGTATGAACAATCTATACCAGTTTTAAGTTGACTCAAGGGTTCTGAAAATTTCGACAGAACCTCCCCTGTATATGGGCTTATCTCCACATTCTATACAGGTTCATCATGATAAGATATTGAGGTAGTGTCAAAATAAACATTGAGTAACATCGTGTTAACAATCCAGAACTAAAGAAGTTCCACCACGACAACCTTGTCATGAAGGTATTATGCATCAATTCACAATTATGTGCAAACTGTTTCAAGTTCTGGACTGCAGGAACCAAATTTGCGACAAATGGAATTAGGCATAGCTACACCTAGATTCAGGTCAGGAGTGATAAATAAAGTTGATAGATGACTTCCTAAGCTTTCCAGAAATGTATATGCGTAACCATATCACTGTTCTGGATTAGGGGTTATAATTATCCAAACTCAACAGTAAAGCTGACTGGTTTGCATCAGCAGTCATGCAGTTTACTGTGCTGTCTTCCCAATTTGGTTAAACTCCAATTAAAATCAGGAAGGACTCCCCAAAACAAACTCGTGAATCTCCACCTACCCTTCTCAAACATATATCCCAATAAGGTAGTGGATTTTTCTACAGTGAGTTATGGCAAGAATACAGAAACGGTACAAAGGTGGGTTCATGTGGAGTAATTACAGTAAACCCCAGTTTTCAACAGATTAACAAGCTTTTCTGTCTTTATGGTCAACGGAAAAGTTGGAGAGACCTTCACGAGCTTTCCATTCATGTAGGATATGCTTATGTTATCTAATTGCTAACCAAGATTACAACCTGGCGAAGTTGAGCTACTTCTACCAGAAAGCAAGAATCTTGGTTCTATCCATTTTATCAAGTCGAGCCCGAAATTATCAGTATCTGATAGTCGGACTTTCTCAAAACACAATGCAACCATTCTGTCGGTGGGGAGGGTCTAGTATCATGTTTGATACTGACGGTACTACGTGCCTCACGAAAGGAAATTCTATCCGGTACATCCGGTTACGTCTATAGGTGGTTCCTATATCGTTCCCTCGCAAACGGCTTCTACACGGGTTGCTACCGGAGTTAGGTTACCTGCAGAAGACAAACAATCCCCTTTCACACCTTCGCACCTCAAGGGCGGCACGGGGAAAACACGGCAGGCAGTCACAATAATATATAACTAAAAGTAAATGCATACGACTCTGGCGTGAGTCGTCCTCGAGCGAGGCCATGTCTCGAGGTACATGGCTGTAAATACGTCTGTACAGCAAAGACTCCCGTACGATCCGGCTTATACACGCTCGGGCATACGTGTTCGCATGTTCTCATAGATATGAGAACACACTATCGGGTTACATACCACCCGACGGGGTTTCCCTCTAACTTTGTGTCACGCTGGGGTACCGCGTGTCATATGTTCTTAGAAACATGGAAAGTTTCAAAGACTCATATTGACTTTCCGTACCAAGCCACGAAAATTTCACATACCACCTCTCGTATGCTGAGCTTACCGAGATTGATCCGCTCTCGGTGGCGTACCTTACCTCTTACCTGATGTCGGAGCGTCGTTACAGAATATAATAACACATAGTTAGTTTACCACCTTTATATCTTATACTAATAATACTCCTTATAACGGCATATAACTAATTTCTCACTCAAGTTCCTAATTTTTGAAAATATGTTCTTTTCCGGTACACTGTTCCCAACGAAGCTCTGATACCATGTCTGTGGGGACCGGAATCCACACATCCGAGGATCTCATTGGGTGGTGTCGTGCGATGCGACACCCAACAGTTTACAAGAATAGAACCAGAATAAAGTACAAGACCAAGTCTTTTATTTAATACACAGCGGAAGTTTTCACAATACTAGCGGATGTAAAGAAATATATACATACCATAGCTACGCTCTCAGCACTAGCTATGCAAAAAGCAAAGTTTTCCATGCCAGGGATACTTTGCACTAGCAACACTCAAACTATGGCGGCGTGCAGGGTTCCCACTCGGCTGTACACCCTGGAGGGGGTGTTGCCTCATCGTCAAACCCATCCTCAAAGGGGTAACCTGCAAAAACTCGTTAACTGCAAACGTGAGCTTAAGGCTCAGCAAGACTTAACCGTCTCACTAGACAGATGCACGGGGACACTAAACATAGGTATGGAATAGCATAAATAACTCGCCTACAAGTGGATCCTTATAATCAAGTTTTAAGTAGCAAATGACATTCTCTGAGCACGGCACATCATGGGCTCCACAATCAAACAAGAAACGCTTTACCGATGATATGACATGCCCAAAGCACATAATGCTATTACAGCTAAAGTATGGGGAAATTGTAACTCTTTAGTTATACTATCTCTAAACCAAACAAAGTTGCAAAGTAATTATAATTCAATATCATATGACTTTCCTGACTTCTTTAGTATTTACTACGTCACGACACAGTGAACAAGTGGTACTCTATTACTGCGAGGGACAGTGATTGCAATCAGGATACACCCGGACAACACGACACATACGTCGTTCGGAAGTGTCAGCGAGCACACCTGTACCTACATAACACTTCAGTACTAGGCGTATAGGGCCACCTTTCACAAGAAACTCAAATGCTGAGCCCGTCTCACCTCCGCAAACAGAAGGTCTCCGCACGGAACACCTCATGTGTCCGCCGACCGATTTACACCTTACTGTCCTCAACTCACCCCTATCGATGGTGAGTTAATGGGTCTCAACATCCCAGTTATCAAGTTACATCAGTTTATTGGATTCCATATGTCCATTATATTGCCGGTACAATTCAAGCTTGTCCAGCGGGGCCGCATACGGACGGGCCTTAATCAACACAGGCAGGGCTATGCGACCGAAACTCAATTCTCGCCGCTTCCTATCCATTCCCTACCCGGTCTCAGTTTCATTATATTAAGCCATGTTCTATTCAACCAAACCCTGTGAGATACATCTCTCGCGAGTAGATTCCAACTACTCGACTTCTACCGGATCTCCTATGCAATAGCAAAGCAGTTACTACAGGTCAAACTGTAACTCGTGCCAAATAAACCCCTAGGATTTTTGGTCATGCAAGTGGAGTATCATTCACCCTAAACGTAATGCACAATTCATATACTATTCATCATAGTGATAAAGCAAAAGCTCATAAACGACTTAAATGCAAACCGGGGCTTGCCTTGTTGCAGGTCAGGTTCTGAGTTAAAAATTGGATGGTTCTCTTCCAAGGCTTCTGGCTCCTCCTCGACTTCGGTCACTATACGATATGCAGATAACATGGATATATAAATGACTTTGAAAATTATTTATTTTAAGACCATAATTTAATTCATGGTGATCACTATATGACAGGGACCTTAATTGGCTCTGGAACTTCGATGGTAGATACTAGGGAATATGATCAAGGCTCTTGCAAAGAACAGGAGATGATCATAGCAGATTGTGGTCTCCGAAAGTATGGCAAGCAATCAACTTCCAAAAATTTCCGAGAGGAAACTGTAGCTTGAACCTAGCTAACAGTTGATAATCAAGATGGAGGGAGTGGTTCTGGTTTTAGCAAAATTTGTTTTCATAATTTTCTAAGCTGTGGGGAAGGAGTTATTGTATTTCTAATTCGGCAAGAATTTCTGGATTTACTTTATAATTGAGTTTCTAGACATTAAATCAATATTTGGTTTGTAACTGATTTAGGACTAGTATAGTAGGTTAATTAAATCCAAGACTTTAACAGGAGCTAGGGTATGACTAAAGGAAGACTCAGTAAAATTTTGGGACATAATAAAGCAACCTAATAGCTGTGAAAATTCAATAACTGAAAAAGGAAATTGAATTATCCAGAGAGTTAAACAGGTGTTATGGCTCCCAAACTTTGCCTGATAATCAAGAATAGGACAATAAATTTTATGTGAATTTTGGGGAATTTTCCCGTGGATAACTTGTCTGGAAAAATTGCATTTGCATTAGGAAAGATTATTTTCTACAGAATTTAACTCTGAGTTCCACAGAACCTAATTGGTATTGACAGAAACTAGAGCTCAAGAGCTTTCGAACAAAATTTGTTTGAAGATTTTTGGAGTATCCTACAGAAAGATATTCAATTTAGAAGTTTGGGTAAATTTCTGGAATTAAATAAATCCCAAAGGCCACGTGGCACATTCTGGTTGAGGCAGCACCGGGGTCCACAGAATTAAAGCGCGCAGCCACACTAGATCTCAGCCTCACCGTGATCCTGCAGTGAATGGCAGGTGGGACCCGATGGGGTCATCGTCTACCTCGGGCCGGTGCTCGCGCGGAGCAGCACCCGCGACGGTGGCTCGCCGGCGAGCTCGCCGCCGGCCAATCCAACGCACCAGATTCGCGGAAACTTGCCGCCTGGGGGTTTTTGGGGTCGCTGAGCACAATGGTGAGGTCAGTGGGTCTTGAAGCTCGCCGGAAAAGGTCGTGCGACGGCGGTGGCGGCGATGAGCGCTCGGGCAACATAGAACTCTCTATAGAGTAGCTCAAATCACTTGGGAATTGCTCCAAAACCTTTCTGGGATGATGGAGTTCAAGGATATGGGTGCAGAAGGGGAGTGAGTCGCCGGGAATCATGAGTTCGACGGTGAGCCGAGGTTTTCTCACCGGCGGCGAGCAAAACTCGAAATTCAGAGCCGTTGCTTGATGATCCTTAAAGGTTTTTGCTCAGACAGGAGCGCTAGAGCCTATAGAAACTATCTCTAAGTAATTGCAAAGGATGATTGCTTGCCGAAAAGGAATTTGACATGAAATCATAGCTAGCTATCTACCCTCGGCCGTAGAGGAAACGAACAATAACTCGCTCAGGCTTCAACGATAAGGGAAACGGTTTGTACCATGAGCTAGAGTTTGATCAGGCGCACCTTTTTGCTCTTTGGAGCTAGGCTTGAAACGGCGCGGAACGGTGGCACGCCGCGGAGCAGTGGCGAGCGGCGGCGATGGCGCGCGGCGGAAGAATAGTGGCGAGGCAGTGGAGCTGTGATCGGGGATGAGGATTAAAGGGAGCTTCGGCCGGCCTTTTATAGGGCCGCGGCGAGCAGGCAGGCAGCTCGCTGGAGCTGCATGCGCGCGCGCGGTGTCGAGCGGGGGCGCGGCGGTGCAGAGGTGGCGGGGTTGAGCTGATCCGTTTAAAAAAAGGGAGCTGACATGTGGGGCCCACTGTCCAGTGATTCTCCCCACAGTTCAGTTACTAATTCATTTAAAAATAGAAGATCAACTCCAAAAATCATGAAATTTTGTGGAGATGGCAAATGAATTATTCTGAACACAATGGTGAACTCAATTCTTATGTTTAAAGAAGTTGGAGAAGAATTAAAAATTCAGATTTGAATTTGATTCAAATTTGCCAAGCACCTCAATAAAAATAGTAGATGAGTTTCTAAAATCTTGAAACTTTGTAAGCATGCTATTGAGGAATTTAGGAGCTCATGGAAAAATTTAGAGCCCTTAATTTGAATATTTGGTTTAGAGCTTATTAGGGCTTCATTGTGCATTGCTTACTAATCCTTATCCAAAAATTCTTATTCTTAAAAGGTGAATAGAATATAATTTGGATTCATGGTGAAGTCTAATACCCATGATAAAAGAATCTAACAAAGAGTGCAAGATAAGTTTTGGATGGCATAGTTCATGTGTACCATTATATTGGAGATCCAAAATAGTTGATCACAAAACCCATATGAACTTAACATGCCATAAAAGTGGGGTTTTACAAGACCTCTCCACCAACCTCATTGTTTTGGATTCTCAAGGAGTGAACATTATACTTGGTATGGACTAGTTGAGGAAGCACCATGGAGTTATTGAGTGTTCCACGAAGACAGTGAAGTTTACTAATGAAGAAGGGATCACCGTAGAATTTGAAGCATCTCAAACCGCACCGAAGCGATTGGAGCTAAATCATATGGACGGTGCCGCAATTGAGGAGATTCTGGTGGTGTGTGAATTTTTGGATGTTTTTCTGGACGAGTTGCGAGGTATGCCACTTGATCGAGACCTTGAGTTTGTTATTGATTTAATACCTGGAACTGCACCTATAGCTAAGAGGCCATATAGGATGCCTCCTGTTGAAATAGCGGAGCTCAAGAAGCAGATTCAAGAGCAACTAGAGAAGGGTTTTATTCACCCAAGCTCTTCACCTTGGGGAGTGCCCGTGCTGTTTGTGGACAAGAAGGATGGGTCGCAAAGGATGTACGTAGATTACCGAGCTCTCAACGAGGTAACAATCAAGAACAAGTACACCTTGCCATGCATAGAAGACTTGTTTGATCAGATGAAGGGTGCTTGTGTCTTATCTAAGATTGATTTGAGGTCGGGATACTTTCAAATGAAGATTAGATCATCGGACATACCCAAGACAGCTTTTAGGACACGATATGGATCTTATGAGTACACCATGATGTCTTTTGGATTGACAAATGCGCCTGCCTACTTTATGTACCTCATGAATAATGTTTTCAGTACTTGGATAAATTTGTCGTGGTGTTCATTAATGACATTATGATCTACTCGAAGGATGAGAAGGAACATGAGTAACACTTGACGCTTACGCTGCAGAATTAAGGAAGCATCAGTTGTATGCCAAGTTCAACAAGTGTCAGTTTTGGTTGAAAGAGGTGTCCTTTTTGGGTCATATAATCCCAGGAGGAGGAGTATCGGTTGACCCAGGAAAGGTGAGGGACGTGTTGAAATGGGAACCCCTGCAAAACGTAAAGAAAATAAGGAGTTTTCTTGGAATGGCTGGATATTACCGTTGATTCATCAAGGACTTTCCAAGATAGCCAAGCCAATGATGGAATTGCTAATGAAGGGAAAGGCTTTCCAATGGACTCAAGCTTGTCAAAACAGATTTGAGAGTTGAAGAAGAGGTTGACAACAGCCCTAGTTTTGGTACTGCCGGATGTGAGCAAGAGTTTTGATATTTATTGCGACGCATCAGGACAAGGACTTGGATGTGTATTGATGCAAGAAGGTCAAGTGGTCTCCTATGCATCAAGACAATTGAAGAAACATGAGCAGAATTACCTCACACATGATTTAGAACTTGCAGCCGTGGTACATGCGTTGAAGATTTGGAGACACTATATCCTTGAACATAGGTGTGAAATTTATATGGATCACAAGAGTCTTAAGTATATTTTCACACAAACGGATCTGAATTTGTGGCAACGGAGATGGTTGGAGCTCATCAAAGATTATGATTTGGGGATCAACTATCATCCGAGAAAAGCCAATGTAGTGGCCGATGCTTTGAGTAGAAAGGGAGTAAGTCACCAACTCACGGTTCAAGAATTACCATCCAAGTTATGTAAGGAGTTTGAACGGTTGAACCTCGGGTTTGTAAATGAGATGGAGATGATGGAGTTAAATCCGACCTTGGAGCAAGAAATTCAAGAGGCACAGACCAAGGATGAGGAAATTCAGGAAATCAAGGAAAGGACCCAAGAAGGGAGAGAATTCAATTTTGATGAGGATGAACGTGGCACCCTATGGCTTGGTAAGAGGATTGTTGTGCCTAATGTGAAGCATATTCGGGAGACAATAATAAAAGAGGCACATGACTCACATACTCAATTCATCCCGGTTGTACAAAGATGTACAAAGACTTGAAGACGTGTTATTGGTGGGCTAGCATGAAGAAGGACATAGCTGAATACGTAGCATTGTGTGATGTGTGCCAACGAGTCAAGGCGGAACATCAAAGGCCAGCTGGACTATTGCAACCATTAAATATTCCGGAGTGGAAGTGGGAAGAGATCGCTATGGACTTCATAGTTGGTTTACCATGTACTTAGTCCGGTTACGGCTCAATTTGGGTAATTGTGGATCGGTTAACTAAGTCAGCCTACTTCATTCCCGTCAAGACCACCTATAATGGAGAGAAATTGGCGGAACTGTGTATGGGAAGAATAATATGTTTGCATGGAGTTCCGAAGAAGATAGTCTCGGATAAGGGTTCACAATTCACTTCCAGGTTTTGGCAAAAATTGCATGAAGATTTGGAAACGAGGTTGAATTTTAGTTTAGCATATCACCCTCAAACGGATGGACAAATCGAGAGGACCAATCAGATTTTAGAGGACATGTTAAGAGCTTGTGCTTTAAAGCATGGGAAAAGTTGGGACAAGAGCTTGCCATATGCAGAATTTTTATACAACAATAGTTACCAAGCAAGCTTGAAAATGTCACCATATGAATCACTTTATGGAAGGAAGTGTAGGACACTCTTATTTTGGAATGAGGCAAGAGAAACTCAAGTATTTGGTCCGGTGTGTTGCAAGAAGCCGAAAAGCAAGTCCAAATATTTCGTGAAAACTTGAGGGCTGCCCAATCAAGACAAAAAGGCTATGTGGACAATGGGAGAAGGAAATTAGCCTTTGAAATGGGAGACTACGTTTACCTTAAGGTGTCACCAATGAGAGGTCATAAGAGGTTTAACATAAGAGGCAAGCTAGCACCTCGCTACATTGGACCATTCAAGATTTTGGACAAAAGAGGAGAAGTAGAGTATAAGTTGGAGATGCCAGCTCATCTTTCGGATGTCCATAATGTCTTTCATGTTTCCCAGCTCTAGAAGTGCCTGAGAGTACCAGAAGAACAAGTTCCAATGGAAGGATTGGAAATAGGGGCAGATTTGACTTATGCCAAACAACCGGTCAAAATCCTGGAAACTAAGGAGAGGGTCACAAGGAACAAGGTTATTATATGGTGTAAAGTTCAATGGAAGCACCACACAGAAAAAGAAGCAACGTGGGAATTGGAGGATGATCTCAAGAGGGAATTTCCCTATCTCTTCTCTTCCGCGTCAAATCTCAAGGGCGAGATTCATTTTAAGGGGGGTAGGTTTGTAACACCCTCATTTTTATGCATCATGCCCCACATACATTCATATACATGTTTAACATTAATCGACATAAAGAGGAATGAGTTTAAAATTGATTTGGAACAAAACCGCACTTAAAATTCTGGAAAGTGCGGACTAGTCCGATTTTGGTGCGGACTAGTCCGATTTCTCTCTGACCCCGATCGGACTTGTCAGTTTTTGCTGCGGACTAATCCGTTTTTGCCTCTGGACACTTTTGGACTTGTCTGGTCCTATGCGGACTAGTTCAGTGTTCCAAGAATCCTTGAAAAATTGCTAAGTCCCTGGACTTGTCCGGACTAGTCCGGTGTTCGAGCGGACTTGTCCATTTTCCTTTCTGACTAAAGTCGGACTTGTCCGATTTCTTTCTGACTAACTTCGGACTAGTCCGGCCCTGTCCGGACTTGTACGATATTTCGTGACTCTGAATTAATCCTTTGTTTTACGACTTTTTTTCTCAAGTTTCACGTTAAGTGGGCCTAGGAACGTTGTGCCTAACTCTTTTAGAGACCATGTGGGACTCTAAACCGGCCTCTACTCATCTCAAACTCGAAATCCATCTAACCCTAGCCTCCACCTCTATATAAACAACCCCACCCCTTGGCTTGACATCTATTTGTCACTTTTCCACCCCACCCAAACCCTATTTCGTGGAGATCCACCATCAAAGAGGGAGGAGGAGATCCCAAGCAAGAAGAAGAAGAGGAGGAAACGAAAGAGGATCAATATCTCCACCAAGTTTCGTCCCTCATCACCAATTCACCTCCAAGTTCTTCACCAACCCTAGATCTCCAAGATCCAAGTGTCACATCCAAGATTCTTGATTCATTGGAGTTCTAAACACCTGGTATACCTTCTATTCACTTTTCCTTACGTTAATTCAACCCCTAATCTCTAAATTTACGTCAGTCTAGAAAACCCTAGTTCGCTAGTTCGCAGAGTGCGGACTAGTCCGGCCTTCTGCAGACTAGTCCGATTTTGCTGACTAAATTGTATTGAATTAATTCTAAAATGAGATCTAATCACATCCAAACCTGTATAAACTTGTTAAAAGCTATTAGAACTAGTTAGTGATGATTAAAAACAATCTATTAACAAGTTCTACCTTGCATTTGCATTAATCATGCATGTCATGTCATATTGAGTAGTATTTATGCACTCTTTGATTGTGTTTCTTGTTTGTATGTTTATTGTGTGGATTAGACGGATTTGCGCTAGAGAGTGTCGCGGAGGTTCTACAACACCAAGAGTTTGAAGGCTTTGACCCTAACCAACCGCAAGAGCAAGGCAAGTGTCCTTGAAACATATTGATCCTGTTTCAAAATAAATGTTTTGTTTGCAAACTGCATGTTTGTGTCAATTTGATGGGAAATCCTATGGTAGGATGTTTACTAGAATTGTTAAACCACCCTTGTCACCTGGAATTATGGTAGAGAGTCGGGATGAGTTTTTTACCTTTTTACTTCGCTTAATTAATTGGGATGGGAAAACAACACTACACATTTAATTATGCATTAATGTTATTCTGGTTAATGTGAACTGGTTAAATATGATATGGTAATGGGTGATCTAAGCAAGCCTGGTATGTGGATGGGTTGGATGTTATGGTGGTTGCTTGCTTGCTTGAGTGTGTCTAATAAACTATCATGATAGTCGTGCTCCCGGTTATGAGCACCTGGACAACTTCCATGATTAGAGGAAACTCGGTATTGGGATGGTATTTGGGATGGTTATGGTTTGGTAATGGTTATGGCTAGTTACGGATTAATTTCTGGTATTGGATATGGTTATTGGCAAATGGTGAAATATGGAATTATTGATGAGGATGGTGAATTATAGATTGGTATTATGATATTACTTATGATTATGATGGGTTTGACTCAAATACATATTATATATTGCTTTCAAATGTTTTAATGTACTTTTCAGCACTTGCCCATTATTATTGTCATCATTTGAACCAGCCACATGTCATACTTTCCACACTTGCTGAGTACGACATGTACTCACTCTTACAACCCCCCCCCCCAACAGTTGCAGGTCAGGATTGGGAGTTTAATGGCGATAATGCGGAGCTCTAGGCCGTGTCTACCATCAGCTTGCGTGTGGTGTTGATTGGAGCTGCACTACCCTATTGCTTATGCCGCCTAGCTGTTTAGTTTGCTTAATTAGATTATTTCCGCTGCATTAGTTGAACTTGTCATTAATCTTCATAGGAGCTTGTATTCGAGGATAATATGGTTTGTGTAATAAAATTTGGTTAGTTAATCTTATTTTGTGGTAATTTTCTGTATACTCTTTTATGAATGCACTCGTGTATGTGTGTTGAACTTCCTGGGCACACATATGCGTTAGCTTGGTTCATTTTCGGAATCGGGCATCACAAATTGGTATCAGAGCCACAGGTTGATCGTAGTATGCAACCTAGATAGAATGGACACTTTAGAGCACATAGGAGCACTCAGGAATCGATGTTTTTTGCTTGGTGTGCTGTTGCTATATAAGTTGGTTGCTTGTGTGCTTAATAGAGGATTTTGGGGTGCTTTAGCATTGCCATGTCCCCCTAGGCTAGTATAGCTAGTTGTTTAGTTTCATATCCCTTGATCCATATAGTTGGGGACGTTTTCTAATTCTTATCTCTTGCTATTCTTCAGGTGGTGAGGACTCGCGACCAGAGGGATGGCAATGATGAGGAGGAGAACCATGGAGTACCTTAGAACAACAATGGACAAGGACCTGCTCATGGAGCTATCAACATTGGCTATGCAAAACCAGCTCATGCATACCATGATACAAACAATGGGACAGCTGCAGGCTGACAATATCAACAATCAGCCCCATATGCCTCCACCGCCACCCCCACCCCCTCATAACCGGTTGGGAGAGTTTATGAGGACTAGGCCGCCAACCTTTGCTCAAGCTGCTGACCCTATGGATGCGGATGATTGGCTCAAGTCTGTGGAGAAGAAACTTGCTATTGTCCAATGCAGTGATCGAGAGAAAGTGCTTTTTGCTTCTCATCAACTAGCTGGAGCAGCTGCGGATTGGTGGGATTCTTTATGCAATGCTCATGAGAACCAAGAGAGAATTACTTGGGCCGAATTCAAAGAGAGCTTCAGTTCTCATTATGTGCCGGAAGGTGTTATGATTTTGAAGAGGCAAGAATTTGAGAACTTAAGGCAAGAAAGATCAAGCGTAAGTGAATATCTCAATAAGTTAACTCAACTCTCAAGGTATGCGCCTGAGGATGTGAGTCGGGGCCGCCGGAGACAATACTTGTTCATGAGAGGCCTCAACAATGAAATTCAAGTGCAATTGCTCAACTGTGATTATGCCAACTTCCAGAAGCTTGTGGACAAAGCAATTGTGGTTGAGAACAAGATCCGTGAGATGGAGCAAGACAACAAGAGGAAGGCGCCATATCAAGGACAGCAACAAGGAAGTAATGTGCGCCCTCGCTTTGCGCCGCCCAATGCGCCTTATTTCAGCTCTTCTATTCCTGCTCAACGCCCTGAATTTGCACCGCGCCCAACTCAATTTGTGCAGCAGCGCCGTGTTATGCAAGCACCTAGGCCTCCAATGCCTTATGCACCTCGTGCTAATTTTCTTGGTGCAAATGTTCAGAACCAAGCTTGCCCCAATAATTTTGGTGGAGTTAAGAAGTGTTATACTTATGGAGAAGCTGGACACTTTGCGCATCAATGTCCTAAGTCATGCCTTGGTCTAGGAAGCAATGCGCCGAGGCAAAACCCAAGACCCAATGGAGGATAGCCACAAGGGAACCGTGGACAGCAGAATTTTGCTCGTGGCAACATTAACCATGTCTCTACGGAGGATGATCAACAAGCAGATGGCGTGGTCATTGGTATGTTTCTCGCCAACTCCAACCCCGCGACTATGTTATTTGATTCTGGAGCATCACATTCATTCATTGCATCGAAGTATGTTGCCAAGTATAGTTTTCCTATCTCTCATATGAAGTTTACTCTATTGGTTAAGTCTCCTGGAGGAGAGATGAGGACAACTATAGTATGTCCAAAAGTAAGCCTTAGAATAAGGGGGGTAGACTTCTCCGCCAACCTCATTATTTTGGATTATCAAGGATTGGACATTATACTTGGTATGGACTGGTTGAGGAAGCACAATGGAGTTATTGAGTGTGCCACGAAGACGATGAAGTTGACCAATAAAGAAGGGATCACCGTAGAATTTGAAGCATCTCAAACCGCACTGAAGAATTGGAGCTTAATCATATGGACAGTGCCACAATTGATGAGATTCCGGTGGTGTGTGAATTTTTGGATGTTTTTCCGGACGAGTTGCCAGGTATGCCACCTGATCGAGACATTGAGTTTGTTATTGATTTAATACCTGGAACTGCACCTATAGCTAAGAGGCCGTATAGGATGCCTCCTGTGGAATTAGCGGAGCTCAAGAAGCAGATTCAAGAGCAATTAGAGAAAGGTTTCATTCGCCCAAGATCTTCACCTTTGGGAGCGGCCGTTCTATTTGTGGACAAGAAGGATGGAACGCAAAGGATGTGTGTGGATTACCAAGCTCTCAACGAGGTGACCATCAAGAATAATACACATTGCCACGCATAGAAGACTTGTTTGATTAGATGAAGGGTGCTTGTATCTTCTCCAAGATTGATTTGAGGTCGGGATAGATCTTATGAGTACATCGTGATGTCCTTTGGATTGACAAATGCGGCTGCCTACTTTATGTACCTCATGAATAAGGTCTTCATGGAGTACTTGGATAAGTTCGTTGTGGTGTTTATTGATGACATTATGATTTACTCGAAGGATGAGAAGGAACATGAGGAACACTTGAGGCTCACGTTGCGGAAAGTGAGGGAGCATCAATTGTATGCCAAGTTCAACAAGTGTTAGTTTTGGTTGAGAGAGGTGTCATTTTTGGGTCATATAATCTCAGGAGGAGGAGTATCGGTTGATCCCAGAAAATTGAGAGACGTGTTGAAGTGGGAACCACCACAAAATGTAAAGGAAATAAGGAGTTTTCTTGGGATGGATGGATATTACCGTAGGTTCATCAAGGACTTTTCCAAGATAGCCAAGCCAATGACGGAGTTGCTAATGAAGGGAAAGGCTTTCCAATAGACTCAAGCTTCTCAAAATAGTTTTGAGGAGTTAAAGAAGAGGTTGACAACAGCCCCAGTTTTGATATTGCCGGATGTAAGCAAGAGTTTCGATATTTATTGTGACGCATCGAGACAAGGACTTGGATTTGTGCTCATGCAAGAAGGTCAAGTGGTCGCCTATGCGTCAAGACAACTGAAGAAACATGAGCAGAATTACCCAACACATGATTTAGAACTTGCAGCCGTGGTACATGCATTGAAAATTTGGAGACACTATATCCTTGGACATAGGTGTGAAATTTATATGGATCACAAGAGTCTTAAGTATATTTTCACACAAACAGATCTGAATTTGAGGCAACGAAGATGGTTGTAGCTCATCAAAGATTATGATTTGGGGATCAACTATCATCTAGGGAAAGCCAATGTAGTGGCTGATGCATTGAGTAGGAAGGGAGTAAGTCATCAACTCACAGTTCGAGAGTTACCATCCGAGTTATGTAAGGAGTTCGAACGGTTGAACCTCGGGTTTGTAAACGAGATGGAGATGATGGAGTTAAACCCAACCTTGGAGCAAGAAATTCAAGAGGCAGAGACAAAGGACGAGGAAATTCAGGAAATCAAGGAAAGGACTCAAGAGGTGAGAGAATTTAGATTTGATGAGGATGAACATGGTACCTTATGGCTTGGAAAGAGAATCGTTGTGCCTAATGTAAAGAATATCCGAGAGACGATATTAAAAGAGGCACATGACTCACCTTACTCAATTCACCCCGGTTGTACGAAAATGTACAAAGACTTGAAGACTTGCTATTGGTGGGATAGCATGAAAAAGGACATAGCTGAATATGTGGCATTGTGTCATGTGTGTCAACGAGTCAAGGCGCAACATCAAAGGCCAGCTGGATTATTGCAACCATTGAAGATCCTGGAATGGAAGTGGGAAGAAATTGGAATGGACTTCATAGTTGGGTTACCACGTACTCAGTCCGGGTATGACTCAATTTGGGTAATTATGAATCGCTTAACCAAGTCAGCTCATTTTGTCCCAGTGAAGACCAAATATACAGCTGCACGATTGGCTGAAATATACATGGAGCATATTGTGTGTCGACACGGAGTACCTAAGAAGATAGTCTCGGATAGAGGTTCTCAATTTACCTCTAGGTTTTGGCAAAAGTTGCATGAAGCTTTGGGAACGAGGTTGAATTTTAGTTCAGCGTATCACCCTCAATCGGATGGACAAACCGAGAGGACCAATCATATTTTAGAGGACATGTTAAGAGCTTTTGCTTTAAAGCATGGGAAAAATTGGGACAAGAGATTGCCATATGCAGAATTTTCATACAACAATAGTTACCAAGCAAGCTTGAAAATGTCACCATATGAAGCACTTTATGGGAGGAAGTGTAGGACACCTTTGTTCTGGAATGAGGCAGGAGAATCTCAAGTATTTGGTCCAGATGTGTTGCAAGAAGCTAAAAAGCAAGTCCAAATAATTCGTGAAAACTTGAGGGCTGCCCAATCAAGGCAAAAAGGCTATGAAGACAATAGGAGAAGGAAATTAGCCTTTGAAATAGGAGATTTTGTTTACCTCAAGGTGTCACCAATGAGAGGTCATAAGAGGTTTAACATAAGAGGCAAGCTAGCACCTCGCTACATTGGACCATTCAAGATTTTGGACAAAAGAGGAGAAGTAGCGTATAAGTTGGAGATGCCAACTCATCTTTCAGATGTTCATCATGTCTTTCATGTCTCCCAGCTCAAAAAGTGTTTGAGAGTACCAGAAGAACAAGTGCCAATGGAAGGATTGGAATTAGAGGAAGATTTGACTTATGCCTAGCAACCGGTCAAGATCTCAGAAACCAAGGAGAGAACCACAAGGAACAAGGTGATTCGATGGTGTAAAGTTCAATGGAAGCACCACGCAGAAAAAGAAGCGACGTGAGAATTGGAGGATGATCTCAAGAAGGAATTCCCCTATCTCTTCTCTTCCGCGTCGAATCTCGAGGGCGAGATTCATTTTAAGGGGGGTAGGTTTGTAACACCCTCGATTTCATGCATCATGCCCTACATACATTCATATACATGTTTAACATTAATCCACATAAAGAGGAACGAGTTTAAAATTGATTTGGAACGGTTAAAATTAATTTGGAGCAAAACCACACTTAAAATGTAGGAAAGTGCAGACTAGTCCGATTTTAGTGAGGACTAGTCTGATTTCTCTCTGACTAAGGACTTGTCCGTTTTTGCTGCGGACTAGTCCGATTTTGCCTCTGGAAACTTTCGGACTTGTCCAATTTTGTGCGGACTAGTCTGATATTCCAAGAATCCTTGAAAATTTGCTAAGTCCTTGGACTTTTCCGGACTAGTCCGGTGTTCCAGCGGACTTGTCTAATTTCCTCTCTGACTAAAGTCGGACTTGTCCGATTTTAGGCCAGACTTGTCCGATTTTCTCTCTGGACATTTTTGGACTAGTCCGGTCCTTTTTGGACTTGTTCGAAATTTCGCGACTTCGAGTTGAGCTTTTGTTTTACGACTTGTTTCTTGGGTTTCACGTTAAGTGGGCCTAGGGACGTCGTGCCTAACTCTTTTAGATCCCATGTGGGACTCTAAACCGGCCCTACTCCTCTCAAACTCGAAATTCATCTAACCCTAGCCTCCATCTCTATATAAACAACCCCACCCCTTGGCTTGACATCTATTTGCCACTTTTCCACCCCACCCAAACCCTAGTTCATGGAGAGCCACCATCAAAGAGGGAGGAGGAGATCCCAAGCAAGAAGAAGAAGAGGAGAAAACGAAAGAGGATCAAGATCTCCACCAAGTTTCGTCCCTCATCACCAGTTCACATCCAAGTTCATCACCATCCCTAGATCTCCAAGATCTAAGTGTCACCTCCAAGTTTCTTGATTCATTGGAGTTCTAAACACCTGGTATACCTTATATTCTTTTTTTTTCTTACGTGAATTGAACCCCTAATCTCCAAATTTACATCGATCTAGAAAACCCTAGTTTGCTAGTTCTGCGGAGTGCGGACTAGTCCGGCATTCTGCAGACTAGTCTGATTTTGCTGACTAAATTGTGTTGAATTAATTCTAAAATGAGATCTAATCACATCCAATCCTGTATAAACTTGTTAAAAGCTATTAGAACTAGTTAGTGATCATTAAAAACAATCTATTAACAAGTTATACCTTGCATTAGCATTAATCATGCATGTCATGTCATATTGAGTAATATTTGTGCACTCTTTGATTGTGTTTCTTGTTTGTATGTTTATTGTGTGGATTAGACGAATTTGCGCTAGAGAGTGCCGCGGAGGATCTATAGCACCAAGAGTTTGAAGGCTTTGACCCTAACCAACCGCAAGAGCAAGGCAAGTGTCCTTGAAGCATATTGATCCTGTTTCAAAATAAATGTTTTGTTTGCAAACTGCATGCTTGTGTCAATTTGACGGGAAATCCTATGGTAGGAAGTTTACTAGAATTGTTAAACCACCCTTGTCACCTGGAATTATGGTAGAGAGTCAGGATGGGCTTTTTACTTTTTTGCATCGCTTAATTAATTGGGATGGGAAAACAACACTACACATTTAATTATGCATTAATGTTATTCTGGTTAATGTGAACTGGTTAAATATGATATGATAATGGGTGATTTAAGCAAGCCTGGTATGTGGATGGGTTGGATGTTATGGTGGTTGCTTGCTTTAGATCTAAGGACTGATTCATGCGAGAATAAGCCAGGACTACAGTGCTGCCACGAGGCCAAGTATGGGTGCGGTGTAGCTGATTAATTAGGGCTTTGCTAGTGCTATTTGGACCATTAAGGATGCTCGGGGAAGGGGTAGTCGGATTGGGTTTGTTGATGATTGGTGGGACTACCCTGGGATCCGAATGGCTCAGAAGGGGGCCCTTGGTTGAAGATGTACTCTGTGGGAGACATCGCCACCAGTGAAACCTCAGTGGGGTATAAATAGGCTAGTAATCCCTTTGTAAAGGCTATTTTGTGGTCTCTTGGCCATACACCAAAGGAAGTGTAATTGGCATAAGGGAGGTTCTTTAGTCGCCGACGGGTGATGAAATCACAAATACGTGAGTAAAGCGGTACAAACTCTACAGAGTGTGTCTAATAAACTATCATGATAGCCGTGCTCCCAGTTATGAGCACCTGTACAACTTCCATGATTAGAGGAAACTCGGTATTGGGATGGTATTTGGGATGGTTATGGTTTGGTAATGGTTATGGCTGGTTATGGATTAATTTCTGGTATTGAATATGGTTATTGGCAAATGGTGAAATCTGGAATTATTGATGAGTATGGTGAATTATGGATTGGTATTATGATATTACTTATGATTATGATGGGTTTGACTCATATACATATTATATATTGCTTTTCAAATGTTTTAATGTACTTTTCAGCACTTGCCCATTATTATTGTCGTCATTTGAATCAGCCACATGTCATACTTTCCACACTTGCTGAGTACGACATGTACTCACTCTTGCAATCCCCCCCAATAGTTGCAGGTCAGGATTGGGAGTTTAATGGCGATAATGCGGAGCTCTAGGCCATGTCTACTGTCAGCTTGCCTGTGGTGTTGATTGGAGCTGCACTACCCTATTGCTTATGCTGCCTAGCTGTTTAGTTTGCTTAATTAGTTTATTTCCGCTGCATTAGTTGAACTTGTCATTAATCTTCATAGGAGCTTGTATTCGAGGATAATATGGTTTGTGTAATAAAATTTGGTTAGTTAATCTTGTCCTGTGGTAATTTTCTGTATACTCTTTTGTGAATGCACTTGTGTATGTGTGTTGAACTTCCTGGGCACACATATACGTTAGCTTGGTTCATTTTTGGAATCGGGCGTCACACATATATTTGCCACTTTTCCACCTCACACAAACCCTAGTTCATGGAGAGCCACCATCAAGGAGGGAGGAGGAGATCCCAAGCAAGAATAAGAAGAGGAGGAAACGAAAGAGGATCAAGATCTCCATCTAGTTTCGTTCTTCATCACCAACCCTAGATCATCAAGATCCAAGTGTTACCTCCAAGATCCTTGATTCATCGGAGTTCTAAGCACCTGGTATACCTTCTATTTTCTTTTCCTTACGTGAATTCGACCCCTAATCTCCAAATCCACATCAATCTAGAAAACCCTAATCTGTTGATCTCGCAAAGTGTGGACTTGTCCGGTCCCTAGCGGACTAGTCCGATTTTCCTGGTTAATTTATGTTGAATTAATTCTAAAATTAGATCTAATCACATCCAAACCTGTATAAACTTGTTAAAAGCTATTAGAATTAGTTAGTGATCATTAAAAACAACTCATTAACAAGTTCGACCTTGCATTTGCATTAATCATGCATATCATGTCATATTGAGTAATGTTTGTGCACTCCTTGATTGTGTTTCTTGGTTGTATGTTTATTGTGTGGATTAGATAGATTTGCGCTAGAGAGTGCCGCAGAGGATCTCCAGCACCAAGAGTTTGAAGGCTTCGACCCGAACCAATCCCAAGAGCAAGGCAAGTGTCCTTGAAGCATATTGATCCTGTTTTTGAAATAAATGTTTTGTTTGTAAAACTACATGCTGTGTCAATTTCATGGGACATCCTATTGTAAGAAGTTTACTAGCTTTGTTTAACCACCCTTGTCACCTGGAATATATGGTAGAGAGTCAGGATGAGATTTTTACCTTTTTGCTTCGCTTAATTAAATGTGATGGAAGAACAACTACACTACTTAATTTAATTATGCATTAATGAGATTGTGGTTGACATGAACTGGTTAAATCTGATATGGTAATGCGTGATCTAAGCAAGCCTGGTATGTGAATGAGTTGGATGTTATGGTGGTTTGCTTGCTTTAGATCTAAGGACCGGTTCGTGGAGCGACCATCCAGGATTTACAGTGCCACCACGAGGCCAAGTATGGGTGCGGCGTAGCTCATTAATTAGGGCTTTGCCAGTGCTATTTGGACCATTAAGGATGCTCGCAGAAGGGGTAGTCGGATTGGGTTTGTTGATGATTGGTGGAACTACCCTGGGATCCAAATGGCTCAAGAGGGGGCCCTTGATTGAAGATGTGCTCAGTTGGAGACATCGCCACTGGTGAAACCTCAGTGGGGTCTAAATAGGCTAGGAATCCCTTTGTAAAGGCTATTTTGTGATCTCTTAGCCATGCACCTATGGAAGTGTGAGACAACATAATTGAGATTCTATAGTCATCGAAAGGTGATAAAATAACAAACATGTGTGTAAAGCGGTACAACCTCTGCAGAGTGTGTTTAAAACTATCATGATAGCCGTGCTCCCGGTTATGAGCAACCTGGACCCTCACATGATTAGAGGAAAAATTGGGATTTGGGATGGTTATGGTTGGTATTATGGTTATGGATGGTTACAAATTAAATTCTGGTATTGAATATGGATATTGGTATATGATGATAGATATGGAATATTGACTGGTATTATGATAACTACATGGATTATGATGGGTTTATTTCATATACATATAATATATTGTTTTTCAAATGTTTTAATGTACTTTTCAGCACTTAGCAATTATTATATCGTCATTTGTATCAGCTATATGTCATACTTTCCACACTTGCTGAGTACCACATGTACTCACCCTTGCAACCCCCCCCCCCCCCCCAACAGTTGTAGGTCAGGATTGGGAGTTTAACGATGATAATGCGGAGTTCTAGGTCGTGTCTATCGTCAGCTTTGCTTGTGGTGTTGATTGGATCTGCGCTACCCTATTGCTTATGCTGCTAGCTGTTTAGTTTGCTTAATTAGTCTATTTCCGCTGCATTAGTTGAACTCGCCCTTAATAATCATTAGAGTTTGTATTCGAGAATATTCTGAATTTGTAATAAAAGTGGTTAATTAATCTTGTTCTGTGGTAATTTTCTGTATATCCTTTTGTAAATGCACTCGTGTATGTGTGTTGAACGTCCTGGGCACACATATGCGTTCACTTGGTTCATTTTCGGAACCGGGTGTCACAAGAGAGTCCCGACACCGATGAGGAAGAGGCACTCTTCATCAACAACTTCAAAAGGATGTGGAGAAGAAAGAGGGGGAGCTACTACCGTGAAGGCAAGAGCAAAGACAAGCCCAAGACTAGATAAAAGAGGGCTTGCTATAATTCTAGAGAATACGACCACTTCATTGTGGATTGCCCACATGAAGAGAACAAGAAGAAGAAGGAGGTCAAGTCTCAAGAAAAGAAATACTTCAAGAAGAAGAAGCAATCGGGACATGCCCACCTTGGAAAGGAGTGGGATTCAAATGAAGAATCTTCCTCCGATGAAGAAGAAAAGATAGCAACTATTGCTATGAAGAAGACAACCATGGAGAAAAAGCTCTTCCCAAACTTGGAGAACTCAAGGCAAACTTGCCTCATGGCCAAGGAGGGAATAAAGAAGGTCAAATCTAAACCCCCTTCTTCAATTTCTTCGCAAGATGATTTGATAGTAGTAGCGAGAATGAACATATGCTTAAGGATATGAGTAAGAGTACTTTGAAAAGATTGAGATTGTTGACGGATGAGATATTTGAAAAGGAAGAGCTCATTAGTCGTCAAGAGGACACACTCATCCAACAAAAGGAAAGATGTCAAGAGTTTGAGGAGCTCTTTGAGCTTGAAAGAGAGAAAAGCAATGCACTTGAGCGTGAACTCACTTTGAGCAAGGAAACTTGCTCAAACCTTGAGAAAACTACAATTGAAGGATGAACTTGTTAGCTTTACAAAAGTTAACAAGATCCTTGAAACACAAGTGGAGTCTTTGAAGGTCAATGCACCTTCTTCCTCTAAAAGCTCATCTGCCACAAATATCAAAACCGAAACAACTCAACCTTGCAAATGTTTTAACTTGATTATAAAACTTAAAGATGAGATTAAGTTGGCACAAACTAACCAAGCACCGAAAGGTGGCATCTTTGACAAGGAGAAGATGGCATATGCACGTAGTGCATATACCAACACAAGACATCCTCTTGTCAAAGATGGTCTTGGCTATTCTAGGGAGAGGAAGCAAAATGCCAAAAATCCCAAGAATGGCAAAGACTTGATTGTTTTTGTCAAAGGAGGTTCATACAACACTAATAAAGGAAAGAACATTGCTACATCTCCTAACATGCCTAAAAAGGAACCTCATCCTTTGTTCCATGATTTTGATGCTTCATATGTGTTATTAAGGAACAAATTTGGTAAAGTTTATGCTAGGTATGTTGGGCCACATCGCAAGAGTCCTAAATCTTATGTGTGGGTGCCCAAGTGCCTCTTGACTAACATCAAAGGACCCAACACCGATTGGGTACCTAAAGCCAAGGCTTAAATCGTTCTTCTAGGCATACTCATCCAGTGGAACCAGGTGAGTTCTTGATAGCAGATGCACTAATCATATGACCGAGAGAGGAAGATGTTTGTAGAGTATGACGAGAATGAAGATCCAAGTGAAGAAATCTGTTTCGGGGACAATAGCCAAGGAATAATCCTTGACACCGGTAAAATTGTTATATCCCCTAATCATACTCTTTCTAATGTTTTACATGTTGATTCCCTTGATTATAACATCCTATCCACATCACAACTATGTGACAAAGGTTATAATTGTTTATTCATTAATGAGGGTGTGACCGTTACAAGGAGAAGCAATGACTCAATTGCTTTTAAGGGTGTACTTAAAGGAAAGCTCTATCTTGTGGATTTCTCTGCGGATAAAGCCCAACTTGATACATGCTTAATAGCAAAAACTAACATGTGATGGCTTTGGCATAGAAGGCTAGCCCATGTTGGAATGAGGAATTTGCAAAAAATCCTTAAGGGCGAGCAGATCTGAGGTTTGAAGAATGTTGTATTTGAAAAGGATAGGCCATGTAGCGCATGCCAAGTCGGAAAGCAAGTTGGAACCCAACATCCATCCAAGAACATCACAACGACCGAATTAATTTTCCTCATCGAGAAACTTAGACTACTAAGTAGAAAATATTTGAAAATCATGGCATGGGTCTACCTTTTTCTTTCTTTAGAGTTTTCTATATGCATAATTTCTCGATGTTTCGATGAGAAAAGAAATGTAGCCCCAGTTCCTTCGGAAATGGTAAGATCTTTGGCGCAAGAGGAAGATCATAAATGGAAAGTGTTCAATTAGAACATGAAAACGTGACTCAATTAGTCTTAGTTAGTCTTCGGGACGGAGTGGAATAAGGGCGGAGACTCTCAAACGAGGAAAATGATCCCTTTGAAAGTATTAAATTCAAGTAGTTCTTAATAAAAAAAAGAAATTTTCTTCTTTTGTTTGCCCAAAAGACAACTTTTTTTTTCTCTCAATTTTGTCGAGTCATTACACCAATTCAAGAAATGATCATCAAGCGGTTCTTATTCGAAGAACCCTTGCCTTTTGTAGATAGTGGACATAGGATGCCACTCTTTAAAATGAAAAAAGGGAGTAATCAGCTGTGACACGAAAAAAAACGAATCCTTTTGTAGCTCGTCATTTATTGACAAAAATTGAAAAGGTCAATATGAAAGAGGAAAAAGAAACAATAGTAACAAGGTCCCGGGCATCTAGCATTCTACCCACAATGGTTGGCCATACAATCGCGATTCATAATGGAAAGGAACATATACCTATTTACATAACAAACACTCTTTATGCATAGACAACTACATCCTTGGGTAAAATGTAGACTCAAAGATCAGCTCACTAACACAACCTCGACGATTCAATAGCCACAGTCGGACATTTACTTTTTACACTCACTTATCTACATATTGGCAAGTAGCAAGTAATATATATGATATGCTTAGTACTCAAAAATGAGGACTCGAACCTCTACGCTCTTTAGCACGAGATTTTGAGTCTTGCGTGTCTACCATTTCACCATCAAGGCGCCATGCTAATGTTCCTTGGATGATCCACATCTTCGAGTTAGGTGCTGATGAGCACATTGAACTATCCATGTGGCTGAGAGCCCTCACAGCCCAGGCACAATGACACAATTATAAGGGCCTAGCAGCACAACGCTTGTATTGCTCTCCCACAACCCCGTTTTCACGGTTTAGGCCGCTCCCATTTCGCTCGCCGCTACTACGAGAATCACTTTTGCTTTCTTTTCCTCTGGCTACTAATATGTTTCAGTTCGCCAAGTTGTCTCTTGCCTGCTCATGGATTCAACAAGCAGTTCAAAAGTTTGCCCTATTTGGGAATCTCTGGATCTATGCTTATTTTCAACTCCCCGAAGCATTTTCATGCATACTCCATTTGGCTCGGGGGGGGGGATATAGCTCAAACCCATTACTTAGAAAAAGTGAGCCACCGGTTCAGGTACAAGATACTATCATTACCGCCTAGACAATTAGATAGCCAACCCGTAATCGCAATGACCCAATTGCAAGAGCGGAGCTCTACCAGTTGAGCTATATCACCCCCCCCCCCCCCCCCGAGCCAAATGGAAGTCTGGATCAATACCAGCAAAAACATCTCGGAAAAGGGTTCGAGCGCCATGCCAAATGTGTCCGAAAAAGAAGAGCAAAGCAAAGGTACTTGGAGTTTTAGTTGCTATCCATTCATATTGAGTGCCTCCTATTCAGTTCTAGAACTAGTGGTTACAGCGAATGAGCAATATTGTGTATATCCAAGGTAAAGGGCAAGATACTTTGTCAATTCATCCAATGACTAAAGTAAGCAGGACAATTAAGGTTAGGTCCGGAATATGGAAATGGTAACAGCGTCCCAAAATGGTAAGGTTTTCTTTTCAAAGAAAAAGGAATGGGATGGGGTATGAATCCTTAACTCCCCTCCACAAAATGGGGTGGACAAGAGGAAGAATAGAACTCTAATTGAGATGTCAAGACCATGCTTGATGAGTACAAGACGTTGGACCAGTTTTGGGTGGAAGCAGTTAACACCACTTGCCATGCCATAAACCGATTGTATCTTCACCAAATTCTTAATAAGACGTCTTATGAGCTCCTAACCGGTAACAAACCTAACATTTCTTACTTTCGTGTTGTTGGGAGAAAATGCTACATCCCCAACAAGAAGCTTAGGACTTCGAAGTTTGCTTCTAAGTCCGATGAGGTTTTGTTCATTGGTTATGACTCAAACACTTACACCTATCGTGTCTTCAACAAATCTTCTAGAATTGTTGAAGTAGCACGTGACGTAGTGTTTGATGAAACTAATGGCCCCCAAGTGGAGCAAGTTGATCGTCATGTGCTAGATCAAGAAGAAGCTCCACAAGTGGTGATAGGAAGGATGTTGCTTGGAGACATACGACCACAAGAACAATCTCAAGACCCAAGTGATCATCCTATGCCTCAAGCAAGTTCTTCCTCAAGTGATCAAGTTCAAGTCCCCAAGATGCGCTCCAAGAAGATGAAAATGGAGGCTTCAATCAAGAGGGAGATAATGAAAATGAGGAAGATGAAGATTCAAGACCTCAAGCACCACACCCAAGAGTACATCAAAGCGTTCAACGGGATCATCCCGTTGACAACATCCTAGGAGACATCTCCAAGGGGGTAACTACTCGATCTCGTGTTGCAAATTTTTGTGAACATTACTCTTTTGTTTCTTCTTTAGAGCCTCACAAGGTTGAAGAAGCACTACAAGATCCGGATTGGGTGATGGCCATGCAAGAAGAGCTCAACAACTTTTAAAGAAATCAAGTGTGGGAGCTAGTGAAGAGGCCTAATGCGAATGTTGTGGGCACCAAGTGGGTGTTTTGCAACAAGCAAGATGAACACGGGGTGGTTACAAGGAACAAAGCAAGACTTGTGGCCAAAGGTTATTCACAAGTCGAAGGTTTGAATTTCGATGAAACCTTTGCTCCCATAGCTAGGCTCGAATCACTTCGCATATTACTTGCCTTTGCTACTCACCATGATTTTAAGCTATATCAAATGGACGTCAAGAGTGCATTCCTCAATGGTCCAATCAAAGAAGAGGTGTATGTGGAGCAACCCCCCCCCCCCCCCCCCCCCCCCCGGCTTTGAAGATTAAGACTTCCCAAACCATGTTTACAAATTGCGTAAGGCTCTCTATGGCCTCAAACAAGCTCCTAGTGCTTGGTATGAGTGTCTTAGAGATTTCTTAACTCAAAACAACTTCGAAATTGGAAAGGCCGATTATACTTTGTTCACTAAGCATTTTAATGATGATTTGTTTGTTTGCCAAATATATGCTGATGACATTATATTTGGTTCTACTAACAAAACTTTTTGTCATGAGTTTTCAAAGATAATGACCAAAAGGTTTGAGATGTCCATGATGGGGGAGTTGAAGTTCTCTCTAGGTTTTCAAGTGAAGCAACTCAAGGAAGGCACGTTCATTAGTCAAACAAAATACACACAAGATATACTCAAGAAGTTTGATATGGATAAAGCCAAACCCATCAAAACTCCTATGGCAACCAATGGGCATTTCAATCTTAATGAAGATGGTCCAAGTGTGGACCAAACGGTATATCGCTCCATGATAGGTTCACTACTTTACTTATGTGTATCTAGGCCCGACATCATGCTAAGTATTTGTATGTGTGCTAGATTTCAAGCTACCCCTAAGGTGTGTCCTTTGACAGCTGTTAAGAAATTCTTAAATATTTGGTTCACACACCAAGCCTAGGACTTTGGTACCCTAAGGACTCTAAGTTTAACCTCATTGGATATTCCGATGTGGACTTTGCGGGGTGCAAAGTTGATAGGAAGAGCACTTCCAGAACTTGCCAATTCTTTGGTAGATCTCTAGTGTCTTGGTCCTCAAAGAAACAAAACTACATTGCTCTTTTCACAGCTGAAGCAGAGTATGTCTCCGCCGAAAGCTATTGCGCACAACTTCTTTGGATGTTGTCAATACCCTGCAAACCGAGTACCCCCGCATACAAGGAATAAAAGATGACTTCGACAACCTGCAGCTCTGGACCTAGCCTTGCCGCCGAGGAGAGGTCCGGTGCTGCCACGCGTCCCAAAGACTCTGGACCTAGCCTCCCCGCCGAGGAGAGGTCCGGTGCTACGACGCGTCCCGAAGACTCCGGACCTAGCCTCGTCGCCGAGGAGAGGTCTGGTGCTGCCACGTGTTTCGACGACACCGGACCTAGCCTCTCCGCTGAGGATAGGTCTGGTGCTGCCACGCGTCCCCAGGACTCTGGACCTAGCCTCCCCGCTGAGGAGAGGTCCGGAGCTGCCACACACATCCCGCGGCTCCGGAAGGCGACGTGTGCACTCAAGACCGCATTAACGCGTCACCAACACAACATTAATGCGTTATCAAGACCGTGACTTCAAGACAACATCAAGATATATTAACATGTCATCAAGACATGTTAATTCGCCATCAAGACCCATTAACATGCCATCAAGGTCTGTTAATGTACTGTCATGACTAATTAACACGAGGCCACCTGTCGGGACCCGATCATAATGTACACTGTCGGACCTTGAACTATAAAAGGACTGAGCAGCCACGAACTAAAAAAGCTCATACGCTCCCAAGGGCTCTCTCACACCTGGCTCATACAATACAACACAACCCCCGTGGATGTAGGGTATTACGCCTCCCGGCAGCCCAAACCACATAAAAATCCTCTATGTTCATCGTGCTCGTAGATCGAGAAAATTCACCCCGCCTAAATAAGAACCTCTGAGGGCTGCTCCTTAGCAGTTCCGGGGGAAGTGTCACAAACACACTTCGACAGAGGCGACAAACTCATAGGGACTATGGTATAAACTTGCATCATATCTGCCTTGTATGTGACAATGAGAGTGCCATCAAAATAACCCATAATCCAATTGAACACTCAAGTACCAAACACATTGATATTCGCCACCACTTCTTGAGAGATCACTCCATCAAAGGAGACATTGCAATTTCCCATGTGAGAACCGAAAAACAATTGGCCGATACCTTCACCAAGCCCTTAGATGAGAGAAGGTTTTGCGAACTTAGGAGTGAGCTCAATATCTTAGATTTTCGAAATGTGGCTTGAGTCTTGCACATCTGATTGTTACTTATATGTGCTTCAAAATTCACACATGCTTGATAAAAACTCCTTACCCTCAATTTTCTAGAAAACCATCATATTTGTGAAATCTCAATTGGTTGTCATCAATCACCAAAAAGGGGGAGATTGAAAGTGCATCTAGGCATCCCTTGTGGGTTTTGGTAGATTTATGACAAGCAAATGAGATCCTAACTAAATTGTTGAGATGAGCGCAGGTTTTAATGAAATTATGATGAAAGCGCAAAAAGAAGGGAGAGTAAGGAATCAAGTTGAAAGGAGCTCAAGAAATGATTATAATACTCTTTGTGTATGGAGTGTGTTGGAGAAACACACCCCAAGAGCTCAAGCAAATTTTAATCTCTCTCACTGCACAAAGTTATACAGGCTCGGACTAGTCCGATGTACCCCGGACTAGTCCTATTTCTCTCTGTCCAGAATCGGACATGTCCTCCCAGAGCGGACTTGTTTGCACAGTCCAGTTTTCACAGACCGGACTAGTCCGATATCACCACAGACTAGTCCGATATATCTTTGACTAAGATCGGACTAGTCCTCCCATTGCGGACTAGTCCTCAGCACTTCACAGTTTGCACGAAGTCGGACAAGTCTGATATCATCATGAACTAGTTCGATAGCTTTTTGACCTAAATCGAACAAGTCCGATATCTACATGGATTAGTCCGAAAACCTTCTGACTAAAATCGAACAAGTCCTCCAAGTGCAGACTTGTCCTCAATTCACAAAGGGTTTCACCACGGCCAGACTAGTCCAATATGTGCCAGACTAGTCCGAACATCTCCAGAGGCAAAACCGGACTAGTACGCCCTGGCCGGACAAGTCTGATAATTCAGGACACTTAGGGTTTCCCACACGCCGCACACTGGACTAGTCCGGAGTCCACCATGGACCAGTCCAGACTTTGAAAAACCCTAATGATAACCTTTGGAAACCCTAGTATAAATAGAGGTGCACGGCCCCTAATCAATGTCTCTCGACCCCCTGCGCTGTCACATCCTCCAAGAGCCTAGAAAACACGTCTCTCCATACAATCCAACACAAGAAAGATCAAATCCTTGAGGATTAACCATAGATCAATGGAGAGACACGTTCTTCACGATTTGAGCTCTTGGGTTTGATTCTCTCACACACTCTCACTATTTCATTGCATACTTTTTGAGTGTGTTTGGTGGTGTTTGAATTGTAAATTTTGGGGAGCCCTCAACTTGTGAGAAGGCCCCTTGAACACGATTATTCTTACCCCTTTGTGATTAGTGGAAGAGAATCGGCCTCCGTGGTGATTCGACGAGGGTAGGGTTGGTGAAGACCCGGTCCTTTCGTGGGCTCCTGAACGTGGATGTAGATTTCCTCTGTGGAATTGAACCACGAGATAAAAATCATTGTGTCTTTTGTTCTTGTTCTTAATATTCATTGAAATCTAGGGTTTGCTTAATCTAGTTCAAATTTACATTCAAACATTGAATCTAAAGTTAACTTGTGCCACATCTAGTTTCATTGAAGCAATACATTCAATTTACAACTCAATTTTTGCTGCATAAAGTACCTGGTTCGAAATCATTGATCAAACTTGATCAATCTAGTCCGCACACACCAGACTAGTCCGCAACCTACCGGAGTAGTTCGATTTCCCTATATTTGATCAAGTTGCTAAGTGTTGCATGTTCTGACAAAAGAAATTCAAAAATCCTATTCACCCCCTCTATGCTACATTCAATTGGTATCAGAGTCGGACTCTTCAAAAAGAGACTTATCGCTCGAAGAGAAAATGTCGGACACGAAGGATGCGCACAAGAACCTCATCCAAGAGAAGGTTGAAGATGAAAAGGCTCAGAAATTGGAGAAGCTCCTCGATGCCATTCAGGACTTCGAGGATGATGATGAGGAGACGCTTGAACTCAAAGCGCTCCTAAGGAAGAAAGCACTCTCCAAAGGGAAGATGAAGATCAAAGATGAAAAGAAGAAGAAGGGGAGTGGTCACACCGACTACTCCCGATATCCTTTTAATTATGATTGCTTGAATTCTAACAACAACCATTACTTGTCAATCCCTCTAGGAAAAGCCCCATACTTTGATGGCAATGATTATTCAATGTGGAGGCAAAATATGAAAATGCATCTAATCTCACTTAACTCCAGCTTGTGGCATATAGTGTGTACAGGAATAGATATCCCGAATGATGATGAAGAGCTCACCCCAAGCCAAGAGCAAGCGATTCTTTGGAACGCTCAAGCTACAGCAGTCGTCACATCATCATTGAGTTGAGACGAGTTCACCAAGGTGGACGGACTGGAGATTGCAAAAGAAATATGGGACACATTACAAACTGCACGTGAAGGCGATCATCATGTGCGAGAAGCCAAGATTGAGATGATCAAAGGCGAATTGGGAAGATTCACCATAGAAGATGATGAGTCACCGCAAGACATGCACAATCGGCTCAAGAATCTCATCAACAAGGTTTGAGCATATGGAAGCAAGAAGTGGAATGATCACGAGGTGGTGAAGCTTATTCTTAGAGCCTTCATGCCTCGCAATGTTACCCTGTGCTCGATGATTAGAGAAAGCCCGGGTATCGGAAAATGACCCCAGATGAATTGCTTGGAAAGATTATCAAATTTGAGATGATGGAGAAACAATCCAAGCATGTCAAAGAAATTGATGATCTCACCTCAGCAAAGAAGAAGGGGGTCGCCTTGAAGTCCACTTGCAAGCCCTTGTCAAAAGAAGCTCGAAAGACTGAAGAAGAAGATGATGACAGTGATGATGAGAGCTGCGACGTAGATGAAGAAGACATGATCCTATTTATGAAGAAATTCAAGAGGATGATGAAAAGAAGACAAGGGGGTAGATCAAATGAGGGAAAATACAAAGATAAATCAAGACCAAAGTTGAGGCGGGCATGCTATAACTGTGGTGAATATGACCACTTTATAGTTGATTACCCTTATGAGGAAAACAAGAAGAAGACCAAGGAAGCAAAGCCTCAACCCAAGAAGACCTTCAAGAAGAAAAATCCAATTGGACAAGCACATCTAGGAAAGGAGCGGACTCAAATGATGAGTCGTCATCCGAAGAGGAAGAGGAGATGGCTAGCATAGCCATCGAGAAGGCAACCAAGAAATCCACCCTCTTCCCAACTATTGGCGTATGGAAGGCAACGACACATGCCTAATGGTGAAGGAAGGTAAAAGAAAGGTAACAACAAAATCTTCCTCCTCGCATTCTTTTAATAGTGATAGTGATAACTATAGTGATGATGAAGATATGCTAGTTGGCTTAGATAAGAAAACTGCTGCTAAAATGAAATTCTTCACGGACAAGCTTGTTGATAGGGAGGGGCTAATTGATCATCAAGAATATATGATCATCCTCCAAAAGGAAGAGTATCTCAAGATCAATGAGCTCCTTGAACTTGAAAAGGAGCGAAACAAGTCACTAGAACTTGAGTTAGCTTCAAGCAAGGAAGGTTGCTTGAAGTTAAGCGACTCAAATGTTACCATTAAGGATGAACTTGCTAACTTAACCAAAGTTAACAAGATCCTTGAGGCACAAGTTGAATCACTCAAGCAAAGTGACCCTTCATCCTCTTCAAGCTCACCTACTCAACACTTAAAATTTGAAACTACTATCACTTGTTCATGTGCTAAACTTGAAACTAGCTTGAAAGACAAGTCAAACTCGACCAAGGACAAACATCTTTCACGAAGTGGCATATTTGACAAGGAAAAGGTCAAGTATGCACGCAGTGCATATTTGGCCACAAGACCTCCTAATGTCAAATATGGCATTGGGTATTCTTATGGTGAAAAGCAAAATGCTAGAAGCCATAAGAATAATGAGGAGCACATTGTCTTTGTCAAAGGAAACTCCTCTCAAGCTAGAAAGCCCAATAAAGTTTATAAGTCTAAGATGGTTAACAAACATGAACAACAACTCTTATTTAGAACTTTTGATGCATCTTATGTTCTTATGAAAAGCAACTTTGGTAAAGTGTATACCAAATATGTTGGGCCACACCATGGGAACTCCAAGTCCCATGTGTGGGTGCCCAAATAACTTGTGACTAACCTCAAAGGACCCAAGCAAGCTTGGGTACCTAAAACCAAGGCATAATTTGTTTTTGCATGCCTATTCCTCCGGTGGATCGAAATGGGTGCTAGATAGTGGATGCACCAACCACATGAAGGAAAAAGAAGGATGTTTATTGAATATGAAGATCCAAGCGAGGGCATCTATTTTGGAGACAATAGTCAAGGAAGGGTGCTCGGTATCGGTAAAATTGCAATATCATCTCAACACACGCTTTCTCATGTTTTGCATGTCGACTCCTTAGATTATAACCTTATGTCCATATCTTAATTATGTGACAAGGGTTATAATTGCTTGTTCACTAATGAGGGTGTGACCGTATCTAGAAGGAGTGATGACTCGGTTGCATTCAAGGGTGTGTTAAAGGGAAAGCTTTATCTTGTTGACTTCAACAAAGATAAAGCCGAACTGGACACATGCTTGATTGCAAAGACCAACATGGGTTGGCTGTGGCATAGACGGCTAGCACATGTTGGTATGAGGAATCTTCAAAAACTCTTTAAGGGCGATCACATATGAGGTTTAAAGGATGTTGTCTTTGAGAAAGACAGGCCTTGTAGCGCGTGCCAAGCCGAGAAGCAAATAGGAGCACCTCATTCCGCGAAGAACGTCATGACAACAACAAGACCGCTCGAGCTACTTCACATGGATCTATTTGGTCCAATTGCTTACATAAGCATAGGCGGTAACAAATACAGCTTAGTAATTGTTGATGATTTTTCGCGCTTCACGTGGTTTTTTTTTTGCATGATAAGACAGAAACTCAAGGAACCCTCAAGAAGTTTCTCAAGCATGCCCAAAATGAGTTTTCATTGAAGATCAAGAACATACGAAGTGACAATGGCACTGAGTTCAAGAACACTCAAGTTGCACCGTACCCTCATCAAAACGGAGTAGCCGAAAGGAAGAATCAAACCCTCATAGAGATGGCGAGGACAATGCTTGATGAGTACAAGACTTCAGATCGATTTTGGGCTGAAGCCGTCAACACCGCTTGACACGCCATAAATCGACTCTATCTTCATCACCTACTCAAGAAAATGTCATATGAACTACTCACCGGTAACAAGCCTAATATTTCCTATTTTTGAGTTTTCGGTTCTAAATGTTATATCTTGAACAAGAAGCCTAGGACTTCAAAGTTCACTTCGAAGTCCGATGAAGGTTTCTTGCTTGGCTATGATTCGAACTCTTACGCCTATCGTGTCTTCAACAAGGTCTCCGGATTTGTTGAAGTAGCACGTGACGTAGTGCTCGATGAAACTAACGTCTCTCAAGAAGAGAAAGTTGGTCCATGTGTGCTAGATAGAGAAGAAGCTCCATGTCAAGCGTTGAGAAGAATGGCATTGGGCGATGTTCGACCACAAGTGCCACCTCCAAATGTGAATGATGAAGATGAACCACAAGTGGAGATAAATGATCAAGGGGGAGCTTCCACACAAGATCAACCTCAAGAAGACGAAGATGATCAACACATCAATGAAGGCAACCATCTAAGGGGAGTAGAAGACGATCATGAAGATACAAGACTGCAAATGTCACACCCAAGAGTACACCAATGCGTCCGAAGAGATCACCCAATCGACAACATAATCGGTAACATCCAAAAGGGAGTAACAACTAGATCTCGCATAGCTAATTTTTGTGAGCATTACTCTTTTGTATCCTTTTTGGAACCGCGCAGGATTGAGGATGCATTGAAAGATCTAGATTGGGTGGTGGCAATGCAAGAAGAACTTAACAACTTCAAACAGAACGAAGTGTGGGAACTCGTCGAAAGACCCAAGTTCAACGTCGTCGGCACCAAATGGGTTTTTCACAACAAGCAAGACGAACACGGGGTGGTGACAAGGAACAAGGCGCGACTTGTGGCCAAAGGATATTCACAAGTCGAAGGTTTGGATTTCGATGAAACTTTTGCTCCCGTAGCTAGACTTGAATCGATTAGAATATTACTTGCATATGCTACTCACCATGATTTCAAGCTCTATCAAATGGATTTGAAAAGCGCCTTCCTCAACGGACCAATCAAGGAGGAGGTGTACGTGGAGCAACCCCCCGGATTCGGAGATCAAGATTTCCCCGACCATGTGTTCAAACTGCGTAAGGCTCTCTATGGCCTCAAACAAGCTCCTAGAGCCTGGTATGAGTGTCTTAGAGATTTTTTAATTGAAAATGGTTTTAATATTGGCAAATATGATTATACATTGTTCAATAAGCATTTTGACAATGAGTTATTTGTCTGTCAAATTTATGTTGATGATATTATCTTTGGTTCAACTAACAAATCTTTTTGTGAAGAATTTAGTAAGATCATGACAGATAGATTCGAGATGTCCATGATTGGAGAATTGAAGTATTTCTTGGGTTTCCAAGTGAGGCAATAAAAGGAAGGGACATTCATAAGCCAAACCAAGTACACTCAAGACATACTCAAGAAGTTTGGAATGGACAAGGCGAAGCCTATAAAGACTCCCATGGCAACAAATGGACACTTGGATCTCAATGAAGATGGACCAAACGTGGATCAAAAGGTATATCGCTCCATGAATGGATCCCTACTTTACTTATGTGCACACTTTATGAAAATTCTGCACTTTTAATCATATTTGTGAAATCTCAATTGGTTGTCATCAATCACCGAAAAGGGGGAGATTGAAAGTGCATCTAAGCATCCCTTGTGGGTTTTGGTGGATTTATGACACGCAAATTAGATCCTAACTAAATTGTTGATATGAGCGCAGGTTTTAATGAAATTATGAAGAAAGCACAAAAAGAAGGGAGAGTGAGGAATCAAGTTGAAAGGAGCTCAAGAAATGATTATAATACTCTTTGTGTATGGAGTGTGTTGGAGAAACACACCCCAAGAGCTAAGGCAAATTTTAATCACTCTCACTACACAAAGTTATACTGGCCCGGACTAGTTCGATGTACCACGGACTAGTCTGATTTCTCTCTGTCCAGAATCGGACAAGTCCTCCTAGAGCGAACTTGTCTGCACAGTCCAGTTTTCACAGACCGAACTAGTCCAATATCACCACGGACTAGTCTGATATCTCTCTGACTAAGATCAGACTAGTCCTCCCCAGTGTGGACTAGTCCTCAGCACTTCATAGTTTGCACGAAGTTGGACAAGTCCGATATCACTACGGACTAGTCCGATATATTTCTGACCAAAATCGGACAAGTCCGATATCTGCACGGATTAGTACAAAAACCTTCTGACTAAAATCGGACAAGTCCTCTAAGTGCAGACTTGTCCTCAATTTACTAAGGGTTTCACCACGACCGGACTAGTCCAATATGTGCCGGACTAGTCCAAACATCTCGAGAGGAAAAATCGGACTAGTCCGCCCCTAGCCAGACAAGTCCGATAATTCAGGACACTTAGGGTTTCCCACATGCCGTAGACCGGACTAGTCCGGAGTCCACCACGGACTAGTCCGAACTTTGAAAACCCTAACGGTAACCTTAGGAAACCCTAGTATAAACAGAGGTGCACAACCCCTAATCAATGTCTCTTGACCCCCTGCGTCGTCACACCCTCCAAGAGCCTAGAAACCATGTATCTCCACACAATCCAATGCAAGAAAGATCAAATCCTTGAGGATTAACCATAGATCAAAGGAGAGACACGTTCTTCACGATTTGAGCTCTTGGGTTTGATTTTCTCAGACACTCTCACTGTTTCATTGCATACTTTTTGAGTGTGTTTCGTGGTGTTTGTATTGTAAATCTTGGGGAGCTCTCAACTTGTGAGAAGGCCCCTTGAACACGGTTATTCTTACCCCTTTGTGATTAGTGGAAGAGAATCGGCCTCCTTGGCGATTCGACGAGAGTAGGGTTGGTGAAGACCCAGTCCTTTCGTGGGCTCCTCAACTTAGATGTAGATTTCCTCTGTGGAATCAAACCACGGGATAATAATCATTGTGTCTTTTGTTCTTGTTCTTAATATTCATTGAAATCTAGGGTTTGCTCAATCTAGTTTGAATTTATGTTAAAACTTTGAATCTAAAGTTAACTTGTGCCACATCTAGTTTCATTGAAGCAATACATTCAATTTACAACTCAATTTCCACTGCATAAAGTACCTGGTTCGAAATCATTGATCAAACTTGATCAATCTAGTCCGCACACACCGGACTAGTCCGCGCCCTACCGGGCTAGTCCGATTTCCCCGTATTTGATCAAATTGCAAAGTGTTGCAGGTTCCGACAAAAGAAATTAAAAAAGCCTATTCACCCCCCTCTAGGCTACATTCATTGGGGACTTAACCTCCCTAGGGAGCCCTCGACCCCCTCACTTCTTTTCCAACCTTCTCTCTCCTCAAAATGCGAAAACCGCTCCCCAAATCGACGGTTTTTTATTCCAACCACCAAAACTCGATTCCAATCCATGGATTGAAGCCCCAAGGTGCATGGGAACTCTTCCCCAAGATTCCTAAGACGATTCTTCATCCACATAGCGTTGATTCGAAGATTTGAAGAGGTATTCTTGACTAACCCTAAAACCTTCAAAATTCAATTCTTTTGGGTCTTTTGATAGAAAATTCTTCACAAAAGTTGTTTTCTATATCATTGTGACCATGTCCCTCGAATTTTGTGGTCGGATCCGCAAATTTTGCAAAATTTCTCAAGATTAGGGTTCTTACTGTGTGCACCGGACTAGTCCAGCCACAGGGCGGACAAGTTCGGCTAGTGCGGACTAGTCCGGTCCCTGGGCAGATAAGTCCGGATTACACAGTAAAAACTCCAATCTTGATAAATTTTGTGAATTCTAACACATTGTTCCACTTCTTTGGACTCATATAGTCTCTCTTTGCATCTCTTATCAGTGACAATGTCAGATTCCGACTACGTTCCCCTTTCCGGTCCCGAGGATGAGGCGGGAAGACGAGAAGTTCATCGTCGTGCTTGCGAGGAGCGCGAACTTGCCATAGCATACCTGGAATCACAGTCAAAGACAAGGAATGCTAAGAAGAAGCAAAGGGAAGCACACAACTTAGCTGTAGCCGAGGCAAATTTAAAGGAGAAGAGACTTGTCACTATGGGCGAGAAAGCAAAGTCTTAGGAGGTTCGAGGATCCAAGGACAAGGGCAAGGCGCCAGTGGATAATGCGCCCACATAAAGAATCTCGGTAGCTAACAAACCGCTGAGCAAAGCCAAGAAGGGCCCCTTGAGGATGTCCTCACCCGCAAGGAACCCCAACCGTTCAGCTGCTTTCGAAGCGAACATCTTTAGAGGGAAAGGGGCTGAGAAAGCAAGGAAGCCTCGAATGGTGAATGTCTATCAATGCGAAAGGAGCACCACCGACCCTCGGTTTTGGTGTGACTTTTAGTGCGACTACTATTGGACCGTCTACATGTCATTGCAAACTCCGGTGATAGATGCTCAGTGGATCGATTGGGACTACATGGCACCAAAGGATCACTTGGCCTTTAGTGCTGTGATTGAGGCCATAGAGCGCCATGGGTTGAAGAAGCTTATGGCATTTGAATATGATTGGAATGTGGAAGTTCTTGCCCAGTTCCACTCCATCGTCTACTTCTACACCGATGGAGATCGACAGATCATGCGGATGACCTATGGAGAGCAATACTCTACTACCTATTAGGACTTTGCTCAATTTCTTGACTTCGAAGACCAACTTGAGAACGAGATCATCATTTCCATCCTCAAGGCTGTTGATCGCGATACCTTGGATTACATGTATCCAAGTCATGTACCATATGAGGCGGTACATATACGCAACATCAAGCCCTTCTATAGTGTCCTCAACCGTGTGCTGCGGAAGACCATTGCCCCCAAAGATGGAGATGTGGGCATTATTCATGGAAGTTTGAGGCACTTAATGGTGCTCATTTATGGAGGTGTTTGGTTCAACATGGTGGACTACATCTTTGATGACATCTTCAACATCTCTCACACACCCAACCGATCATGTGGCTATGCTCCTTACATTATGTTCATAATCGAGAAGGTGTGGCTCACTTTCAAAAAGGACTTTGTTCATAGAAGTCTTCGTCCTCAAATCCCGCCTCCGGAGCTAGCTGCACCTCAACAGAAGAATGCAGATCCTCCTGCTTCATCTTCCCACTTTGTGCCTTCATCACCTCCACCTCCTCCTCCATAACAATATGGAAGCAACTTTTTCAAGTGCTTCAAGGCAATCTTTGCCTCTTGCCGGAAGGTGGAAGTTCAACAACATCGCATGGAGTGTCGCCAAGAGAAGTATCTCAAGGCAATGTGCGGCAAGCTCAAAGTCCCCATGTCTCCCGCCACGGAGAGCGATGGAGAGATGACTCCATTCGTGGAGTTCACAGCAGAATAACTAGCTCAATTTTGTGATGTTAGCACCTCCACGGTGACTCCATCTGAGGACGAAGGTGATGATGAAGATGCCAATGATCCGGAGGCCACAGAGAGCGACAGTGAGCGACAAGGTGGAGATGATGATGAAGACTCCGATGATGAAGAGTAGATCTTAGGGCTCTCCTTCTCTTTTCCTTTTTGGTGTCTTGATGCCAAAGGGGGAGAGATTGGAAGGGGGCACTTAGAGTTTTACTAGTTGCTGTCTCTTTCGATCCTCATGGACATGTATTATGGTTTTAAAACTCTCATTTCAAGTTATGTAAGACTTAATCTATGTTTCACGCGTAATATGCTTAATTGCGATGTTATGCTTAACTTGACATGTGTATTACGCTTATTTATTATCTTATCACATTTATGAGCGCATCACTTAGGCACCCCACCATAACATGTATATGTATGATAACCCTCTCAATTTCCCTTACTCATGATGCATACATTGAGGGGGAGTTCTCATACACATACATGTTATGAAAACAAATTATTATCCTTTTTGTTGAAGCTTAATGTGTTGTCATCAATCACCAAAAAAGAGGAGATTGAAAGTGCATCTAGGCATCCATGTGGGTTTTAGATGATTGATGATGACAATTAAGAGACTAATGAGTTGAGATGATCTTAAGCACAGGTGTGATGATTGAAATGAGACAAAATCTCTCATAAAGGAAAAGTTGAAACATGTGTCGAAGACTCAAACATAGAAATTAGGATTTCTATTGTGTTGAGTTTAGACTAGCTGTATCATGTGTGAGGGTGGTTGTATCATGTGCATTGAGATCATCCAAGAGATCTCAAAGTGGTGGTTGAGAGAAAAACCTAAGTGATAAACCAAAATGAGAGAAAACACACACATGTCGGACTTGTTCGAGCCTCAGGCCGGACTAGTCCGGCTACTCAGATTAGTCCATTTTGAGTCGGACTAAATGTCTCTGGATGAGTTCGGATTTGTCCGTATGGGTATGGACTAGTCTGTTCTTCACTTGGTGAGTGAATTTGGAGCTAAGTCCTAGGAGGTCGGACTTGTCCGCCACAGTGGACGGACTAGTCCAGACGCCCCAGAGTAGTCCGTTTTGGGACGAACCAAAGCATTCTAGATGAGTTCCGGCTTGTCTGTTGTGGCACGGACTAGTCTGTTTGAGACTTGGTGGGAAAACCTAGCCAAACCCTAGGAGGCCGGACTTGTCTGCCCCAGTGGCGGGACTAGTCTGGGCCTACCTAGTTTAGTCCGTTTTGAGCCGGACTAAACCTTTCTGATGTACTTCGGACTAGTCCGTTGCCGGACTAGTCTGAGTTGCCATGACCATCTGATATTCAAACATTTGGTGCGATGTCATCTGTTTTGTCTTTCAATCACGAGAAATTGTCGGTGGTCCCAAGAGGTCGGACTAGTCCATGGCACAGGGCCGGACTAGTCCGGGTTTGGGCTGTTTGCAACGGTTAGTTGCCCGGACTGCTACAAAAAGGAAACTCCCGACCCCTATTTGACTAGACTCGAACCCTAGCACCGCCACAACTGACCTAGAACCTTCCAAAGCCTTCTACTTCACCTTCTAGCCCTCTAAGATAAAATCTTGAAGAGATTAGGGTTTGGAAAGGGAAGTGAAGGAAGATCATCGTTCTTTGGCTCTTGGTTTGATCTCTTGCACTTGTGTTGTGTTTTGTGGATTGTGTGAGTTGAGCTTCAAGTGATCTTTGCTGTATTGATTCTTAGGAGCCTCAACTTGTGAGCAACCCCAATCAAACTTGGTGATTACCCTTTCATATATTGGAAACCTAGCCGACCATTGTGGTGGCTTGGTGAGAAGAGGGTCAAGCGAGACCCGGTCCTTGTGTGGACTTCTTAACGTGGATGTAGGATTCTTCGTGGAGCTGAACCACGAGATAAATCTTGTCTCACTTGTTTCTTTACTTTTGGTAGTCACTAGAATTGTTATTAGGGTTCATATTGTTCTTCACTTTAATCTTTGTTGAAATATTGTAACCTAACTGCTTACACTTGTTAATCTAAGTTGTACTAGGTTACTAGACATTGCATCTACCTTTGGTGAACCTAAATTGCGGAAATCACTTGTAGAAATCAAGTTTTTAGGTTTTCACCCTGTGCTGAGTGGACTAGTCCGGCCTTGATCAGACTAGTCCAACGTCGGGAATTTAATCTCGTTTGATTAAGCGATTTCAGGTCATTTTCCCTATTCACCCCCTCTAGATGAATTTCACATGCGATCATGGGCATGGGCGTGTAGGATCACCTAGTCACCCCTCTAGCCGTCCCACCTCGTGGCGGAAAGCGGGGTGATGTACTTGAAGGGACTATTGGCCCGCTGATGGAAGTAGTAGGCGCCGAGGAAGTTCGTCTTGCTCTTCCTAGTCCACCTCATCATGAAAAACTACTAGAACACCGGCACGGATGAGTACACTCTGATGAATATATCGTAGAAGTGCGAGAACACCACCGCCACCATCAAGGAGTTCAGTGACAAGTGATGAAGCTGGAGCCTGAACACCTCCAGAAGCATCACAAGGAAGGAAGAAATGGGTGGAACGAACCCAGAGTACGTGTACGAGGTGAAGAAGATGATCTCTTCCTTCTCTAACTCAAGAGGCGGGGAATCGAGGTGGATTAGATCCCGCCACTTATCGTCCTCCCAGCCGAGCATCCGCCTCACAGGCGCTACATCCGCCACGCGGGAAGGAGGCAAGTCCGAGGCCATTGGAGCAGGAGTCAAGAATCTTGCAGGTGGGAGAAACCCGCTTCTCAACCCACAGCGTCCATAACAGCGAGGCCCAGGTCCTCTGTCAGAAAGACTGACCCGACCAGGCCCCACCTGTGAAGGCAAACCCGAAGGTTCCCATAAAGACGAAGCAAGAGCAGCGGAAGCGTCGCAACCACATTGAAAACTGTCGTGATAAAAAAGTTGCGACAAGTAAAGATCCCGTCGCAACGACCCCTCAACCAGAAGGCGACGCGTGGCCACCATGGCAGAGGCGCGCACCGCTTTGACTGATCAAGACGAAATCAAAAGGCAACGCAAAAAAGCAAGGATGGGGCTCCACCCTCGGGCCCATCACCTCCTCCTAGGGTGGACCCAAGGGCTACTGTCGGTACCCGGCGTACCGGGTACCCTCGCGAATAAGCTAAAAGCACCTATGTACTCTGCCTCCTTGCTGAGGCAGGGTCCGATGGCGCCACGTGTCCAGAAGGTCCGGACCCCGCCCTACCTCAGGTACGAGATCTTGCGCTGCTACATGGACCTCAAGACGGGGTCTGGCTCCCCTGAAGAGACGAGCTCCCAAGCGGCCACATGTTCAGCAGGACGGGACCCCACTCCTCCATAGGAGTGGGCTCCGGTGCTGCCACGTGGTCCATGGCACTAGGTCGGACACCTCCCGCAGAGGCAGGCTCTGGCTCTACCACGTGTCCCGCAGTCCCGGATCCTCGACTCTCCTCACGGGCAGGTTTCGGGGCTACAACGTGGCCCGCAGTACGGGACCCGACTTCCTCTGCAGAGGCTAGCTCCCATGCTGCCACGTGACCTGCAACATGTCCTGGACGGTGGGTTGCGGGAGTAAAGGGGCGGTGCGACTTGTCTAAATCGGACATTGAAGACACGTGTCTTTCCTAGGCGCATGACGCGGTGCACACCGACTGTCAGGTACCGCTCGCATCACAGTAAAGACGACGGAGGCCTACCCCACTCTGCCAAGTGGGTAGCTTACGAAGACATGACAGTTGGTCAGGACATCTCCTGCCATCATCAACGACTACACATGGGCCACTGGCATTTGAGGCGGCAAGATGACGAGTCTTCAAGCCACGATCAGAGAAAGCTTATGCGAGAAACCTTAGATCTTTACGATAAGATCGCCCCAGGGCCATCTGTCGGGCTTTGTACCCCACTTGTAAGCTGTCCAACCTTGGGCTATAAAAGGACCGGACAGCGACGGGACTTCGAGTCATACACACTCAACACACACATTCACACCCAGGAGAGCACACTATCCAACAATACAACTCACACTGTGGAGTAAGGTATTACGCTCCGATGGTACGAACCACGTAAAACCATCATCTCACCAACTCTCATATGCGTAACCTCACCCGAGTACTAAGCCCTGCCGATCAAGAACCTCCGCAGGTTGCTCGCATAGCAGGTCTGAGAGAAGTGTCGCGAGAACACTTCGACGGAGTTAATTTGAAAATGTTGACTCTATCTGGTCAACTAAAAAAAAATTGATAGAAACAGTACATTTTTATTTTTTGTTAACTATTATTATTTAAAAAGTTAGTTAGTTAGTTAGTTAATAATACAATTTTAATAGTTAAAACCCAAAATTATTATGTGAATGAATTGAACATCTTATTCACTATGGTTTCAAAAAGAAACCATTTTATACATAATCTCACATACCGAGAAGTAATTAATTAGAGTGTATCTTTCATTATTTGCCCTTATTAAATAAAATCATGTTGCTCTCTTAATGTAGCGCCTGAAGCCAATCAGACCAAAGGATGACTGTGGCATGCGTCCAGGGCATTTAAGTCCATATTTAGCACAAAAAAAGCAAATTAAGAACGCCTTGTCTTGTACTTCCTCCGTCCTTATGAACTTGTCTCTTTGTAGTTTATTTTTGAACTACAAAGCGACAAGTTCATGGGGACGAAAGGAGTAGTACTTTGGGTTGAAGGCTAAAATGACATTTTTCCGAAAATGAACGCATAATTAAGATTGTCCAGGCCATCAACTCATATTGTTCTGGCTAAATCTTATTTGTTCCGATCACCTTTTCAATTTGGTCCAGATGTAATTTAAAAACTTCCTGCCACCAACACATATTGCTTTTGGACCGGTACGATTTGTTTGGTATGCATACAATAATGACTTAAGTCACGCAACAGATCTCAAAGCAACGTACCACAGCTGTAGCACATCGAACTCTTTGCCAGAAATATCAATTTAATAAAATATGTTCTGTAGCTTTTGTTACCAATTTGGATTAGAATATGAAGAAAAAACATATAATATGAATGCATCCTTCATTTCGAAATATTCGTTCCTTATTTCGGGTTTACTGTAATCTTCTGCTGTAGTAGTTGTTCCAAGCACCTCTTTCCTCCATCGCCATGGATGTAGCATCGGCACCTGCCCCCTCTGTCCTTGCGCCTCCGTGCCCTTTCGGAACCATCCGCTGCAGCTCCGCTTGAGCACCTGCGAGTTTGGTAGGCCGCGCTCCTACGACTCTGCCGCAGCTCCGTTGGCGCCCCTTGCTACAGGAAACGGGCAATCAGACGTCGGTTCCCAAAAAGACCGTCGGGGTCGTCGGATTTAAAAGCATATAAGCGTCAGTTTTTAGGACCCGACGCATATAATTTTATGAGCGTCGGCCAGCCGACGTATTTACTTAAATATGTCGGCTGGATCACACTGACCAACGGTCTATATGTTAAAGCTGTCGGTTATTTGTCAGATACCGACAGCATTATTAGGGCTGTCGGTTGGCTGGGTCCGGCCGACGGTTTTAATGCGGGCCCGGCTAGCGGTGGAGATGAGACCCCTTTGTTGGAGGGTTATGGCCGTCAGTTCCTTAGGGAGGACCGACGATGATAAGTTATTGACGTCGGTTTTTGGATACCGACGGCCATAAGTGGGCCTGGCTGACGCGACGCGTTAACCCTAACTCCCTCCCGCAGCTTCTCACTCCCCGCCCATGCTCCCGCCATCACTAACCCGCCGCCGGTGCGCCGCGCCCTGCCGCCTCCGCTCGCTCCGCGCGTATCCACCCTCCTGCCCCGCGCCTGCCCGTCGGGTGGCCGCCCTCCAGCCCCCGCGCCCGCCCATCCGGCGGCCACCCGTCCAGCCCCCGCGCTCACCCGTCCGGCGGCCGTCCTCCATCCCCCGCTCCCGGCCATCTGGCAGCTGCCCCCCGCCCACCCCCGCCGCCCGCCTTAGCTCCGCTCGTGCCGTCCTACGGCCCTCCGACCCCCCGGAGCCCGCCCGACATCCCATCCCCCGACGCCCGCCCCTCCGGCTTCAAAAACAAAGAATGTAAAATGCCCTGACTCTTGTGAATTGTAGAAGCATTAGTTTTATTTTTAGCTATTAAGTTGAATTTTTAATGTCTAATTCTAGCAATTAGTTGTATTTGTACCTCTTAAGTTGAATTTCTAATGTCTATTTTTAGCTATTAGTTGCATTTCTACATATTAATTAGTTGAATTTCTAATATATGTTTGTAGTTGTTAGTTGCATTTCTAGCTATTAATTGAGTTAAAATGTATGTTTGAAATGTATGTTAACAAAGTTTTTTTAGTTATTAGTAATATCATAATTGATTGATTCTTTTCTTTCTAGATTCTTATTAAAAAATTGCGGTTATTTTTAGTGTGTTATGTTCAATAGGTAATGTAGCATGAGTCTCTGTGTTGTCATCCATAAAAGAACGATACATCTTATATATAGTTATATGGTTTGTCATCTATAAAAGAACGATACCTCTTATTGTACGCATTCTGTTAGATTTTGATTCTTATTGTACGCATTATGTTAGATTTTGATTCTTATTGTACGCATTTTGAGTATCTTTTATTATTTATCATTTGTTTTGTATAACTAATCATTATTTTGAAATTTATGCAGATGTTCAAGCATATCAAACTTGACAGAAAAAAGCGCAGTGGTAGTTCAGACCACACTAGTAGTTCGGAGCACATATGCTTGTTTTAGGTACTTAATCTTTAAATACATATTAGTATTATAATTTACTATCTAATATTTGTTACATGTTTATTTTCATTTGCAGGGTACAAACGTAAGTGTGGATAGGCAGAGGTAGCTCATGCGGTGTGTCGCAGAGTCTGAGCCCTCACGACAGCCAGTGCCATCACGAGAGCCAGAGCCGAGTCTGACTCAGGACTTGCACAAGGAGATATGTACTGTGAGATAGTCGTCAGAGCAGGGAGGAGACAAATGACTCCTTCTCCGATGCCCGGATCAAAGCTGTGATTGTGTACTACAAGACTAAGTTGTGGACACGCATATCAAAAAATGAAGCAGCCAAGATACATCTAACTAAGGAGGAGTACTTGAATAGCAACGTGGATTGGATATGTGTGAACCTGGAAGCTTGGGAATGGTTAAGTGAGTATTGGGCATCAGATGAGTTCAAGTTAGTTTCGGATAGAAACCAAAAAAACCAGAAGAGCAAGCCTGGAAAGCATTACTATTGGCCGGATGGACATGCGCGGATGGAACAAAGAATGGTAGGAATTCTTAAAATCAAACATAGATTGCTTCTAATAATTGTATTGACTGAATTTCGAATTTTGTTATTGCAGCATGCTGAAACTGGTATCGCTCCTAGCTTTTTTAAGGTTTACCTTAAGGGGCATAGAGGTCCAGACCTAAATCGCCCGGAGTAATTGTGTGACGAGGCAGCAACGTAAAAAGTGGTAAGTATGATCTATCCAAGTTATTTTACCTTTTATTATATATACGCATGAACTCATTGTATCCTCGCAGGAAAAATATGTTGAGTGCTTCAGGAAAAATTATGGAGATGAGGTGAATTTTATAAGAGCGCCTTTGGATGTGGGTGCAGCGTACGAAGCAGCTGGAGGTGTACTGCATGGGAGGTATGTGTAAAGATAATGCTGTTTATAAGTTAATGATTGTCGATTCATCGCACTTGTATCTTTTGTAGACTTGGATTGAGCGACGGGTATGTGGAGCATGAGGCCTATGTTAGGCGACGACACTCCAGTGCTAGTTCTAGTAGGTCCCAGTCTACTGCAGAGACGGATGCATTAAGATAAGAGTTGAGACGCACTCAAGAAGAGATGCAGACCTAGTTGCAACAGCAACAGCAGCAGCACCAGGCAGAGATGCAGATGCAGATGCAACAGATGCAGCAACAGATACAACAACAGGTGCAGCAACAGATGCAGTATCTGTATATGGCACAAATATTTTAACAATTGAGCTATTTATTCGATTTTAAAATGTTTCACTTAAGATCTCACAAATAATTTACTTGATGCAGCTTTTGGGTCACGGTAGCACCAGTACTCCGTTCAGCACACAACAACCACCTCAGTTTGACATGATGTCGCAGGTATACTTTGTTGTTTTATTCAAGTTACAATACTTTTTACTATGTGTTAAATTAACCGAATATCTTTATTTGATGTAGTTCTTCGCTCAAGGTGGTATGCCTCGTCCAAAGCAGCTAGGACAACGTATTGGCTCCTCATCACAGGTATCATCGCGTGTCTTACTACATTGAGTTATAATACAAAATTTTAACCATATGTGTAACAGGGCTCTGAGTGATCAACCATTTGCTCCTCAACCTCAAGGATTTATGTCGTTGTTGGCTCCTGGATTGCAGCCGTATCCGGCTGTTGTACCACCAATGCCCTTTAATCCGGAACAGACTAACCCATCAACTACTCCGACCGCAGCGGTATGACTTCTAAATCGTTATTTCCTATAAAACATAAGTTAATTTGAATAATACTTAGCGTCTTTGAGTCAAATTAGTATATTTGTGAGTTTTGTAAAAAATAAGTCAATTAGCATATTTTAGAGAGATTAAGAATGCCGAATTATAAGTATGCCTGTCATTTTATTACCATTAGTTTTTGCATGTGAAGAGGGGTCACTTTTTTTGCTGCTAACACTTGATTTGCTTTTGTATACTGAGAGAGTTATTTCGTCCTGTGTAATTTTAACTCAAAATAACTAGGCTATTTTGGTCAATGCTGCAGTGCTCATCCACTATATTGTACATTCAAGTATATTTGCATATATGACAGTGAGCCTAGAGAATATAGGATAACATTGTCCTCTGGATAATCATGGGTTCAAGTTTTTTCCAGTGTATTTGTGCTCTGCTGTTAATTTTTGGTTCACATGAATGTTTAGATAAGTTAAATGGATTTGTTTAGATGAGTCATAACTAGTGAAATGACATCTGAAATTAGCGTAGTGTAACTTGTATTTGTTTCTTGCAGAGTTCCAATCATCTGCAAGGTTGTGATGATTTTCTGAATTTGAATGAGGGAGGTACGAGTGGCGGAGGTTCCAACACATGAATTCGTGAATGTCGTTTTCATTGCCACTTTATGAACTTTATGTGAACTTGTGATCTTTGTTTTCATTCTCATATGTAGTGCTCGTTATATACATATGCGTGAACTTGTATTGTGCTTATGTAAACTTGTATTGTGCTTATGTCTTTGTGCTTGTGAATTGTTGCTTATTATTTCTGTTGTATAAGTGGTACTTGTGAATTGTTGTTGTATAACCCTGTATTGCTGTTGTATTGCTGGTGCTGTAAGCTCTGGCCGGAGGCTGCCCATTCGGGCAGTGAGGAAACGGTCGGGCACTAAAAAAAAGCGAACTATAGCCGTCGGTTACTGTCAGGCCGACGGCCTTAAAGGGTTTAAAGGTGTCGGCTTGGTCTTATGGCCGACGTTCTTAAACACCTTAAATGCGTCAGTTCCCTGCTTGGCCGACGTCCTTAACCTTCCTAAAGGCGTCGGCTGTGGACCCAAGCCGACACTATTATGCGCATTAAAGCCGTCGGGCCCGCAACCGACGCCTATAGCATTTAAATGCATTGGCGGCCGAAACCAATGGTTTTAACCATTAAAGGCGTCGGCCCCGATGTCCATACAGTTAAAAACGTCGAATCTGAATCGTCGGCTATGAACGTTGGTATACCGACGTCTATAATCTAAAAGTGTCGGTTTCTTTAGGTTACCGATGCCTATATGGCCGACGGCCTTTTGCCAGATTCCTGTAGTGCCTACGACTCCCTCCGCTGGCGCCCTTGCGACTCCCTCCGCCGGTGGCCCTGCGACTACCTCCGTGTGCTCCACTGCGGCTACCCTCACTAAGCAGCAACAATAAGCCAGCAGATAGGCGGTCTCGCTCGGCAAGGAAGATGCCCAGGACGACATCACAGGGGATCAAAATCAGGTGCTTTTAATTTTTCAAAGAACGTGATTCTTCTGTTCTATTTGCACTTATTCTTCTGTACATGCCTTACTTGTCCGGAAAATGCTGGTGCTATTGCTATGCAAATGTAATTTAATCTCAAATGACATGCCAAGTACTTTGAACACGAACCTAACATTATGCTCGTTTTCTTACAGTCTGGAGTCATATGGTTTGTAGAGAAAAGGATTGACAACTCAGATTATGCTTATCTTGCCTCACATGATGTTATCTATGGCTGGTGTCAATGTGCTTATAATCAGTCACTATTTAGTTGATCTCAGTTGGCCAGACAAGCAAAACCTGTTCCCCTTCAGGGTGTATTTGGACTGGTGTTCCTGTAGCCCAATATGAAAATCTGGACTCACATTGCAGGCTTATGTTACTGACACAAAGTGAGTATATTAATACAAAACTGAAACATCGAAGCAACATCAACTGTCTTAAATTATAGCTAAACAAATATCTTTGACACAACAAACTAGTTGCAAAAAAAAAAACATTTCAGTTTGAGGATGTTTTTTTCTTTTCTCAGCAGTTGGAATGTTCCTGACATTTGTGGTGTTTATGCTGCTCTGCAAAGGCATGCTAGTAGCATCAAACACCTCACTATTTATCCTTCGGTTGTTTGTTCTTTGATTGGCTGGACATTTTCTGATATTATGACCTGTTTTATGGCATCTGCTACACTTACTTTTGGTTCCACCTCTTGATAGCTTAGTTGATTTTTTTGCCTCACCGAGTTCCCTTTTCGTCTCATTCCTTGGTCTGCCTGGCATCCTCACATAAGCTGGAGGTTCTGGTTTAAGGTGATCAGTAGGTTGCCATTGTTGCATTCTCGCCATTGGCATCATGCAATGATCATAAGTCGCATTGTAATGATCAATAGAATAACAATCTGCTCTGTAGTCTGTAGGTGATTTTGAACTAACAAACAATGCAGTAATAGCATGACAACAAGGGATTCCAGCTAGTTGCTAGTACCTGAAAGGACAATTTATTACTTCTTTTTTAACTAGAAAAATTGCAGTAACCAACAAGACTTGCAGTTAGTTGTCCATACCTGCAAGAACAAGTCATGGTCTCTAAATTAACTTTATAACTATTGTCCTTTTCTTTCACTTCAAAGTCATTTTTACCATTCCATAGTGTGGATCAATTTTGGGCTTCATCTATGTACTTGTTCAGCTTCTTTAGTATATTAGGACAGATTCTTCCTGTCCAATTACTTGACTTGCTTCTATTCTATATACTAGAATCTATCATAGGAGGTTCAGGAATTTCATGATATGCATCACCATTGTCACTTGCATAAATACATTCCCTAGATGTAGTCACTACTTTTATTGCAACGATAGTATTAGCTGGAGCCTTCTTCTGATTCATTGCATTGTTTCTAAATTGTGTTGCTTCTTCGTCATCTTCAGATGTGTCCTCATCTCCTATCACAAAATCTTCATCTTCAGAATTATTTTCCGGTTCTCCACTTGTTTCATCTTCAAAATCAAGCTTGTTTTGAATTTGCTCTTTAATCATAACATTAGAAGACCCATCACACTGCCACATAACAATGTCATCTCCTTCATGCTTGTATATTTCCACATAAATTTCAGCAATTAAACCCTCATGTATGGATTCTGATATCAACACGCAAGTCTTCTCATCACCGATCCTTCGTAATCCAGTACTCAGTTCTTCTCCAGGAAACAGCAGTGAAAATCAACATCATCTTTATGTGTCAGGGCAACATGATCAGTCAAGTGTCCTCTTAATTCAGGCACAAACATTTTATCTCTCTCAATGTTCGACATCCCAGCATCACCACCAACATATCGCAAAGTATGACCATCGAAATCAAAGTGTCCTCCGAAGGGAAATCTAACACGAAGCATATCCAGCGGATCCACTCATCTGATAATGAAACAAAATACATCTATTTAAAGTGCACGGAGGAATTTGTAGTAGTTGCAACATAAAAAATCATGAGAAAGTACAAAACCAACTGCTAAATTGCATCTGCTAATTACTTAAACTTGCGTTCGCATTACAAGAAATGGGTTTGTTTGTATCCTACATAGCAGAGACATGGGCAGAGCAGGGAATCAGCTGTACAAAATACGTGAGAACAGGGAATCAGCTGTATAAAATACGTGAGAACAGGGAATCAGCTGTACAAAATACGTGAGAACAGAGAATCAGCTGTACAAAATACATGAGATGCATTAATTATGCGGCCGCAGAAGCACTAATCTTGTACTATTGCAGGCGATCGATTTTTTTCTAGAGAAATAAACTGGAGGCGATGACTTACTAGAAGATTCGATTGTCTGGCCTTCACGTTGGTGCGCTTCATGTGGGTATCAGCAAATCACCACATCTCGCCTTACTCTCGTCTCAGGAACTAGCAGTGCCGCACGACTGCCTTATCTGCCTCCAAAACAATCGCTCCATCTCCGCTTTTGCCTCGATCCTATGTTTCGTCGATGGTACGCAGTCGGGCGGTTCCGTTGCCCTAGGTATTTACAATCTACATGGAAAAAATTGACACGATTGACAACTTACTTGGCGCCTAATAAGCAAAACTAGTGTACATGTAAGCAAATCCGGATTACATATACCACTAAAGGTGTAATGTGCACCGGTTTAACAAATCACAGGAGAAAAGTGAGCTAAATATTAGTACGGGGGTTATGTGGATAAAAAATATACTTCAGGGTAGTAAAATGAACATTTTCCTAATCAATATAAAGCGGCCAAAGCATCACCGCCTCTCTCAGCCAATGCAGAACACACGCACACACAAATTAAGGGTGTGTTTGGTTTGAGGGATATGGTGGGACGGGATGGGACGATCCCACTTTTCTGTTGTTTAGTTTGAAGACACATGGGATGGAGTCATCCTTCAAAAGAGAATATTCCATCTAGATACGGGATGTAACCATCCCACCGAAAACATGGAGACCGATCCGTCCCACCTCGGTGGAGGCAGGCGCGCGGTCCTTCGGAAGTACTCATACTCACATGTCCCTGTCCCATCCTTTCATTCAAACAGGAGACAGGACCAATCCGTTCCATACCATCCGGCAAAACAAACAAGAAACAGGGATCATCCCATCCCTCTAGACAAATAGAAAAAGGGACCATCCCACCCCAGAAAACTAGGATGGATCCATCCCGCCCCACTTTCACTCCCAACTAAACACATCCTAAAAGCCAACTGAGATTTCTGCCAGCATTAGCAGTCCATTAAACCAGATCAGCATTCAACAAACCAACCCACTGGGCTGACGTCCCAGCAAGTCCGCAGCGGCGTCGAGAGGGCGCCGAGAGAGCACACGACTACTGCAGCACGGCCACACGCGATTAGAACACAGCAGGCCCAACGTGGTCGCAGTAGCATGGGCCGCGTAGGCAACTCGGGCAGAATGAGAGCTGTGGGCCTGCGGGAGCCGCGCGTGCATGTAGGCGCATTTTATTTGAAATTTAAAAAATATGGTATGCGTTTGTAAAAATGATACAAACTGTGGTCCAGGCCTGTGGGCGGGTTATTTCGAATTTGAACAGTCTGCTCAGTGGTCAGGTAGACCATCTGCCTAGCCTATTTACTTGTAAGTCCACGTGTTAAACTCATTTCATTCATCCAAAAATAATAAGAAATGAAAGAGGGGGAGTGTAGGAGAGGGAGAGAGATTGAAGCAAAGCGCTACCGATATTAGCATTGTTATATTATAATATGTACATTGATTTTACGTTGTACCCTACGCTCGTTCACCTCTATATCACATCTCTATATCAACTATCACCTATTTTATAATATATCTCCCTCTTTTCCTTTCTTTTTCTCTACTCTTCTCTTCCTTTTTTCTCTCTTCTTTCCTTGACTTCCGCCGGTAGCGGCGTCACTACATTTGGCGGCCTACTGTAGCAGCCACTCATTTGCAGGCGCGCTTGGCGCTCCCGCCGCGGCTCACCGCTGCTACTAAAAGCGGATAGCGGTGGCTTTTCTTCTGCCGCTGCGAGCAGCCTAACATGTAATTAACATGCACATATTTTATTTTATGCAGTCACAATGATGTCCAAGGCCAATTGACACCGATGAACTTTATTTAGCCTGGCGAGCACCATAGACCGTACCTCGCGCAGATGAGTCTGATGCTCTACAAAGAAATCTTTTGAAGTTGCCTCAGAACACTCGTAGAGTTGTTAGACATTGCATTAGGAATCTAAATGATGTTATAGGGAAGTTCTAGCACCTTACCATCAGTGCAAAGAGGTGATGAGAGAATCATGTAATGAGCGCAAACCTCCTGTTGATAATGAACCATACAATTTGGACTCTAAGATGGATCTGGAGGATCTGATTTAGTTCCGTTCGATTGGTCTTTGGTGACCAAGAACGTGTGGAGCTCCAACCTTGGGTCCGATTGTCCTCCTTTTCATTTGCTTTCCTGTGTTCCTTATCTCGTGGTTCTTCACTGCTTTTGTAGTTGTGTATGAACTTTATTGTCGTGTATGTTTATGTTTTCATCTACGAACAATGTGGACATCTTATTGTATGAATTATGTGTATACATTTATGTATTTGTATATGTATTAGTGTATTTTACGTGCTTTTTAGAATTTCAATATTTATATATCAGAGCGGGTGAATATATAATATGCACATAATTTGAGTCCGGTTGGCATAAATGTTAATACACAAAAACAAATTACATAGCGAATCAATGATGTGTGTACAATGAACTTCATTACTAATCTAATTGTGCATCGAGCTAGTCCTTATATGCCTTAAGGAATCATACAATTATAGGGAGCACAATATATGATCTATTGAGTGTAGTGGAGGTATTTGCCATTATCAAAAAGCACCTAGTTCGGCTTCCCTTGCAAAATGAGTCCTCTCGCGTGCGCGCCCACACACACACACACACACACACACTCTCTATCTCTCTCTTCATCTCACGCCCCCGTGGCGATACACTCCTCCATCCTGAGCTGATGCTCCTCTTCCACCCTTCACTCATTCTCTTCCTGAGAGCCTTGCAGTGACACTCCTCTGTCTAGCATTTGGAAGCCTAAGCCATACTTTATATGCAAGCAATGTCTTCCGCTGATTGTTTGTGGTTGAGATATTTCACGAAATCACAAATGTACGGTGGTGATTGCATGGGCAAAGATGTTGAATGTGGCCTAGAGGGGGTGAATAGGCCTTTTGAATTCTTGAAACACTTAATTCAAACTCGTACAATTCTAGAGATCGGACCAGTTCGGTGTGAGTGGGGACTAGTCTGGGATTAGTCAACACAACGATCAAACTTGAATATTTTTGTTCTTTTCTTTAAATTTGTTCCAGCGGAAAGTAGTAAACTAGTCTAATATCTCAATCAAGTATTTTGGATGACAAATTTGCAATTGGATCACGAATATAACAAGGATTGTTACTATGAACAAGTTTATGCCCTAGCTAGCGATGATAATGAAAACGACGAATCAAGAGCAAAAGACACATACAGTTTTTACTGAGGTCCAATCCCACACAAGGGATCTACGTCCTCGTTGAGAAGCCCACAACGGGTCGGGTCTTCACCAACCCTTACCTCTCCAAGTAACCATGGAGGCTGACTTGGTTCTCAATATCACAAAAGGTAATCACTGAGTTTTTGGAGCTTCCTCACAAGTTGAGGGCTCCCACGAGATTACAAAGGAAAAGAGATCAAGAAACTCAAAGAATTGTACAAATAATATTAGGAGTGTGAGAGAGATCAAACCCAAGATCTCAATGTCGATGAGGTAGTCACTCTCCCTTTCCCCATTCCCAAATCACATAGATTTCACTCTTAGAGCCTTAGAATGTGTGGAGAGGAGTGTTTTGTGCTTTTCAATGCAGTGGTAGCGCTATGATTCAAGATTTGAAGCGAATTAAGTTGGGGTCTCCTTTTTATAGAAGTCTCGAAAAGTGACCGTTAGGTTTTGCAAGTTCGGACTGCTCCATGGTCGAAATCGATTTTGTCTCTCGGGTTAAGTCCTGCCACCATACTAAGAGTGAAGTGAAAAAACCCTAATACTATAGACTAGTCTGTGGGACATCGGACAAGTCCGATGTCACACAAAGAGTTCTTGGTCGTTTAAAATTGGACCAGTCTGCAAGGACCGGACTAGTTTGGTATCACATCGGACAAGTCCGATGTCACACCGTAGGTGCTTGTCCGTGCAAAAATGGATTAGCCTGCATTGTGCGGACTACTCCAGTATGACATCGGTCAAGATCGGCAAACTTCATATCTGTCCGTGGTATTCAGACTAGTCCGCTAGAGACCGGACTAGTCCATTGTTGGACTTTGTTTTCTACTAAGTTTTATCCCTCACTTTTCCCATACGACAATTTGAGCTCTTGATAGCATTTGCCACACACACTTTGAGCAAATGAAACTAGACTAAGTCTTCTCCTGCAATTTAGTCTTTTCAATCATAATTCTCCTTTTTCCTTTGTTTTTTGCATTTCTCAACTTTCTGCTTTATGACCTGCTCTCAACTCAAACAATTTCATTTGTGCTTTACTTGTTTGTCATCAATCATCCGAAACCCACATGGGGATGCCTAGATGCACTTACCGTCTCCCCTTTTTGTGATTGATGACAACAAAATAAAGGTTACACATGAATGAATAAATACGTTGGATTTTCATAAAGTATGTACATATGAAAGAGAAGATGCATGAAAATTGGGTAAATTCTCGCACGTGCATCCTTTATGGTGGAGTGCCTAACAATGTGAGTGTGAACAAGTAATGTGTTCTGAGAATAATAAACATGAAAGCATCACATTATGAATAACAAAGCATGAACAATAAGATAACATAACGTGCATAAGCATTACAAAGTCTTGCATGAAACATATCATAGTCTTAAACATAAAGCATAACAAGTTTTGAAATAGAGTACATGTCCATGACCAACAAAAGACTAAAGAGATACGACTACGACCTACTTCCCCTTAATTCCTCCCTCTTTAGCATTGTTGATATTTCTTAACATCACAGATCATCTTCGGTGAGAGATGAGATCCGCAAGCTTACGAAAGATATTGTTGTAGCATTTCACCCATGAGTATTCCCAAAGGTATCGTATTTGTCCCAAAGGAAGAAGGTGAAGTAAACACTGTTCTTATGATCAAGGTATATGGTACTAAGTAATTATCAGAACAGGGGTAAGTTGATAATATGGGCAGTGTGACACACATCTAAGCAATCTACTCTAAGGAATAAAGTTGTCCTAGTGAGGGTTAAACTACGAGAAGGGACTGCTCCTACTGTGCTCTAATTACTCCTATACAGAGCCTAATAATGTACACATGAATATGTTAATAGTGAATACTAGGGTTTAGTGGTCCAACATATGGGTCACAGGCTTACCCGGTCTGCTAGGTGACTCTCGCCAACAGCCTATGTCATAGCCGAATGTGAAGGATTATAATGGACATATAGAACTGTCACCACCTACCGCCTACCTTTACAATCCGTGGACAATGAGGCATCCAACACTATTAACTATCCAAGCACCACTTGCATGCTAAGTAAATACCTTAAGAGTTGCAATACAATATTCATCCCAAGGTAATGACTATCCTAAACATTGTTGAACCAATGTTGGGACCAAACACTTTATATTAACATAATCATGTTCTTATCTAATTAGACTATATTGGAAGTATATGATGTTTATGATAATATAATATAGACTTTATGATGAGATCATAATAACACCCACACGTATCACATACATGACCTCCATAATAAAAAAGAAATGCTTCGCCCAAGTATATGAATAAAGAGAGACTAATAATACTATTATTAATATGCATAAAGTCACAAAAGGAAGAAAAGATACATGAGCCATACCTTTCCAATTTGGACTTGGAACTAGAGGCTCATCTCTACAACCTAACCTCCACTAAGAACTAAGAGAACTAGTGTATACAATGGAGTGAATGCTCAAGTGGTGTGTGTGTGTGTGAAGTGAGGCTCCTCCCCCTATTTATACATGGAGATGAGGCATTTCTCACCATTTTTTGCGTGCAAATTAGTCTCCATTCTTATCACCATGTCACACAAGTGTGCCACATTGAGGTTGGCCGAGAATGGGGGTAAGAACAGGTCAGTCAATCTAGTGGTTCGGCCGCACCTAGGAGCCCCCAATGGCTCTGGTTTTCCTCGGTGTGAGTGATCTGTGGATCCTCTACCTGGGTGTGGGAAATTCCCATGTGTTTAGTTGATTTAGTCCTCCAAGTGGACCCATGGATCCTTCTGCTTGTGTGTGATTGGTCGAGAGGTGTGTTTCCTAGATTCCTCCCCTAGATTCACCTCAATTCCATATAGAATACCTACATGCACTATTTTCTCCAAGTACAAGTGGAATTAGGTTATTTCTAAAAGCAATGTGTGTAAGAAATGTTTACTCCTTCACATAATTGAGATATATTGATGGTCAAAACTAGTACTTAATGGTCGTCAACAAACTACCCCAAGCTTATGCTTTGCTCCTCCTGAGGCAAGTAAAAGACTTAGGTGTTTGATCATGAGTTGCTACTATGCTCTATATTCAATACTACCAAATTCACAATTAAACATTCTACCTTCTATTGAGTAAATTGGTAATGGTACTCACCTTTCACCTTAGTCATCATGGAGCTTTTGCATTCTCCTCTTCTTGGGTGGTTTAAAGATAGAATAGCACACAAAGCATGCATTATTCCTAATGTCTAAGTTCCACTCAAATCCAGAAAATTTCAAATGATTTTCAAAATTGGGCATAAGTTCCTCAAATGATACTCTCAATCACTCTTTTATGTAAGTGGAATTTTACTCACCAAGGCAATGCCTTTCTTGTCCTACATCTAAAGAAGGTTCTTTTGTGGATCTTGGTTGGGAAAAGTAGGCATATTTGATTTAATATATTCCAAAGTCAAAAGAGGAAGCCTTAGAAGAAAACAAATCATACCTCTAGACCAAGATTGTGCAAGTGTGGTGGAATATTTGTGGTGGTGAAAAATGTCGCCTTTTTATGCACTCTCTTTATTGTAGGGATGAAGCATGGCTACTTTTCCTTTTTTTTTCTCATGCACATTCCTTGAGAGCATGCTTTATTCTTTTTTTTTTGTAACAATGCCTTCTACTCCCTTTCTTTCCAAATAAAATTGAAGAGAGTTTTGTCATTGAATCTATGGAGTATCTTTTTGGTGTGGAAAATGGAAAGATGAAAAATTTGCTAACTTCCAATGTAGAAGTTTAGCACGTGCACGTCTGTAATCTTGATCATGGAAGTATGAAATATTCTCACATAGGTTCATACTAGTTTGACTAGGCTCAATGTGAAAACAAATAACATATGCATCGGGTTTATCAAGTTCAAATATCACATGCCTTCGGTAGGAAATTCAATTCAAATGAGAAACTTCATTTTAAGTAAATTTGGAAACTTATCCAACGGTCAAGATTTACTTTGATTAGGAAACTAGCATCCCTATGTGTCATATCTTACCTCACAACAACCTAGAATTTGATTATGCTTATGCTACCCTCAATTTTGAAGTTCTAGGTGAAATACTTAAAACTAATAAACTCAATAGTTGGAGAATACTAAATTTTAACTTAAGTACTAAAGGAGAATAGAATAGAGCAACTATTCATCATTTCATGTCATGAAGGAATCAACATTCTTACTGTGCACATTTTATTTTATTAAATAATATCCTAAGTATTTTTTAGATGCAATGATGTGGAAAGAAAGATATCAAAGAAATGAGATGCAAATGGGGTTTGATACAAGTTACCTCAAGTGGCGGTCCTCCCCCAAGCTCGTTCTTGGTCTAGGTCCGCGATAGGGGTTGAAACCCTAATGACGGAGATAGGCCATGAGGTCGGCCTAAGCTTGTTGCAGAGTGACTTCGACAATGGGAGGTTTGAGTGTTGATGTTGTATTGCCTCCCATGGGTGCCATGAGTGTGGTCGAAGATAGTGTTAAGGATGCGCCCGCCCTCATCTCGAGTTCTCCCATGGGCTGGGTGTCATTCATTCCTCGAGTAAGGTCATGATAACCTCTATTCACAAAGGAACAATGTATGCCCAACGATGGTGGGAACTCCCCTGAGCTTGAATGGGTGCTTAGAATACTTTGGAGCATAGGGATCCCACTTATTCATAGCATCCCATTGGTCGCTTGTGGAGGGTGTCCATATCAAATCACCGGCCTCGTATAGCTATGATCGACCTTTTGGGTTTAAATTCTGATAGATTTCAACCATGCTTGTTTACTCATTGGCCATGAGATGCTGAAATGGTACCTCAAATTTTCCTTCAACAATTGACTTCTTGTATGCCTGCATAAAAATATTACTCCTGCAAGTTTCCCCTCTTGGATTGAGAAAGATGGTTAGCTCCCGGACTTGTACAACTGAAACTTCAGGTTAGGTGTTTGAATTTATTTGTACACCCGGGGAATAAAAACAACAAAGATCCCTGGGTTCCAATTTACAGTGCATCCATAAATAATGTACCGTTCATTGATATAAGAGTAGAGCCTTTTAAATTAATCTTGCACATTTTCTAAAGCTCCTAATCATAGCAGTGCAAGTGATAGATGTGCACTCTATGGGTCCCTTCATCTTGAATTTTCTAACCATCTTTACTTTTTGCAAGAGCAAATATTTATCATTTGGATCATGAAAAACAAGATTCTCAATTTACACTCCTAAACATTTCTAATATCTTGTCTAGGAATTTGAAATCTATTGATCCATGTATGAATGGATTTCAAATCAAAATTATTGATATCACCATTCCTAGATTGCTACATGCAATTTAACCATTAAGTCATTCCATAAGCTTTGTTTACTAAACCTAGACAAAGAATGACTAAGTCAATTAAAAAATGCTCATAAAATTCTAGATACTTGTTTAAATTTCTTCCAAGTAAGGTGACATTTCTTTTGAAAAATCAGAAGGCAGTGCCAACACTTACTCTCATGAGGGTGCACAATAATTGAATTACGAGGAGGTGTAAACCCTCCTCGCCAATGCAAGAAAAAATCATTCAATCATATTGCAATTTAAACGATGGAAAATTCTAAACTTGTACCTCATTTGAAGAGAAGTTCGAGGTTAAAGGTCGTTGTGTGAGAAATTCATGACCATGGATTTTGGTGTAGCCTTCATGTTCGATTTATATTGCCAAGTCAAGTTTGGAGTTGAATGAAGCTTCATCTTGCTCCTCCATTGGCCATCATCTTGAGCATTCCTCCACCTTGAACTCGAAATGAGATTGGTGGAGGGATATGCACTTGAATCCTCCTGATGGTGCCATGAGCTTGATGAGGTTTCCCTTCTTCTTGCCAAACAACCTCTTTACACATTTTCTCCTGGCTGCAATAAAATCAAGGACAAACAAAATAACTTGAAAACGGGTTACATTAGCCAAAAGCAAATTGAACCCCTTTTAAAATTGTCTTTTCCAATTTGAGACAAAATGCAAATGTAATGAGGAACAAGGGAATTTTTTGTTTGAATTAGGAAAAATAAATTCAAGGGGTTATTCCCAAAGTTCACATCCAAATAAATCCCCCCTCTAATTCAAATTTTTTATTTTATGTTGGTTAGAAATTTTACTTTCCAACATGCAAATGTGAAAATTCAAACATGCGAATGCAAGGTTTGATGAGAAATTCAAATATGCAATTAGGAAGTCAAATATGAGATAACTACCAATTAACCTATTGGCAAGGACTCATTGTTTTTTTTTGAAGTCCGATGAGCGAAACTTACCCCTGTCCTGTTTAGCGTGATGGTATGTCGTCCATATCCGGAGATGGAGGTGTGGATGGCTTCTCTGGTTGACATGCCAAACCTCCTTTGGTTGTCATTTGGACAAGTGCTGGAACTGGATTCTTGCAGCGTCAGTAGGCTCAAAGGGAAGTTAACCCCGACCTCTTTGTCGCCTTGATGGAGACTTGTTGATGTTGCAACATCTTTTCCTTCTTGAAGATATTCTTTCATGAATTTGGTGAGGCTCGTCCTTCTTTCGTCATTCTCTTTTTTTTTTTTTTGGCGGCTCAGTGGACTTGGGACATTTGGATGACCCTTGCTTCTTTTTCTTCTTAGAATGTCACCATGGATGAAATGACGAAGTATCCTCATTCCTCATAAAGGCAATGAGGTTGTCCACTTTTGGGAGTGTCACTTTGACCTTCAAGATATTCTTTTTATTCAAACCATACTTGATCTTAGATTGATGGCTTCCTTGGGCATGGAGACCTGTGGACTCTACAATCGAACAAGAAACGCTTCATCCACGATGTCACTTGCCTAAGGTTGCATGGACTTGGTCGAAGTGTAGGGTCTGACAAGTGATTGTAGAACGCCTTGGATCTTGAATTCTTTTTAAAGTGTCTTGTCCTTGGCCAAAGCTTCTTGGGTATGTTGTAATTGATTTCTCCTTGGCCATGGACAAGATACATAAATGTAGGCTAGTTGAGTTGAATCCGTTGGAAGTGAAATTCCCATAGCCTCTTTGATTGTATTAATTCCACCATTGACCTCCTTGTTGGTGGTGGCCAATGGAGTTGTTGCTTGGAATTGAAATATCCTCATGGATCATAGGGAAATAAATCCCGCAAGTTCCCATGGTGACAAGAGTTTTCAAAAATCATGTGAATGTCCATGGCTTGGATCATCGAAACACTTATCCATTGGCTTGACTTTCTTGATCTTTCAATAGGAGGTCCAGTTCCATAGTTAGCATGTCCACCTTGTCAATGGTGTGCATGACATACTAAGGGAACTGAAGCATTCATTGATCCATCCCTTGAATGTTGACCACCTTCTCAATCAAATCTTCGTCTTTCTCATGATGAATGAGAAGAGGCCTCCTCCAGCTTTAGCATGGATGTGATCATGGGTCAACAAAGTCAACCTGTTGTAGGGGTGTTGGACGATGAGCCAACTATCCACCCCATGGTGAAGGCTGTAAGTGCATCTAGGACCCTTGTGGATTTTGGATGATTAATGACAAGCAATTAAAGATCTAATCAAATTGTTGAGATTTTACAGAGATTAAATGTAAGAAAATATCTTTATTGAAAATACTTGAAAAAGGAGAAAAGGCGTGCGAAAAGCGAGGACTTGTAGACTTAGGGTTTTACACTTTCTTGAGTCGTAGGAAAATTGTAGTATCAAGAGGGACACAACTCTTGTACACTTAGGGAATCATTGGGTGCTCAACCCTTGGCATAATTAATATCGACAAACTCTAAGTTCGGACTTGTTCGAGCCAAAAGCCCAGACATTTCTAAGTTCCCACTGCACCACACCGGACTTGTCCAAGTCCCATCGTACATGTCCGAGTAATCACTGTGTAGCTAGGACTTAGAAAATTTCCAAGTCCTCTAACCCCTCGGACTTGTCCAAGTCGGGTCAGACATATTTGAATGCTCGCTGCATAGATCTAGACTTGTCCGACTTTGGTCAGACATATTCGAGTCTTCACTGCACAACCTTGACTTAAAAAAATTCTAAGTCTCTTGGCCACTCGGACTTGTCCGAGTTTGGCCGGACATATCTGTGTTGTCACAGCAAAACCTCGGACATATCTGAGGTGGTCGGACTTATTCGCAGTGGATTGTCTAAGGTGCTCAACCTCAGATAAGTCAGTCAAAAACCCCACCTCAGATACCCGAACTTTTCTGAGTCATGTCAAACATGTCCGAATCGGCTTTATGCACTGATTCAATCAAATCTTGGCCGTACCATCACTGGGCTCCTAACTTTGTACATGTTCGAGATATTTTTGGACTTGTCTGACGTGGGCCACCTAACAATGGTCATACTCACTTTTTTAGCTATAAATAGAGGACCCCCTCCTCTCTCAGCCATACCCTAACCTCTCATTTTCACTCCTACGCCCAGAACTCCCTCAAGAGCACTTCTCCACCTAGTTTTCACCTCCATGAGCCAAAAGTTTAGATTTTTGGGAGAGTGAAAGAGTTGATTGTGAGATTCAAGAAGTGGCTTTGGGGTTGAGCATCAATTCAATTCGCTTTGTTTGCCTAAGTTTTTTTTTTCATTTTGTACTCTTGGGTGAAAACCCTAGACGGTTAGGCATCGCCTGGTGATTTTGTATTGTATTTTTTCTGGGAAGTTTGTATCACTCTTTGAGATAGTGGAAGATCAAACCGGCATTTGCGGTGGTTTGGTGAGGGTAGGGCTAGAAAAAGCCTAGTCCTTTGTGGACTCCTCAATGGGGACGTAGGTTTCTTCATGATTTCGATCCTTGGTGAAAAATCCCCTTGTCACTTGTCTCATTTACCTTCCATACCATTTTTTACTTTATTGACTTAGTCTTAGATTTACTAGTCTAAATCTTCTCTAGCACATTTCTCTACTTGTTTCACTAATTATATTGACCATAGAACTGCTAGGTTACATTTGGTTCAATAGGCTTGCTAAAAATTTCCTCCTTGGATCAAGTCCTGCGCAAGAGCGCGGACATATCCGACTCCTGTCAAACTTGTCCGAGCAGTATCGGACAAGTCCGGTCATAGCTCAGACTTTTTTTGGAATTAGGACAGTTTTAATTGCTGGTCATTTGTTTTAATTACCTATTCACACACCCTCTAGGCCACCTTTCAATTGGTATCAGAGCAGGTTTCTCCACAAAAAGCTTAACTGCTTGGAGATAAGATGACCAACACCATCGGCAACGAGGACCGACTTAAGCAAGCACCAAAGGAGGATGACACCAAGCCCAAAGAGACACAAGGATCCAACCCTCCACCTAGCAAGCCTTAAGGACCTCCTTCAACTCATGACATATCAAGCTCCGATGAGGAAGATCAAGATGAGGAAGTTGCCTGCCTTGCGGTGCAACTAAGAAAGGTGAAGAAAGAGGCAAAGAAGAAGAAGAAAATACTTAAAAGGGTGAAGAAGGCAAAGAGTAGTCAACAAGACTACTCCTGATATCCTTTCAACTATAAGAGCCTCAATACTCACTCTAATTAATTGTCAATTCCATTTGGCAAACCCCAAACTTTGATGGCAGAAATTACACTATGTGGAAGCATAATATGAAATTGCATCTAATCTCTCTCAATCCTATCTATGGCACATTGTATGCACATGTATAGTGATGAGTAGTTTAGGCCCGATCTTCTGAAAGGTAAGTCGATTGGGGTGGAGAACTCGACGTTGATGATTCACGGCACTCGAGCAGTTCGAATACCCCTACAATCACTACACCACTACTACGTTGGTTATCAACCATGCTGCACACGCTTGACCTCACCAAGAAGGCTAATCTCTGCAAGTGCAACGGAGTACACAAGCAAGAACGTCGAAGATACAATCTAAAATCACGAAGTTGGGGTCTCACAAACTGTAGAACAGCGATATTATTGATCTATGCAAAACCTACCGAATATGACCGGTGGCTGCAGTCATTAAAGTCTGGAGTTTGGCCAAAACACTCTTAGACGCGTCCCTAATGGACTCATACGGGATACAAGGCCCAAAGGCCCGATTCAGTGGCACAACAGAGGATAGAAATCTAGACTCTACTTGTTTCGACGATTTTTGATTACTCCGGAAGAATTTTGTGGTGAGACTAGAGCCATTGGAAATTTTATCTTCTCCTCTTTCCGTGCATATGTAGAATGTCAAAAACAGAGTCTGTATGCATCCTAGGCGTCCGTTTTAAGGTGACTGCTCCTGGACTCCTAGTTGAACTCGAGTCTGAGTTGTAAACTAATTCCATCAACTTGTGGACGTCCCAGCTGGTTCTCCACGTTCCCAAGGCCTCTTCCTTTTACTTGTTGATCTTCTCCATTGTTCCTAATAACAATTAAATCATCACATAGCAATCTATTCTCAAACTCACATGCAAAGGATGTTAGGAGCGAGTTCACCTGCTGATTTATTAACCGTGCTCGTGCTCTTGTGATTGGTCCTTACAGTTGAATGTGCGTCTCCGCTGTTGTGATGTACTCATCATATAGATATCCCCATGGATGATCAAGAGCTCTCCAATGAGCAAGAACAACAAATCCACCGCAATGCTCAAGTGGCGGCCATGCTCAGCTCATCCCTAAGCCAAGAAGAGTTCAATAAGGTGGATGAGATTGAGCTAGCCAAGGATATGGGATACACTCAATATTGCTCATGAGGGCAATCGATCCATGAGAGAGGCCAAGATAGAGATGATTGAGAGGGAGCTTGGTCGGTTCGCCGTGTAAGACGGCGAAACACCACAAGAGATGTACATTAGGATCAACACACTCATCAACAAGAGACGTGCCTATTGATGCACCAAATGGACAGAGCATGAGGTGGTGAAGGGATTGATAAGGGAATTCATGCCAAGGAATGTCACACTTTGCACACTCATCCAGTAAAGCACCAATTTTTGCAACATGACCCTGGATGAAGTGTTTGGCAAGATCATCAACCATGAGATGATTGAAAAGGAAGACCAACATGTACAAGACCTTGCCAAAGTGACCTCTTAGAGGAATAAAGGAGTTGCTCTCAAAGCCTCATCCAAGACCAAGGTCAAAGAAATTCAAGAATCAAGTGAGTATGAAGGAAGTGAAGAAGAAGAGAGCACATATATGGATGATGAAGACTTGGCCTTCTTCATCAAGAAGTTCAAAAGGATGATGAGAAGATGAAGAAGTGTGAGACCTATGTGTGTTGAGTACATTGGCTTGTAGTGAATACATTGGCTTTGATGATAAAAGTTCTGAAATATTGCCAAAACACCTTTTTATCTAGATCTAATTCTAGTTCCGAGCTACAACAAGGTCCGACGATAGGTCCGACTTGTTTTGGGTAGCTCCGGGTATGTCTGATGCTAGGTCCAATTTGCTAGCAAGGTTCAACTAGCTTTTGGTTAGCTCCAGTGAGTTTTGTCTTTAGCTCCGGCATGTTTTTGATAGCTCCGACATGTTTTTGCTAAGATCCAAGTTGCTTTTTCTAGCTTCGGTTTTTGGGTTGACTAGCCCTGCTAGTTTTTGTAAGCTCCGGCGCTAGGTTATACTAGCTTTGGTATGCTTCGGCTCAAGGTCCGGTTAGCTTTGGCAAGAACCGGAGCTTGACTGCAATGTTTCTGCTTTTCATTTGCAAAGTTTCAAACTTGCTTTACATTGTTGGAAAGATTTCTTAGTATTCATTTGCTAAGTTTTTGGTGCGTTTTGGTTGATATGGATGATATCGTTTTACTGTGGTTTTGCAACATGCTTATGTGAGGTGCTCACGTAAGGTGTTGTGTTCGGAACTGACTTGAGTCAAGTCGCATACTTGGGCTCGTACGGATCGGTTGTTTATTAATGTGCAGGTGTTGCTTGAGTTCAAGTCATGACTGGTGATAGGATCCTTTGGACTAGTCTCAGGGAGGAGATGAGGTTCCAACAACCAAATTCAGGAGGTATTGTGGTTGAGCGGGTCAGGAGGTCGCACAGGATGATTGAATCAAGGGAGGTTATTGGACAGAGAAGGAAGGTGTTTGAACGTATGCATGAGGTGCATGACGTGGCAACATGGTTCCGATGATGGGTTATGGATGGGAAGATCTGGTTGGAAGGATCGAATCGTATCGGTTGATGACTTTGGCTGCGGCAAAGTCGGTTATGGCTCGGAATGGAAAGTATCGAGTTGGTTATGTTAGGATTTCGTGTGGGTCACGAATTTGAGTTGTTTTAGGAATGTTGGATATGTTCCTAAGGTGTTTGGAAGTCTTAAGATTGCTTCTATCTGCGTATACAAGAGTCCTAAGCAGTTATGAAAAGTTTTGATTCGTGATCGGAGTAGGATTGGAGTCCTAGTTGAGATTGGGTTGGCCTAAAGGCTGGTTACATAAGCAAGGGAGCCTAGAGCTCGTGGTAGACGACTTTGGGGATGTTCCTCTTGTGTTCTATTGATTAAAATTCATAGTTGGAAGGAACTTTTGTGTCTTGTTCGGCCAACTTATTCCAGACAAGTTTTACTCGTCGAGTTTCTGGACAGCACTACCTTTTGTCGGTGGTTTTATCATAACTCGAGTTTTACAGATCAAATTGACGTGATTCTTTTTGGGTTGTCTTCAAAACTTGATTATCTATCATCTGTAAAAATTTCACGGTCATTGGATTTGTGGTTTCTGATCTACACGAGTTTCTTTGCAGCATTCCAGAACTATTTTTCTCGGGTAGGACAGATTGACCTTTGTTCGATCTTTCGATCATAACTTGAGTTTCTCTTGACGGATTTGAGTGATTCTTCTTGTTTTTTCTTCTTGACTTGATTCTCTCTGATATATATAACTTTTGTCACGGTGAAACACGTTTATATTAGTCTCATACACGAATTCTTTAACAGACCATTTTTCTGCCGAAGGGGTTGGGATTTAATTGTTTCCGCTGTGTAAGATTTTTAAACCTACCATTCACCCCCCTCTGGTAGCTTTTCATGTGCTCTTCGATCCTACAATAAGTACCAACCGTGATGGAAAATGCAAGGAAAGAAGCCATATAAAAACAAAGAGGGCTTGCTACAATTGTGGAGAGTATGGGCATTTCATTGTAAATTGCCCATACGAGAAGGAAGATGACAAGAGGAAGAAGAAGGAAGAAAACAAGCCCCAAGACAAGAAGTTCTTGAAGAAGAAGAAGACTCAAGGGAAAGCTCACATCAGCAAGAAGTGGGACTCCAACAATGAGTCCTCCTCCAAGGACGGTGAAGAGGTGGCAACCATTGCCATCAAGAAGGCAACCATGAAGAAGTCACTCTTGCCCAATGCAGGAGCTTGGAGGACCTCGTCCCACACTTGCCTCATGGCCAAGGAAGGCAAGAGAGAGGTCAAATCTAAAACTTCCCCCTTACATTCCCTTAAAGATGATGACTTTGGTAGTGCTAGTGAAAATGAGAATATTTTTAAAGTCATGAACAGAAGTGTTATAGCTAGAATGAAAATTCTTTCCGATGAAATATTGGATAAGGAGGATCTTCTCAATAAACAAGAGGAATTGCTTTCAATAAGAGGCAAAAGAATCTTGTCAACAAGAGGAATTGCGACTGTTTCCAACGTGTTCAAAATGTGACAAATTAGTGTAGATCATAGAGAATAAAGTCATGAAACCAATGCAACAAGAATCACGTGAAAAAACTAAGTAAAACTCATGATATGATCAAAACACTAGACAAAGGTCAATTTGTTCTACCCGAGTTAAAAACAGATATGCAACACTGCAAAGAAACTCGTGTAGATCAAAAACTACAAATCCAATGACCGTGAAATTTTCAGAGATGATAGATAATCAAGTTGTGAATATAACCAAAAATAATCACGTCAATTAGATCCATAAAACGCGAGTTATTATCAAAATACCGAAGCAACATTGGTCTAGTCAGAAACTCAGCGAGAAAAACTTGTCTGAAACAAGTTGAACGAACAATGCACAAAAGGTCCACTAAAACTATGATATTTATTCAATAGAACACTATAGGAACATACCAAAGTCATCTTCTCACGAGCTTTGGTCTCCCTTGCTTATATAACCAGCCCTTAGGCCAACTCAATCATAACTTGGACTCTAATCCTACTCAGTTTCAACCGAAACTTTCTATAATTGCTCAAGACTCTTCAATACACAGATAGAAGCAACCTTATGACTTCCAAACACCTTAGGAATGTCCTAAATATTCCTAAAACAGCTCAACTTCGTGATCCACATGAAATCTAACCAAAACTAACTCAAAACCGTCCATAAACAAACTATAACCACCACAGCCGCAACCTGAGGCATAAACCATCCGGTTGGACATTTCCTGCCACATCATCATGTCCATATCTCTTCACCATGCCTTGGAACAATGCAGCCACGTCCATGCACCCCTTGCACACATGCAAACACTTTTCGATGATGTCTATGATACCTTCATGTACATTGTTCTTGATCCAAACATGCTGCGTGACCTCCCGATCAACTGAACCACAATTCCTCCCTAACTTGGTTGTTGAACCTCATCTTCTCCCTAAGACTAGTTCAATGGATCCAGTCACTAGCCATGTTTTGACCTCAAGAAACATCTACACATAAACAAACAACCAATCTTTGCGAGCCTAAGTCCTCGAGTTGACTCTCGTTAGTACGAAAACAACAACACCTTACGTGAGAACCTCACATAAGCATGCTGCAAACCATAGAAATGTTTAACCACCATAATCACCTATAACACATCAAAAACTTAGTAAGAGAATACTAATAAAACATTCTATAAGCCAAAAAGCAAGTTTGAAATATTGCAAGTTAAAAATAGATCCACCGCACAATTATTTCAGCAAATAAAATTATCGAATAGACCAAAAGCGGCACTGCAATGTAAAGGCAAAACATCGGACATTCCAATCCCAAACTCACATGCAAATAATTTGTCAGAAAGTTTGGACAGTCCTAACCAAGTAAAGAGTAAATGTTACTCCCGAAAACACTCTCACCACGTCGACTCACGTGCAGCTCATGTGAGTGAAAGTTCAGACAACTCGAATCGTGAAATACGTGCAACTCACGTGAGAAAAAGTTTTGATAATCTGAAACTATCGAGGGTAACGTTACTCCCAAAAACACATTAAAAAGTTCGAATAGTCCAGAACTATCGAAGGTAACATTACTCCCAAAATGCATTGAGACAAGTTTTGACAGTGTGTATGGGGGTATATTGTGGTGTATCAGTGTAAGCTCAAAACTTTGAATGTAAACCTTTACTTTTATTTTAATTTCCAATGTATTACACACACATAGGCCTCACAATCTCCACCTTGATGACTGTATTGGCAATAACACATAGAATCCGAACATTGGCCCATTCACATGAAAAGTTTTGAAAACAATTTCCCCTCCCCTTTTGAAAATAAAAAATCAAATGAAAAAATTCCCCATCCCCTGGGAAGAACATGTAAAAACTAGTGAATGTGCAATGTGTGACATATTCCCCCCCCCCCCCCCCCCCCCCCCCGACAATGTATTCAGCAAGGTTCAAAAGAGAAATTTGAATTGTTATGAGCATGTTATAACATATACATATAAAACAAAGCTCATCTAAGTCATAATATCAAGTAACTTACACTATCACATCAATGAGATACATAAAGTAGTGTAAGCCATGCTAAAGATCAAGTGTAATATTTAAATTTAAGCAAGTCATGATCTCACAAACTTAACTATTTCGAGACCTGAAAGCATAACATATGCTGCTGCATTTTTATTATTTTTCAAAGGACAAATTCAGATCATATGACATTTGTAAGAGATTATATGCCGCATTAGCCTTATTGTAACCAACCAAGCCAAGCCTATGCCATTTGAAAATCAGAAGCTTGAGGACATGGTTTCTGTCATACACAACTTCTTCCAAGTTCATATCTAAGTGCAATGATAGGCCATCTCAAAAGAAGAAGTGCGATGCATGCATATTCTCTTGATCTTTTCTCATTTTTTTATTTGATTATAAAAGCTCCACATGTGGATAGTTGATTGATTAATTTTTCATTATTAAAAGTGAATGTAGCCTAGAGGGGGGGGTGAATAGGCTTTTTTAATTACTTTTGTCAGAACCTGCAACACATAGCAACTTGATCAAATACAGGGAAATCGGACTAGTCCGGTTGGGTGCGGACTAGTCTGGTGTGCGCGGACAAGATCGATCAAGTTTGATCGATGATTTCAATCCAAGTATACTATGCAGAGGAAATTTAGTTGCAACTCAAGTGTATTGCTTTAATGAAACTAGATGTGGCACAAGTTAACTTTAGATTCAAAGTTTAAACGTAAATTTAAACTAGATTGAGAAAACCCTATATTTCAATGAATATTAAGAACAAGAACAAAAGACACAATGATTTTTATCCCGTGGTTTGATTCCATAGAGGAAATCTACATCCACGTTGAGGAGCCCATGAAAGGATCGGGTCTTCACCAACCCTACCCTCGTTGAATCGCCACGGAGGCCGATTCTCTTCAACTAATCACAAAGGGGTACGAATAACTGTGTTCAAGGGGCCTTCTCACAAGTTGAGGGCTCCCCAAGATTTACAATTCAAAACACCACCAAACACAATCGAAGATCTGCAATAAAACAACGAGAGTGTGCGAGAGAATCAAACCCAAGAGCTCAATATGTGAAGAATGTGTCTCTCCTTTGATCTAGAGTCAATCCTCAAGGATTTGATCCTTCTTGCATTGAATTTTGTGGAGAGACGTGTTTTCTAGGCTCTTGGAGGGTGTGATGGCGCAGGGGGTCGAGTGTTGTTGATTAGGGGTCGTGCACCTCTATTTATACTAGGGTTTCCAAAGGTTACCGTTAGGGTTTTCAAAGTCCGAACTAGTCTGTGGTGTACTCCGTACTAGTCCGGTGTGCGGCGTGTGGGAAACCCTAAGTGTCCTGAATTATCGGACTTGTCCGGCCAGGGGCAGACTAGTCCGATTTTGTCTCTGGAGATGTTCGGACTAGTCCGGCACATATTGGACTAGTCCGGTGTGGTGAAACCCTTGGTGAATTGAGGACAAGTCCGCACTTGGAGGACTTCTTTGATATTAGTCAAAAGGTTTTCGGACTAATCCGTGCAGATATCAGACTTGTCTGATTTAGGTCAGAAAGATATCAGACTAGTCTGTTGTGATATCAGACTTGTTCGACTTCGTGCAAACTGTGAAGTGCTGAGGACTAGTCTGCACTGGGGAGGACTAGTCCGATCTTAGTCAGAGAGATACCAGACTAGTCCATGGTTATATCAGACTAGTCCGGTCTGTGAAAACTGGACTGTGCAGACAAGTCCACTCTTGAAGGACTTGTCCGATTCTGGACAGAGAGAAATCGGACTAGTCCGGGGTACATCAGACTAGTCCGGACCTGTATAACTTTGTGCAGTGAGAGTGATTAAAATTTTGTTGAGCTCTTGGGGTGTGTTTCTCCAACGCACTCCATACACAAAGAGTATTATAATCATTTCTTGAGCTCCTTTCAACTTGATTCCTCACTCTCCCTTCTTTTTGCACTTTCTTCATAATTTCATTAAAACCTGCGCTCATCTCAACAATTTAGTTAGGATCTCCTTTGCTTATCATAAATCAACCAAAACCACAAAGGATGCCTAGATGCACTTTCAATCTACCCCTTTTTGGTGATTGATGACAACCAATTGAGATTTCACAAATATGATTAAAAGTGCAGAATTTTCATGAAGTGTGCACATATGAGTTTGGAACAAATTAAGCAATGAAAACATGAGACATATGTGCACTCTTTATGGTGGGATGCAAAACTACATGTGTGTGAACAATAATCTTGATATGACTAAGATAAATGGCATAATCATGACAGCATCAAAGTTATCAAGTATGAATATCAAATTCAGAGCATAACACATAGGTCATAAGCATAACAAAGTCATAGTTTCACACCACATGTCCAATAGCATAAGAGAGCACATATAAAGTTTCTTACAACCCAAAAGAAACACAAATAGAGCTCTCCTCTCGCAACCTACAGCTAGGACCTAGTGACTCCCCCTCAATCTCTCCCCCTTTGGCATCAAGGCACCAAAAAGAAGGAGAGGAGAGATCTAGAGGCTCATTCCTCACTATCAGTCCTCTCATCATCTTCATCTTCATGTTGAGGAGGAGGAGGAGCGGATCCACTTGAAGTGCCCCAATGTCAAAATAGGCAAGTTCAGAAGGTGAAAGGGGTGGAAGCTCCAAGAGGTCAGAGGGAGAGTCCTCGGAGATGACAGGAGATCCAATGGGCTCAATCTCCAGCTTCTGGCATATTTGCTTGATATTTTGCTTTATGTATCGCATATCCTTCTTCCTTGCCTTGTTCAACTTATGGATTTTCACTTCAGCCTTTTTGCATGAGCCGAAGATGGCGGCCAGGTACTTCAAGAGGCCACTTGAGGACCCTTTTTGAGGAGGGGCCCTAGTAGCGGGAGCACTCCTGGCATCTCCTTTAGCTCTCCTCGGAGCCTCTTCACTGGACACTGGAGATGGAGCAGCTGGGAGAGTAGCTTGGGTAGGATTCTGAGGCCTCAGGGGAGTGTGCTCCGCATCCTTCACGAACTCCATTCCCGTGACTTTCTCAATCATGAAAATGAGGTAGGGCACATAGGCACATGAACAGTTCAGTGTGTAGGAGATATTAACCATGTCATTCCAAATATAGTCGAAGATATCAAACTTCCGGTTCTCGCTTATCACCTTCATTAGTGTCCTTAGGTAGCCTTGGACACTTCTTGCATCTCCATCTTTTGGAGCTATGGTATTCCTCAGCACCCTATTGAGAAACATGAAGAAGGCCTTCATGTTCTTGGTCGATGGAGGGTTGAACTTCAGGTGGATGTCATAGAGAAACTCCATCTTATCCTTCTCCAAGACACCAATGTTGTGGATGGTTAGCTCATTGTTGCCAGTGTCTTCTAGGTGAAGCAGTCTCGCAAACTCATCATAAGTAATGGTGTAGTTGGATCCATGTGTCATCCAAGTCACCCTCTCCTCTTCATCACTAGCAAAGTAGCAGGTGGCATAAAACTGGGCAATAATCTCATCATTCCAGTTGTACCTAAAAGCAAACATATCCTTCAGTCCATGCCTTGCTGCAACCTCCACCACTTCATCAAAAGCACCACATCTCTTTCTTTCAAAATGATTCCAGTCAATCCACTGGCTGCGGACAACCGGATTCTTCATTGTGAGGTACACAAAGCTATAGTGGTCCGCGTGAAAGTTGCTCCAGAATCTAGCTTCGGCTACCTTCTTGGAACTGCTGTAACAATCCACCATTCTGAGCTTGGAAGCCGTATCGCTTCCCTTGCCACTGAACTTATCTTCGGAGGGATCCCTGTTCCCCTGCTTCGGAGTTGACATCTTGAGAGGGCCAATCGGGCCACTCGCGATCCCTTTCCTCTTGCCCTTATCTTGACGAGGAGACGTCGAGCTAGGCCCAGCTGCATCCTTTGATTTGGATGCAGGCTTCTTGGTCAGAACCTTGCGCTGCACCTGAGGTGGAGTAGGTGCCAGCTCAGAGGGACGCTCTTGTCGCTTCTTGCCTTGCCCTGTCGAGGACCGAAGCAAAGAATCTTGGTCCATCTCCGCCTCATAGTCAGAAATCTCATCATTGGAGCTCGACATAGTACTTGGAAGGGATTATACAATATATGGATGAGAATCAATGGCAAGGAAATGCAGTGAGTAATTGGTTGAGTTCAGTTAAGAATCGGACTTCTTTGGTCTTCTAGTGCGGACTAGTCTGGTGAACCGGACTTGTCCAAACAGAGACCGGACTAGTCCGGTGTTTAACTTCTCAAACCCTAGCTAGAGGTTCAATGGTGTTTCTCAATGCAAAAGTAGCTCTAGGAGGGTGTAATACAACAAGGGGTCTTGTATTAACTAGAAGGAACTGAGCTATTTGATTCAAAATGAAAGAAATCGAAGTTTCTAGGGTTTGGGAGGAAATTTACCAAAATTCCTTGATTCTTGAGGATGGAGGAGTTGTAGGTGCGGAAAGGTCTGTGGTCTTCAATCCCCTTGCAATGGAGATCAATTCCACCGAAATTTGAGAGGATTTGATGGAGGAATCACAAAATCGCCTTGGGAGCACTTGAGTGAGGAGAGAGAACATGAGGTGAGTTGTGAGGATGAAGAAGATTAGGTTTTGGCGGCGCCTAGGGTTATGGAGTCAAAAAATTGGACTAGTCCGTGGTCAACCGGACTAGTCCGGACTACCGGACACTCTGCAAACTAGTCTGCAATGTGCGGACTAGTCTGGGTAACCATAGACTAGTCTGTGGTCACCAGAACAGATATAATTAGCCCATTCGTATATATTCGAATGTTCTTACAAAGAAAAATAGGGGGCAAAACACACAAATAAACATGATGAATATGATCAGTAAACATCCAACAATCAAACTATGACCATAATTCACCAAGATCAAGTAATTGAAATAGTTTTTCGAAGAAAATAGAGAGAGATGATTTTCATAACACAATCAATGGATTTTGAATAAGCCATACAGGTATGCAAGTTTTCAAGCCACGTTCCGAGCATCAAGGATATTTAGTTCATTTCAGAGCTCGCAAAAACGTTTTACATCAAGTGGCTTGGTAAATATGTTAGCTAGATGCTTTTCGATGTTGACATGGGAAATGGTTATGTCGCTTTTCATTGAGTGGTCTCTCAAAAAACGATGCCGGATGTCTATGTGTTTTGTCCTAGAGTGCTCAACAGGGTTATGGGAAATTTTAATGGCACTCTCATTATCACAAAGGAGTGGAATACGACTCATATTGTAACCGTAATCCCTTAGAGTTTGTCTCATCCAAAGGAGTTGTGCACAACAACTCCCGGCTGCAACATACTCCGCTTCGGCTGTGGATAAGGCAATGAAGTTTTGTTTCTTGGAGGACCAAGAAACTAGGGATCTACTAGGAATTGGCATGTACCAGAGGTACTTTTTCTATCTACTTTGCATCCGGCATAATCTACATCGGAGTATCCAATGAGATTGAATTTGGAACCTTTAGGATACCAAAGGCCTAGGTTGGGTGTATGAGCTAAATATCGCAAGTTTCTTTTTACAGCTGTCAAATGACACTCCTTAGGATTGGCTTGAAATCTTGCACACAAACATACACTCAACATAATATCAGGCCTAGATGCACATAAGTAAAGTAGGGATCCAATCATGGAACGATATACCTTTTGATCCACGCTTGGTTCGTCTTCATTGAGATCCAAGTGTCCATTTGTTGCCATGGGAGTCTTTATATGCTTCACCTTGTCCATTCCAAACTTCTTGAGTGTGAGACCTATGTGTGCTGAATACATTGACTTTGACAATAAAAGTTTTGAATGATGCCATACCATCTTTTTAACAAGGTCCGACAATAGGTACGACTTTCTTTGTCTAGGTACGACTTTCTTTGTCTAGGTCCGACATGTTTTTGGATAGCTCCGGTGAGCTTTGTCTTTAGCTCCGGCATGTCTTTGATAGCTCCGGCATGTCGTTGTTAAGGTCTGATATGTTTTGATAGGTCCGACTTATGTTGGTTAGCTCCGACATGTTTTTCTAGCTCTAGCTTTTGGGTTGACTAGTTTTGACTAGCTTTGGCAAGCTCCGACGCTAGATTGTACTAGCTTTGGTAAGCTCCGACGCTGGGTTGTAATAGCTTTGGTAAGCTCCGGCGGTAGGTTGTACTAGCTTTGGTAAGCTCCGGCTCAAGCTCCGGTTAGCTTTGGAAAAGTCCGGTGCTTAATCGCAGTGTTTTTGCTTTTATCTTGCAATGATTCATACTTGCTTTACATTGATGGAAAGATTGCTTAGTATTCATTTTCTAAGTTTTTGGTGTGTTTTGGTGGTTATGGTTGAGATCATTTTGCTATGTTTTGCAACATGCTTATGTGAGGTGCTCACGTAAGATGTTGTAGTTTTGGAACTAACGAGAGTCAAGTCGAGGACTTGTGCTCGGAAGTATTGTTTGTTTGTTCATGTCTAGGTGTTGCTTGAGTTCAAGACATGGCTGGTGACGGGATCCATTGAACTAGTCCTAGGGAGAAGATGAGGTTCAACAACCAAGTTTGGGAGGAATTGTGGTTGAGTTGATCGGGAGGTCGCGCAACATGTATGAATCAAGAACAGTGCATATGAAGGTATTGTGGACGTCGTTGGAAGATGTTTGCATGTATGCAAGGAGTGCATGGACGTGGCTACATGGTTCCGAGGCGTGATGAAGAGATGTGGACATAAAGAATTGGTTGGAATAGTCCAACCGACTAGGTTATGGACTCAGGCTGCGGCTGAGTCGTGTTGGACTGAAATATGGAAATTTTTGAGTTGGTTATGATTGGATTTCATGTGGGTCACGAATTTAAGTTGTTTTAGGAATGTGGGATATGTTCCTAAGGTGTTTGGAAGTCTTAAGATTGCTTCTATTTGCATACAGAAGAATCCTAAGCAGTTATAGAAAGTTTCGATTTATGATTTGAGTAGGATTAGAGTCCTAGTTGAGATTGGGTTGGCCTAAGGGCTGGTTATATAAGCAAGGGAGGCCAGAGCTCGTGGTGCACGACTTTGGAGCTGTTCCTCTTGTGTTCTATTGAATAAAATTCATAGTTGAAAGGAACTTTTGTGCCTTGTTCGTCCGACTTGTTCCAGACAAGTTTTTCTCGTCGAGTTTCTGCACAACACTACCTTATTTTGGTGGTTTTATCATAACTCGAGTTTTACAGATCCAATTGACATGATTCTTTTTTGGTTGTCCACACAACTTGTTTATCTATCATCTGTAAAAATTTTACGGTCATTGGATTTGTGGTTTCTGATCTACACGAGTTTCTTTGCATCATTCCAGAACTATTTTTCTATTGTAGGACAGATTGACCTTTGTTCGATCTTTCAATCGTAACTTGAGTTTCTCTCCAAGGATTTGAGTGATTCTTGTTGTGTCCTCTTCGTGACTTGATTCTCTATGATATTTATCACTTCTGTCACAGTGAAACATGTTTAGATTAGTCTCACACACGATTTCTTTAACAGATTGTTTTTCTGCCGAAGGGGTTGGGATTTAATTGTTTCCGCTGCGTAAGATATTTTAAATCTACCATTCACCCCCTCTGGTAGCTTTTCACGTGCTCTTCGATCCTACAATTGGTATCAGAGCCACTATGCTCTAATCTTTGTGATTTGCACGTGTTTTGAATAATCATCATGGAGAAATACTCCGCAAAACCTTGTGTCTTTAGTGGTATTGATTTTCAGGTTTGGAAGGCACGCATGGAGGCCTTCATCCAGGCTCGAGGCTTCACAATATGGGAGAAGGTATACAAGCCTTACGAAGTGCTGTCAAACGATCAACTTATAGCTACAAATCTGAGAGATGTCGACAACAACAACAAGGCTCGAAACTTGATCATACAAGGATTAACTCAAAGCGACTTCGACCGTGTTGCACACCTCCGATCTGCATACGATGTGTGGAAAGCACTTTGTGACTACCACGAAGGATCCAACACGATCAAGGAGGTAAGGCAAGACATGTTCAATAAAGAATACATGCGCTTCGAGATGCAACCCGGTGAGTCTATTGATGACCTTTTTGCTCGCTGTAATAAAATTCCCAGCAACTTGCATAGTGTCAATGTTAATTTTTCAGATGCTAAAAATGCTAGGCAATTGTTAAGTGCATAAGATATGTCAATTTGAGAGATGTAAGTCACATCTATTCGTGATTCTACTGTCATGAGTACACTTACTTTAGATGTGCTATATTCCAAGTTAAAAACCCATGAAATTGACATAATATCACGTAAGAACCCCAACAAGTCTATTGCTTTTGTTTCTCAACGTGATATGCCTAGCTCCGGCCAATATTCATCTTGTGGTACACTTGCTTTGTTGTTCTCTCTAACCCTTGAACAGATTGAGGAGTTTGCAGAGGAGGAGCTAGTACTTCTCTCTACTAGGTTCTCGAAAGCATTGCAAAATGTGAGAAATAGAAGGAGAGGAAGCTCTGGACCTCAACGATGTTTCGAATGTGGTAAGACGGGACATTTTCGTTCATATTGCCCTAACCTTTCAGGTCCTACTTTCTGGGATGAAAAGCAAACAAGGACGAAACACTCCTCTGCAAAAGATACAAAGAAAAAGAAGGGTTTTACAGGACGTCAATTGATGAGCGGTTTTATCTCCGCACTTCAAGAACTTGGCTCAAGCGATGTGGACATTGGAAGTGATGAAGATGAAGATGATTTGGCAAACTTGTGCTTCATGGCGGGCAAGTCAAGATCAAGTATGGAGGAGGCTGAACACAACATCGACAATGAAGAGGTATGTCCTACTTGCGAAGAAATGTGTGATGCTATTTCTCGTGCCACTGTTATAGTTAAGAAAAAGGACAAAAGTCTTAGGGAGAATGTTGTTAAAATTGAGTCACTAGAATTTGAAATTAATCGTTTGAAATCTTTGATTCCTAGTGATGATTCTTGTTCCTCGTGTGAATTAATATATGAACAATTATCCTCATTACGAAGTGCGCACACCTCCACACTTGATAAACTTGAGTTAAAAATTAAAAAGAACAAAGAGCTTGCTGCATTTAATGATAAAAACTTCAAAGATGCTAGCTGTTCTACAATTGATTTGCATTGTTCTACTTGTGATGATCTTGATAAGAAACTACAAGATGCTATGAATGACATTTCTATATTGAACAATGATTTATGTTCTCATGAAGTTAAATATTGTTCCAATTGCAAATTAAAAGGAAAAACTTCATGTGAAAATTGCCTTGATCTTTCCAATAAACTTGATGACATGCATAGGACATTAGATCAGTTTTGTAATGGGAATAAGAACCTAAACTTGCTGCTGAATTCTTCCAAGTCTTGCAATGATAAAACTGGTTTAGGTTTTGATTCTCATGCTCATGCTAGGGCACATCCACCTAAAATTGTAAGAACATTAGGAAGTGGTTTGATTCAAACAGTTCCTAAACAAAAAGAAGTGGTTTTCAAATCTGCAGGAGTGTTGTCCCATTCGATGTCAAATAAAAATGTTGCTTGCTTATCTAGACATGAACACAAAGTTAAATTTCATTGTACCTACTGTGGTAGAGATGATCATGTCATAGATTTTTGTTATAGACTATATAAAGAATAGAAAAAGGAAAGAATGATTTCTAGATCTCATAACTTTCATGCAAAATTTGTTGTACTTCCTAAACCGAATGATAGGAACATGCAATATGCTGTAATGAGTCGAAAATATGCAAAGTTTGCTCCCAAACCTACTGTTTTTCGTGCTACACATGTAACATCTCGTAGGACAGTAGTTGGGTACAAAAATCCTCAAGCTTTGGCTCATAAACCTGCTGTTTTATCTCAGCTTTTGTGTGTTATTCCTGCTGGACGTCGTGTGACTCAGTACTGGATTCCTAAATGCCTTTTGACTAATCTCAATATTGAGTCATCGACGTATTGTGCTTCTATGTAGGTTACACGCTTGAGGAAAGAGAACATTTGGATTGTGGATTCAGGTTGCTCACGTCACATGACCGGTAACAAAGAATGGTTCTCTCCTCTCTCTTTTGTGCCACGTGTAGAGAATATTACTTTTGCTGACAATTCTTCAACTCCTATAATTGCTAAGGGTTCGGTTAGAGTAAATAATCACTACACTTTGAAGGATGTGGCACTTGTTAAAAATTTGAAATACAACTTGCTTTCTGTGTCACAACTACTAGATGAAAATCTGGAAATTATTTTCACTAAAAATTGCTGCAAAAGTTGTAAATTCAAATAGTGAGCTTATTTTTAACATGTCTCGGTTTAGAAGAGTTTTTAAAGATGATTTTGATATGTCTTCCTCTAAGCATAGGTATCTAGTTGCTAATGATTCAAAGGACTTATATTTTTGGCATTGTAGACTTGGTCACGTAAGCTTTGATCATCTAACGCGTGTTAGTGCTCTTGATCGCATACGTGGGCTGCCTAAGCTTAAAGGGGGCAAAGAAATTATGTGCTCTTCTTGTAGACATGCTAAGATGGTTGCAGGTTCACATACCCCTCTCACAATAATCATGACAACTGAACCGAGTCAACTATTGCACCTTGACACCGTAGGACCTTCACGCGTTCAATCCTTCGGAGGTAAATGGTATGTTCTTGTGATTGTTGATGATTATTCTAGATACTCTTGGGTTTACTTTATGGCATCTAAGAATGAAGTTTTTAGTCACTTTAGAACTTTATTTCTTAGATTATCAATTGATCACCTAGGATCTTTAAAAGCAATTAGAAGTGATAACAGAACCGGATTTAAAAATTAATCTTTTGATCACTTTTGTGCTGAAAAAGGAATATATCATCAATTTTCTTGACCATATGTACCTCAACAAAATGGTGTTGTAGAAAGAAAGAACAGAACCTTAGTTGAGATGGCTAGGACTAAGCTTTGTGGATATCAAACTCCTAGGGAATTTTGGGCTGATGCGATTGCAACTGCTTGTTTTGTCTCAAATCGTGTTTTCTTGCGCGCTAAGCTAGGCAAAACACCATATGAGCTCCGGTTTGGACATAGGCCTAGTGTTACACACTTTCGGGTCTTTGGTTGCAAATGCTTTGTTAAGAAATATGGTAATCTTGATAAATTTTAACCTAGATCCATTGATGGCATGTTTCTTGGTTATCCATCTCATACTAGAGGCTACAGTGTGTTTTTACTTGACACTAACAAAATTGTGGAGACTTGTGAGGTGTCTTTTGATGAAGCTAGCCCAGGTACTAGCTCAAACATTGCATGTACGGATCCATATCCGCAGGGGGAGAGCATTTTTGTTGAAGATGAGGAAGAGGTGGAGCTGCTGCCCGAAAATTCAGCAGCTAATGACATTGTGTCAGCTCCTGATTTTGAATCACAGCCAGCACCGACGACCACCATTGCTGGTCTAGATCCTCCTCAAGTCACAAGATCTTCGATTTGTGATGAACATGAAAAAGAAGAAGCTTGTGAAGTGTCCACTCCCCTCCGGGTTCTCAAAAGTCATCCTCCACAACAAATTATTGGAAGCTTGCACGAACGAGTCACACGATCCAGGTTTTGCGATCCAAACTCTCATGCTCATTCTGCTTTTGTTGCTTCTTTTGAACCCAAAGATATATAGCATGCACTCACTAATGAATCTTGGATTATTGCCATGCAAGAAGAGTTAGAAAATTTTGAAAGAAATAATGTTTGGAAACTTGTACCTCCACCTCAAGGTCACACTTTAATTGGAACTAAATGGGTGTTTAAAAATAAACAAAGTGATGATGGGGTTGTGGTTTGGAATAAGGCTAGGTTGGTTGCACAAGGTTTCACTCAAGTTGAAGGTCTAGATTTTGATGAAACTTTTGCTCCTGTTGCTAGATTAGAAGCCATAAGAATTTTGTTAGCTTTTGTTGCATCTAAAGGTTTTAAGCTTTATCAAATGGATGTTAAAAGTGCTTTTCTTAATGGCTACATAGATGAGGAGGTTTATGTCAAACAACCACCGGGTTTTGAAAATTCAGATTTTCCTAATCATGTTCACAAACTGTCCATAGCCTTGTACGGTCTCAAACAAGCCCCTAGAGCATGGTATGAAAGGTTAAAAACATTCTTACTTGAAAAGGGATTTACCATTGGCAAGGTTGATAAAATTCTTTTTGTGCTTAAGCATGGCAATGACTCATTATTTGTTCAAATGTATGTGGATGATATTATATTTGGTTGTGCTTCTCATGATCTTGTGTCCAAGTTTTCAGCTATGACGAGTTTAGAATTTGAGATGAGTATGATGGGAGAACTCACGTACTTTTGGGGGCTGCAAATCAAGCAAACCAAGGAGGGTACCATTGTGCATGTGACACCCGGTTCCGAAAATGAACCAAGTGATCGCATATGTGTGCCCAGGACGTTCAACACACATACACGAGTGCATCACAAAAGAGTATACAGAAAATTACCACATAACAAGATTAATTGACCAAATTTTATTACAAAAACCATATTATCCTAGAATACAAGCTCTAATGAATATTAATGAAAAGTTCAACTAATGCAGTGGAAATAAACTAAATAAGCAAACTAAACAGCTAGGCAGCATAAGCGATAGAGTATAGCGCAACTCCAATCAACACCACAGGCAAGCTGACAGTAGACACGGCCTAGAACTCCGCATTATCACCATTAAACTCCCAATCCTGACCTGCAACTGTTGGGGGGGGGGGATTGCAAGAGTGAGTACATGTCGTACTTAGCAAGTGTGGAAAGTATGACATGTGGCTGATTCAAATGACGAATATAATAATGGATGAGTGCTGAAAACTACATTAAAACATTTGAAAAGCAATACACATCATGTATGTGAAATAAACCCATCATATCATAATACCAGTCCATATTCCATATCCATCATCATATACCAATATACATATTCAATACCAGAATTTAATTCATAACCATCCATAACCATAATACCAACCATACCCATCCCAAATACCATCCCAATACCGAGTTCCCTCTAATCATGGAAGTTGTATAGGTGCTCATAACCGGGAGCATGGCTATCATGATAGTTTTATTAGACTCTACAGAGTTTGTACCACTTTACCCACGTGTTTGTGATTTCATCACCTTTCGGTGACTAAGAACCTCCCTTATGCCCATGACCCGTCGGTCACATTACACACTTTCGTTGGTGTGTGGCCAAGAGATCACAAAATAGCCTTTACAAAGGGATTACTAGCCTATTTAGACCCCACTAAGGTTTCACCTGTGGCGATGTCTCCCACAGAGCACATCTTCAACCAAGGGCCCCCTCTTAAGCCATTCGGATCCCAGGGTAGTCCCACCAATCATCAACAAACCCAATCCGACTACCCCTTCCCCAAGCATCCACATTGGTCCAAATAGCACTAGCAAAGCCCTAATTAATCAGCTACGCCACACCCATACTTGGCCTCGTGGTGGCACTATAGTCCTGGCTTATTCTCGCATGAACCGGTCCTTAGATCTAAAGCAAGCAAACCACCATATTATCCAACCCATCCACATACCAGGCTTGCTTAGATCACCCATTATCATATCATATTAACCAGTTCATGTTAACCATAATCTCATCCATGCATAATTAAATTGAATGGTATAGTTGTTTTCCCATCCCAGTTGATTAAGCGAAGCAAAAAGGTAAAAAGCCCTTCCCGACTCTCTATCATAATTCCAGGTGACAAGGGTGGTCAAACAAAGATAGTAAACTTCCTATCATAGGGTTCCCATCAAACTGGCACAAGCATGCAATTTTGCAAACAAAACATTTACTTTAAAACAGGATCAATATGCTTCAAGGACACTTGCCTTGCTCTTGCGATTGATTAGGGTCAAATCGTTCAAACTCTTGGTGTTGTAGATCCTCCGCGACACTCTCTAGCGCAAATCCCTCTAATCCGCACAATAAACATACAAGACAAGAAAACAATCAAAGAGTGCACAAATATTACTGAACATGACATGACATGCATGATTAATGCAAATGCAAGGTAGAACTTGTTAATAGATTGCTTTTAATGATCACTAACTAGTTCTAATAGTTTTTAACAAGTTTATACAGGTTTGGATTTGATTAGATCTACTTTTAGAATCAATTCAACACAATTTACCCAGGAAAATCGGACTAGTCTGCAGAGGGCCGGACTAGTCCGCACTTCGCAAAACTAGCGAACTAGGGTTTTCTAGATCGACATAAATTTGGAGATTTGGGGTTGAATTCACATAAGAAAAAGAGAATAGAAGTTATACCAGGTGTTTATAACTCCAATGAATCATGAAACTTGGAGGTAACACTGGGATCTTGATGATCTAAGGTTGGTGATGAACTTGGAGATGAATTGGTGATGAAGAACAAAAGCTTGGTGGAGATCTTGATCCTCTTTCGTTTCCCCATCTTCTTCTTCTTGCTTGGGATCTCCTCCTCTCTCCTTGGCGGTGGCTCTCCACGAACTAGGGTTTGGGTGGGGTGGAAAAGTGGCAAATAGATGTCAAGCCAAGGGGTGGGGTTGTTTATATAGAGGTGGAGGCTAGGGTTAGATGGATTTCGAGTTTGAGAGGAGTAGAGGCCGGTTTAGAGTCCCACATGGGCTCTAAAAGAGTTAGGCACGACGTCCCTAGGCCAACTTAACGTGAACCCCAAGAAACAAGTTGCAAAACAAAAGATCAATTCGGAGTCGCGAAATACCGGACAAGTCCGAAAAGGACCGGACTAGTCCGAAAATGTCCAGAGAGAAAATCAGACAAGTCTGGCCTAAAATCGGACAAGTCCAACTTCAGTAAGAGAGAAAATCGGACAAGTCCGCTGGAACACCGGACTAGTCCGGAAAAGTCCAGGGACTTAGCAATTTTTCAAGGATTCTTGGAATATCGGACTAGTCCGCACAAAATCTGACAAGTCCGTAGGTTTCCAGAGGCAAAATCGGACTAGTCCGCAACAAAAAACGGACAAGTCCATTTTTAGTCAGAGAGAAATCGAACTAGTTCGCACTTTCCTGCATTTTAAGTGCGATTTTGTTCCAAATCAATTTTAAATGCTCCAAATCAATTTTAAACTCGTTCCTCTTGTTGTGGGTTAATGTTAAACATGTATATGAGTGTATGCAAGGAATGATGCATGAAAATGAGGGTGTTACAAACCTACCCCCCTTAAAATGAATCTCGCCCTCGAGATTCAACGCGGAAGAGAAGAGATAGGGAAATTCCTTCTTGAGATCATCCTCCAATTCCCACGTTGCTTCTTTTACGGTGTGGTGCTTCCATTGAACTTTACACCATCGAATCACCTTGTTCCTTGTGGTTCTCTCCTTGGTTTCCAAGATCTTGATCGGTTGTTCGGCATAAGTCAAATCTTCCTCTAGTTCCAATCCTTCCATGGGCACTAGTTCTTCTGATACTCTCAAGCATTTCTTGAGTTGGGAGACATGAAAGACATCATGAACATCTGAAAGATGAGTTGGCATCTCCAACTTATACGCTACTTCTCCTCTTTTGTCCAGAATCTTGAATGGTCCAATGTATCGAGGTGCTAGCTTGCCTCTTATGTTAAACCTCTTATGACCTCTCATTGGTGACACCTTAAGGTAAACGTAGTCTCCTTTTTCAAAGGCTATTTTCCTTCTCCTATTGTCCGCATAGCCCTTTTGTCTTGATTGGGCAGCCCTCAAGTTCTCACGAATTATTTGAACTTGCTTTTCGGCTTCTTGCAACACATACGGACCAAATACTTGAGTTTCTCCTGCCTCATTCCAGAATAAAGGTGTCCTACACTTCCTTCCATAAAGCGCTTCATATGGCGACATTTTCAAGCTTGCTTGGTAACTATTGTTGTATGAAAATTTCGCGTATGGCAAGCTTTTGTCCCAACCTTTCCCATGCTTTAAAGCACAAGCTCTTAACATGTCCTCTAAAATCTGGTTGGTCCTCTCGATTTGTCCATCCGTTTGAGGGTAATATGCCAAACTGAAATTCAGCCTCGTTCCCAAAGCTTCATGCAATTTCTGCCAAAATCCGGAGGTAAATTGAGAACCTCTATCCGAGACTATCTTCTTTGGTACTCCGTGTCGACACACAATATGCTCCATGTATATTTCGGCCAATTGTGCAGCTGTATATTTGGTCTTCACAGGGACAAAATGAGCTGACTTGGTTAAACGATCCTCAATTACCCAAATTAAGTCATACCCAGACTGAGTACGTGGTAACCCAACTATGAAGTCCATTCCAATTTCTTCCCACTTCCATTTCGGGATCTTCAATGGTTGCAATAATCTAGCTGGCCTTTGATGTTCCGCCTTGACTCGTTGAAACACATCACACAATGCCACATATTTAGCTATGTCCTTTTTCATGCTATCCCACCAATAGCAAGTCTTCAAGTCTTTGTACATTTTCATGCAGCCGGGGTGAATCGAGTATGGCAAGTCATGTGCCTCCTTTAGTATTGTCTCGCGAATATGCTTCACATTGGGCACGCCAATCCTTTTTCCAAGCCATAAGGTACCATGTTCGTCTTCATTCAATCTGAATTCTCTCCCTTCCTCCGTCCTTTCCTTGATTTCCTTGATCTCCTCATCCGTGGTTTGTGCTTCTCTAATTTCTTGCTCCAAGGTTGGATTTAACTCCATTATTCCCATCTCATTCACGAATCCAAGATTCAACCGTTCAAACCCCCTGCATAACTCAGATGGCAATTCTCGAACCGTGAGTTGATGACTTACTCCTTTCCTACACAATGCATCTGCCACAACATGAGCCTTTCCTAGATGATAATTGATTCCCAAGTCATAATCCTTGATGAGCTCCAACCATCTCCGTTGCCTCAAATTCAGATCCGTTTGTGTGAAAATATACTTCAAACTCTTATGATCCGTATAAATTTCACACCTGTGTCCAAGAATATAGTGCCTCCAAATCTTCAATGCATGTACCACGGCTGCGAGTTCCAAATCATGCGCTGGGTAATTCTGCTCATGTTTCTTCAATTGTCTTGATGCATAGGCTACTACTTAACCTTCTTGCATAAGCACACATCCAAGTCCTTGTCTTGATGCGTCGCAATATATGTCGAAACTCTTGCTTACATCTGGCAGTACCAAAACTGGAGCTGTTGTTAACCTCTTCTTCAACTCCTCAAAACTGTTTTGACAAGCTTGAGTCCATTGGTAAGCCTTTCCCTTCATTAGCAACTCTGTCATTGGCTTGGCTATCTTGGAAAAGTCCTTGATGAATCGACGGTAATATCCAGCCATTCCAAGAAAACTCCTTATTTCCTTTACATTTTGCGGTGGTTCCCACTTCAACACGTCTCTCACTTTTCCGGGGTCAACTGATACTCCTCCTCCTAAAATTATATGACCCAAAAACGACACCTCTTTCAACCAAAACTAACACTTGTTGAACTTGGCATACAATTGATGCTCCCTCAATTTCTGCAATGTAAGCCTCAAGTGTTGCTCATGTTCCTTCTCATCCTTCGAGTAGATCATAATGTCATCAATAAACACCACAACAAATCTATCCAAGTACCTTATTCATGAGGTACATAAAGTAGGCAGGTGCATTGGTCAATCCAATGGACATCACGGTGTACTCATAAGATCCATACCACATCCTAAAAGCTGTCTTGGGTATTCCGATGGTCTAATATTCATTTGAAAGTATCCCGACCTCAAATCAATCTTAGAGAAGACACAAGCACCCTTCATCTGATCAAACAAGTCTTCTATGCGTGGCAAGGTGTACTTGTTCTTGATTGTTACCTCGTTGAGAGCTCTGTAATCCACACACATCCTTTGGGATCCATCCTTCTTGTCCACAAATAGAACGGGCGCTCCCCAAGGCGAAGAGCTTGGGCGAATAAAACCTTTCTGTAGTTGCTCTTGAATTTGTTTCTTGAGCTCCGCTAATTCCATAGGAGGCATCCTATATAGCCTCTTAGCTATAGGTGCAGTTCCAGGTATTAAATCAATAACAAACTCAATGTCTCGATCAGGTGGCATACCTGGCAACTCGCCCGGAAAAACATCCAAAAATTCACACACCACCAGAGTCTCCTCAATTGCGGCACCGTCCATATGATTCAGCTCCAATTGCTTCGGTGCGGTTTGAGATGCTTCAAATTCTACAGTGATCCCTTCTTCATTGGTTAACTTCACCATCTTTGTGGCACACTCAATAACTCCATTGTGCTTCCTCAACCAGTCCATACCAAGTATAATGTCCAATACTTGAGAATCCAAAACAATGAGGTTGACGGAGAAGTCTACCCCCCTTATTCTAAGGCTTACTTTTGGACATACTATATTTGTCTTCATCTCTCCTCCAGGAGACTTAACCAATAGAGTAAACTTCATATGAGAGATAGGAAAACTATACTTGGCAACATACTTCGATGCAATGAATGAATGCGATGCTCCAGAATCAAACAACATAGTCGCGGGGTTGGAGTTGGCGAGAAACATACCAATGACCACGTCATCCGCTTGTTGAGCATTTTCCGTAGAGACATGGTTCACGTTGCCACGAGCAAAATTCTGCTGTCCACGGTTCCCTTGTGGCTGTCCTCCATTAGGTCTTGGGTTTTGCCTCGGCGCATTGCTTCCTTGACCAAGGCCTGACTTGGGACACTGATCCGCAAAGTGTTTAGCTTCTCCACATGTATATCACTTCTTAACTCCACCAGAATTTGGACGGACTTGATTTTGAACATTTGCACCAGGAAAATTAGCACGAGGTGCAAAAGGCATTGGAGGCCTAGGTGCTTGCATAACAGGGCGCTGCTGCACAAACTGAGTTGGGCGCGGTGCAAATCCAGGGCGTTGAGCAGGAATAGAAGAGCTGTAATATGGCGCATTAGGTGGTGCAAGGCGAGGGCGCACATTACTCCCTTGTTGCTGTCCTTGATATGGTGCCTTCCTCTTGTTGTCTTGCTCCATCTCACGAATCTTGTTCTCAACCGCAATTGCTTTGTCCACAAGCTTCTGAAAGTTGGCATAATCACAGTTGAGTAGTTGCACTTGAATTTCATTGTTGAGGCCTCTCATGAACAAGTATTGTTTCCGGCTGTCCCGGCTCACATCCTCAGGCGCGTACCTTGAGAATTGAGTGAACTTATTGAGATATTCACTCACGCTTGATCTTCCTTGCCTTAAGTTCTCAAATTCTTGCCTCTTCAAAATCATAGCACCTTCCAGCACATAATGAGAACGGATGCTCTCTTTGAATTCGGCCCATGTAATTCTCTCTTGGTTCTCATGAGCATTGCAATATGAATCCCACCAATCTGCGCTGCTCCAACTAGTTGATGAGAAGTGAAAAGTACCTTCTCCCGGTCACTGCATTGGACAATAGGAAGTTTCTTCTCCACGAACTTGAGCCAATCATCCGCATCCATAGGGTCAACAGCTTGAGAAAAGGTTGGCGGCCTAGTCCTCATAAACTCTCCCAATCGGTTATGAGGAGGCGGGGGTGGCGGTGGATTGCATGTGGGGCTGATTGTTGTTATTGCCAGCCTGCAGCTATCTCATAGTTTGTATCATGGTCTGCATGAGCTGGTTTTGCATAGCCAATAGCTGCTCAATGTTGATAGCTTCCTGAGTAGATCCTTGTCCAATGTTGTTCTGAGGCACTCCATTGTTCTCCTCCTCATCATTGCCATCCCTCTGGTTGCGAGTCCTCACCATCTGGGGAAAAGCAATAGGTAAGAATTAGAAAACGTCCCCAACTATATGCATCAAGGGATATGAAACTAAACAACTAGCTACACTAGCCTAGGTGGACATGGCAATGCTAAAGCATCCCAAAATCCTCTATTAAGCACACAAGCAACCAATTTATAGCAAACAACACTCCAAACAAAAGCACATTGGTTCCTGAGTGTTTCTATCTGCTCTAAAGTGTCCATCTATCTAGGCTGCATCCTACGGTCAACCTGTGGCTCTGATATCAATCTGTGACACCCGGTTCCGAAAATGAACCAAGTGATTGCATATGTGTGCCCAGGACGTTCAACACACATACACGGGTGCATCACAAAAGAGTATACAGAAAATTACCACAGAACAAGATTAATTAACCAAATTTTAGTACACAAACCATATTATCCTCGAATACAATCTAGACAAGCTCAACTAATGTAGCAGAAATAAACTAATTAAGCAAACTAAATAGCTAGGCAACATAAGCGATAGGGTATAGCGCAGCTCCAATCAACACCACAGGCAAGCTAACGGTAGACACGGCCTAGAACTCCGCATTATCGCTATTAAACTCCCAATCCTGACCTGCAACTGTTGGGGGGGATTGCAAGAGTGAGTACATGTCGTACTCAGCAAGTGTGGAAAGTATGACATTTGGCTGATTCAAATGACGAATATAATAATGGATGAGTGCTGAAAAGTACATTAAAATGTTTGAAAAGCAATACACATCATGTATGTGAAATAAACCCATCATAAGCCATATAGTAATCATAATACCAGTCCATATTCCATATCCATCATCATATACCAATATCCATATTCAATACCAGAATTTAATTCATAACCATCCATAACCATAATACCAACATTACCCATCCCAAATACCATCCCAATTCCGAGTTCCCTCTGATCATGGAAGTTGTCCAGGTGCTCATAACCGGGAGCACGGCTATCATGATAGTTTTATTAGACTCTGCAGAGTTTGTACCACTTTACCCACGTGTTTGTGATTTCATCACCTTTCGGTGACTAAGAACCTCCCTTATGCCCATGACCCGTCGGTCACATTACACACATCCGTTGGTGTGTGGCCAAGAGATCACAAAATAGCCTTTACAAAGGGATTACTGGCCTATTTAGACCCCACTGAGGTTTCGCCGGTGGCGATGTCTCCCACAGATCACATCTTCAACCAAGGGCCCCCTCTTGAGCCATTCGGATCCTAGGTAGTCCCACCAATCATCAACAAACCCAATCCGACTACCCCTTCCCCGAGCATACATAATGGTCCAAACAGCACTAGCAAAGCCCTAATTAATAAGCTACGCCACACCCATACTTGGCCTCGTGGTGGCACTGTAGTCCTGGCTTATTCTCGCATGAACCGGTCCTTAGATCTAAAGCAAGCAAACCACCATATAATCCAACCCATCCACATACCAGGCTTGCTTAGATCACCCATTACCATATCATATTAACCAGTTCATGTTAACCATAATCTCATCCATGCATAATTAAATTGAGTGGTATAGTTGTTTTCCCATCCCAGTTGATTAAGCGAAGCAAAAAGGGAAAAAGCCCTTCCCGACTCTCTATCATAATTCAAGGTGACAAGGGTGGTCAAACAAAGCTAGTAAACTTCCTATCATAGGGTTCCCATCAAATTGACACAAGCATGCAATTTTGCAAACAAAACATTTACTTTAAAACATGATCAATATGCTTCAAAGACACTTGCCTTGCTCTTGTAGTTGATTAGGGTCAAAGCCTTCAAACTCTTGGTGTTGTAGATCCTCTGCGGCACTCTCTAGCGCAAATCCGTCTAATCAGCACAATAAACATACAAGACAAGAACACAATCAAAGAGTGCACAAATATTACTCAACATGACATGACATGCATGATTAATGCAAATGCAAGGTAGAACTTGTTAATAGATTGCTTTTAATGATCACTAACTAGTTCTAATAGCTTTTAACAAGTTTATAGAGGTTTGGATTTGATTAGATCTACTTTTAGAATCAATTCAACACAATTTACCCAGGAAAATCGGACTAGTCTGCAGAGGGTCGGACTAGTCCGCACTTCGCAGAACTAGCAAACTAGGGTTTTCTAGATCGACGTAAATTTGGAGATTTGGGGTTGAATTCATGTAAGTAAAAGAGAATAGAAAGTATAACAGGTGTTTAGAACTCCAATGAATCATGAAACTTGGAGGTAACACTTGGATCTTGATGATCTAAGGTTGGTGATGAACTTGGAGATGAATTGGTGATGAAGAACGAAAGCTTGGTGGAGATCTTGATCCTCTTTCGTTTCCTCCTCTTCTTCTTCTTGTTTGGGATCTCCTCCTCCCTCCTTGGTGGTGGCTCTCCACGAACTAGGGTTTGGGTGGGGTGGAAAAGTGGCAAATAGATGTCAAGCCAAGGGGTGGGGTTGTTTATATAGAGGTGGAGGCTAGGGTTAGATGGATTTCGAGTTTGAGAGGAGTAGAGGCTGGTTTAGAGTCCCACATGGGCTCTAAAAGAGTTAGGCACGACGTCCCTAGGCCCACTTAACGTGTACCCCAAGAAACAAGTAGTAAAACAAAAGATCAATTTGGAGTCGCGAAATATCGGACAAGTCCGAAATGGACTGGATTAGTCTGAAAATGTCCAGAGGGAAAATCGGACAAGTCTGGCCTAAAATTGGACAAGTCCAACTTTAGTCAGAGAGGAAATCGGACAAGTCCATTGGAACATCGGACTAGTCCGGAAAAGTCCAGGGACTTAGCAATTTTTCAAGGATTCTTGGAATATCGGACTAGTCCGCACAAAATCGGACAAGTCCGAAAGTTTCCAAAGGCACAATCAGACTAGTCCGCAGAAAAAACTGACAAGTCCGTTTTTAGTGAGAGAGAAATCGGACTAGTCCTCAGTAAAATCGGACTAGTCCGCACTTTCCTGCATTTTAAGTGTGGTTTTGTTCCAAATATTTTTAAATGCTCCAAATAAATTTTAAAATCATTCCTCTTGTTGTGGGTTAATGTTAAACATATATATGAGTGTATGCAAGGCATGATGCATGAAAATGAGGGTGTTACAGTGTATCAAATGAAGTATACAAAAGACCTCCTTAGGTGCTTCAACATGGACAAAAGCAAGCCTCCTCGGACACCAATGGCAACAACAACAACACTTGAACTTGATGAAGATGGTGGACCCGTGGATCAAAAAGAATATAGAAGCATGATCGAATCACTTTTGTACCTCACGACATCAAGACCGGACATACAATTCAGCGTATGTCTTTGTGCACGGTTTCAAGCTTCCCCACGTGCTTCACATTGTCAAGCCATCAGAAGGGTTCTCAGGTACTTACATGGAACTCAAGAATTTGGCATTTTTCATCCTTCTTCCGCAACCATTAGTTTGAAAGCTTTTTCGGATGCTGATTTTGGGGGTTGTAGGATTGATAGGAAAAGTACTTCTGGTGCTTGTCATTTTCTTGGTAATTTACTTGTTGCTTGTTCCTCTAGAAAACAAAACTCAGTTGCACAATCCACATCTGAATCTGAATATGTAGCTGCTGCTAGTGCTTGCTCACAAATTCTTTGGATTGTTCAAACACATAAGGACTATGGGGTTGATCTAGATAGTGTTCCACTGTTTTGTAATAACTCTAGTGCCATTTGCATTGCTGAAAACCCCGTGCAACATTCTAGAACTAAGAACATTGACATTAGGTATCACTTTCTCCGTGATAATGTTGAAAAAGGAAACATTGTGCTTCACCATGTAGATACCAAACAACAATTGGCTGACATTTTTATAAAACCTTTGGATTTCACTCGTTTTTGTTACATTCATAGTGAAATAGGGGTTATGCATCCTCATGGCTTACATTGAAGGGGAGTTTTCAAACTTGAGAAGTCTATGTGTGAATCCAAAATTAAAATAATATGAGCATAGTATTTCATACATATATGACTTTGTGATTCCTTTTACATGCTGGAAGTTCTTACTACATTACTCTTGTTATACATTTCGTAGTTTTTGCCATGTCTAGTAATTGGAATAATTACTTACACTAAATCTGGTCATGGTCGAACTTTCTTGCTGTTTTGAACTTGTTGCATGCTCACAAGTGCTTTTAATCATAAAGAATTAATCAAGTAATCAACTCACATGTTGTGTTTTTATGAACAAATATAAATTAAGAAAAGATCAAGAGAATATGCATGCATCGTACTTATTCTTTTGAGATGGCTTATCATTGCACTTAGATATGAACTTGGAAGAAGTTGTGTATGACTAAAACCATGTCCTTAAGCTTCTGATTGTCAAATGACATAGGCTTGGCTTGGTTGGTTAGAATAAGGCAGATGCACATATAATCTCTTGCAAATATCATATGATCTAATTTTGTGCTTTGAAAAATAATAAAATACAGCAACAAGTGTCATACTTTTAGTTATTGAAATAGTTAAGTTTGTGAGATCATGACTTGCTTAAATTGAAAATTACATTTGATCTCTAGCATGGCTTATACTACTCTATGTATTTCATTGATGTGACAGTGTAAGTTACTTAATAGTATGACTTGGATGAGCTTTGTTTTATATGTATATGTTATAATATGCTCATAACATTTAAAATTTGTCTTATAAACCTTGCTGAATACATTGTCAAAGGGGGAGAGACAATATGTGAATTTTTTTTAAAAGATAAGTATGCAAGGGGGAGAAATTGATTACACATCACATATTCACAATTGTTTTGACACAATTCTTCTCAGGGGGAGAATTTGTTTTTTTCTCATTTTATTTCTGTTTTACAAAGGGGGAGAAATTGTTTTCAAAACTTTTAATGTGAATAAGCAAATGTTCGGATCTTAAGTGTTGTTGCCAATGCATTCATAAACGGGGAGATTGTGAGACCTATGTGTGCTGAATACATTGGCTTTGACAATAAAAGTTTTGAATGCTACCATAATTTCTTTTTAGCAAGGTCCGACAATAGGTCTGACTTTCTTTGTCAAGGTCCAACAATAGGTCCGACTTTCTTTGTCTAGGTCCGACATGTTTTTGGATAGCTCCAGTGAGCTTTGTCTTTAGCTCTGACATGTCTTTGATAGCTCCGACGTGTCGTTGTTAAGCTCCGATATGTTTTGATAGGTCCGAATTATGTTGGTTAGCTCCGACATGTTTTTCTAGCTCCTTCTTTTGGGTTGACTAGTTCTGACTAGCTTTGGCAAGCTCTGGCGCTAGGTTGTACTAGCTTTGGTAAGCTCCGGCGCTATTTTGTACTAGCTTAGGTAAGCTTTGATAAGCTCAGTTCAAGCTTCGGTTAGCTTTGGCAAGGTCCGGTGATTGATCGCAGTGTTTCTGCTTTTATCTTGCAATGATTCGTACTTGCTTTACATTGATGGAAAGATTGCTTAGTATTCATTTGCTAAGTTTTTGGTGTGTTTTTATAGTTATGGTTGATATCATTTTGCTATATTTTGCAACATGCTTATGTGAGGTGCTCACGTAAGATGTTGTAGTTTCAGAACTAACGAGAGTCAAGTCAAGGACTTGTGCTCGGAAGTACTGTTTGTTTGTTCATGTGCAGGTGTTGCTTGAGTTCAAGACATGGCTGGTGATGGGATCCATTGAACTAGTCCTAGAGAGAATATGAGGTTCAACAACTAAGTTCGGGAGGAATTGTGGTTGAGTTGATCGGGAGGTCACACATCATGTATGAATCAAGAACAGTGCATATGAAGGTATTGTGGATGTCGTTGGAAGATGTTTGCACGTATGCAAGGAGTGCATGGACGTGGCTACATGATTCTGAGGCGTGATGAAGAGATGTGGATGTAAATAATTGGCCAGAAAGGTCCAACCGACTAGGTTATGGACTCCGGCTGCGGCTGAGTTGTGTTTGACTCAAATATGGAAAGTTTTGAGTTGGTTATGATAGGATTTCGTGTGGGTCACGAATTTTAAGTTGTTTTAGGAATGTGGGATACATTCCTAAGGTGTTTGGAAGTCTTAAGATTGCTTCTATCTGTGTATAGAAGAATCCTAAGGAGTTATGGAAAGTTTTGATTCATGATTTGAGTAGGATTAGAGTCCTAGTTGAGATTGGGTTGGCCTAAGGGATGGTTATATAAGCAAGAGAGGCCAGAGCTCGTGGTGCACGACTTTTGGGCTGTTCCTCTTGTGTTCTATTGAATAAAATTTGTAGTTGAAATGAACTTTTGTGCCTTGTTCGTCCGACTTGTTCCAGACAAGTTTTTCTCATCGAGTTTCTGCATAACACTACCTTGTTTCGGTGGTTTTATCATAACTCGAGTTTTACAGATCCAATTGACGTGATTATTTTTGGGTTGTCCTCACAACTTGATTATATATCATTTTTCAAAATTGCACGGTCATTGGAATTGTGGTTTCTAATAAACACGAGTTTCTTTGCAGCGTTCCAAAACTATTTTTCTCGGGTAGGACAGATTGACCTTTGTTCGATCTTTCAATCGTAACTTGAGTTTCTCTCGGCGGATTTGAGTGATTCTTATTGTGTCGTCTTCGTGACTTGATTCTCTATGATATTTATCAATTTTGTCACGGTGAAACACATTTAGATTAGTCTCACACACTATTTCTTTAACAGATTGTTTTTTCTGCCGAAGGGGTTGATATTTAATTGTTTCCGCTGCATAAGATTTTTTAAATCTACCATTCACCCCCCTCTGGTAGCTTTTCGCGTGCTCTTATATCCTACATTGAGTATGTCTTGATTGTACTTGGTTTGTCTTATGAATGTCCCTTCCTTTTATTTCGTCACTTGGAATTCCAAGAAGTACTTCAATTCTCCCATCATGGACATCTCGAATCTATCTGTCATGATCTTACTAAATTGTTCATAAAAGGATTTGTTAGTTGAACCAAAGATAATATCATCAACATAAATTTGATAGATAAACAAATCATTGTCGAAGTGCTTAGTAAACAAGGTATAATCGGCTTTGCCAATCTTAAATCCATTCTCAATTAAAAAAAATCTCTAAGGCTCTCATACCAAGCTCTAGGAGCTTGTTTGAGGCCATAGAGAGCCTTACACAGTTTGAACAAATGGTCGGGGAATCTTGATCTTCGAATCCGGGGGGTTGCTCCATGTACACCTCCTCCTTGATTGGTCTGTTGAGGAAGGCACTTTTCACATCCATTTGATAAAGCTTGAAATCATGGTGAGTAGCATACGCAAGTAATATTCTAAACGATTCAAGTCTAGCTAGAGGAGCAAAGGTTTCGTCAAAATACAAACCTTCAACTTGTGAACACCCTTTGGCCACAAGTCACGCCTTGTTCCTTGTCACCACCCCGTGTTTTTCTTGTTTGTTGCGAAAGACCAATTTGGTGCCGACGACGTTGAACTTGGGTCTTTTGACGAGTTCCCACACCTCGTTCCATTTGAAGTTGTTAAGTTCTTCTTGCATTGCCACCACCCAATCTGAATCTTTCAATGCATCCTCAATCTTGCGTGGTTCCAAAAAGGATACAAAAGAGTAATGCTCACAAAAATTAGCTATGCAGGATCTAGTTGTTACTCCCTTTTGGATGTCACCGACTATGTTGTTGATTGGGTGATCTCTTTGGACGCATTGGTGTACTCTTGGGTGCGGCATTTGCGGTCTTGTATCTTCATGATCATCTTTTACTCCCCCTGGATGGTTGCCCTCATTGATTTGTTGATCATCTTTGTCTCCTTGAGGTTGATCTTGTGTGGAAGATCCCCCTTGATCACTTATCTCCACTTGTGGTTCATCTTCATCATTTGCATTTGGAGGTGGCGCTTGTGGTCGAACATCGCCCAACGCCATTCTTCTTAATTCTTGACATGGAGCTTCTTCTCTATCTAGCACACATTGATCAACTTGCTCTTCTTGAGAGCCGTTAGTTTCATCGAACACTACGTCACATGCTACTTCAACAAGTTCGGAGACCTTGTTGAAGACACCATAGGCGTAGGAGTTCGAATCATAGCCAAGCAAGAAACCTTCATCAGACTTTGAAGCAAACTTTTAAGTCCAAGACTTCTTGTTCAAGATATAACATTTAGAACCAAAAAATCAAGAATAGGAAATATTAGGCTTGTTACAGGTGAGTAGTTCATATGATGTTTTCTTGAGTAGGCGATGAAGATAGAGTCGATTTATGGCGTGACAAGCAATGTTGACTGCTTTAGCCCAAAATCGATCTGAAGTCTTGTACTCATCAAACATTGTTCTCGCCATCTCTATGAGGGTTCGATTCTTCCTTTCGGCTACTCCATTTTGTTGAGGGGAGTATGGTGCTGAAAATTCATGTTTTATGCCTTCTTCGTCTAGGTACTCCTCAACTTGGGTGTTCTTGAACTCCGTGCCATTATTACTTCGTATGTTCTTGATCTTCAATGAGAACTCATTTTGGGCATGCTTGAGAAACTCCTTGAGGGTTCCTTGAGTTTCTGTCTTATCATGCAAAAAGAAAACCCACGAGAAGCGCGAAAAATCATCAACAATTACTAGGCCATATTTTTGTTACCGCTGATGCTTATGTAAGCAATTGGACCAAACATATCCATGTGAAGTAGCTCGAGCGGTCTTGTCATTGTCATGACGTTATTCGCGGGATGAGGTGCTCCTACTTGCTTCCCGGCTTGGCACGCGCTACAAGGTCTGTCTTTCTCAAAAACAACATCTAAAACATGAGAAAGAGTGTGTTGAGATGATATTGCAATTTACCGGTAGCGAGCACCCTTCCTTGACTATTGTCTCCAAAATAGATGACCTCATTTGGATCTTCATTTTCTTCATACTCAACAAAAATCCTTCTTTCTCCGGTCATGTGGTTGGTGCATCCGCTAGCTAGCACCCATTTCGATCCACCGGAGGAATATGCCTTTCTTTTACCTTCCTTCACCATTAGGCATGTGTCGTTGCCCTTCCGCCGATAGCTGGGAAGAGGGTGGATTTCTTGGTTGCCTTCTCGATGGCTATGCTAGCCATCTTCTCTTCCTCTTCAGATGAGGTCTCATCATTTGAGTCCCACTCCTTTCCTAGATGCGCTTGTCCAAATAGCTTTTTCTTCTTGACGGTCTTCTTGGGTTGAGTCTTTGCTTCCTTGGTCTTCTTCTTGTTTTCTTCATAAGGGCAATCAACTATAAAGTGGTCATATTCACCACAGTTATAGCATGTCCGCCTCAACTTTGGTCTTGATTTTATCTTTGTATTTTCCCTCATTTGATCTAGCCCCTTGTCTTCTTTTCATCATCCTGTTGAATTTCTTCATAAATAGGATCATGTCTTCTTCATCTAAGTCGCTGCTCTCATCATCACTGTCATCTTCTTCTTGAGTCTTTAGATCTTCTTCTGACAAGGGCTTGCAGGTGGACTTCAAGGCGACCCCCTTCTTCTTTGCCAAAGTGAGGTCGGCAATCTCTTTAACATGTTTTGCTTATTTTTCCATCATCTCAAAGCTGATGATCTTTCCAAGCAATTCATCTGGGGTCATTTTCTTGTACCCGAGGCTTTCTCTAATCACTGAACATAGAGTCACGTTGCGAGGCATGAAGGCTCTGAGAATTAGCTTCACTACCTCGTGATCATTCCACTTCTTGCTTCCATATGATCGAACTTTATTAACGAGAGTCTTCCACCGATTGTACATGTCTTGCGGTGACTCATCTTCTTCTATGCCGAATCTTCCCAATTCGCCTTCGATCACCTCAATCTTAGGTTCTCGCACATGACGATTGCCTTCATGTGCAGTTTATAATGTGTCCCATATTTGTTTGGCAATATCGAGTCCGTCCACCTTGGTGAACTCGTCTTGACTCAATGATGATTTGATGACTGCTGCAGCTTGAGCGTTCTGATGAATCGCTTGCTCTTGGCTTGGGGTGAGCTCTTCATCATCGTTCGGGATATCTATTCCTATACCACTATATGCCACAAGCTGGGGTTAAGTGAAATTAGATGTATTTTCATATTTTGCCTCCACAATGAATAATCATTGCAATCAAAGTATTGGGCTTTTCCTAAAGGGATTGACAAGTAATGGTTGTTGTTAGAATTCAAGCAGCCATAATTAAAAGGATATTACTCCCCTTCTTCCTCTTTTCATCTCCGATCTTCATCTTCCCTTTGGAGAGTGCTTTCTTCCTTAGGAGCGCCTTGAGTTCAAGCGTCTCCTCATCATCATCCTCGAAGTCCTAAATGGCGTCGAGGAGATTCTCTAATTTCTGAGCCTTTTCATCTTCAACCTTCTCTTCGTTGAGGCTCTTGTGCACATCCTTCATGTCCGACATTTTCTCTTCGAACGATTAGTCTCTTTTTGAAGAGTCCGACTCTTATACCAATTGAATGTAGCCTAGAGGGGGGGGGGGTGAATAGGATTTTTGAATTTCTTTTGTCAGAACCTGCAACACATAGCAACTTGATCAAATACAGGGAAATCAGACTAGTCCAGTTGGGTGCGGACTAGTCCGGTGTGTGCGGACAAGATCGATCGAGTTTGATCGATGATTTCGATCCAAATATACTATGCAGCGGAAATTTAGTTGCAACTCAAGGGTATTACTTTAATGAAACTAGATGTGGCACAAGTTAACTTTAGATTCAAAATTTAAATGTCAATTTAAACTAGATTGAGCAAACCCTAGATTTTAATGAATATTAAGAACAAGAATAAAATACACAATGATTTTTATCCCGTGGTTCGTTCCACAGAGGAAATCTACATCCACGTTTAGGAGCCCACGAAAGGACCGGGTCTTTACCAACCCGACCCTCATCGAATCACCACGGAGGTCAATTCTCTTCCACTAATTACAAAGGGGTAAGAATAACCGTGTTCAAGGGGCCTTCTCACAAGTTGAGGGCTCCCCAAGATTTACAATTCAAAACACCACCAAACACACTCAAAGATTTGCAATAAAACAATGAGAGTGTGCGAGAGAATCAAACCCAGGAGCTCAAGATGTGAAGAACGTGTCTCTCCTTTGATCTAGAGTTAGTCCTCAAGGATTTGCTCTTTCTTGCGCTGAATTTTGTGGAGACACGTGTTTTCTAGGCTCTTGGAGGGTGTGACGACGCAGGGGGTCGAGTGTTGTTGATTAGGGGCCGTGCACCTCTATTTATACTAGGGTTTCCAAAGATTACCGTTAGGGTTTTCAATGTTCGGACTAGTTCGGTGTGCGGCGTGTGGGAAACCCTAAGTGTCCTGAATTATCAGACTTGTCCGGCCAGGGGCAGACTAGTCAGATTTTGTCTCTGGAGATGTTTGTACTAGTCCGACACATATCGGACTAGTCCGGTGTGGTGAAACCCTTGGTGAATTGAGGACAAATCCACACTTGGAGGACTTGTCCGATATTAGTCAGAAGGTTTTTGGACTAATCCGTGCAGATATCAGACTTGTCTGATTTAGGTAAGAAATATATCGGACTAGTCAGTTGTGATATCGGACTTGTCTGACTTCGTGCAAACTGTGAAGTGCTGAGGACTAGTCTGCACTGGGGAGGACTAGTCCAATCTTAGTCAGAGAGATATCAGACTAGTCCATGGTTATATCGGACTAGTCCGGTCTGTGAAAACTGGACTGTGCAAACAAGTCCACTCTGGGAGGACTTGTCCGATTCTGGACAGAGAGAAATCGGACTAGTTCGCGGTACATCGGACTAGTTCGGACCTGTATAACTTTGTGCAGTGAGAGTGATTAAAATTTTCTTGAGCTCTTGGGGTGTGTTTCTCCAACACACTCCATACACAAAGAGTATTATAATCATTTCTTGAGCTCCTTTCAACTTGATTCCTCACTCTCCCTTCTTTTTGCGTTTTCTTTATGATTTCATTAAAATCTGCGCTGATCTCAACAATTTAGTTAGGATCTCATTTGCTTGTCATAAATCAACCAAAACCCACAAGGGATGCCCAGATGCACTTTCAGAAAGCACTTGTGAGCATGCAACAAGTTCAAAACAGCAAGAAAGTTCGATCATTACCAGATTTAGTGTAAGTATTTATTCCAATTACTAGTCATGGCAGAAACTACAAAATGTATAACACGAGTAATGTAGTAAGAACTTTCAGCATGTAAAAGGAATCACAAAGTCATATATGTCTGAAATAGTATGCTCATATTGTTTTAATTTCAGATTCACACATTGACTTCCCATGTTTCAAAACTCCCTCTCAATTTAAGCAATGAGGATGCATAACCCCTATTTCACTACGAATGAAACAAAAATGAGTGAAATCCAAAGGTTTATAAAAATGTTAGCCAATTATTGTTTAGTATCTACATGGTGAAGCATAATGTTTCCTTTTTCAATATTATCACGGAGAAAGTGATACCTAATGTCAATGTGCTTTGTTCTCTAATGTTGCCCAGGATTTTTAGCGATGCAAATGGCACTAGTGATATCACAAAATCAAGATCAACCCCATAGTTCTTAAGTGTTTGAACAATTAAAAGAATTTGTGAGCAAGCGCTAGTAGTAGCTACATATTCAGATTCGGCCGTGGATTGTGCAACAGAATTTTATCTTCTAGAGGACCAAGCAACAAGTGAATTATCAAGAAAATTACAAGCAACCGAAGTACTTTTCCTATCAATCCTACAACCCCCAAAATCAGCACCCGAAAAAACTTTCAAAGTAACGGTTGAGGAAGAAGGAAGGAAAAATGCCAAATTCTTGAGTTCCATGTAATGACCTGAGAATTTTGTTGATGGCTTGACGATGTGAAACACGTGGGGAAGCTTGAAATCGTGCACAAAGACTTACGCTGAATTGTATGTCCGGTCTTGATGCCGTGAGGTTCAAAAGTGACCCGATCATGCATCGATATTCTTTTTGATCCACGTATTCACCATCTTCGTCAAGTTCAAGTGTTGTTGCTGTTCCCATTGGTGTCCGAAGAGGCTTGCTTTTGTCCATGTTGAAACACTTAAGGAGGTCTTTCGTATACTTCGTTTGATGCACAAAAGTTCCTTCCTTTGTTTGCTTGATTTGCAGCCCCAAAAAGTATGTGAGTTCTCCCATAATACTCATCTCAAATTCCGAACTCATCATAGCTGAAAACTTGGACACAAGATCATGAGAAGCAGAACCAAAGATAATATCATCCCCATACACTTGAACGAATAGTGAGTCATTGCCTTGCTTAAGTACAAAAAGAGTTTTATCAACCTTGCCCATGGTAAACCCATTTTCAAGTAAGAATGTTTTTAACCTATCATACCATGATCTAGGGGCTTGTTTGATACCGCACAAGGCTTTGGACAGTTTGTAAACATGATTAGGAAAATCTGGATTTTCAAAACTGGTGGTTGCTTGACATAAACCTCCTCATCTATGTATCCATTAAGAAAAGAACTTTTAACATCCATTTTATATAACTTGAAACCTTTAGATGTAGCAAAAGCTAACAAAATTCTTATGGCTTCTAATCTAGCAGCAGGAGCAAAAGTTTCATCAAAATCTAGACCTTCAACTTGTATGAAACCTTGAGCAACAACCTAGCTCTATTCCTAACCACAACCCCATCCCCGCTTTGTTTATTTTTAAACACCCACTTAGTTCCAATTAAAGTGTGACCTTGAGATGGAGGTACAAGTTTCCAAACATTACTTCTTTCAAAAAATTTTGAACTCTTCTTGCATGGCAATAATCAAAGATTCATTAGTTAGTGCATGTGATATATCTTTCGGTTCAAAAGAAGCAACAAAAGCAAAATGAGCATGAGAGTTTGGATTGCAAAACCTGGACTGTGTGACTCGTTCGTGCAAGCTTCCAATGATTTGTTGTGGAGGATGACTTTTGAGGACGCGGAGGGGAATAGACACTTCAAAAGCTCCTTCTTCTCCATGTTCATCACAAATTGAAGAACTTATGGCTTGAGGAAGATCTGGACCAGCAGAAGTGGTCGTTGGTGCTAGTTGTGGAGCGGGATCAAGAGCTGGAAAGTGAGTGTTTATTTCTGAAATTTCGGGCAGCAGCTCCACTCCTTCTTCATCTTTGATGAAAATACTCTCCCCTTGCATATATGCATCTTGACCTGTAATATTAGAGCTAGTATCTGGGCTAGCTTCATCAAAAAAAAACCTCACAAGTCTCTACAATTTTGTTAGTGTCAAGTAAAAGCACACGGTAGCTTCTAATATGAGATGGACACCCAAGAAACATGCCATCAACAGATCTAGCTTCAAATTTCTCAAGATTACCATGTTTCTTAACAAAGCATTTGCAACCAAAGACCCTAAAATGTGTGACACTAGGCCTATGTCCAAACTAAAGCTCATATGGATTTTTTTCTAGCTTAGCATGCAAGAAAACATGATTTGATTTATAATAAGCCGTTGCAATTGCATGAGCCCAAAATTTCCTAAGAGTTTGATATTCATCAAGCATAGTCCTAGCCATCTCAACTAAGGTTATGTTCTTTATCTCTACAACACCATTTTGTTGAGGTACATATGGTGAGGAAAATTGATGTTCTATTCCTTTTCCAGCACAAAAGTGATCAAAATATTGATTTTTAAATTCGGTTCCGTTATCACTTCTAATTGCTTTTAAAGATATTGGGTGATCAATTGATAATCTAAGAAATAAAGTTCTAAAGTGTCTAAAAGCTTCATTCTTAGATGCCATAAAGTAAACCTAAGAGTATCTAGAATAATCATCAACAATCACAAGAACATACCATTTACCTCTATAAGATTGAACACGTGAAGGACCTACGGTGTTAAGGTGCAAAAGCTGTCCCGATTCAGTTGTCATGGTCACTGTGAGAGGAACATGTGAACCTGCAACCATATTAGCATGTCTACAAAAAAAAGCAAACAATTTCTTTGTCCCCTTTAATCTTAGGCAACCCATGTATGCGATCAAGAGAAATAACGCGTGTGAGGTGATCAAAGCCTACGTGACCAGGTCTACAATGCCAAAAATATAAGTCCCTTAAATCATTAGCAACTAGACACCTATGCTTAGAAGTTGACATATCAAAATCATCTTTAAAAACTCCTCTAATCCTAGACATGTTAAACAAAAACTCACCTTTTTAATCTACAACCTTGCAGCAATTTTTAGTGAAATTAACTTCTAGATTTTTCATAAAGAAATTTTGAAACGGAAAGCAAGTTGTATTTCAAATTTTTAACAAGTGCCACATGTTTCAAAGTGTAGTGATCATTAACTCTAACCGAACCCTTAGCAATTATGGGAGTTGAAGACATATCAGCAAAAGTAACATTCTTTACACGTGACACAAAAGAGAGGGAGAAGAACCATTCTTTGTTACCGGTGATGTGGCATGAGCAACTTGAATCCACAAGCCAAATGTTCTCCTTCCTCAAGTGTGTAACCTACATAGAAGCACAATACGTCGATGACTCAATACTGGGGTTAGTCAAAAGGCATTTAGGAATCTAGTACAGAGTCACACGACATCCAGCAAGAATAACACGTGAAATCTGAGATAAAACAGAAGGTTTATGAGCCAAAGTTTGAGGATTTTTGTACCCAACTATTGACCTACGAGGTGTTACATGTGTAGCACAAAAAATAGTAGGTTTGAGGGCAAATTAAGCATTTCTATGACTCATTACAGCAGGTTGAATGTTCCTAACATTCAGTTCAGTACGTGTAACAAGTCTTGCATGATTGTTATGAGATCTAGCTAGCATTCTTTTTTTTTCTGTTGTTTAGCTAGTCTTACTAAAAATCTATGACATGACCATCTTTACCACAATAGGTACAATGAAATTTAACCTTATGTTCATGTCTAGATGAGCAAGCAACATGTTTATTAGAAACCGAATGAGACAACACTCATGCAGATTTGAAAACCATCTCTTTTTGTTTAGGAACAGTTCAAATTAGACCACTCCCTAATGATTTTACAATTTTAAGTGGATGTGATTTATCATGAGCATGAAAATCAAAACCTAAACCAGGTTTATCATGCAAAACTTGGAAGAATCCAACAGCAAGTTTAGGTTCTCATTTGCATTACAAAATCGATCTAATATCCTATGCATGTCATCAAGTTTATTGGACAGATCAAGGCAATTTTCACATAAAGTTTTTCCTTTTAATTTGTAATTAGAACAATATTTAACATTGTTCAAAACAGAAATTTCATTCATATATCATGCAATTTCTTATTAAGATCATCACAGTTATAACAATGCAAATCAAATTTTGAACAGCTAGCATCTTTTATTTTCTTATCATTAAGTGTAGCAAGCTTTCTGTTCTTTTCAATTTCAATTTCAAGTTTGCACTTCTTAACGAGGACAACTGTTCATATATAAGCTCACATGAGGAACAAAAATCATCACTAGGAATCAAAGATTTTAGGCGATTAGTTTCAGATTCTAGTGATTTAATTTTAGCAACGTTGTCCCTAAGTTTTTTGTTCTTTTTCTTAAGTATGCTAGTGGCACGAGAAATAGCATCACACATTTCTTCGCAAGTGGGACATACCTTTTCATTGTCGCTGTTGTGTTCCGCCTGCGCTATACTTGATCTTGAGTGGCCCACCATGAAACACATATTTGCTAATTTCTCTTCATCTTCGTCTCTTCCGATGTCCACATCGCTCGAGCCAAGTTCTTGAAGTGCGGAGACAAAACTTTTTACCAATTGCCGACCTGTAGAACCCTTCTTTTTCTTGTTGTAGTTGGCAAAGGAGTGCTTCATCCTTGTTTGCTTTTCATCACGAGAAGTAGGACCCAAAAGGTTGGGGCAATCCGTACTAAAATGTCCCGTCTTACAACATTCAAAGCATCGTTGAGAACCGACACTTCCTCTCCCTCTAGTTCTCACATTTTGCAATGCTTTTGAGAACCGAGTAGAGATGAGTGCAAGCTCCTCCTCTGGGAACTCTTCAATCCGTTCAAGGGTTAGAGATAAAAGCAAAGCAAGTGTACCACAAGATGAAGGTTTCTAGAGCTAGGCATGTCACGTTGAGAAACAAATGCAAGTGACTTGTTGGGCTTCTTACATGAGATTATGTGTGCTGGATATGTGTCGAATATTGTATACAAGTTGGTTATGGTTAGGACTTTGAGTTGTATTAGCAGTGGGTTGTAGAGTTCGTGTTGGACTCTTCAACCGGCCTCCTTATAAATATGAATGGAGGGGCGCTATTGTAACCAAGACGACGACAACATTTTGGGGAGGAACGCCCGCAGTCATGCCTCGAGGATGTAGGCTTCAGCTGAACCTCGTTAACAAATATCATGCATCGTGTGTTATCTATGATCTTGCATCGATGCCTCGAGAGATCCATCATCACTTCCACGTGCGTATTTTCTAACAAGTGGTAATCAGAGTCGAGGTTGGATTGGATTTAGAGGTGATGCGGAAGATCATTGTGGAGGTGCGAGGATCATGCTCGACGGTCACTGTGAACTGCTTGATACGGTGCAAGGTGGAGCATAGCGGCTGTTGGTATTTCTTAACACCACAGAGTTATCAGCAAGCGCACAGAAATACCGTTGTAGCACTTCCCCTTAAAAAGTATTCCCAAGGGTATCAAATCCAAAGAACGTGTGTGTTAATCTTTCGAACTAGCTCACCCAAGGACACAAAGTTGTTTGGTAGGCAAGGAACAAAGAGAAATTCAAAGTATTGATCCTATTTCAAGGTATTTTGCAGTAGATGCTTGCTTCGGGCACAGGCTTACTCCTACCAATACTAGGACGACTCCTGCCAAGAGCCTATGGCATAGCCGAACGTGGAGGATTACGAAGGACAGATAGGGTTGTCACTACCTACTGCCTACCTCTTCAATCCGTGGGTCTACGAGATATCCACTGATGATTTATAACCTAAGCACCACACTTACGTTCTAAATCACTACTCTAGTCGTTTCAAATAGAAAGCTACAACTAGAGCCTCTAATGAATTAAAGCAGTGAACCCACAAGTAACTACTTGTGCAAACTACTATGAGTAAAAGATCAAACTTGTATTGAATTCACAAAGGCTTACTTGATTAAGTAAAATCTTTGTAGGGGTACAAGTGTAGAAGAGGGACTTGACAAGCCCAAGCCTCCATCTCCTAGACTCTTCACCACACTCTCCTTCTACTTTGGTAGCCTCTAGGACTACTCTAAACCTTTGGATTGTAGCACTATTCTCAACTTTTGGTGTGTGTGAGAAGTGAGGTGAGGGGGTCTATTTATAGGTGGAGAAGGGTCGGTTCCCGCCACAATTTACGCGCGAATCAGTCACCATTGACCTCAGGGAGCCGGGAGGAGCCAACACGTGTCGTTTGACTGAGTTTGGCGCCAGGAAGAGGTCGACCGACCAGGGGGTTCGACCGACCTCGTCAAGGCTCCCCTCGGGGAGTGCTTCCTCCAGATGGCTTCCAGGTGGGCCCTCTTGACATATATGGGTGCAACACCAGTGGATCTCCTCGTATTCTTCTTTTTGTGGGCCATTTGATCCATGTGTTGCCACGTGTCATCGACTGATTCGTTGAAATCCATTTTCATGGATTCATCACTACATTTTTTGGTATTTTGGGTAATAATTCACCTGCATACAAATAAACACCAACACTTGTGGAATTGGGTTAGTGTATAACCCTAGCACTATGTTTTGTGTTTCTTTTATGCACATTATGAGGTGAATTGACGGTCAAAAAGTTGGTACTTAAGGACCGTCAACAAACTCCCCCACACTTAGCCCTTTGCTCGTCCTCGAGTGAAGGCAAGAAGAGTGTTGTCATGAATTTTTTATAAGGTAGAAAATAAGGATACTAGATATTTCAACTTATACCAGAATTCATGGATTCCATTTGTTATGTGGCTACCACATCAATCTTGGGTGTTTGAAAAGTGGAACAGTTAGAATGAAGTTCCCTTGGATCATTCTCCATAGAAATGATTAGGCAATTGTTATATTTGAAAGTCATAGGAACTTTTTCCTTTGCCTTCTCGATTGGAATCTCTCAAATCTCTCAAAGTGTTTGAGTCGTCACCATGGCATGTTTTGCCAATTCTTGTCCCTATACTAAAAGTGGCTATATCTGGAGCTTGGTAGGGATGAATGTGGCACACATTTGCAATTCATATGTTACGAAGTCAAAAACCCGATCCTATGAGAGACTTATGCAATGAACAAAGTGAAGAGAAAATTCTTGTGCACATGAATGGAATGGAGTGGCGAGGTGATAACTCCCATGAATTTGCTCTCTCTTAAGGATGAAACATGGCTACTTTTTTTTTTGAGCACTCTTACTCTTTTTCAAGAGTGGATGTTTTTTCTTTTTCTTGTAGCCATGTCTTCTACTCCTTTTTATTTTTTAGAGAGGCCTTCATTTGTATTGTATGGAGTTTCTTTTTTGCGGATGGGTAATCGATGGATGCAAATTATCAATGTGAGAAATTTTGCATGAATGGAGTGCACAAGAGTTTTCAATTCAAAAAGTTCATTCATGTCACTCAATTGGGTCACGGGTTTGACAAAGTTCAATGAAAAGCAAAGTGGCATATGCTTGTGGTTTTCAATGAATATATCATATGGCCTTGGTAGGTATATAAATATCCAATGAGAGATTTAGGCAAAGTCCAAGACTTCGAATAGTTACAAATGTCAAAATCAATTTCAAGCAAAAGGATGATTTCTAAAGAACTCATTTACCATATCACACTAGTCAAATACCTAGATGATGTGTTTTTCCTATTGAATTATGAGAATCATAAACAAGGTAATAAATTGAAATATAAAGTATTCAAAATTTCAGCTTAAGCAAATTCTTGACTACCAAATTTTATTTCAATTTGTTGAGTTAATTCATTTTAGATATGCAATGAAAAATATGAAATCAACTCAAACAGCAGGTTAGCGCATAAAAGTGGGGATAGGAAATCCAAACCGATTTTCTGGAGCAAAACGGAGTCGTACAAAGCAGAGAACAGGTCGGCCGACCAGGGGGTTCGGCCGACCTCCTGGTGGCTCTTCTGTGGCTCTGTTTTGTCAGGTCGTTTTGTTTATTCAGTCACGACGTGTTTTGATATGCAACGTTATTTTTTCACGTCGGGATTTCGTGACATGGGGACATGTTTTCCCCCACACTTGTTTCCTGAATTCTTTATTCAACAAAATAAACTAAAGGGGGAACTTTAACGGTGTTAGATGAACAGGTAAGTTCACTTTATTGAATCCTTTATTGAACTTTGTTGGCCACGACGAGGACAGGAGGAAGATGATGATTCAATGAGGTGTATAACTTTCCTCTTTGTTTCTGCCCTTTAAGTAGGCGGGGAACAACGCGTTTCACCGAGGATTTTGTGGAGGATATCAAGGAGGATCAACACGAGAAAACAAAACGCGAACGGTGTGAAGGGAGAGTCGACCGACCCTAGGGTTCGGCCGAACCCCTTCTGGCTCCGTTCGGGCCACATTTTCTCGGGTCGATTAAATGGGCCTTCTAGAAGAAGAATTGGATGGGCCCATTAGTTGGACATGGGAAATTTAAACAGAATTGAAAGAAATGGCATGGAAATCGATTAGATTTACCACGTCAAATTCTTTTTTTTTGTATCCTTCTGGGAATCGAGAAATAATTTGAGTCGGTGCCCATTCACTTTGAATAGTTGACGGTCATCACCTTGGAGTGTGATTGCTCCATGGGATGAAGTATCTACTACAGTGAAGGGTCCTTCCCATTTACTTCTAAGCTTCCCATGTCCAAAGAGTTTAACCCTAGAGTTAAGGAGTAAAACTTTATCTCCAAGTTGAACTCTTTCGGCGTAATCCTCCTATCGTACCATCATTTGGTTCTCTCTTTATAAATTCGGGCACAGTGGTACACCTTACCTCTCCATTCCTCCAACTCAGAGATTTGCTTCAATCGGTGATTTCCAACTTTGATAAGATTCATGTTCCACTGCTTGATGGCCCAATACGCTCTATGTTCCAATTCTACGGGAAGATGGCAAGTCTTCCCATAGACAAGTTGGAAAGGAGACATGCCGATAGGTGTCTTGTAGGCAGTACGATACGCCCACAATGCGTCGGGTAGCTTTTGCTTCCATCCTGTTCCCATTTCCAAGACAATCTTTTGCAGAATATTCTTAATTTGTTTATTAGATGTTTTTGCTTGACCACTTGTCTGTGGGTGGTATGGGGTAGCAATGTTATGCTGGACTCCAAGTTCCCTTAAAAAGTTCCGGAAGGTCTTATTTATGAAATGAGACCCTCCATCACTTATGAACATACGGGGAGTTCCAAAGCGTGGGAAAATGATCTCATGGAACATTTTCCTTGCTTGCTTGGAATCAACATTTTTGCATGGCAATGCTTCTACCCATTTTGACACTTAATCGACGGCGACCAGAATATACTCGCAATCATAAGACCTAGGAAAAGGTTCCATGAAATCGATACCCCATACATCAAATAATTCCACTTGGAGATTGTATGTTAGGGGCATCGCATTTCGAGCAGAGATTCCTCCATGCTTCTGGCATTTCTAGCATCTGCGAATGAATTCCTTGGTATCTTCATACATTGAAGGCCAATAGAATCCACTCTGCCGGATCTTTTCCTGAGTACGATAAACACCGTAATGAACACCATAGGGGCCAACATGGAATTTCTCTATAATTTTGGTGCCTTTGATTGATGGGACGCACCTTCTAAGAATGCCGTCGGCACATACTCGATTGAGGTAAGGGTCATCCCAAAGGTGTCTATGACTCTCATAAATGAGTTTCTTTTTGTTCTCCCCTGGTGGTACGTATCCCGTGACCATAAAGTTCATGATATCCGCATACCAAGGGTGAGAGTCTGTCACCTTGAGGAGCATATCATCTCGTAGGAAGTCATTGATAGGTATGTCCATGGTTTGTGTGACTTCCATACGTGAAAGATGATCTGCTACTGAATTCTCTACTCCTTTCTTATCTCTTATTTCCAGATCAAATTCTTGGAGTAGAAGAATCCATCGAATTAGCCTGGGTTTAGCATCCTTTTTGGTAAGCAGATATTTCAAAGCAGCATGGTCTGTGTAGACTATGACCTTTGCTCCAACCAAATAGGATCTAAACTTCTTGATAGCAAAAACTACTGCTAGGAGCTCTTCTCAGTTGTGGCATAATTAACTTGGGCTCCTGTTAGAGTTTTGCTAGCGTAGGATATTGCGTGATGCTTTTTATCCTTGGTTTGGCCTAAGACACCAACAACAAATTCACTGGCATCACACATGATTTCGAATGGCAGCGTCCAATTAGGAGGCTGGATAATTGGAGCTGAGATGAGTGCCTTTTTGAGAATATCAAATGATTTAAGGCATTCATCATCGAAATCAAAGGGAGCTTCTTTAGATAATAGGTTGGTGAGGGGTCTAGCGATTTTGGAGAAATCCTTGATAAATCATCGGTAGAACCCCGCATGACCTAAAAAGCTACGGATTCCCTTAACATTGATAGGAGGTGGAAGTTTTTCAATAACTTCAATTTTAGCCTTGTCCACCTCTATCCCTCTCTCGGACACCAAGTGTCCAAGAACGATGCCTTCCCGGACCATGAAATGGCACTTTTCCCAATTAAGCACAAGGTCCTTCTCCTGGCATCTTTGTAAGACCCTGTCTAAATTTTCTAGACAATGATCAAAAGTTTTTCGATAGACGGAGAAATCGTCCATGAAAACTTCCATGACATCCTCGATCATGTCTGAAAATATAGACATCATGCATCTTTGGAAAGAGAAAGGAGCGTTACACAATCCAAAGGACATACGCCGATAGGCATAGGTCCTGTAAGGACATGTGAACGTGGTCTTACTTTGATCATCGGGATGGATAAGGATTTGATGATATCCCGAATACCGATCAAGGAAACAGGAGTAGGAATGTTTTGCCAATCGCTTTAACATCTCATCGATGAAGGGCAATGGAAAATGGTCTTTCCTTGTTGCCTTGTTAAGTTTTCGGTAGTCAATGCACATCCTCCATCCCGTGACGGTCCGTTGAGAAATTAATTCATTCTTCTCATTTTGAATGACCGTGATACCTCCCTTCTTAGGCACTACATGAACTGGACTTACCCATTCACTATGAGGAACATGGTAAATAATCTCGGCATGCAGAAGTTTCAAGACTTCTTCCTTGACAACTTCCCTTGAGGGGACACTCTCAGGGTCAATAGGAATACGATGGGTGCATAACGCTGGACTAATTCCCTTGAGATTCTGAAGTTAATATCCAAAAACAGCTCTATACCTTTCTAACATGGCTATGAGTTTGAGCGTTTCATCATCTGAAAGCTTGTCACTTATGATGACATGGGCTTCCAAATCGCCATTTAGAAAGGCATAACGTAGGCCTGGAGGTAGAATCTTGAGCTCAACATGAGGTTTTGAGGAGGGCTCTTCTTTTGGCAATTCTATTTCCTCCTGAAATTCATCCTCCTCTTGGATGAAGTCTTCTTCTCCTTCAATTTCAGGGGGTTCTAAAAATTGAAGAGTCCTAACCTCCTCCATTGGCTCATCTTGGATGGGAGATTCTGTAGATGTGTTCTTTGAATGCAGAATAGGTATGGAGAAATTTCTCCCTCCAAGATTGATATTGAGGCTTCCTTCCAAAGGAACTTCCATGAGAAATTTCTCTATGGGAATCCCTATCATGATGTCGAAATCTTGGATTTCGAACACGTGAAAATCTAGGAGAGCCTCAACATCTTTGTGTCTAACAGACAGTTGTTGCAGAACCCCACATCCTTCAAGAATAGTTCCAAATGAATCTCGGAAGGATTTGCGTGTTGGTGCCAATGGAACATCGCCAAGAATGGCGAGAGCACAAGAATCGGAATTGAGATTTGCTCCAACAGTAGGGTTGTATAGGATTCTCATTGGTGTCCCTCTAATAGAACATAAAATGGTAGCCAAAGGTGAGGTCATCTGAAGAATTTAGGGTGAATTCTCGACTTCAGCTGTCCACTCTCTACTCAGGATAGAGGTCAACTCCTTCACCGTCTGACAGACGAACACCCCGTCAGGTGGTTCAGGTGGAGTTGGTGGCAACGAAGGTTTCCTATAGCAACAATACTTCGAGGTATTTCCATAATCTTCATAAAGCTCTTCCTCGAAGTAAAATGGAAACTGCGAGGGTTGAATTTCTTCTACCTTCATAGTTTCAGGTTCAGGAGAGGATTCCTCTGGCAAGGCTTGGGGTAAACAGGAAATGGGTTCATCCTTGTCCAGTAGTGTATCCTCCGTTCTTGACACGACTTCCTCTTGGGGAGACTCATTAAGACCCATAATGCAGGAAGAATTTTCTAGAATTCTTTCTAGAAGATCTTTACCTTCTTCTGGACTCTTATGGAGGAAAGATCCTCCAATCGTAATGTCAATATATAGGGAAGACTCTTTGTTTAATCCCATGAAGAAATGTTGCAAAAGTATTGGATCAGGGATTAACAAATCTGTCCCAGAATTTTTCAAAAGAGAAAATCTGTCCCAAGCTACACCTATGGATTCCTTTTCCATCTGCTAGAAGCATAGTACTTCCTTTCATAAGGAAACAATTCTGGCAATTGGAAAGAAAGCAAGACAAAACTTGTCTCGTAATTCACTCCAATCACCTTTTGTCTTCCCAACGTAGTGGTTGTACCATTGTTTGGATTTTTCCTTGAGGGAAAAAGGAAACAACTTCCATTTGAGAGTTTCCTGTGTCATACCTTTAATTAGAAGGCATGAACACAGTTGTTCGAACTCTCGTAGATGGTGGTAAGGGTTTTACAATCCGTTCCTGAGAAGGATTGTTCCCGAACCATGGCTATAAAGCCAGGGCGAAGTTCATAGCTGGTTGAACAAATAGGTTCTGCCAAAGGCGGTGGCTCACAGAACTTGCCCTTCGGAGCAGAATAAGAAAGAATAGTGGGTTGCTCCATTTATATGGTGGTGGTAAGGTAGGAATAAGAAAGGTAAGATGATAGATAAAGGGGATATGATACGAGGGTGATCTTGGTTAAAAGATTAACAGCAACCGTTCCCCGGCAACGGCCCCAGAAATGCTTGTTGGTATTTCTTAACACCACAGAGTTATCCGCAAGCGCACGGAAATACCGTTGTAGCACTTTCCCTTAAAAATAATTCCCAAGGGTATCGAATCCAAAGAACGTGTGTGCTAATCTTTCGAACTAGCTCACCCAAGGACACAAAGTTGTTTGGTAGGCAAGGAACAGAGAGGAATTCAAAGTATTGATCCTATTTCAAGGTAGTTTGCAATAGATGCTTGCTTCGGGCATGGGCTTACTCCTAGCAATACTAGGATGACTCCCGCCAAGAGCCAATGGCATAGCCGAACATGGAGGATTACAAAGGACAGATAGGGCTGTCACCACCTACTGCCTACCTCTTCAATCCGTGGGTCTACGAGAATCCACTGATGATTTATAACCTAAGCACCACGCTTACGTTCTAAATTACTACTCTAGTCGTTTCGAACACAAAGCTACAACTAGAGCCTCTAATGAATTAAAGCAGTGAATCCACAAGTAACTACTTGTGCAAACTACTATGAATAAAAGATCAAACTTGTATTGAATTCACAAAGGCTTACTCGATTGAGTAAAATCTTTGCAGGGGTACAAGTGTAGAAGAGGGACTTGACAAGCCCAAGCCTCCTTCTCCTAGACTCTTCACCACACTCTCCTTCTACTTTGGTAGCCTCTAGCACTATTCTCAACTTTTGGTGTGTGTGAGAAGTGAGGTGAGGGGGTCTATTTATAGGTGGAGAAGGGTCGGTTCCCGCCACAATTTACTTGCAAATCAGTCACCATTGACCTCAGGGAGCCGGGAGGATCCAACACGTGTCGTTTGACCGAGTTTGGCGCCAGGAAGAGGTCGGCTGACCAGGGGGTTCATCTGACCTAGTCAAGGCTCCCCTCGGGGAGTCCTTCCTCCAGGTGGCTTCCAGGTGGGCCCTCTTGATATATATGGGTGCAACACCAGTGGATCTCCTCGTATTCTTCTGTTTGTGGGCCATTTGATCCATGTGTTTCCACGTGTCATCGTCTGATTTGTTGAAATCCGTTTTCATGGTTTCATCCCTGCATGTTTTGGTATTTTGGGTAATAATTCACCTGCATACAAATAAACACCAACACTTGTGGAATTGGGTTAGTGTATAACCCTACCACTATGTTTTGTGTTTCTTTTATGCACATTATGAGGTGAATTAACGGTCAAAATGTGGTACTTAAGGACCGTCAACAGCGGTGATCGGTGATCTGATCGGTGTTGTCAGACACTCTAGGCTAATGGCTTAGACCATATGACGAGCTGCAACCGGTGAGGATTATCCGGACATGGAGATCAAACCGGTACGGTGGCCGCTGAAGGCATCGCGATGAGGGCGGCATCTTTGGCTTGTGATCAGACCAGCGGCTAGACATGGTGAAGGCTGGAGAGATCGTAGTGTGGGAACATCGTGCAAAGCGGTGTGACCGGTGTTGCATAAAGGCGGTGTCACGACACGCAAGTAGATTGTGTCGACGATACGAATGGCCATGGTGTGACATGCTCGTGCACAGAGATGCATGGGGATATGATGTTGCAGCAGGGTCGTTGATCGACAGAGTTATAGCAGCACACAGATGTCGATAAAACTGGATCACGCGTATTGTAGCTAGTTTTTTCAGAGTTTTGTCGATGAGTTGATCATGGTTGAATGATATCATCGTTTGGGCTGGCTAGTGATGTGGTGCGGGAATAGCAAAGTTCGATTTGCCGGTCCACACTTGGCAAGGTAGAGCCAGCAGGTTCTAAAACTAGGCGGTGCTGCAATCTCTTGCTGGTGATACGGTGGTGCGCAGGTCATCAGGAGTCCTGGAAGAGTCCAAAGCTGATATGCGGCAATGGTGTCCAAGCCAAGTATGATGCAACATGTGCATGGAAGCAGCATGTTGGCAAGTGAAGGCAAGTGGGTCCCATCATTAATTATTCCATCATGATCAAGGTGCATGAAACATGTTCGTGCTGCAGGCTGTTTTGTTTACGTGCGGACTAAGGAGGAATCGGGACCGAGCAAAGCACAGGAGTTGTATGAGTATCGCAGTCGGGATTTTTTACGACTCAATTTTTAGAAACTCCGTGCAGTGAAATAAATAGAGCCGGGAGGGGGGGAGAGAAAGACTACCAGGCTTTGGCAAGGCAAGTTCGAGTAGACAAGATCACTAGAAAATAAAATTTGGTCGTGGTGCTTGAGTTCAACAAATAAATTTGCAAGTGTCTTGGCAATCATAGATCAACGTCTTGGTGGATTTTTTTCACAAGGCAGACACATCAAATTACGCTCCGTACAAGGACAACAGGGCAAGCGGATCAGACAGTAGGACCGGCGACAAAAGATCGGTGAAACCGTGTGTTGGCGGGATGGCGCTCACGGGTACTGGATTTGATATGGTAAAATTTGATGGCAGCGGCAACTTTGGCTTGTGGCAGATAAGGGTGAAAGTTTTATTGGTGCAACAAAGTCTTTTATTCATTCTGAAGGCGAAAAGGCCGGTCAAGATGGAGGATGACGAGTAGGCCCTGTTGGGCACAACTTCTGCTGCAACTTCTTTATAAAAATAAGCTGAGGGTGTGCCAAACAGGAAAATTCTGTAACAGCTTATTAGTTCAGCCGCTTCTCAGAATGAACTAAAAGTAGGTCATAAGCAGAAGCTGCTTTCCACCAGCTTTTCAAATAAGCTGCTTTTGTAACAAGTTACAGCTGTGCCAAACAAGGCCGTAGGAGGAGAAACGGATGCAAGCAGCTGCAACCATACGGCTGTGTCTGTCTGACAATGTCATATACCATGTCATCGGGTTGACTACACCGAAGCAAATCTGGGATAAGCTAGAAAATCAGTTCATATAAAAGACTTTGACGACCAAGCTGTCTTTGAAGAAAAAATTATATCGACTGAAGATGCAGAAGATGTAGGAAGGGTCTGATCTTGTAGAGCACATAAATATCTTCAATCAAAGGGTCACAGATCTAGGTCAGCTAGAAGTGAAAATTGATGATGAAGACAAGGCAATAACTATTTTTATGCTCGTTACCACCATCTTATGAGCAAACGGTCACGACTTTGAAATTCGGCAAGGATTCCATCAAAATTGAGGATGTTACTACAGCGTTACTAGCTCAATACCAAAGGAGGAAGAACAATGCAGTGGACGAATCTCAAGCTGAAGGTTTGCTAGTTAGGGGTGAGAATGCGAAGGAGAAGTTGGAGGCTAAGAGCAAGAAGAAGAAAAAGGTGCAGTGCTATGTCTGCAAGGAGTGAGGACATATTAAAAAGGATTGTCTAGTAAAAGTGAAGAGTTTAAGTGCTAATGTGGTAACTCCTAAGAGTGACTCGGATAGCGATGGTAATGTTCTCTCAGTGGGTATCAAAATACAGTCGACTGAAGCATGGATGTTAGATTTGACAAGCTCTTTTCCTGCGACGCACAAAAGGGAGTAGTGCTCTTTGTACAAGTCAGGTGACTTTGTCAAATCTTATTTAGAAGATGGTAGGGGACACCCTGTTATTAGAATAGGCGAGATCAAGATCAAGACACAAGACGAAGGTGTGCACGTGCTTCGAGGTGTTAAGCATGTACCAAAGCTGCAAATGAATCTAATTTCGCTTGGGGCTCTACATCGTGAAGGTATGTTGTTCCGAGCTAAGCCAGATGGAAAGACAATGAAAGCCATGAATGGAGATGAGACTGTGATGATAGGAGAAAGAGAGGCATCAAATTTGTACATGTTAAAAGGGTGTTTTGCTGCAAGTGGAGTCATGGAAGATGGAGCTGCGGAGATAGCAGTGTTCTTTTTGCACGGCAAGTCTAAGGCGTTGGGCTCGTCGGGTAGCTCTCCGTCAGCTAAAGTCAACAACTGAAGTCCGGGTACACAGGGGCTCGCGCATGACGACTTCAAGGTGGTGTAATATTCGCCAAGGTGGAGTTTGTTGGATATGTGTCAAATACTGTGTACAAGTTGGTTACAGTTAGAATTTTGAGTTGTATTAGCAGTGGGGTGTAGAGTTTGTTCTGGACTCTTTAACTGGCTTCCTCATAAATATGAGGGGAGGGACGCTGTTGTAACAAAGAAAACGACAACATATTGGGGAGGAGCGCCCGTACTCATGCTCCGAGGATGTAGGCTTTGGCTGAAGCTCGTTAACAAATATCGTGCCTCACATGTCGACCGTGATCTTGCATCAATGCCTCAAGAGATCCCCATCGCTTCCGTGTGCTTATTTTCTAACAATGTCAATTTCATGAGTTTTCAATTTAGAATATAGCACATCTAAAGTAAGTGTACTCATGACAATATATTCACGAATAGATGTAACTTTCATCTCCCAAATGACATGTCTAATGCACTTAACAATTGCCTAGCATTTTCAGCCTCTAAAAAAGTGCATATATTCTTTCCTGAACATATCTTGTCTTACCTCCTTGATCGTGTTGGAGCCTTCGTGGTAGTCACATAGTGCTTTCCACACGTCATATGCAGATCGGAGGTGAGCAACATGGTCGAAGTCGCTTTGAGTCAATCCTTGTATGATCAAGTTCCGCACCTTATTGTTGTTATCGACGTCTCTCATGTTTGCAGCTGTGACTTGATCATTTGGTGGCATGTCTAAGGGCTTGTACACCTTTTCCTATATGGCAAAGCCTTGCGCCTGTATGTAAGCCTACATACATGCCTTCCAGACCTGAAAATAAATGCCATTGACACACAAGGTTTTGTGGAGTATTTCTCCATGATGATTAGTCAAGACACGTGCAAATCACAAAGATTAGAGCACCGTGGCTCCGATACCAATTGTAGGATCAAAGAGCACGTGAAAATCTACTAAGGGGGGTGAATTGTAGATTTAAAACTTTTTTCTCGGAAGCAACAAAAACCCCCCCATAGAAAATTAATCTGATAGAGAAACCTTGTTTGCGAGTGTTTCCAACGTGTTCAAAATGTGAAAAATCAGTGTAGATCATAGAGAATCAAGTCAAAGAACCTATGCAATAAGAATTACGTGAAAACACTAAGTAAAACTCGAGGTATGATCAAAACACTAGACAAAGGTCAATCCATTCTACAAGAGTTAAAAAACAGATCAGCACTACAAAGAAACTCATGTATATAAAAAATAAAAAATCCAATGATCGTAAAATTTTTACATATGATAGATAATAAAATTGTGAAGACAACAAAAAAGAATCACGCCAATTGGATCTGTGAAACGTGAGTTATGATCGAAATACCGAAGCAACATCGGTCTGTCCAAAAACTCGGCGAGAAAAACATGTCTGAAACAAGTTGAACGAACAAAGTACATAAGCTCCTCTAAAACTAGTATATTTATTCAATAGAACACAAGAGGAACTGCTCAAAGTCGTCTCCCATGAGCTCTAGCCTCCCTTGCTTATATAACCAGCTCTCAGTCTAAATCAATCCTAAAAAGGACTCTAATCCTACTCAGTTTCAACGAAACTTTCTATAACTACTCAAGACTCTTCGATACTCAGATAGAAGACATTTTAAGACTTCCAAACACCTTAGGAACATCCTAAAAATTAAAAAAACAACTCAACTTTGTGAACCGCACGAAATCTAACCAAAACTAACTCAAAACCTTCCATAAACAAACCATAATCACCTCAACCGCAACCTGAGGCATAAACCAGCCAGTTGGACCTTTCCGGCCACATCTTCATGTCCATATCTCATAACCATGCCTTAGAACAAAGTAGACATGTCCATGCACCCTTGCACACGTGCAACAACTTTCCAATGACGTCCACGATACCTTCATGTACATTGTTCTTTACCCAAACATGCTGCGTGACCTCCCGATCAACTCAACCACAATTCCTTCCGAACTTGGTTGTTGAACCTCATATTCTACCTAGGACTAGTTCAATGGATCCTGTCACTAGCCATGTTTTGACCTCAGGCAACACCTGCACATAAACAAACAACCAATCTTTCCGAGCCCAAGTCCTCGACTTGACTCTCGTTAGACCGAAAATCACAACACCTTACGTGAGAACCTCACATAAGCATGTTGCAAACCATAACAATGTTCAACCACCATAATAACCCATTAAAAATAAAAATTTAGTAAGAGAATACTAAGAAAACATTCCATAAGCACAAAAGCAAGTTTGAAACATTGCAAGTTAAAAACAGATCCACCGCACAATTATTTCAGCAAATAAAATTATCAAATAGATCAAAAATGGTGCTGCAATGTAAAGGAAAAAGATAGGACATTCCAATCCCAAACTCATGTGGAAATCACGTGTCGTAAAGTTTGGACAGTCCAAACCAAGTAAAAAGTAAATGTTACTCCCGAAGACACTCCCACCACATCGACTCACGTGCAGCTCATGTGAGTGAAAGTTCGGACAACCCAAAGCGTGAAACACGTGCAACTCACGTGAGAAAAGTTCTAATAATCCGAAACCATCAAGGGTAACTTTACTTCCAAAAACTGATTGAAAAGTTCAGACAGTCCAAAACCGTCGAAGGTAACGTTACTCCCAAAATGCACTGAGACAAGTTCGAACATTGTGTATCAGGGTGTATTAGTGTAAGCTCAATACATTGAATGCAAACCTTCACTTTTATTTTAATTGCCATTGTATTTAGCACACATAGGTCTCACAGCGACAATAGCCAAGGTAAAGTCCTTGGTGTCGGTAAAATTGCAATCTCTCCTCAACACTCCATTTCACATGTTTTGCATGTTGACTCTCTTGATTACAACCTATTGTCCATATCTCAATTGTGCCCAAAGGGTTATAACTGTTTATTCACTAATGAGGGTGTGGCAGTCTCTAGAAGAAGTGGCAACTCAATTGCCTTCAAGGGTGTGTTAAAAGGGCAAGCTCTACCTTGTGGATTTCAACAAAAGTAAAGACCAACTTAACACATTCTTGATTGCAAAAACTAACATGGTGTGGCTTTGACATAGAAGGCTAGCTCATGTTGGCATGAGGAACTTGCAAAACTTCTAAAAGGCGATCTCATCCATGGACTAAAGAATGTTGTGTTTGAAAAAGATAGGCCATGTAGCGCGTGTCAAGCCGAGAAGAAAGTTGGAGCCTCCCATACTGCCAAGAATGTGATGACGACATCGACACCACTATAGATGCTCCACATGGACCTCTTCGGTCCCATTGCCTATATAAGCATTATCGGTAACAAATATGGCCTAGTCATTGTTGATGATTTTTCTTGCTTCACTTAGATGTTTTTCTTGCATGACAAAGGTGAAACACAAGGTGTCCTCAAGAGATTCTTGAGAAGAGCTCAAAACGAGTTCTTCTTGAGAGTCGGGAAGATAAGAAGTGACAATGGCACCAAATTCAAGAACACTCAAGTAGAAGAGTACTTGAACGAGGAGGGCATTAAGCATGAGTTTTCGGCACCCTACTCCCCTGAACAAAATGGGGTGGATGAAGGGAAGAACCATACACTCATAGAGATGTCAAGAACCATGCTTGATGAGTACAAGACTTCTGATAGGTTTTGGGCGGAAGCGGTCTACACCGCTTGTCATGCCACAAATCGCCTCTACCTCCATCGTCTATTGAAGAAAACTGCGTATGAGCTTCTCACCAGTAACAAACCCAACATCTCATACTTTTTAGTTTTTAGTAGTAAATGATATATTATCAACAAGAAACCTAGGACTTTGAAGTTTGCATCGAAATCCGATGAAGGATTCTTGCTTGGCTATGACTCCAACACCTACACCTATCGTGTCTTCAACAAAACCTCCGGGTGTGTTGAAATAACACATGACGTGGTGTTTGATGAGACCAATGGCTCCCAAGTGGAGCAAGTTGATTAATGTGTGCTATATGACGAGGATGAACCAAGAGTTGCATTAAAGAGTATGACACTTGGTGACATTCACCCACAAGAAGAACCAAGTCCAAGTGATCCATCCCCATCACAATCTGAACCTCAAGCACAAGAACAAGAACAACCCTCTGAGGATCAAGACCACCAAGTGCAAGAAGAAGCAAATAAAGATGGTGGCATTGATCAATGGGAGATGAAGGAAAATATGATGATGAAGTTGATTCAATACAACAAGTGCCACACCCACGAGTTCATCAAATCATTCAACGGGATCATCCCATTGACAACATACTTGGAGATATCTCCAAGGGGGTAACAACTCAATATCGTATGGTCAATTTTTGTGCACATTATTCCTTTGTGTCTTCTTTGGAACCATACAAGGTAGAAGACGCACTACAAAATTTGGATTGGGTGATGGCGATGCAAGAAGAGTTGAACAACTTCAAGAGGAATCAAGTATGGGAACTTGTAATGATAAGCAATGCCAATGTGGTAGGCACCAAGTGGGTGTTTCTAAACAAGCAAGATGAGAACAGGGTGGTAAGAAGGAACAAGGCACGGCTTATTGCAAAGTATATGCACAAGTCAAAGGTTTGGACTTTGATGAAACTTTTGCTCTTGTAGCTAGACTTTAATCTATTCGCATTCTATTAGCCTATGCTACTCACCATGACTTTAAGTTGTATCAAATGGACATCAAAAGTGCCTTCCTCAATGGTCCAATCAAGGAGGAGGTGTATGTAGAACAACTCCCCGGTTTCAAGGATGATAAGTATCCTAACCATGTCTTTAAGTTACATGAAGAACTTTATGGCCTCAAACAAGCTTCTAGAGCTTGGTATGGGTGCCTTATAGATTTTCTCATTAAGAATGGTTTAAAATCGGAAAAGTTGATTATACTCTCGTTACTAAGCATGTTGACAATGATCTATTTGTATGCCAAATTTATGTCGACGACATAATATTTGGCTCCACTAACAAATCTTATTGCAATGAGTTTAGCAAACTTATGACCGATAGGTTTGAGATGTCAATGATGGGAGAATTGAAGTTCTTCCTTGGATTCCAAGTGAAGCAGCTCAAGGAGGGCACCTTCATATGTCAAATGAAGTACACTCAAGATCTTCTCAAAAAGTTTGACACTGTCTGTACCCTACGTACCAGGTACCCCATCTTACCGCAAGAAAAGCTGAGGAGTTCCCCCATTCAAGTTGAAGAACTCCGAAGGCCACACGTGTTGCACATTACTGGACACGCCTTCCTCGTTCGGAGAGCTCTAACACTAACACGTGTATCATAAGTACAGACCTAACACCTGTCATAGGGAAGCTCCAGACTTGCCACGTGTCCAGTGACCCCAGACCTAACCCCAAGTAGAGGGAAGCTCCAGTGCTACTACGTGTATAGTGGCTCCGGACCTGCCTCCCCATGATGGGAAGCTCCGGAGCCACCACTAATTTCTACAGGTCCGTACTAGTCCGATAATATCCGGACTAGTCCGATAACCCCTCTGTTCAAAATCAGACAAGTCCTCCCAGTGCGGACATGTCTACATAGTCCGAGTATGCACAGACCGGACTAGTCCGATATCACCATGGACTAGTCCGATATCTTTCTGACTAAATCGGACTAGTCCTCCCCAGTGCGGACGAGTCCTCTACACTTCAAAGATTTGCACAAAATCGGACAAGTCCGAAATCACCACGGACTAGTCTGATAATCTCTCTAACTAGAATCAGACAAGCCCTCTAAATGCAGACTTATCCCAATTCACTAAGAAGATCACCATAGTCGGACCTATGTGAAAATAACAGGACTAGTCCAAACTTTTCCAGAGCCTAAATTGGACTAGTCCGCCTTAAGCCGGACAAGTCCAATTTTCCTGAGAACTTAGGGTTTCCTACACGCCGCACACCGGACTAGTCCGGACTCCACCACGTACTAGTCCGGACCCTCGAAACCCTAACGGTAACTTTTGGAAACACCATATAATTAGATGTGCGCGGCCCTACTTTCAATTCTCTCGACCCCCAACGCTGTCACACCCTCCAAGTGCTTAGAAAACACATCTCTCCACGCAATCCAACGCAAGAAAGATCAAATCCTTGAGGATTCATCTTGGATCAAAGGAGAGACACGATTCACACGTTTGAGCTCTTGGGTTTGATCTCTAACACACTCCTGTTGTTTCATTGTTGATCTTAAAGTTTGTTCTTGGTGGTGTTTGATTTGTATTCTTGGGGAGCCCTCAACTTGTGAGAAGGCCCCTTGAACTTGGTGATTACCCTTTGTGATAGTGGAAGAGAATAGGCCTTCGTGGTGATTCGACGAGGTTAGGGTCAGTGAAGACCCGATCCTTTCGTGGGCTCCTCAACGTGGATGTAGGTTGCCTTTGTGGGAACTGAACCACGAGATAAACTCTTGTGTCAAACTTGTTCTTAATTTTCATATTACATTCTAGGGTTTTGTCAATCATGCATAACCTACATTAAAACTTTGAAACAAGAATTGGTTTGCATTATACTTAGCTTCATTGACTCAATACTTGCAAGTTACATACTATATTCTGCTGCGTACAATGCCTGTATTGAAATCATTGATCGAATTTGATCAATCTAGTCTGCACGCACCGGACTAGTCCGCAGTCTACCGGACTAGTCTGATATCTCGGGATTTGATCAGTCTGTTAAGTGTTGCAGGTTCTGACTAACTTTCAAAAAGGCCTACTCACCCCCCTCTAGGCCACATTCAATTGGTATCAGAGCAGGACTCTTCGCAAGAGACTAATCGCTCGAAGAGAACATGTCAGACATGAAGGATGTGCACAAGAGACTCAACCAAGACAAGGTTGAAGATGACAAAGCTCAAAAATTGGAGAAACTCCTCGATGCCATTCAGGACTTCGAGTATGACGATGAGGAGACGCTTGGACTTAAGGCGCTCCTAAGGAAGAAAGCCCTCTCCAAAGGGAAAGTGAAGATCGAGGACAAGAAGGGAGCAGTCACACCGACTACTCCCGATATCCTTTCAACTACGATCGATTAAATTCTAATAATAACCATTATTTGTCTATTCCCCTAGGAAAATCACCACATTTTGACATCAATGATTACTCAATGTGGAGGCAAAACATGAAAAATGCAGTTAATCTCACTCAATCCCAGTTTATGGCATATTGTGTGTACATGAATAGATATCCCGGATGACGATGAAGAGCTTACACCAAGTCAAGAGCAAGAAATTCATCGGAATGCTCAAGCTGCAGCAGTCATTACATCCTCTCTAAGTCGGGACGAGTTCACCAAGGAGGATGGGCTCGAGATTGTGAAAGAAATCTAGGATACATTACAAACTGCACATGAAGGCGATCATCATGTGCGAGAAGCGAAGATTGAAATGATCGAAGGCGAATTGGGAAGATTCGCCATAGAAGAAGATGAGTCGCGACAAGACATGTACAACCAGTTAAAGACGCTCATCAAAAAGGTTCGAGCATACGGAAGCAAGAAGTGGAACGATCATGAGGTGGTGAAGCTCATCCTTAGATCTTTCATGCCTCGCAACGTCACCTTGTGCTCGATGATTAGAGAAAGCCCCGGGTACAAGAAAATGACCCCAGATGAGCTGCTTGGGAAAATCATCAATTTCAAGATGATGGAAAAGCAAGAAAATCATGTTAAGGAGATTGCCGATCTCACCTCGGCAAAGAAGAAAGGGGTTGCCCTATAGTCCACTTGCAAACCCTTGTCAAAAGAAGATCGAGAAGCTCAACAAAAAGAGGACATCGATGATGAGAGCAGGGACATAGGTGAGGAAGACATGATGCTATTTATGAAGACATTCAAGAGAATGATGAAGAGAAGACAAGGGGGTAAATCTAGTGAAGGAGAACTCAAAGAAAAATCAAGACCGAAGTTGAGGCGGGCGTTCTATAACTGTGGTGAATATGACAACTTTATAGTTGATTGCCCATATGAAGGTAACAAGAAGAAAACCAAGGAAACTAAGTCTCAGCCTAAGAAATTCTTCAAGAAGAAGAAGCAAGCTCGACAAGCGCATCTAGGAAAGGAGTGGGACTCAAATGATGAGTCCTCATCCGAAGAGGAAGAGGAGATGGCTAGCATAGCCATTGAGAAGACATCCATGAAGTCCACCCTCTTCCCAACTCTCGGCACATGGAAGGGCAACGACACTTGCCTCATGGCAAAGGAAGGTAAACGAAAGGTAACAACCAAATCCACTTCCTTGCATTCCTATTCTAGTGATAGTGAAGTCGCTAGTGATAATAAGACATGCTCATTGGCTTAGATAAGAAAACAGCTGCGAAAATAAAATTTCTACTTGATAAACTTGTTGAGAAGGAGAAGTTGATCAACCATTAAGAAGATATGATTATCTACCAAAAGGAGGAATATCTTGAACTTGACAAGCTTCTCGAACTTGAAAAGGAGTGATGCAAGTCACTGGAGCTTGAGTTAGCCTCAAGCAAAGAAGCTTGCTTAAAGTTAAGCGACTCAAATACTACCATCAAGGACTAACTTGCTAACCTATCCAAGGTTAACAAGATCCTTGAGGTACAAGTTGAGTCACTTAAACAATGTGACCCCTCATCCTCTTCAAGCTCACCTTCTCAACCCCTTAAAACTGAAGCTACTATTACTTGTTCATGCGCTAAAATTGACACTAGCTTGAAAGACAGGTAAACCTCTGCCAAGGACAAGCATCCTTCCCAAAGTGGCATATTTGACAAGGAGAAGATCAAATATGCACGTAGTGCATAGTTGGCCACAGGACCTCCTAATGTCAAATATGGCATTGTGTATTCTTATGGTGAAAAGCAATATGCTAGAAACGATAAGAATAACAAGGAGCGCATTGCCTTTGTGAAGGGAAACTCCTCTCAAGCTAGAAAGACTAATAATGTTAATAATTCCAAGATAGTTAACACATATAAACACCGGACTAGTCCGGTCCCTGTTCGTACAAGTCCGGTCCTCCGGACAAGTCCGATCTCCCGTACTAGTTCTGTTCATGAACAACAACAATTGTTATTTAGAACTTTCGATGCATCATATGTACTTATGAAATTTTTTGTAATGTTTATGCTCATTATGTTGGGCCACGCCATGGGAACACCAAGTCTCATGTGTGGGTGCCCAAAGCTCTTGTAACTAACCTCAAAGGACCCAAGCAAGCTTGGGTACCTAAAACCAAGGCATGATTTATTTTGCAGGCCTATTCCTCCGGTGGATCAAAATGGGTGCTAGATAGTGGTTGCACCAACCATATGATAGGAGAAAGAAGGATGTTCGTTGAGTATGAAGAAAATGAGGATCCAAGCGAGGGCATCTATTTTGGAGACAATAGTCAAGGAAAGGTGCTTGGTACCTGATAGAGAAGGGTTAAGCCCGATCTTCCGAAAGGTATGTCGATTGGGGTGGAGAACTCGACGTTGATGATCCGCGGCACTCGAGCGGTTCGAGTACCCCTGCAATCACTACACCACAGCTCCGTTGGTTATCAACCGTGCTGCACACGCTTGATCTCGCCAAGAAGGCTAATCCCTGCAAGTGCAGCCGAGAACACAAGCAAGAACAAGGTAGATGCAATCTGAATTGCTAAGTTGGGGTCTCACAAACCGAGGAACGGTGAAACTGTGTATAATAGATTAATCTATGCAAAACTCAATTGTTCATGGCGGCTACTATGGAGTATATATAGGTGGTAGGACGTCCAAAGGGGTGTTGGGGTCGTGACCTAACCCTAAGATACGAAAATAATGGACTTAGACTTGATACAAGGCCCAATGGCCCAATACGGTGGCGCAGTACCCTGACAGATTCTGAACTCGAAATTGTTTCGACCATTGCCGTCGACTCCAAAGGAATTTTGATATGGGACCAGCTCCATTGGAAGTTTTATCCTCTCCCCTTTCCTTGCATATGTAGAACGTCCAAAATGGAGTTCGTATGCATCCTGGGCGTCCGTTTTAGTGCGTACTGCTCCTGGAATCCGAGTTGGACATGATTTTGAGTTGGGGTCGGTTTCCATCCTCTTTGAACGTATCCTCTGGTCCTCCACGCCCCTAAATATTCCTCCAATTACTCCTTTAACTTCTCTATGTATCCTAATAACAATTAAGTCATTAGGTAGCAATCTATTCTCAAAAATATATAAGGAAACATATAAGAACGAGCTCACCTCTGAAATTAATTGGTGTGTGTGAATCATATTGATTCCATCTTGTATGTTGAATGGAGTGTTGTGTATATGCATAGGAGTGATGTCCTCATTATCCTCCCCTTCTTGAATTGGAGTCGTCCTCGACTCAAGTTCATCTTCTCCCATGTGTGGGTCCATATGTGCAACGCCATCAAATCCTCTTGTGTGCATCAAAGGAGGAGGCCAAGGTGGTGGACGACATAGTTTACCATCTCCATGTTCTTCATCAAATACGCATGCACATTGACTCGAGCCAGGATCCCAAACAAATAAACATCGTCCCATGCTTGTATGTGCAATGACAATGTGCTTGATCTCATCATTCTCCCCTCCTTGATGACAAGCCGTCCCCAGCTTGCTCGTATGTCCAGCAAAGAGGCTTTTGGGGATAGAATGAGCGTTGTCCATATTGCACAACCGCAGTGAATAATTCTTTTGTTGTCCCTGCTGCAAGGAAAAAATACTAGAAAAACTTGACAAGACATTATTAGCGTTAGTACATTCATTTACTTGACCATGTTATTTCAGCACAAAAGGAGCTTTCTCATTTGAACATATGTAAACTTTATGCACTATAAACATACCACTATGTTCATATTTTCCTACAGCATAAAAAATATTTCTATTTAACAAAGGCAATTCAGATTGGAAAAATATTTTCTTCTTTACGATATCAAGATTACAAAGAGTGTCAAATTCAATATAACCCAAAGTATTTAGAGAAGACAACAATTTCAGTTCATCATTTTCACAAGTAATTGGAATCAAATTCTTAATTTCAGCACAAGTGGGTAATAAAGTATCAAATTCATTTGATTGTTCTAGCATAGGTACAATATAATTATTAGCACACAACTCTTTCTTGGTGCAACGATCAGCAGGAAAATCAACATGTGACAATGGTGTATAAATAAACGATTCTAATAGTTGCTCCTCGAAAATAGCATGATCGGTGGAAAAATTCAGAACATCCAAAAACTTCTCACCTTCTGTATTTGTATAACGTTTTGCCTTACCATTTTCAGTAGTGATTTCAAGTGCATTATGAGTTGACCCATCTAAAATTTCACAAGTGTTGTCGAAAGCCTCGTTCTGTTGCATCATCTACATTATTTTCTATATTGTCCTACAAAATGTTAGACACAAAAGGAGGTACAACAAGAAATTTCTCTTCAAATTGATGCACTTCACCTTTGCAATTAGATACATTCATAAAAGTTTCTCGCATACAAATTTTCATATTCTTCCACGTTCGAGGTTTTTCTAAATCATTTAAATTGTTCCACCAAGTTAATGCCCAACCTACTAATGCACTTGCAACATTTCTAATCTTTCTCCTCTCACACATATGACATTGTCCAAAAATTTTATCCAACTCTATTTCCCAAGCAATATATTCATCGTAACTAAAACTATCATAAGAAGGAAGAGATGGGAGAATGTAATTACTTCTTATGGAAGGTGTTCTAAAGGTGGTCTGAATGTCATGTGAATCCTTGGTTGATGTTTTATTCTTAGTGAGCAACTCCATCGCCGTCTTCATCATGTCAATTATCTCAGCATATAATGCATGATTATTGCTTTTACCTGACATTATTAGTAGCAAACAAAAGACAACAAAAAATATGTCATCCCTATGAACTACAAAGTATAATGGTAAAGTGGAAGTGGAATCACACACTCTCAAACGTCTTACCACACTCTTACAAGTGTTCTTACCGACACTGCAGGTGGCAAACGGTGGACGGTATGAAGAAACCAATGAAGCATGGGATGATTGCAAATATGTATCGATTCTGCTCAAGAGTAAGGTGTAGCTTGGATGGCACTTTATATGTAGCAAGGATTAGAAACAATGAAATCAGATAGTAAAGTTGAATAAGTGTCCAAGTTACTTGTCAAATTTGCTGGCCTAAATGTGTTCCTAGTAGTTCAAGCAAGCAAGACATGAGACAAAACTAGATGACACAAAGGATGCAAGCACTTCTGTTTTTTATGTTCTTTGTTCTCCTTTTTTTTGTGCGGATTTTGTATCTTATTTTGCACTTGCCTTTTTTTTTGTCTTCCTTTTCTCGGAATGTGCTGCAAAAGAAGAACACAATAGAAAGCAATCAAAGATATCTCATGTGTCTGTGGCAGATTTTCTGCTCAATCTTCCAAGGACAAATAAGCATACTTAGAGGCTCCAAATAGAAAAACTTACAACAGAAATATCGTAGATATATCTCTCCTCTTTAATTTAAAAATATGGATGATCTATTTTGGACAAGAATAATAGGAGATATTACCCTCGAAACACAGACTGTTCAGAACTTCTAGGTCGAGAACAGATTCAGATCTAATTCCCTTTTGGCCACGATAACTCCGTTTTCTGTGAAAACTATGAATACAAAAGTTGTAGAAAGATTCTTAAGCTTTCCAGAAAGTACAAAAAGTCCAAAATCCGAGTTTGTATGAGCGAGATATGATGAAAATACTGAGCTAGACAGAGATGAATCTAATCTGGACTTGATGACGTGATTCAAAAGGTTGAATCAACACAATGCAAAACTCAAACTAAGACCAAAAACACTTTCTAAACCAGCAATATGACTTAACCACGGACACAAACTTACTAAAACCAAACTGAATAACAAAGTTGTAAAAGCTCAATGGTGGTTCGGACAAAGTGATGAATAAATCTACGAAACTACAAGTTTTTTTGTGGATTTTTTGTGTACTATAGGTATGAAAAACAAAACTAATGTAATGGATAGATGAATTAGCTAACGGGCAACCTGAAAATATGATACCAAATGATAGATAAGGGTTAGGCCCGATCTTCCGAAAGGTAATGGATAAGTCGATTTATGGAGATCTCGACGTTGATGATCCGAGGCTCTCGAGTAGAACACGAAAAAACCCTGCAATCACTACACTACTGCTCCGTTGGTTATCAACCGTGCTGCACACGCTTGACCTTGCCAAGAAGGCTAATCTCTGCAAGTGCAACTGAGAACACAAGCAAGAACATAGAAGACACGATCTGAAATCGCAAAGTTGGGGTTTCACAAACCATAGAACGGCAATATTATTAATCTAAGCAAAACCCAATTGTTCATGGCAGCTAATATGGAGTATATATAGGTGAGAGGACGTCCAAGTGGGTGTTGGGGTCGTGACCTAACCCTAAGATACGAAAATAATGGACTTAGACTTGATACAAGACCCAATGGCCCAATACGGTGGCGCAGCACCCTGACAGATTCTGAACTCGAATTTGTTTTGACGATTGCCGTCGACTCCGAAGGAATTTTGATATGGGACCAGATCCATTGGAAATTTTATTCTCTCCCCATTCTGTTCATATGTAGAACGTCCAAAACGAAGTTCGTATGCGTTCTGGGTGTCCGTTCTAGTGCGTACTGCTCCTAGACCCCGAGTTGGACACGATTTTGAGTTGGGGTCGGTTTCCATCCTATTTGAACGTATCCTATGGTCCTCCACGCCCCTAAATCTTCCTCCAATTACTCCTTGAACTTCTCTATGGATCCTAATAACAATTAAGTCATTAGATGGCAATCTATTCTCAAAAATATATAAGAAAACATATAAGAACGAGCTCACCTCTAAAATTAATTGGTGTGTGCGAATCATATTGATTGAATCTTGTATGCTGAATGGAGTGTTGTGTATATGCATAGGAGTGACGCCATCAAATCCTCTTGTGAGGAGGCCAAGGTGGTGGACGACATAGTGCACTATCTCCATGTTCTTCATCAAATATGCATGCACATTGACTTGAGCCAGGATCCCAAACAAATAAACATCGTCCCATGCTTGTATGTGCAATGACAATGTGCTTGATCTCATCAGTATCGGTAAAATTGCTATATTGTCTCAACATACTCTTTCTCATGTGTTACATGTCAATTCCTTAGATTATAACCTGCTGTCCATATCTCAATTATGTGACAAAGGTTATAATTGCTTGTTCAATAATGAGGGTGTGACCGTCTCTAGAAGGGGTGATGGTTCCATTGCATTCAAGGGTGTGTTAAAGGGAAAGCTTTACCTTGTTGACTTCAACAAAGATAAAGTTGAACTTGACACATGCTTGATTGCAAAGACCAACATGGGTTGGCTCTGGCATAGACGGCTGGCGCATGTTGGTACGAGGAATCTTTAAAAACTCCTCAAGGGCGATCACATCCGAGGTTTGAAGGATGTTGTTTTTGAGAAAGACAGACCTTGTAGCACGTGCCAAGTCGGGAAGCAAGTAGGAGCACCTCATCCCACGAAGAACGTCATGACTACCACAAGACCGCTCGAGTTACTTCACATGGACCTTTTCGGTCCAATTGCTTACATAAGCATTGGTGGTAACAATTATGGATTAGTAATTGTTGATGACTTTTCGTGCTTCACATGGCTTTTCTTTTTACATGATAAGACAGAGACTCAAGGAACCCTGAAAAATTTCTTCAAGCATGCTCAAAATGAGTTCTCATTGAAGATCAAGAACATTCGAAGCGACAACGGCACGGAGTTCAAGAACACTCAAGTTGAAGAGTACTTAGACGAAGAAGGGATAAAGCATGAGTTTTCAGCACCTTATTCCCTTCAACAAAATGGAGTTGCCGAAAGGAAGAACTGAACCCTCATAGAAATGGCGAGAACAATGCTCGATGAATACAAGACCTCGGATCGGTTTTGGGCGGAAGCGGTTAACACCGCTTGCCACGCCATAGATCGACTCTATCTTCATCGACTACTCAAGAAGACATCCTATGAGCTACTCACCGGTAACAAGCCAAATATTTCTTATTTTCGAGTTTTCGGTTCTAAATGCTATATTTTGAACAAGAAGCCGAGGACTTCAAAGTTCGCCTCGAAGTCTGATGAAGGTTTCTTGCTTGGCTATGATCTGAACTCCTACGCCTATCGTGTCTTCAACAAGACCTGCAGACTTGTTGATGTAGCATGTGACGTAGTGTTCGATGAAAATAACGGCTCTCAAAAGGAGCAAGTTGATCCATGTGTGATAGATAGAGAAGAAGCTCCTTGTAAAGCATTGAGAAGAATGGCGTTGGGCGATGTTCGACCACGAGAGCCACCTCTACATGTGCATGAGGAAGATGAAACACAAGTGGAGGCCAATGATCAAGGGGGAGCTTCCACACAAGACCAACCTCAAGAAGACGAAGATGATCAACAAGTCGATGAGGGCAACCATCTAGGGGGAGAAGAAGAAGATCATGAAGATACAAGACCGCAAGTGCCAAACCAGAGAGTACACCAATGCATCCAAAGGAATCACCCAATCGACAACATCATCGGTGACATCCAAAAGGGAGTAACAACTAGACCTCGCGTAGCTAATTTCTGTGAGCATTACTATTTTGTGTCCTTTTTGGAACCACACAGGATTGAGGATGCATTGAAAGATCCGGACTGGGTGGTGGCGATGCAAGAAGAACTGAACAACTTCAAATGGAACGAGGTGTGGGAACTCGTCGAAAGACCCAACGCGAACGTCGTCGGCACCAAATGGGTCTTCAGCAACAAACAAGATTAAAACGGGGTTGTGACAAGGAACAAGGCATGACTTGTGGCCAAAGGGTATTCACAAGTCAAAGGTTTGGATTTCGATGAAACCTTTGCTCCCGTAGCTACACTTGAATCAATTAGAATATTGCTTTCATATGCTACTCACCATGATCTCAAGCTCTACTAAATGGATGTGAAAGCGCCTTCCTCAACGGTCCAATCAAAGAGGAGGTGTTCGTGGAGCAACCTCCCAGATTTGAAGATAGAGAGTTCCCCGACCACGTCTTTAAACTGCGTAAGGCTCTCTACGGCCTCAAACAAGCTCCTAGAGCTTGGTATGAGTGTCTTAGAGATTTATTAATTGAAAATGATTTTAAGATTGGTAAAGCAGATTATACATTATTTACAAAACACTTCGACAATGATCTTTTTATCTGTCAAATCTATGTTGATGACATTATCTTTGGCTCAACTAACAAATCCTTTTGTGAGAATTTAGTAAGATTATGACAGATAGATTTGAGATGTCTATGATGGGAGAGCTGAAGTACTTCTTGGGATTCCAAGTGAGACAACAAAAGGAAGGGACATTCATAAGCCAAACCAAGTACACTCAAGACATACTCAAGAAGTTTGGGATGGACAAGGCGAAGCCTATCAAGACTCCCATGGCAACTAATGGACACATGGATCTCAATAAAGATGGACCAATCGTGGATCAAAGGTATATTGCTCCATGATTGGATCCCTACTTTACTTATGTGCATCTAGGCCATACAATATGTTGAGTATATGTTTGTGTGCAAGGTTTCAAGCCAACCCAAAAGTGTAATTTGACAGCTGTTAAAAGCATATTGAGATATTTGGTTCATACACCGAACCTAGGACTTTGGTATCCCAAAGGTTCCAAGTTCAATCTCATTGGATACTCTGATGCAGATTATGCCGGATGCAAAGTAGATAGAAAAAGCACCTCCGGTACATGCCAATTTCTAGGTAGATCCCTAGTTTCTTGGTCCTCCAAGAAACAAAACTCCATTGCCTTATCCACGGCCGAAGCGAAGTATGTTGCAGCTGGGAGTTGTTGTGCACAACTCCTTTGGAAGCGACAAACTCTAAGGGATTACGGTTACAATATGAGCCGTATTCCACTCCTTTGTGACAATGAGAGTGCCATTAAGATTGCCCATAACCCCGTTGAGCACTCTAGAACCAAACATATAGACATCTGGCACCACTTTTTGAGAGACCACTCAATGAAAGGAGACAGAGCTATTTCCCATGTCAACACCGAAAAACAACTAGCTGATATATTTACCAAGCCACTTGATGAAAACTATTTTTGTGAGCTACGAAATGAACTCAATATCCTTGATGCTTGTAATGTGGCCTGAAAACTTGCATACCTGTATGGATTCTTCAAAATATGTTGATTGTGTTGTGAAAATCATCTCTCTCAATTTTTCTCCGAAAAACATTTTCAACTACTTGATCTTGATGAATTATGGTCATTGCTTGATTGTTGTATGCTTACTGATCACATTCATCAAGATTACTTGATTTTTTGGCCCCCATGTTTTCTTTATAAGAACCTTCGAATATATACGAATGGGCTAAACTAATCTATTCTGGTAACCACGGACTAGTCCGCACAATGCGGACCAGTCCATAGAGTGTTCGGTAGTCTGGACTAGTCCGGTGGACCACGGACTAGTCCGATTTTTCAACTCCATAACCCTAGCCACCGCCAAGACCTAATATTCTTCATCCTCACAACTTGTCCCACGCCATCTCTCCTTGCTCGAGTGCTTCCAAGGTGATTTCCTCCGTTCTCCATCAAATCCCTCCAAGTTTGGGTGGAAAATGATCTCCATTGCATAGGGATTGAAGACCACAGACTTGTTCGCAACTTCAACCCCTCCATCTCCAAGAATCAAGGATATTCGGTAAAATTTCCTCCCAAACCCGAGAAATTGTGGTTTTCGTCATTTTTGACTAAATAGCCTAGTTCCTCTCGGTTAATACATGCCTCCTAGCTGTATTACATTTTCCTTGAACTAGTTTTGCATTGGGAATCACCATTTGTCGCCTAGTTAGGGTTTAAGATGATGAACACCGGACTAGTCCGATCCTTGTACGGACAAGTCCGGTCGCCCGGACTAGTCCGTTCCTTTTCACTGGACAAGTCCGATTTTTCCTAAACTCAACCCTAATTTCTCATTCCTCAATGCACTTCCGTGTCATCAATTCTTATCCCTACATTGTGCAATGCTCTCTCAGGATAATGTCGAACGAGAACATCTCAAACTTTGAAGATGAGATGGAACTAGACTTGTTGCTGTGAGGTTCGGAGTTTCGCGCTCAAAAGAGGCAAGAGCGTCCCTCCGAGCCTGCACCTTCCCCACCTCAGGTGCGGCACAAGGTGCTTGTTAAGAAGCCTGCGTCCAAGGTCAAGGACGCAGCTGGCTCCAGCTCGGCGGCGTTTCGCCAAGTCAAGGGCAAAGAAAAGGGGATTGCTTCGGGCCCAGTTGGCCCTCTCAAGATGCATGCTCCGAGGCAGGGAAACAGAGATCCCTCCGAGGAGAAGTTCAACGGCAAGGGAAGCGACAATGCTTCCAAAATCAGATTCCTTGATTGCTACAGCCGACCCAAGAAGGCTGCTGATGCAAGGTTTTGGAGCAATTTTCATGTAGACTTCTACAGCTCAGTTTACCTTACCATGAAGACTCCGGTGGTCCACAACCAGTGGATCGACTGGAATCACTTTGAGAGGAAGAGTTGTTCAGTATTTGATGAGGTTATAAGTGCAGTGGAGAGGCATGGACTGAAGGAGATGTTTGCCTTCAGGTTTAATTGGAATGATGAGATCATTGCTCAGTTCTATGCCACTTGTTTCTTTGCCAGTGATGAGGAGGAAAGGGTGACTTGGATGACTCATGGATCCAAGTACACTATCACTTATGATGACTTTGCAAGACTCCTTCACCTTGAAGACACCGACAACAATGAGTTGACCATCCACAACATCGGTGTCTTAGGAAAAGACAAGATGGACTTCCTCTATGATACTACCCTGAAGTTCAATCCCCCCTCAACCAAGAACATGAAGCCTTTCTTCATGGTGCTCAACAGGGTGCTGAGGAAGACAATAGCACCAAAAGATGGTGATGCAGGAAGTGTCCAAGGTTACTTGAGGACCTTGATGAAGGTAATAAGCAAGAATAGAAAGTTTGACACCTTTGACTATATCTGGAATGATATGGTCAACATCTCCTGCACATCGAACAGATCCTGTGGCAATGCCCCCTACTTAATGTTCATGATTGAGAAGGGCACAGGCATCGAGTTCGTGAAGAACATGGAGCACACCCCTCTGAGGCCCCAAAAGCCTCCTCAAGCCACCGTTCAAGCTGCTCCTTCTCCAGTGTCTAGTGAAGAGGCACCAAGGAGAGCTCGAGAGGATGAGAGGACTGCTCCCTCCACTAGGGCCCCTCCCCAAAAAGGGTCTCCCAGTGGAATCTTGAAGTACCTAGCAGGAATCTTTGCCTCATGCAAGAAGGTTGAAGTTAACACTCACAAGCTGAACAAGGCGAGTAAGGCAGATATGCGATATGTCAAAGAAAATGTCAAGCACATTTTCCAAAAGCTGGAGATCGAGCCTATTGGATCCCCAATCATCTCTGAAGATTCAACCTCTGATTTCACTGAGCTCAGGCCTTTGACTCCATCTGAGCTTTCCTACTTTTGCATTGGGGGCACCTCGAGTGGATCCGCTCCTAGTCCTCCTTCTCAGCCCGAGAATGAAGATGAAGATGATGAGAGGACCGTCAACGAGGATTGAAGATCTTAGATCCCTCCTCTCCTTTTTGGTGTCTTGATGCCAAAGGGGGAGAGATTGAGGGGGGAGTCACTAGTATAGCTATAGGTTGAGAGATGAGAGCTTCATAACTTCATTTGTGTATCTTTTTGTCTCTTTTGGGTTATAAGACTTCATATTATGCTCTTTTGATACTTTTGGTCTTGTGATGCAATGCTATGAACTATTTATGCGCGTATTTATGAAATTCGTGATTTTGCTCTGAAATTGACATATATGCTTGTTGATGTAAATTATTTCACTGTCATCATGATTACTGCTCACACTCCCTTAGTTTTGCATCCCACCATAAAGAGTGCACATATGACCTATGTTTTCATTGCTTAACTTATACCTAACTCTTATGTGCACACTTTATGAAAATTCTGCATTTTTATCATATTTTGTGAAATCTCAATTGGTTGTCATCAATCACCAAAAAGGGGGGATTGAAAGTGCATCTAGGCTTCCCTTGTTGGGTTTGGTTGAATTATGACAAACAAATGAGATCCTAACCAAATTGTTGAGATGAGCGTAGGTCTTAAAAGAAATTATGAAGAAAGCGCAAAGAGAAAGGAGAATGAGGATCTATATGGAAAAGAGCTCAAGAGATAAATAGATTAGATCATTGTGATGGAGTGTGTTGGAGAAACACACCCCAAGAGCTCAATCACAAGATAACTCCTTCACTGCACTAATTTCAACAGGTCCGGACTAGTCGAATAATATCCGGACTAGTTCGATAACCCCTCTGTTCAAAATCGGACAAGTTCTCCTAGTTTGGACTTGTCTGCACAGTCCGAGTATGCATAGACCGGACTAGTCTGATATCACCACGAACTAGTCCAATATCTTGCTGACTAAAATCGAACTAGTCCTCCCCAATGCGGACTAGTCCTATACACTTCACATATTTTCACAACATCAGACAAGTCTGAAATCACCACGGACTAGTCCGATAATCTCTCTAACTAGAATCGGACAAGTCCTCTAAATACGGGCTTATCCCAATTCACTAAGGAGATAACCACAGCCGGACCTGTCCGAAAATAACAGGATAGTCTGAACTTTTGCAGAGCCTAAATCGGACTTGTCCGCCTTAAGCTGGACAAGTCCGATATTCCTGAGAACTTAGGGTTTCCTACAAGCCGCACACCAGACTAGTCCGAACTCCACCACGAACTAGTTCGGACCCTCGAAACCTAACGGTAACTTCTAGAAACACCATATAAATAGATGTGCACGACCCTACTTTCAATTCTCTCAACCCCCAACACCGTCACACCCTCCAAGAGCTTAGAAAACACATCTCTCCACGCAATCCAATACAAGAAAGATCAAATCCTTGAGGATTCATCTTGGATCAATGGAGAGACATGATTCACACGTTTGAGCTCCTGGGTTTGATCTCTAACACACTCCTGTTGTTTCATTGTTGATCTTAAGAGTTTGTTCTTGGTGGTGTTTGATTTTTAATCTTGGGGAGCCCTCAACTTGTGAGAAGGCCCCTTGAACTTGGTGATTTACCCTTTCTGATAGTGGAAGAGAATTGGCCTTCGTGGCGATTCGACGAGGTTAGGGTCAGTGAAGACCCGGTCCTTTCGTGGGCTCCTCAACGTGGATGTAAGTTGCCTCTGCGGGAACCGTACCACGGGATAAACTCTTGTGTCAAACTTGTTCTTAATTTTCATATTACATTCTAGGGTTTTGTCAATCTTGCATAACCTACATTAAAACTTTGAAACAAGAATTGGTTTGCATTATACTTAGATTCATTGACTCAATACTTGCAAGTTACATACTATATTCCGCTGTGTACTGTGCCTGTATTGAAATAATTGATCGAACTTGATCAATCTAGTCCACACGCACCAGACTAGTCCGCACTCTACCAGACTAGTCCGATATCTCGGGATTTGATCAGTCTGTTAAGTGTTGCAGGTTCCGACTAAATTTCAAAAAGGCATATTCACCCCCCCTCTAGGCCACATTCAATCGTGTATTAGGCAGTTAAATACGCCAGGTCCACATGTCGGGCCAGACAATTGATGTAACAACCATCCCTTGATCTATAAAAGGGATTGTTCTGCACGTTACAGAGAACTAAGCTGATACGCACAGAAGCACCAGTGAATCCTCAATAGAACAACACACACCCCGTGGAGTAGGGTATTATGCGTAGGCGGCCTGAACCACGTAAATCCTTTTTGTCATCATCTTGTCTAAGATCTCCGCGCGCCCAAACCGATACAAGAACCTCCGCATGCTACAATTTAGTAGTACCGGGGGAAGTGTTGTTCATACGCTTTGACATTTGGCGCGCCAGGTAGGGGGGCGCCTGATATCACAAGATGGTGAACTCCACCGCAGGATCATCCAACGGCAACAATGTTGTGCAACCTATTAGAGGGAATCCTTCCAACATGCATCGACCAGTGGGCGCCGTTGTCCCAGCGGGCGTCGCACCACCACAACCACCATCAGTTCCAGTAAACAATGATGGACAACAGAATGGAGTACTCGCGTTTATCATGGCATCGACGAACAATAATCCTAAGCACGCGCTTGTTGCTGTGCGTACTCTGCTCCAACATCCACCACCTCCAGGAGCACCCCAGGGTGCGATGGATCAATGGAGGGCTGATGTTGAACATTTGGTTGCAGCTGCAGTCGATGGAATCAACAATCAAGGTCCTGCTCCTTCGAGACAGTCACCTTCACAGCGTTGGATCTTGTTAGGAAGACTTGGTCAGCAAGCTTCATAGCACAGGAGACGTGTTGTGTCCCAACAAGTGACGTCGCTGCCTTCTGGGGCACGGCGCACCCACAATGCATCGAGGCTTTCAACACATGACCTGCGGTCGGATCTCGATCGCCATTACCAACAGCAGAACGGTCGCGTCCACATCGAGAGTGCTCACGAGAGGCGAGAAGCTCAAGACAACCCTACTCCTTTGGGAGTAGGAGGAGGCTGTTTTGCCCTAGCCATGCATCTACGCATGGTCAGATGGCACAAAAGTTTCGGCTTCATTTGCCAGAGAAATTCGACGACTGTCAACCCAGCCGAATTCCTTCAAATCTACTCCACCGCTATCCTTGCGGCGGGGGGCAATGAGGCCGTGATGGCCAATTATTTCCCTGTGGCTCTTACCAAGACTGCTAGATCCTGATTCATGAGTCTGCCGCCTGACTCCATCAACATTTGGGCGGAGCTATGCCAATAATTCACCGCCAATTTCAGGAGCTGCTATACCCGACCCGGCACTGAACTGGATCTGTTTACTGTGAAGCAAACATCGGGAGAATTGCTGCGATCCTTCATCCAGCGATTTTATCAGGTACTAAATACCATTCCCTCCATCTCCAATGCTTTTGTTATTGTGGCATTCAGACAGGGTGTTCGAGACAAGAAGATGCTGGAGAAGCTGGCGACAAAAGAAGTCACTAGTGTCACAGAGTTATTCACCCTGTCAGACAAGTGTGCCTGAGCTGCTGAAGGCTAGGAAATGCACTCTAAGCCAGCTTCGGAGGCTAACAAAAAGTCCTCCAAAGCTGAAGCCACTACCTATGGTAGTGGCAAAAAGAAGAAAAAGTCCAACGGCAAGAAGAAGCCGTCGGCCGGCGCACCTGCTGCTGTGGCTGCTGCAGCTCCGGGTGGCCGGGGGCCAGGCCTGGAAAAACGACCTTGACTTTCGTCAGAAGACGACAGCAACTCCAAAATGTGGTGTCTGATCCACAATATGGACAAGTACAGTCTGGAGGAGTGCCAGGAGGTCCAGAATCTTGTTGAGCGCTACAATAAGTGCCAAGAAGAAGATCCTTTCCACCAGCGGGAAGGAAAGCTAAAAGTCGATAAAGCTGCGGCTGACATGGAGCTAGGCTTTTAGGATCCTAAGAAGGTCCTAAAGGTTGTGTACAATACAGTCAATGACGACTCTGACGTCTCCGACAATGAGCGTCGGAAGACCCTGGACACCATCTACGGTGTTCTTGGGACATCACTTGTCGCCGCGTCCTCAAGACAATGCGGCGGGACATGGCCGCTGCAGCTCCTACCGCCAGGGAGGAACCTCATCGGAAATGGATGGACACTCCCATCACCTTTGATGCTATGGACTGCCCCAAAACATTATCGGAGCTGGCCAATTGCCACTGATCATATCTCCTACCATCAACAATATCTAGCTCTACCATGTTTTAGTGGACGGAGGTGCGGGGTTGAACCTCCTAAGCTATGAAGCCTTTGTCAAGCTCCAGCTCCGACCCTCGGACCTACATCCCTAACCACCTTTCTCTGGGGTAGGTCCGGGTGCCATTAGCCCTCTCAGATCTATCACACTCCCGGTGACGTTCAAAACTCGAGAGAAATACAGGACCGAGAAGTTGGTCTTTGACGTTGCGCAAATCAGCTTACCCTTCAACGCCATCCTGGGCAGGCCTGCCTTGTACAGGTTCATGGTTGCGGCTCACTACGGCTACTTCGTGTTGAAGATCCCAACACCCTCTGGCGTTCTCCGCATCTGTGAGGACCGTACAACAGGAATCACCGCACTGGAAGAACTCCATGCACTTGCAACAGCGTAGGAGGAGGCATCCGGTAAAGAGCAAGCTGCTCAACCTTCGAGCACTCGTCACCGAGGCTCAACCTCTGCACCACATGTTCAGTCAAGTTGCGACAATGACATACCCGTCAAAGTCGTCCAAATTGGTTCCGATGCTGCTCAGACCACCTGTATATCGGCAGGTCTGAACAGTAAATAGGAACTCGCGCTCATCACTTTCCTCCAGGCGAATGTTGACGTGTTTGCATGGCAACCGTCACAAATGCCTGGGATCCCTAGGGAGGTGATTGAGCACAAACTGAAGATTTATCTCAACGCACGGCCTGTACACCAGAAGCCCCGGAAGCAATCAGTCGAGAGGCAAAACTTAATCCGACAGGACATCAAGAAGCTGCTCGAAGCTTGTTTCATCCGTGAAGTTTATATCCAAAATGGTTGGCAAACCCAGTTGTTGTATCCAAGGCCGATGGGAAGCTTCAAATGTGTATCGACTACAACACCTTAAATAAGGCATGTCCAAAAGATCCATTTCCACTACCTAGGATAGATCAGATAGTTGACTCCACCTCTGGGTGTGAGCTATTGTGTTTCCTAGATACATACTCTGGATATCATCATATCCAAATGTCTAGGGAAGATGAAGAGCATACCGTCTTCATAACAGTAGATGGATTGTATTGTTATACTGCCATGCCCTTTGGTCTCAAAAATGCTGCTTCAACCTTTGTGCGAGCTATGCACAAAACTTTTGGAGAACTCATTAGGGACTTGGTGGAGGTGTATGTCGACGACATCATTGTGAAGATCAAGAATGAGGAGTCACTCCTTGACAACCTGCAAGCCTTCTTTGACAAGCTGTGTATCACGCACACCAAGCTATCCAGACAAGTGCATCTTCGGTGTTACCTCCGGGAAGCTCCTTGGTTTCTTGGTGACTCACCAAGGAATTAAGGCGAACCCGGCGAAGATCAAGGCTATAGAAGATATGCGGCCCCCAGCCCCCATCAAGGACATCCAGAAGTTAACTGGATGTCTAGCTGCGCTCAGCCGGTTCATATCGAGATTGGCAGAGCGAGTGCTTCCCTTCTTCAAGCTGTTGGGGAAGTCTAGGCCATTCCATTGGTCCAAAGAAGTAGAAAAGACGTTTAAAGAGCTCAAGCAACTCCTCACCACACTACCAATCTTGGTAGCTCCAAACCCTGCTGAGCCTCTACTGCTTTACATATCTACAACTACTGAAGTTGTCAGCATGGTCCTAGTGGCAGAAAGATCGGAGCCACATCCAGTTCAGGAGCCCAGACCCCTCCGGGAGGGTCCAGATCTACCTGAAGGCGAGTTTGGGTCCCAGCCCCCAGGCACGGATCTTCAAGGCGAAATGTTAGAAGATCAACCTCTCTCAGCCGAGGAAGTTCAAACGGTTGATCAAGAAGAAGTTCTAGACATCTCCGGGAAAGTCCAGGAAGATCAACAAGAAGATTTGGACCCCTCTGGGAGGGTCCAGATAGATGAAGAAGAAGGTCTGAACCCCTCCGGGAGGGTCCAGGTCAATGGAGAAGAATTTGGGCCCCTCTGAGAGGGTCTAGACCGTCTAGCGCTCAGTGTACTTCATCAGCAAAGTATTACACGATGCTAAGACTCGATACATTGAGGTGCATAAGCTGCTTTATGCAGTTTTATTGCCTCAAGAAAGCTTCGTCATTATTTACAAGCCCACAATATATTAGTGGTAACTTCTTATCCACTGCGTGCAATTCTGCATAACCCTAATTCTACTGGGAACATCGCCAAGTGGACAGCGGAGCTGGTGGAATTCGATCTAGAATCATTACCACGACAAGCTATCAAGAGTCAAGCCTTTGCTGATTTTGTGGTGGAGTGGACTCCCTCTCCATCAAATCCTGGGGGCCCTAGTGAGTAGAAGCCGGAACCCAAGGTCCCGATCTTCACTGAGCCTCACTGGACTCTCTACTTTGAGGGCTCTATGCAGAAGCATGGGGCCAGATTAGGAATCCTTTTCCTCGCTCCAACTGGGGAGAAGGACAAATATATGGTTCACCTTGATTTCAAGGCGACCAACAACATGGAGGAGTATGAAGCTCTCATCTACGGGCTCAAGGTGGCACTATCCTATGGTGTCAAGCAGCTGTTGGTGAAGGCTAATTTGCAGCTAATCATAAAGCAAGTCAAAGGTGAATGCTGCTGCAACAACCCCCAACTAGCTGCATATCTTCTTGAAGTCCAGAGGCTCCAGAAGGACTTCGAAGTCCTAGATCTCCACCGTGTTCAGCGTCTCTATAACGCAGAAGCTGACGAACTCTCGACAAAGGCCTCAACCGGAGCTATGGCTCCCGACAGAATCTTTGTACAGAGGTTGTCAAGACCAACAGCTCAGTCTGCCCAACTAAGCGAAGGGGGCAAGACCAGCACCTCGAAGCTGGCGGTCCCGGTGGCCCTGTTACCATGGCGTCCACCAAGGGTCGTAGGTGCTGCAGGAAGTTCTGAGAAACCTAGCACGCAAGACTCAGAAGCTCAAGATGGCTTCGATTTATGGATCTCGGAGATTCGGAGCTACTTGAAAGACAACATCCTTCCTGAAGACGGTGTATCCGCTGACCGGATCATTAGAGTGGCTAAAAGATACACGTTGGTAGAAGGGGATCTCTACCTGCGCGGTGCCAACGGCGTCCTAATGCGGTGCATTGTAAGGGAAGAAGGCCACGAGATCCTCGCAAAAATCCATGGAGGCGAGTGTGGGAACCATGCGTCTTCCCGCAAGCTGGTCGGTAAAGCCTTTTGGCACGGCTTCTACTGGCCTACAGAACTCCAGTATGCAGTAGAGTTGGTGAAAAAGTGTGAAGCGTGTGAGTTCCATGCAAGACAAATTCACACACCGACTCAGTCACTGCAAATGATTCCTCCTACATGGCCATTTGCTGTGTGGGGCATGGACATCTTGGGACCCCTCCCAAAAGCCGTCGGAGGTTACAGGTTCCTATATGTCACCATCGACAAATTCACCAGGTGGTCGGAAGCTACTCCAGTTGTGACTATCAATAAGCAATCAGCAATCAAGTTCTTGAAGTCCATAGTCTGCAGATTTGGAGATTCGAATAGAGTCATTACCGACAATAGAACACAATTTACAAGTGCAACATTTCAAGAGTATTGCGAAGACCTCGACATTCAAGTCAGCTACGCATCTGTAGCTCACCTAGCAAGTAGTGGCCAAGTCGAGAGAGCAAACATAGAAATATTGAAAGGACTCAAGACACGCACTTATGAGCGCTTGAAGAAACACGGAGCCAACTGGATCGAGGAGCTTCCGTCCGCATTGTGAGCATGCAGGACTACACCTAACTGATCAACCGGAGAGACACCTTTCTTCCTGGTGTACGAAGTTGAAGCAGTTCTTCCTCTGGAGATCACCTTGGGGTCACTTTGAGTCCGGACCTTCATGATGAGGACATCACTTCTATGGATACAAACAACACTCTATTGAACATACAAGATGCAATCAATAGAGTTCATACACAACAATTAATTTCAGAGGTGAGCTCGTTCTTATATGTTTCCTTATATGTTTTTGAGCATAGATTGCTACCTAATGATTTAATTGTGATTAGGGTGCAAGGAGAGGTTCAAGGAGTAGTTGGAGGAAGTATTAGGGACGTGGAGGACTAGATAATTCGTTCAAATAAGATGGAAACCGAGCCAAACTCAAAGTCATGTCCAACTCGCAATCTCGGAGCAGTACGCACTAAAATGGATGCCCATGACGCATACAAAATCCCATTGGATGTTCTTCATATGCACGGAAAGGGGAGATGATAAGCTTTCCAATGGCGCTGGTCCCATGTCAAAATTCCTTCGGAGTCAACGGGGATCGTCGAAACAAAATCGAGTTCATAATCTGTCAGGGTGTTGCACCACCGTATTGGGCCATTGGGCCTTGTATCAAGTCTAAGTCCAATATTTTCGTGTCTTAGGGTTAGGTCACGACCCCAAAACCCCATTGGACTTCCTCCTACCTATATATAGTCCATGATAGTCGCCATAAACAATTGGGTTTTGCTTAGATTAATCTGTTATACACAGTTTCGCCGTTCATCGGTTTGTGAGACCCCAACTTCGCGATTTCAGATCGTGTCTTCTACGTTCTTGTTTGTGTTCTCGGTTGCACTTGCAGGGATTAGCCTTCTTGGCGAGGTAAATCGTGTGCATCATGGTTGATAACCAACGGAGCGGTGGTGTAGGGATTGCAGGGGCTGTTCGTGTTCTACTCGAGAGCCTCGGATCATCAACGTCGAGATCTCCACATCAATCGACTTATCCTTACCTATCGGAAGATCGGGCATAAACCTTTTTCTTATCAATTGGTATCAGAGCCAAGTTGCCCATTATGTAATTCATCTATCCATTACATTAGTTTTGTTTTTCATACCTAGAGTACGCAAAAAAACCACAAAAAACTTGAAGTTTAGTAGATCTGTTCATTACTTTGTCCAAACCACATTGAGCCTTTGCAACTTTGTTATTCAGTTTGGTTTTGTTGAGTTTGCGTCCGTGGTTGAGTCATATTGCTGGTTTAGAAGTGTTTTTGGTCTTAGTTTGAGTTTTGCATGTGTTGATTCATCCTTTTGAATCACGTCATCATGTCCAGATTAGATTCATCTCTGTCTAGTTCAGTATTTTCATCATCCTCTCATATGAACTCTGATTTTTGTGTTCTTGTACTTCTCGGAAAGCTTAAGAAGTTAGCTATAACTTTTGAATTCATTAGTTTCCCATGAAATAGAGTTATCGAGGTCGAAATTGCATTAGATCCGAATCTGTTCTCGACCTAGAATTTCTGAATAGTCTGTATTTCAGAGGCAATATCTCCTATTATTATTGTCCAAAATAGGTCTTCCATATAATGAAATTAAAGATGAGAGATATATCTACAATCTTTCTGTTTTAAGTGCTTCTATTTTTAGCTTCTAAGTGTGCCTAATTCTCCTTGGAAGATTGAGCAGAAAATCTGTGACAGACCTACGAGATATCTTTGATTGTCTTGAATTTGTTCTTCTTTTGCAACACATTCTGAATAAAAGACAATAGAAAAGGCAAGTGCAAAAATAAAAAGATACAAAAGCCGCACAAAAAAGGGAAAAAATGAAAAAAAAAAACAGAAGTGCTTGCATCCTTTATGACCTATAGTTTTTGTTTCATGTCTTGCTAGCTTGAACTACTAGGAACACATTTAGGCCAGCAACTTTGACAAGTACTTTGGACACTTATTCAAATTTACTATTTGATTTTATTATTGATAATCCTTGCTACATATAAAGTGCCTTCCAAGCTACACATTACTCTTGAGCAGAATCGATACACCTTTGCAATCATCCGACGTTTCATTGGTTTCTTCATACCGGCCACCGTTTGCCACCTGCAGTGTCGGTAAGAACACTTGTAATAGTGTGGTAAGATGCTTGAGAGTGTGTGATTCCACTTTCACATTGCCATTATCCTTTGTAGTTGATAGGGATAACATATTTTTTGCTATCTTCTGTTTGCTACTAACAATGTCAGGTAAAAGCAAGAATCATGCATTATACGCTGAGATGATTGACATGATGAAGACGACGATGGAGTTGCTCACTAAAAATCAAACATCAACCAAGGATTCACATGACATTCAGACCACCTTTACAACTCCTTCAACAATAAGTAATTACATTCTTCCATCTCTTGCTTCTTATGATGGTTTTGGTTACGATGAATATATTGCTTAGGAAATAGAGTTGGATAAAATTTTTGAACAATGTCATATGTGTGAGAGGAGAAAAATTAAAAATGTTGCAAGTGCATTAGTAGGTTGTCATTAACTTGGTGAAACAATTTAAATGATTTAGAATAACCTCGAACATGGAAGGATATGAAAATTTGTATGCGAGAAACTTTTATGAATGTATCTAATTGCAAAGATGAAGTGCATCAATTTGTGAAGAAATTCCTTGTTGTACCTCCTTTTCTGGCTAACATTTTGCAGGAAAATATAGAAAATAATATAGATGATGCAGAAGAGAACGAGGCTTTTGACAACACTTGTGAAATTTTAGATGGATCAACTCATAATGCACTCGAAATCACTGCTGAAAATGGTAAAGCAAAACATTCTACAAATACAGAAGGTGAGAAATTTTTGGATGTTCTGAATTTTTCCACCAATCATGCTATTTTCGAGGACCAACTATTAGAATCGTTTATTTATACACCATTGTGACATGTTGATTTTAATGCTGATCGTTGCGCTAAGAAAGAGTTGTGTGATAATTATATTGTACCTATGCTAGAACAATCTAATGAATTTGATACTTTATCACTCCCTTGTGCTGAAATTAAGCATTTGATCCCAATTATATGTGAAAGGGATGAGCTCAAATTGTTGTCTTCTCTAAATACTTCGGGTTATATTGAATTTGACACTCTTTGTCATCTAGATATCGCAGAGAAGAGAATATTTTCCCAATCTGAATTGCCTTTGTTAAGTAGATATATTTTTCATGCTATAGGCAAATATGAACATAGTGGTATGTTTATAGTGCATAAAATTTACATATGTTCAAATGCGAAAACTCCTTTTGTGCTACAACAGCATGGTGAAATGAATAGATGCACTAACACTAATAATTCTTTGTCAAGTTTTTCTAGTATTTTTTTTCTTGCAGCACGGACAACATTTAATAGAGGAGCATTGTTCGCCGCGGTTTTGCAATATGAACAACGCTCATTCTACCCCCAATCAAGCCTCTTTGCTGGATATTCGAGCAAGCCGAGGACGGCTTGTCATAAAGAAGGGGAGAATGATGAGATCATTCACATTATTATTGCACCTACAAACATGACATAATGTTTATTTGTTTGAGATCCTGAATCAAGTGAATGTGCACTCTTATTTGATGGACAAGATCAAGATGGCGCACTATGTCGTCCACCACCTTGGCCTCCCCCATTAATGCATACAAGAAGATTTGATGGAGTTGCACATTTGGACCAACACATGAGAGGAGATGAACTTGAGTCGAGGACGACTCCAATTCAAGAAGGGGAGGATGATGAGGACATCACTTCTATGGATACAAACAACACTTCATTGAACATACAAGATGCAATCAATAGAGTTTATACACAACAATTAATTTCAGAGGTGAGCTCGTTCTTCTATGTTTCCTTATATATTTTTGAGCATAGATTGCTACCTAAAGATTTTATTGTGATTAGGGTCCATGGAGAGGTTCAAGGAGTAGTTAGAGGAAGTATTAGGGACGTGGAGGACTAGAGAATTCGTTCAAATAAGATGGAAACTGACCCAAACTAAAAATCGTGTCCAACTCAGAGTCCAGTAGCAGTACACACTAAAACGGACGCCCAGGACGCATACGAACTCCGTTTTGGACGTTATACATATGCACGGAAAGGGGAGAGGATAAGCTTTCCAATGGCGCTGTTTCCATGTAAAAATTCTTTTGGTGTTGAAGGGAATCGTCGAAACAAATTCGTGTTCAGAATCTGTCAGGGTGCTGCGCCACCGTATTGGGCCATTGGACCTTGTATCAAGTCTAAGTCGAACGTTTTCGTGTCTTAGGGTTTGGTCACGACCCCAACACCCCCTTGGACGTCCTCCTACCTATATATACTTCATACTAGTCGCCATAAACAATTGTATTTTGCTTAGATTAATCTGTTATACACAGTTTCGCCGTTCATCGGTTTGTGAGACCCCAACTTTGCGATTTCAGATCGTGTCTTCTATGTTCTTGTTTGTGTTCTCGGTTGCACTTGAAGAGATTAGCCTTCTTGGCGACGTCAATCGTGTACAGCACGGTTGATAACCAACGGAGCAGTGGTGTAGTGATTGCAGGGGCTGTTCGTGTTCTACTCGAGAGCCTCAGATCATCAATGTTGAGATCTCCACATCAATCGACTAATCCTTACCTATCAGAAGATCGGGGATAAACCTTTTTCTTATCACTTCGATGAAGCCACACAGGACCAACTCAGGCGTGAAGACCTTGACCTTGTCGACGAGGGAAGGTGCCAAGCAGCGGTTCGAAATGCATGTTATCGCCAAGCGCTCCAACGCTATCATCAGAGGCATGTGCGCAACCGATAGCTCCAGGAAGGCGATCTGGTGCTGTGGAGAATACTAACTTGTGAATGGATGAACAAACTTTCCCCCAGCTGGGAAGGTCGAGTGATCAAAGTATCTCGCCCCGGATGTGTTTGCTTGGCAACTGAGGATGGGACCCCGCTTCATAATCCTTAGAACATTGAGCACCTCCGTAAGTTCTATACTTAGTGTCACGGAGGTGAGTCTATAATTATATTCAATGTAAATTATAGAGTTTATAAACAGAGTCAGGTAGGACCTCCGGGAGAACATCTAGACCCCTCTGGGAGGCTCCGAGAAGTTCAAGCAACACTTGACACAGTCGCAACAATAAAAGTGTAGCTACCTGCCCTGGGTTAGCACAAGATGTATAGCACGCTTAGCTTGGTTCTGTACCCTAAGTGTGTCCTTGTCTCCCCTGTAATCCGGACCTATAATGAAAGGCATCGTTATATAAAAGCAGACTCCAAGTGCATTAATCTTGTGCAGGCTCATTCTCTTTTATTTATCCTTCTCCATTTTGTCTATAACAAGTTGTGCAATTCTTTTTGAGTTTTAGTCCAAGTAACTCATACGTCGTGCAAGTTATACTGGTGGTGTTTTCAGATCCTAGCATTGCTGCATGGTCTACTCACGTGAACGCCAAGCCAACATAGGTCCGGAATATGCTATCGACTTAGCCTGGTCCCGCAGCTTAAGTACGCCACTCTACCAACATTCTAGCGGGACTCAGTAGGGTGGGTCCTAAAAGCATTCGGATCTGCAAAGGATTATATCAATTTTCTTGTCATCATATTGACTTTCTTCAGATCTAAAACTTAAATGACAACAGTTTGTCGCAAAATAGTTATAGATGAGAGGATGAATTTTACGGTTTTTCTTGTCTTTGACGCACAGGAAAAATGAAAACTCATGGTGATGGTGGATGATGCCGGAGCTATTAATCTCTGACAACCTCCAAGGGGGACCGCCATCAACATTTCGGACGTTGAAAGTGGGCGCCGCCAGGGCTAACAATCTGTGGCAACTCCCATGGGGGCTTGCTGTTGAAGTAAAGTATAATTCAAGTCAAGATGGCGTAACCACCCGAGGGGATCACCGTCAAAGTATTCTATGATTGAAGGTGGATATCATCGAAGCCAAGAAGCTCCGACAATCCTAGGGGGTCCGCTGTCGATGTTCTATGCGTTGACAGTGGGTGTCGTCGGACCTAACAAGCTCTGAAAACCCCAATGGGCCCGCTGTCGACATTCTATGTGTTGACATTAGGTGACGTCGGACCTACGAAGCTCCGACAACCCCATGGGGCCACCCGTCGATGTTCTATGCGTTAACAGTGGGCGTCGTCGGACCTATCAAGCTCCAACACCCCCTGGGGGCCGGCTGTCGACGCAACAAAAGCTTCCTGCAGAAGTCGGAAATAAACTTCAGACCTAAAAGCTACAAGTTCGAAGCGTCCAAGTTATCAACACATTGTCAAATCCTTTGGTACATGTTCGCAATCAAATTATGTACATATACCAGGGGGCAAACAAAATAAAGGAAAGTGTATTGAAGACAAGGACAACAAAATGGAATTCATTGCAGGCAGTGGATTTCATTCATTAAAAGTACTATATTACAAAATCCGGACTACAACAAAAGGCAAAAGGAAAAGGTCCTTGCTACTAGAGGATCTAAGTCCCGCGGAAAAACGATGCAACCTTCTCAGCAGCTTCCTGGACGCTAGGCCTGGTAGCATCCTCCTCTTCGGTAATGAGTCCTTCGAAGACCGGATCAAGAGAAAATTGGGGGTCTCGGCTCTTGTAACACGCTAAGACATACTCGGTGACGTTCTTGGCCAAAGATTTTCCCTCCGTCTCCAACTGGTTGGCGATGACATCACCCATCGCATTGAGTTTGCTGCCAGCAGTGTTAAGTGCCACCAGCGTCTGGTCCAGCTCCGGTGCTAAGTTCTTCGGACGTACCAGACTGAAGCCAAGAAGCACCAATGCTCTGTCTGCACGCCCCAGAAAATCCCATACCTATAGGGATTTAGTTGCCCTCGAGCCCCGCTGCTCCTCTAGTGACCTCCTGGCGGCCGCTAGCTCCAAACCTTCTCGAGCGAGGCGTTCGACCACTTTGGCATGTTTCTGCATACTCTCAGCAACTTGCTTTTCGCGGTCGGCTAGCTCCATCTCCCGGAGGTGGATGCAGTTCTGTCGTTCGGCCAGGTCCTTCTCCCTTCCTATTACTTTCCCTTCTCTGGCGGCAACATTAGCTTCTCTTTTTGAGAGCTCCTGCCCCAGTGTCTAGTACTTTTCCTCATCTTCCTTGCTCCTCAGATCAAGCTTCTTAGTACGATCTACCAAATTTCGCTCTGCTAGAGTTAGCTTATGGGCGAGCTCTTCCTCCCTTTTCAAATCATCCTCTTGCTGTTCCAACAGTTTCTCTTCCCTCGCATCAAATTCTGCTCGGCGCCTCAGGAGGATCTCATTTAATTCATTGAGGCTGTCTTGATGTTCGTCAGTGGCATCATTCCTTTCTTTGGCTTGTTTGAGAATCTCCCGAGAATTAGCGTCGAGGGCCCTGGTGGCGGCCTCCTTCTCCTCCAGCAACTTGCCCCAATATTCCAACTGGGCCTTTTCCTTCTCGACCCACTCCTTTTAGTCTGCAAGCCTCATCTGGGCCAGCTTGGTTTCAAAGTGAAGCCTATAGCACCAACGCCTCATGGTGTGGCGCTCTTCTTCAAGGACCTTACTATTGTAGTCGAAGGCGAGTTGGATCTCTCAGAGGCTCAAGCAAGCATTGTCAATAGACAATGCCAAAGGAATAGGCTCCGGACCTGCTGGGGTCATCTCCGCCGGCTCCAGAGGGTCTTCAAGAACAAAAATAGGGTCCCACGCCACAAGCGTGGTTCCCTGAGCTTCTACGGCACTAGGGCCGCCCTCCGAGAGCTCCTCGACGGCTGCTGAGGAAGATCCCATTGGGGGAACTTCTACCCCTGGGGCCGACGGTGAAGGTCCCACCGCAGGGTCTTGAACTACTCGCTCTGCGGGTGGAGAGCTTGCTGTCGCTTCTTCATGGTGTTCTGGATCGAGCATGGACACCTCCGGAGCTATTACCTCCGGGGCGGTCGTTGAAGCTTAACTCGAAGCCACTTCCACCACCGGCTCAGGCGGCAGTACATCAGCCACCTCCGGCTCAGCTACCGGAGCTTCAACCATCTTCGGCTCGGCTGCCGCAGCTTCAATAACTTCCAGCTCAAGGGTCAGAATTCAAGCATCATCAACTCGGTTGTCGGGGCATCAATGACTTCCGGATCAAGGGCCAGAGCTTCTTGCACTACCGATTCACCTGCCAGCTTAGCAATAACCTCTGGCATAGCGATCGGAGCCTCAGTTACCTCCGGCTTCGATGCCGGAGCTTCCACCATCTCCATGTCCTGAGCCGAAGCTTCAGTCATTGGTGTTGCCGCTACTGGAGCGTCTTCATGTATGTCTTCCCCGTGGTCCGGCGATAACGCAGGATTCTCTAGCATCGACTCGGGATCTAGATCCACGATAGCTGGCACCGGAGCTGCCGTGACCTCAGCCACCACTTGAGGAGGTGCGGGGGTCGGAGCTTAAGCTTCCGCCCACATTGTTTCGGTCGCTGCAATAGAGGCTGGAGCATCAGCCCCTGTCTTTGATGCCCTGTAGTCGAAAGATCAGAAGATTCAAAATATGACAAAAATAAGAATGGAAAATCACGGTGAAAAAGCAAATCTTACCTTGGAAAGTTACCGCTCCAATTGGCGCAGAACTTCTTCACCGGGCACTCGGAGCGGGAGCCTGCCGTGGTTGGCACAGCGGAAGCTCCGGAAAGTAGCCAAGAGCCTGTCACCGTCGTCGGTGTTGCCCCAGCTGAGGCCTTCCTTGGCTGTGAAGGACTAACGGACCTGGGGCCCATAGCTAGGACTGGGACCAGAGTCGACTGTCTAGAGCTAGTTCATTGGAGGAGGTGTCGCCGTCGATGATCTTCCTCACCTGGGAGAAGGGCCAATTGTAGACGGAGCAGACCTGATGGAGCTCCCATCAGCGTGCCTCAACTTTCTCTTTCGGCTGGAAGATTAAACTGGCTCCTTTCCCTTTCCCTTGCTGACGTCAACAACCCTCTGGCTCGGAGTAGGGGTGACCACCCCCTCGGAAGCTCTGAGAATTAAAACCCAAGAGGTCCTGCACTTCTCCACTTCACCGAGGTCATCCAGCACTGGCATCATCCTCCGGAGCTTTCTGCTGAACTCTGGAGTCATGTTCAGAGGCAGGAAAGCAGCCGGCGGAGTCAAGGCGTCATTGACGATGGACCCGTGCTGAAAGTTCTTTAGATGGAGCCTCAAAGCTTCGTCATCCAAGTTGGACTTCAAACCAGTTTCAATCCGGTCATCATCCATCACACTGTTGAAGGCCAGGCGAGCTTCTCCATTCTCTTTAGCGGAGTCCACATGTTCACCAAGAAATTTCCAAAGACCATCTGGAGGGTCACTCCACCCTCCAAACATTCTTGGATTCTGGCCAGGACAGGCTTGAACGCATCCGATAGATTCGGAACTACGTTCCAGGCATCGGTGTCAATGTTGGGGAGTCCTTGGGGCAGCTCCAGCCTATCGTGCTCCTCTACTACAATGATGACCCAGTCTTTCTTTCAGTCATCCCATTTGCTGGAGGGGAATGACTTCAAGTACCTGAAGGGGCAGTTCTTGCGCTTTACGGAGTAGTAGAAGCCAAGCAGCTCTGTCCCCTTGCTGGTGGTATGGGCCGTGAAGAAGGCCCGAAACAACTCGATGCAGGGAGGCACGCCCACCCACATCTCGCAGAAGTGGACGAAAGTCACCACCAGGAGGAGGGAGTGGGGGCCAAGGTAATACAGCTGGAGGCCGTAGAAGTCCAGCAGCATCAAGATGAAACTTGAAAAAGGTGGGATAAATCCCACCATGGCGTACGCTGAAGAGTACACCATCTCGCCATGACGCTCCTTCTTGAAGGGGAGCTTGCCGACCCGAATCATGTTGTTGAAGGAGTCGTTGGACCACCCCATGAAGGTCCGGACCTTCATCAGATCATCCTTGCTCTTGAGGCGGCTTTTGGGAAGACCCAACTCCATCACGGCAAAATAGAGCGAAAGAAGGGAAAGATCGGCAAAGGTTGGGAGGCTCTAAGCGTGAGTTCAATCGAAAGCGTAAAGAGTCCTCAAACTGCGGAGGCCTTCCTTCTTAAGTAAGCCTTCACAACGCTTGGATGGAAACCGCAATAAGAGCAAGGCCACATTTAAAAAATCTACCCCGTCAATGATGAAGGGGCCCGGGGCCACCCCGACGAGAAAGACGAGGTTATTACCCCAGGCAAACCGTTGTCATGATGGGCAGCGATACGCCCGAGGGCGACAGCCTGACAAGGCGCTCGGAACCGATAAGGTTTTTGTATTGAGAACCGGCGACCTTAAATTTTGTGAGATCTGCCGCTCGGATATCACCTGCCGCATTCAAGGAAAGCCACACGAAAATGGTTCAACAGCGAACCATCACCCCAACACCTTTGGAGTCGTGGCGCGGGAATCGAAGATGGCCCCACCTCCGACAGAATAACTTAACCCAAAGGGTTTCTCCCAGAGGTGGGCCCGGGCCACTGTCGATACCCTGCGTACCGAGTACCCCATCGTACCGCAAGAAATGCTGAGGAGTTCCCCCATTGAAGTTGAAGACCTCCAAAGGCCACACGTGTTGCACATTAATGGACCCGCCTTCCTTGTTTGGGTAGCTCCGACACTGACACGTGTATCATAAGTCCGGACCTAACACCTGTCATTGGGAAGCTCCAGACTTGCCACGTGTCCAGTGACCCCAGACCTAACCCCCAATAGAGGGAAGCTCCGGTGCTACCACGTGTATAGTGGCTCCGAATCTGCCTCCCAATATGGGATGCTCCAGAGCCACAACGTGTGAGACCTCTGGAGCTAGGAATTCAACGGAAGACAAAGAGATCTCCAATGGCTCGGACCTTCAAGGGACAGTTAAGGCAACAATCACAAGACCTAATTACGTGTTATTAATGTCATATTAATAACAAGCGATCAGTAGACTATTAATAGGGGTAAAGCCATCATTAAGGCGCGTTACCACTCTATTAACCACATTTAATACTCATTGGTCGTGTGTTAGGAAGTTAAATACGCCAGGGCCACATGTCGGGCGAGGCAATTGATGTAACAGCCATCCCTTGATCTATAAAAGAGACTATAAGCACGTTACAGAGAACTAAGCTGATACGCACACAAGCACCAGTGAATCCTCAATACAACAACACACACCCCGTGGAGTAGGGTATTACGCTCAGGCGGCTTGAACCACGTAAATCCTTTGTGTCATCATCTTGTCTAAGATCTCCGTGCGCCCAAACCAATACAAGAACCTCCACGGGCTAAAATTTAGTAGTACCGGGGGAAGTGAAGTGTCGTTCGTACGCTTCGACGGACATGGACAAGGCAAAGCCCATGAAAACACCAATGGCGACCAATGGGAATCTCGACGTCAACCAAGAAGGACCGAGCGTTGACCAAAAGATATATCGTTCCATAATTGACTCTTTACACTACCTTTGTGCATCTAGACCCGACATTATGCTTAGTGTATGCTTATGTGCAAGATTTCAAGCCGCTCCAAAAGAACGACATTTGACGGTCGTTAAGAGAATCTTGTGTTATTTGGTTCACATACCTAACCTTGGGCTTTGGTATCCTAAAGGGTCAAAGTTTAATCTCATCGGATATTCTGATGCTGATTATGACAGATTTAAGGTAGATAGAAAAAATACCTCCGGGACTTGCCAATTCTTAGGTAGGTCCCTAGTATCATGGTCATCCAAAAAACAAAAGTCCATATCCATATCCACAGCTGAAGTGCAGTATGTTGCAGTCGGAAGTTGTTGTGCACCACTTCTTTAGATGCGACAAACTCTAAGGGACTATGGTCTCAATATGAACTATATTTCACTCCTATGTGACAATGAGAGTGCCATCAAGATTGCCCATAACCCCATTGAGCACTATAGGGCCAAACATATAGATATCTGACATCAGTTCTTGAGAGATCATTAGTCATTTCTCATGTTAGAACCGAAAAACAACTAGTTAACATCTTTACCAAGCCACTAGATGAAAAATGCTTTTGCGAACTTAGGAGTGAGCTAAATATCCTAGAGTCTCAAAATGTGGCTTGAGATGTTGCATATCTGAAATATTACTATTTTGTACTTTCAAAATCTTGCATGCTTTCGAAAACTCACCTCCCTTGATTTTCCATCAAACTATTTTACCATATAATGCTTTTTTGTATTTTTGGTCATTTTATGAATGTTGATTGCCTTACTGGTCAAAATCCATCAAGGATATTTGTGAAGACTAGTCATGTAATATCTCCACACTTATGTTGCTCTATAGTGTTTCCCTTAAAAGTAACACATTGCTTCTGTTAAAGGGAAGTTGTACTTGTCCGACCACTAGGTCCGGACATGTCCAACGTGGGTTTTGAAATTCCCACTCTGTTGCACTTGTCCGATAAGGGCCTCGGACATGTCCAACACGGATTTGTTCGAGCCCCATAATACAAGTCCGATGTCTCCTTTTCAATAACCATTCATCTCCAATCCAAATCTTCAAATCCACTCCTCTCCTGCGATTTTCTCCACTCCTTGAGCGATTTGTGCTAGAGAAACTTGGCGGAAGTCAATTCAAGTTGGAGAATCAAGCCCTAGCTTGATCCCCTCCATTTTGAAGTCATCCCCTCAAGTTTTCCTCTCTCCTCAAGGTATTCACTTATCTTCTTTGGTTTCCTCAAGGATAACTTTCTAAAGACCTTGATCTTAGCCTTTGCGATGTATTGTGCCGATGCGACATGGTTTGAGTGATTTTACATTTTTAAGGATAGAACTGTCGAGCTCGGACATGTCTGACCTGTGTCTCCGACAAGTCTGAGGCGCATCAGACAAGTCTGATGTTTCCTTCAGATATGTCCGACCAGCTCGGACATATCTATCTGAAACATCAGACTTATCTGGGTTTTCACAGTTTCTAACTCAAACTTTGTAAAGTCTTGAACCAATTGCCTCGACGCCTCGGAAATTAGTCTAACTTTACCTTGTATCTCTCAAATCATGGCTAGCAACTCGAATACTGAGAAGAGTTCCAAGAAGAGAAATGATCGTGAGAATGCCTTATTGGTTCCTCAACCCTCCAAAAAGGCACCAAGGAGCAGTGTTTTGGTGATTCGCGACCTCGGACAGGGGCAGAGCAGTGGACAGGGGGAGCATCCCTCCAGGCAGAGATAGGTCCACTGGTTGTCACCACTCCTACTGACTCTAGGAGGGGTAATCAAAGAGTGGACTACTGAAGGAACATCTAAAAAGTAGGAGAACAGAGAGACCAACCTTTCTATGCCTCAGAGCATGTGGCAGCGATCAGAGATTTTGGAGTCATTTTCATATGGACTACTACCGGACTGTTCTCATGAGGAAGAAGAATCTGGTACTTGAGATTCTTTGGCGGCCAAGCAAAGCTCAGTTTTCAACGAAGTGATCGAATCTTGTGAATTCCACAATGTCAAGAACCTCATGGCGACCCAATACCCATGGAATGTGGAGGTGATACTCCAGTTCTTTGCCACAGTATTTTACAACCAAGACAAGAACATCACTTGGAAAACACACAGAGAGAGAGATATTGTGTGTCCTATGAGGACTTTGCTCGGATTTTGGGCCTCCATCGGACCCTCCGGTACGAGGACAAGATCCAGGAGGAGAACATATTGTAGCCTCACGATACCATGGACTTTTATGATGAGAATCTCCAAAGGAACCCACCTCTCACTCATGGACTCCTTGCCTTCTTCCAAGTGATGAATCGCATCACCCGGAAGACAATGGCTCCCAAAGAGAGGGATGCCAACCGCCTCAATTCCAACTCCAGAAACTTGCTCATGTGGCTTCGCGGCAAAAACAAGTTCAATGCTTTTGACTACATCTATGAAGAGATCTATCAATCTTCTGAGAATCCTATAAGATCCTGCTGCTATGCTCCCTATATTGTGAAGATGATTGATCAGGTGACTCAAAAGAAGTTTGTGAAGGATGTCCTCCACCATAGTCTGATATCGCAAATGCCTTCGGTGGCTCTTCATCCTGTGAGGACCACTAGGGCACCGTCCTTCGAGCTCGGCTTCACCAGACGTTGTCATGGCTCTCCACCTCCCCCGGCTCCTCAGTAGCAGCAACTTTCTTGTACAACCGGCATCTTCAATATGCTAAAGTAAATATTCACTACTTGTCGGTCGGCTCAAATCATTGATCAGGAGGCCATGAAGATTGGGAAGAGGAACTAGAGGGACCTTCCAGGTATCCGAGAGCACCTGCAGCTTCCGGCCTTTGGAGCTCCAGTCTGACGACAGTGAGGACGAGCCTCCTGTCAAGCTTCCTTATTTCACCGAGGAGGAGAGGGCTTTCTTCACCTCCGATGCCTCTTCGAGCGCTCTTGCTCCACCTGCAGCTGCCTCCTCTCCCTTTGGTGGCAATGAAGACTACATCATGGAAGACTCTGACAAAGGCAACAACGACAATGAAGACTAGATTTCCCTTGCTTTTCTCCTTTTTGGTGTCATGATGCCAATAGTATAGTAGTTTTCCCGTTGTGTGCATGTGTTGGAGAGCTATGGACCCGTATCATTTTCAAAACTCGTCTAAGTTATTGCAACTCGTTTAAAGTTTATGCGCTTATGCTTTTCATCCCTATATGTTGTGAATTCTGCTCATGTTAGTGCATTTTGAGTTCATCAATGTTTATGTTGCATATCTATTGTGAATTGCGCCTATAATTGGCAAATCTTGTCATTTGTGCATCATGATTCATCTTTTGTACACTTTGCATGTAGGAACCGCATGAGTGTTAAGTGGGTATAATATGTTTCAAGTTGACATTTTCAAATGCTCATACTCACTCAACACTTAAAATCATGATTTTCATCTCGCAACTCGAAAACTTTAATTGGTTGTCATCAATCACCAAAAGGGGGAGATTGTGAGTGCATCTAGGACCCTTGTGGATTTTAAATGATTAATGACAAACAATTAAAGATCTAATCAAATTGTTGAGATTTTGCAGAGATCAAATGTGAGAAAATATCTCTATTGAAAATACTTGTAAAAAGGAGAAAAGGTGTGCAAAAAGCGAGGACTTGTAAAATTAGGGTTTTACACTTTCTGGAATCGTAGGAAAAACCATACTATCAAGAGGGAAACAACTCTTGTAAACTTAGGGAATCATTGGGTGCTCAACCCATGGGATAATTAAAATCAACAACCCTAAGTCTGGACTTGTCGAAGCCAAAAGCCCGGACATTTCTGAGTTCTCAGTGCACCATACCGGACTTGTCCGAGTCTCATCGTACATGTTAGAGTAGTCACTATGTAGCCAGGACTTAGAAAATTTCCAAGTCCTCTGGCCTCTCGGACTTGTCCGAGTCGGGTCAGACATATCCGAATCCTCGCTGCACAGATCCGGACTTGTCTGACTCTGGTCAGACATGTCTAAGTCTTCACTGCACAACCTTGACTTAGAAAAATTCTAAGTCTATTGACCACTCGGGCTTGTTTGAGTTTGGCTGGACATATACGAGTTGTCACTACAAAACTCCACACATATCCGAGGTCGTCGGACTTATCTGAAGTGGATTGTCCGAGGTGCTCAGCCTCGGACAAGTCAGTCAAAAACCCCATCTCAGACACCAGGACTTGTCCGAGTCATGTCGGATATGTCCGAAGCGGCTTTATGCACTAATTCAAAAATCAAATCTTAGCCGTACCATCACTTCTCTCCTAACCTCGAACATGTCCAGGATACTTTTGGACTTGTCTGATGTGGGCCGCCTAACAACAGTCATAATCACTTTTTTTGATATAAATAGAGGACCCCCTCCTCTCTCAACAATACCCTAACCTCTCATTTTCACCCCTATGCCCATAACTCCCTCAAGAGCACTTCTCCACCTAGTTTTCACCTCCAAGAGCCAAAAGTTGAGATTTTTGGGAGAGCGAAAGAGTTGATTGTGAGATTGAATAAGAAGTGGCTTTGGGGTTGAGCATTGATTCAATTCGCTTTGTTTGCCTGAGTTTTCTTTCATGTTTGTTACTCTTGTGTGAAAATCCTAGACGGTTAGGCGTCGCCCGTTGATTTTTTGTTGTGATTTCTTTCCGAGTGTATCACCCTTTGAGATAGTGGAATATCAAACTGGTCTTTTTGTTGGTTTGGTGCGGGTAGGGATGGAGAGAGACTAGTCTTTGTGGACACGTCAACGGGAACGTAGGTTTCTTCTTGATCCCAAACCTCAGTGAAAAATCCCGTTGTCACTTGTCTCATTTACCTTTGCACCATTTTTCACTTTATTGAGTTAATCTTAGATTTACTTGTCTAAATCTGCTCTAGCACATTTCTCTACTTGTTTCACTTATTATATTGACCATAGAACTGCTAGGTTGCATTTTGGTTCAATAGACTTGCTAAAAATCCCTCCTTTGATCAAGTCCTGCACAGGAGCCCTAACGTATCTGACTCCTGTCAGACTTTTCCGAGCAGTATCGGACAAGTCCGGTCCCAGCTCAGACTTATCCGAGATTTTTGGGATCAGGATAGTTTTAATTGCTGTTCATTTGTTTTAATTGCCTATTCACCCACCCTTTAGGCCACCTTTCAAAGGCAATCCAAGATATAATCTCCGAGCCTCCCCCAAGCTTCGGGGGTAGATCCCTTTGGCTCTTGTTGGAAGCTGAAGAGGAAGAATTTGTCAAGGAACACCTTGAGTTGCTTTTCCAATTGAGCACTTGCGTCCTCATTGGCCTTCCAAAGAAATGGTCTATCCAAACACTACCTTGTTTTCACACAAAAAGAGAAAACAAAGCAAGGATAATCATCTCCAGTAACTACTAGTACCTATAGCTTAATCATAAATGATAGTTATTCTTTACTTCCTTTGCCATCCTTGGCAATGGCGCTAGAAATGCTTGTTGATATTTTTTAACACAACAGATCATCTCCAGTGAGAGATGAGCTCTACAAGAGCACGGAAGATACCGTTCTAGCATTTCACTCATGAGTATTCCCAAGGGTATCGTATTTATCCCAAAGGAAGACGGTGAAGTAAAGTAAACACTATTCTTTATGATCAAAGCATAGGTTATTAATAAACTATCAGAACAACGGTAAGTTGATAATATGGGTAGTGTGATACACATATAAGCAATCTACTCTATGGGATATAGTTGTCCTAGAGGGTTAAACTACGAGAAAGGGCTGCTCCTACTGTGCTCTAATTACTCATATACATAGCTTAATAATGTACATATGAATATGTTAATGGTGAATAGTAGAACTTATTGGTTCAACATATCAGGCACAAGCTTACTGTTTGTATTTCTTAACACCACAGATCATCTCTGGTGAGATATGAGATTCGCAAGCGCACGAAAGATACCATTGTAGCATTTCACCCCATAGTATTCCCAAGGGTATCATATATATCCCAAAGGAAGGCGGTTAAGTAAAGTAAACACTATTCTTATGATCAAGGTATGAGGTACTAAGTATTTATCAGAATAAGGGTAAGATGATAATAGTCTAGGCTGAGTATGAGGTACCAAGTATTTATCAGAATAGGGGTCAGATGATAATAGCCTAGGTCGTGGCCGGTACAGAGCCTTGTACGACAAATAGTGAGGAAGAAGGCCTCCCCTCCCCCGGTCGACGGGCACCACGCCGGCGATGACCACCTTGCCCTTGCCACCTCCCCCACCCCTCCAATGGGCACCACACACTACATAAGAAACTCAAATAGAAGACAAAGATCAGCGACGAACGCAAAGGAAGTCATGTCTAATAAGGGTAAATGAGACGAGCCCGCTTCAAATAGGATGTGATATGGCTTGGGTGAGCATAAAAGGAGACGGTCTTCTATAAGGCGCGTCCCATTTAAGAAAATATCCAAGACACGGCCGCTTTTCTAAAAAAAGGGAGATGAGCATAGCACAAAGCACTTATCCTATTTGCGAAAGAAATGAGACGGGCTTTGTAGAAAGCTCATCTCCTTTGGCTTCGTGATTTTCTACATTTTGCTTCGGTTATCTTGATATCACACAAACATGAACACTTTTATGGAACAAATGTAGTAGAGCACATTCACTTGATAACTAAATAATTTGTCATTCCAATGTAGAGCACCTTCACTGTAGTCCAATTTAAATAAAAAAAATCAAATCCTTCCTTATGAATTGTCATTCCTGAGGAACACGATGCACACACCACACATTCATTCATTCATCCAAACAGTTTGTCGGTACCCTGGGCACCATATAACCCTTGGGATTGCAAAGATCTCAAGGGAATATCATCTACTCGATCTGAAGATCTTCGGAGGCCCACATGTCAGACATAACTAAACCCGCTTCCCCAACTTGGTTAGTCCCAGGGTCGCCACGTGTACTATCAAACTGGAGCTACCGCCCACAAGGGGGAAGCTCCAGGCTATGTACCATAGCGGCACCTCCGGACCTAACCCCAAACCGAGGGAAGCTCCAGAACTGACACGTGTTAGGTAGCACCGGGCCTACCTGTGTCCCACAGTATGCTCCGGAGCTGTCACGTGTCCAACCGTCGGACCTTCAGCCTCTAACCTCCGGAAGACTCCACAACGGCTCTGGATCTTCAAAGAGAATCAAGGACTTCAAGACCCGATGAAGTGTCATTAATGATATATTAATGACACACGATCGGATGACCTTAATTACCAGTAACGGTGCTATCAAAGCCTGTAACTCGGTTATTAAGGGCAATTAAGCGCATCAAATGTGTATCAATATTAGTAACCGCTGGGGCCACATGTCGGGCCAGGCTAACTTGTAACGGCCTGCCCTTGTACTATAAAAGGACAAGCCGACGATACATAGGACACACAGACGCTACGCGCTCACTCTACACTATGAACTCACTTTGAGCTCATACATCCAATACAACACCAACATGCCCCGTGGAGTAGGGTATTATGCTCAGGCGGCCCGAACCACGTAAATCTTCGTGTCTCTTGTGTCATTTACACTTCACCTTCTTGAATCTCCGCGTGCCCACTCCGAACCTCAAACTCCTCCAACACTTTAGTAGTGTCGGGAGATCTGCCGGATCAAAACCACCAACAGTTGGCGCGCCAGGAAGGGGCGCCTGAGATTTCAAGAATGGTGAACTCAGCTGTTGGATCATCCAATGGTCATCCCGTTGTTCAAGCTGTTGGGGGCAATCCCTCCAATATGCAGCCACCAGCAGGAGCATCAGTTCCAGCAGGAGTCACGCTACCACCACCGCCGCCTCCACCAGCAAATACGGGTGGGCAGCGCGATGGTGCACTGGCGTCCATCACTGCGTCAGCAAATCATGACAACCCGGAACACGCACTCCATGCAGCGCGTGCTCTTCTTCAACGCCCACCACCTCCAGACGCATCCCGGGATGCAATGGAGCAGTGGAGGGCCGATGTGGAACACTTGGTTGCAGCAGCAGCCGACCGCATCAGCAACCAGGGTCCTCCTCCTTCAGGACAGGCCCCGTCGCAGCGACGGACCTTGTCTGGCAGACTTGGTCCGCACATTTCCAACAACAGGAGACGTGCTGCATCTCAGCAAGTGACGTCGTTGCCCTCCGGGGCACGGCGCACTCACACGGTGTCAAGGCTTTCAACTCATGACCTCCGGGCGGAGCTTGATCGCCGATACCGTCAACAAGACGACCGAGTCCATATTGAGCGTGCTCGTGAAAGATGAGAAGCTCAGGACGTTCCTGCTCCTGAAGGAGTAGGAGGAGGCTGTTCGGCCCTGGCCATGCATCTGCGTATGGTCAGGTGGCCACAGAAATTCCGGCCTCACCCGCCGGAGAAGTTTGACGGGACCGTTAATCCCGTTGAATTTCTTCAGATTTACTCCACTGCTATCCTAGCAGCTGGAGGAAATGAGTCTGTAATGGCCAATTATTTTCTAGTGGCTTTAACTGGGACCGCCCGGTCCTGGTTTATGAGCCTTCCACCCAACTCCATCAACGGTTGGGAGGAGCTGTGCCGGCAGTTCACTGCCAACTTCGGGAGTTCATACACCCGACCAAACACTGAACTGGACCTTTTTGCAGTCGTGCAAAAAGGAGGGGAATCCCTGCGATCATTCATCTAGAGATTCTCTCAGGTAGGAAACACTATCCCTTCTATCTCTAGCGCTTCTGTCATTGTGGCATTTAGACAGGGTGTACGGGATAAGAAGATGTTGGAGAAACTGGCGATCAAGGAGATCACCAGTGTCACGGAACTCTTCAGCTTGGCTGACAAATGTGCCAGAGCTGCGGAGGGCTGTGAAATGCACTCCAAACCACCTCCAGAGGATCACAAAAAATCCTCCAAAGGCGAAGCCACTACCTCCGGGAGTGGCAAGAAGAAGAAAAAGACCAACGACAAGAAGAAGCCGTCGGCCGGCGCAACTAATGCTGCAGCTGCTGCAGCTCTGGGTGGCCAGGGGCCACGCCCCGAGAAGCGACCTCGACCATCTTCTGAAGACTGTGGCAAAACCAAGGTGTGGTGTCCAATTCACAAAACGGACAGCCACAATTTGGAAGACTGCCGGGAGGTCCAAAACCTTGCCGAGCGCTACAACAAGCGCCAGGAAGAAGCTCCTTTCCGACAGAGGGAAAGAAAGCAAAAAGTTGATGAAGATCCGGCTGAAGAGGAGTTAGGTTTTCAAGATCCCAAAAAGGTCCTAAAGGCCGTCTACACCTCCGTCGACGACGATTCTAATGTCTCTGACAACGAGCGTCGGAAGACCATGAACACCATTTTTGGTGGATCATGGGACATCACCTCCCGTCGCGTCCTCAAGAAAATGCGCTGGGACATGGCCGTTGTAGCTCCTACAGCCCGGGCGGAGCCTCATCGGAAGTGGATGGACACAACCATCACTTTTGATGCTTCAGACTGCCCTCGAAGCATGGTTGGAGCAGGCCAGTTACCTTTGACGGTATCTCCTACCATCAATAACATCCAGCTCCACCATGTTATGGTAGACGGAGGTTCGGGGCTCAACCTCATAAGCTTCGAAGCTTTTACCAAGCTTCAGCTCCGACCTTCGGATCTTCACCCCTCCCGACCTTTCTCCAGAGTAGGTCCGGGAGCCATCACCCCACTCGGTGCTATCACTCTCCCCGTTACCTTCGGGACCCGGGAGAAGTATCGCACCGAGAAGTTGGTCTTTGACGTTGCTCAGATCAACTTACCCTTCAACGCCATCTTGGGCAGGCCTACTTTGTACAAATTCAAGGCAGCTGCTCATTATGGCTACTTGGTGTTAAAGATGTCAACACCAGTAGGCGTTCTCCGGATCCATGGAGATCGTACTGTCGGAGTAACTGCTCTGGAAGAACTTCATGCGCTTACTACGGCGCAAGAGGAGGAATCCAGGCAGGAACATGCTCCAAAACCCCCAAGCATTCGTCAGCGGGGCTCGACTTCTGCACCTCGTGTGCAGCCAAGCGGCGACATCGACATTCCTGTCAAAGTCGTCCAAATAGGTTTCGATGTCGCTCAGACCACCCATATATCGGGAGGACTGAATGACAAATAGGAACTCGCGCTCATCGCTTTCCTCTGGGCTAATGTCGACGTGTTTGCCTGGCAACCGTCACAAATGCCTGGGATCCCCAGGGAAGTGATTGAGCACAATCTGAAGATCTACCATGACGCCCGGCCTGTACACCAGATGCCTCGTGTACGGATCGAATGCCCAAGAGGGGGGTGAATTGGGCTTCTTTTCAAAAATTATAAGCAATAAAACTTAATTCCTAAAACCCAATTCCCTACGCAAACTATCTATGCATTCAAGTAAATAGGAACTTTGCGGAATGTAAAATGCATAAACATAAGGGAAAGGAGAAGGATGCAAACTCCCGAAGAGACACGAGGATTTATCCCATGGTTCGGTAAGATCGTCAAGATCTTCCTACATCCACGTTGTGGCACCCACCGAAGGGTTTTGCACACCCAAGTCACCGAGAGGTGGGATCTTCACTATTCCTCTCCGTTTGCCAACTTCGGCAAGGTGGAGCTCAAGCCTTGTACAACTTCGACCCTCAGGGCTTCCACAAACGCCTTGGCAAGCTCCGGAAGTCTCCTCACAGTTACAAACACCAAGGGCACTCCCTTGAGGCTCTCTCACTATCCTAGAGAGTCCACTCACCCAGAATGGAGGCACACAAGCTCTCTCTCTAGCTAGTTCTAGCCTAATTCTTGGTGTATAGGTTATTGAAATGGTGTGGAAGTGATTGCTCTTGGTCTTGAACGCTTGTGAATGTGTTGATAGTGTGTGGTGATCAAGACTTGGCGAAATGATAGGATTAGGGGGTATTTATAGCAAGCCTCCCCGAAATAGCCGTTGGAAAAGTAGGCTGACAGAACTTTACTGTGAACACCAGATGATCCGATGTCTCCCCTTTAGTTATCATTGGTCAAGTTACTTTAGCTGGCGTCATTGTGTCAGATATGACCGTTGTTAGACCGATGTTGATCCTGTCTTCTCATCGGATGATCCGGTGGCTCTTCCTCCAGAATTTTCTCAAACTTGACGCTTACTGTAGTAATCGACCGATGTGTGCTTCTCTACACATCGGATGATCCGCTGCTACACTTGGTCCAATGATATTGCAAACTGTACTGATGGACCAATGTTGCTGAGCCATTCACATCGGATGATCTGGTGAGTACTTTGTTCTGAGCTCTTCTTCTTCAGCTGAACCAACTCGACCGATGTGTATATTTCTAGAACCATCGGTTGATCCGGTGAGTTGATTTTGTTTGCTTTGAGTTGTTTCTAAGTGACTTTGTATCTTGCTCGATTGACCTCTTTGATATTTGTTGCAAAGGCATTTCTAATGATCTTCAAGCATTGAATGTTGTCAATTTAAAGTTGAATGACTTTGACATAAGAGCTTTCACTTCTGGTCTTCATATAATTGATTTGATCTCATAAATTGATTATATATGGGTCTCCAATGACATATTGATTTCATTTGATTGAGTGATTATGGGGACCTTGCATTCACAAATTAATTAGTAAAATCCAATGGTTGTCATTAATCACCGAAACCATACCTCATGGGGGCCTAGATGCTTTCAATCTCCCCCTTTTTGGTGATTGATGACAACACAACAACTTAAACCGCAATAGTAATGAATTTGATAGAATGAAACTTAAAGGAATGAAACTTAAAGGATATGCAATGAATACAAGATATCACACTTATTATTTGAAAGCTCAAAATCAATCAATAACTCAAGTGTGAATAAGTGAGTAACATCAAATAAGCTCAATCGATTAATTAACATAAGAGTACTCAATGAACACCAAATGAGTAGCAAAAGCATCGAATTACACAAGATAATATATATAAACTCCAAATTACAAAAGATAACTCAAAAGAAAGACTCCCCCTGAGACTAAGACACTCCCCCTGAGACTAAGCAGACCTCCCCCTGACTCCTCTAACTCTTCTCCCCCTTTGGCATCAAGACACCAAAAAGGAATCCGAGTGCCTAAGGATCCTGAGTACTGGGCGCGATGTCGAACAGGTCACCGTCGCTGTCGTCGAAGCTACTGGCTGGAGTAGCGGTGGAAGGAGCTGCCGGAGCCGTAGGAGCCACCGTCGGTGCCTGCTGTGTAGGAGCTGCTGGAACAGGGGCACTGACGATGGAGGCTCGCGTCTGCTGAAACAGTGTCATAGCCGGCAGCGGGGAGTGAGACGGTGCGCTAGGAGCCAGCAAAGGAGACACGCTGAAGGAGGGAATTGGCATAGACGGCACCGGAGCGGCAGCTGGAGCCAGGACTGGTGGTGGTGGAGCGACTCCTGGCAGCTGCAACGGGAGGGCAATCCCGGTCTGGGTGTAGAGGTTGGTGATCAACCCCAGGATGCCCATCATCGCCTGCTGCATCCGCTGCTGCTGGTCGAGGGTGCGCTGGTGCATCTGGTCAATCAGCCCCATCAGCCGGTCAGTGTCCTCTCGCCTCTCCCGGGCGATCTGACGCTGCATCTCCTGCTGCTGCTGCTGGAGCTCAAGGAGGCGGGTAGCCTGCTCCGCTCGGGCCTGCTCAGCTGCCAGCCTGTCGAGACGCTGCTGCTCAACCATCTGCTGGAGGAGCGAAGTCAGCTCTGATGGCTGAGTGACCTGTGCCTCAGTGACAGGAGGTGGAGTAGGTGGTGGCACTGTAGAGCCTCCAGCCTCCGCGTCGTGCTGCCTGGGTGAGGGTGGAGGTGGAAAGTACTCCTCGACACTGTCGTCGGTGTCGCTCTCGGACCAAATGTGCTGCAGGTCCTCACCCTGTGCCTCTGCCTCAGCTAGCCTCTCATCCTCCTTCTCCATGTCCGACCAGTCCTCCTCAGAAACACGAGCCCTGACCTGACGCTCGACTGGACGGCCAAGGCGGCGGTCTCCAGGAGCTGGAGCACGGTAGTGGCTAAACTGTGTGACGCTCTCGTCAGTGAGGCGGTCATGCACGGTGGACTCCTCATGGACCATCATGGTGAGCAGGTAGCTGATCCAGTGTCCATACACGAGCTGCCTCATCATGCCCACTCCGTCAGTAATCACATCCTGCATCTCGCATATGAGGACGTCCACTATGTCGAACTCCATCTCGTTCATGATGTAGAATAGGAGAGTCTGTTGTAGGCTGGTGAACCCCTCCAAGTAACCAGACCTCAACAGGAGCGTGCGGCGCAAGGCGAGGTGCACTGTGCGTGCAGCTGGAGTCAACAAGGCCGGTACTCTCGGCTGGTCAGGAGAGAAGGTAGGACCAAACAGGGAACGGATCTCCGCCAGCGGTGGTGCCACTCCTCCAGTGAGCGGCCTCCTCAGTGGATCTACCAGACCGTAGACCCTCTCATGCACGCAGGTGTCGTGCAAGTCCACTCCCAGCAGCTGTGCCAGCGTCTGCGTCGTCAGGTGATAGTGCTGTCCCATGAACATGAAATCAATCGATCTTCTGCCCTCAGAGACGTAGAGGGTGGCGTAGAACACGCGGACCCAGTCCTCCACATAGGCACTCCTCTCATAGGACACTAGCTGCACCAGACCTCTGTATCTCTCGAAATAAGGTCGAATCTCTGTCTCGGCAGCCAGAGTGAGTTGATCCTAGTCCAGGAAGTTGTGCTGGAACAACTTGTGGCCTCGGCGTCTGTAAGTCTCGTAGAGAGACGCCTGCGTCACAGTCCAGAAGCGACTGTCCACTAGGGCCTCTCTGGGCTGCGGGTACCACTCCTCAAGCAGCACACTCCATCTGAGTCTGCGGAGCTGCTTGGCCTTCATCTTCCGGTAGTCAGTCAACCGGACTCCTTCAGCGACCTAGAGAGTGGTGTCCATCTCGTAGATGGCTCGCTGGGCCTCCCTGTCCTCACGACGATCGGCAGCCGTCGGTCTCAGACATGGAGCTGCCGCGGGATGACCCCCACGGGTCCAGGCTGAGCGTCGGCGGACGAGAGGCTCTACCAGCTCTTCTTCGGCCTCGGAGTCATCGATCACAGGAGGTTGCCTTGGACGAGCCTCACGGATCCTCAGCGATCCTCCTCGGCCACGCTCACGCTCCTCGGCGGCGCGAGCAGCCATCAACGCCTTCTTCTCCTCCTTCGACAATTTTTGCTTCTTCGCAGCCGGCTCCGTGATGGCCTTGCCCTTGTTCTTCTTGTCGCGAGCCATTGCGATCGGGCGAATGAGGTTGATGATTTCAAATGCACGGAATGTCAAGATGAAGATTGATGCGGACGAAAACCCTAACGGCGATGTGCTAGGGACGATGGCGGTGCACGAGAGGAGACGGCGTTTGGGCGCTGTGGTGGCGAGGGAGAGCGGCGGCGGCGCTTGGTGGAGCAGCGGCGGCGGCTGCGGCGGAGGTGAGGCGGCGACTGCGGCGGCGCTTGGAGGCGGAGGGCGGCGACGAGCGGTGACGGCCGGAGGGCAGCGGCGGCGTCCGGCAGTGGCGGTGCGTGAGGCGAGTGTGGTCGGCGGTGGAGATCGGTGGGCGGCTGCGGTGGAAGGTGACGGGATCGGAAGAGAGAGAGAAGGGGGCGTACGGCTGTTTAAATAGTGGGTCCCAAATCCTAGCCGACTTTTTAACAGCGGATGGACCAATGATGAACGATGGGAGCATCAGTCGAATGATACAGTAAGGTTTTTCAGAAAAGTGCCATTGACACCGGATGGACCGACGTTGAAGGATGGGAGCATCGGTCCAATGGTACAGTAAGGGTGTTCAAAAATGGAATGTTGACACCGGATGGTCCAACGTGGGATGAAGTAGCATCGGTGGAATTTGGCACAGTTCCAGAAGAGTGAACACCGGAGGGACCGATGTTTTTCAGAATGAACTCGTCGGTTGAATTGAGATACTGACTGAACTGACCCTTGGAGAATGAACACCAATTGATCCGATGAGAGATTGACCTAGGCATCGGATAATCTGATGACTACAGAGCAGCAACATCCCATATATGTCCTTTGACCAAACAAACAAGCAAAGAGAAACACATGTCTTAGGACTTTTTGGGCAACCCCTTACCCCTCAAAAATACTAATATGCCAATAACTTGGCTAGGCCTTAAAGCAAAAAGAACACCGAAGAAAAATAGGAAGGAAAGTATCCAAATAAAATGTAAGGCCCATGCTTTGTGAGCTAGAGTATGAAGACTTCTATCTCTTTAAAGCATGTTCCTCTAGGCATTAATGCACCTAACATTTTGTTCTTTCCACCTTATATGAGTTGAGATATTGCATTTCAAACAAGTCTCTTTCTCATGAGGTGGGTTCCCCTTTGTGACAATCTACCGTATGCAATGCCAAACAAATTATAGTGCAAGAAATTTTAATATGAGTGCAAGTCTATATGGCAGGCATCATGCAAGGCATAAAGTAAATCTATCTTGCCAAATTTGAACCTTTCAAAGGCTTCTTCAGGGAGAGCCACTCTCCAAGCCTTGGGGAAACCCAAAAGAACCTTCATCCCAAGCTAACCCTTGCTCACCCCTATCCTTTGAGAGTTAGGCAAGACCTATATGATATGCATTCTTACATGATCATGACAACTTACATGACGTTTGTTGCATCTAGCACATTTAATTCACTTCTTAGGCTAGAAAAATTTTTCTCATCAAGTGGTTTAGTGAATATTTCCGCCAATTGTTCTTCAGACCTAACACCTCTCAAAGAGATGTCTCCCTTAGCTTCATGGTCCCTCAAGAAATGATGGCGAATATCAATGTGCTTAGTGCGGGAGTGTTGAACGGGGTTTTTAGCTATCTTAACTACACTTTCATTGTCACAAAGGAGAGGCACACAACCAAGTTTAATCCCAAAGTCCAAAAGGGTTTGCTTCATATAAAGAATTTGGGCACAACATGCACCGGCCGCAATATATTCCGCTTCCGCCGTGGACAAGGCAACGGAATTTTTCTTCTTGCTTGACCAATAGACTAGGGAACGCCCAAGCAAGTGGCACCCACCGGAGGTACTCTTGCGATCCACGCGGCATCCGGCAAAGTCCAAATACGAGTATCCCACAAGATGGAATTTTGCACCTTTAGGGTACCACAAGCCCACACTAGGGGTATGCTTAAGATACCTAAGTATCCTAAAGACCGCCTTCCTATGCGATTCTTTAGGTGCCGCTTGAAAGCGAGCACACAAGCATACACTAAAAATGATATCGGGCCTAGATGCGGTAAGGTAAAGTAATGAACCAATCATAGAACGGTAGTTAGATTGATCAATAGGTTTACCGTCCTTATCCGCATCGAGATGACAATTGGTTGCCATTGGAGTGCTTCTTGAGCTACAATCTCCCATCTCAAATTTCTTCAAGAGGTCCTTGGTGTACTTCTCTTGATAGACGAAGGTCCCCTCTTGAAGTTGCTTGATTTGAAATCCAAGGAAGAAGTTGAGCTCTCCAATCATTGACATCTCGAATTCCCTAGACATCATTTTGCCAAACTGATGGCTAAGAGCTTCGTTAGTTGAACCAAAAATAATATCATCAAAATAAATTTGACAAATGAACAAATCTCCGTTGATGTCCTTGGTGAAGAGTGTAGTGTCCACCCTCCCGATCTTGAATCCTTGCATGATGAGGAAATCCCGTAGTCGTTCGTACAACGCCCTAGGTGCTTGCTTGAGCCCGTAGAGCGCCTTATGCAACCTATACACATGATTAGGATTCCTCGGATCTTCAAACCCGGGAGGTTGTTCAACATAAACAAGCTAGTTAATGTAGCCATTAAGAAAGGCACTTTTCACATCCATTTGATAAAGTCTAATACTATGATGTGATGCAAAGGCAAGGAGTATACGGATGGCTTCTAGCCGGGCGACCGGGGAAAATGTCTCCCCAAAATCTAGTCCTTCAACCTGCGAGAACCCTTTGGCCACAAGTCTTGCCTTGTTGCGGACCACAACGCCATTCTCGTCTTGTTTGTTGCGGTACACCCACTTTGTTCCGATGACGTTCTTGTCCTTGGGTCGCTCCTCCAACACCCAAACTTCATTGCGGATGAAGTTGTTGAGTTCTTGTTGCATGGCCATCACCCAATTTGGGTCTTGGAGTGCTTCCTCAATATGAGTGGGTTCTACACATGAAACAAACGAGTAGTGCTCACAAAATGAAGCGAAATGGCGAGAACGTGTACTTACACCCCTTGACGGACTTCCAATGATTTGGTCCATTGGATGCGCCTTGGAGATGCGTCCATGACTCATAAGTGGTTGTGAAGCACTTGGCAATGGTGATGCGTGTTGCTCCTCTTGTGGTTGGACTTGATCATGGACTTCTTCTTCTTCTTGATGTTGTGACGCCCGGTTTCGAAAACTGAACCAAGCTAACGCATATGTGTGCCCAGGATGTTCAACACACATACACGAGTGCAATCACAAAAGAGTATACAGAAAATTACCACAGAACAAGATTAATTATCAAATTTTATTACACAAACCATATTATCCTCGAATACAAGCTCTAATGAATATTAATGACAAGTTCAACTAATGCAGCGGAAACAAACTAATTAAGCAACTAGGCAAACTAAGCAAAAGGGATATCGCAACTCCATGCAACACCACAGGCAAAGTTGACGGTAGACACGGCCTAGAACTCCACATTATCGCCATTAAACTCACAATCCTGACCTGCAACTGTTGGGGGGGGGATTGCAAGAGTGAGTACATGTCATACTCAGCAAGTGTGGAAAGTATGACATGTGGCTGATTCAAATGACGACAATAATAATGGCAAAGTGCTGAAAAGTACATTAAAACATTTGAAAAGCAATATATTATAATTATATGAATCAAACCCATCATAATCATAAGTAATACCATAATACCAAACTGAATTTACTACCATCATCCATGATTCCAGATTTCACCATTTCCAATAACCATATTCAATACCAGAAATTAAATCCATAACCGTTACCAAACCATAACCATTCCAATACCAAACTCCCTCTAATCATGGAAGTTGTCCAGGTGCTCATAACCGGGAGCACGGCTATCATGATAATTTTATTTGACTCCGCAAGGTTTGTACCTCTTTACCCACGTGTTCGTGATTTTATCACCTTTCGGCGACTAAGAATCTCCCTTATGCCCATGACCCGTCGGTCATAATACACACTTCCGTTGGTGTGTGGCCAAGAGATCATAAAATAGCATTTACAAAGGGATTACTAGTCTATTCAGACCGCACTGAGGTTTCATCGGTGGCGATGCCTCCAACTGAGCACATCTTCAACCAAGGGCCCCCTCTTGAGCCATTCGGATCCCAGGGTAGTCCCACCAATCATCAACAAACCCAATCCGACTACCCCTTCCCCGAGCATCCTTAATGGTCCAAATAGCACTGGCAAAGCCCTAATTAATCAGCTACGCCGCACCCATACTTGGCCTCGTGGTGGCACTGTAGTCCTGGCTTATTCTCGCATGAACCGGTCCTTAGATCTAAAACAAGCAAACCACCATAACATCCAACCCATCCACATACCAGGCTTGCTTAGATCACCCATTACCATACCGTATTGACCAGTTCACATTAACTAGAATAACATTAATGCATAATTAAATGTGTAGTGTAGTTTCCCCACCCCAAATAATTAAGCGATGCAAAAGGTAAAAACCCTTCCCGACTCTATCATATGTACCAGGTGACAAGGGTGGTTAAAAAAAGCTAGTCAACTTCCTACCATAGGATTCCCATCAAATTGACACAAGCATGCAGTTTGCAAACAAAACATTTATTTTAAAAACAGGATCAATATGCTTCAAGGACACTTGCCTTGCTCCGGCGGATAGGGTTGCTCAAGCGCTTCGAAATCTTGGTTCTGGAAATCCTCGTACACGATCTCTTGAGCACTTCCCTCTACTCGTGATCACACATACAAGAATATACATACAAATCAACATGATGCACACACATTAATCAACATGCGATGATATGCATGCATGCAAAGATCAATCATTAATTAACTATGGTTGTTTATTAATTAGATGCAACTAGTTCATACGTGTTCATATGAGTTTACGGGGGTTTTAGAGTGGATTAATGCTGCTGAAAATAAAAATACGATGCAACTAAAATCAATTTACGTCTATTAGATCTAATACGTCGCTAAAATTCGCATCGGAAAAATGAATCCTACCGTAGATGTGACGGCTTCGAAGATCGCGAGGGTGAAGGCGACGCGTAGACGAAGTAGATGCGCAAGGTCCTCTGGCGGCACGACGACGGCGACGCGACGACGACGACGATCTCCGGTGGACGGCGGCACCCTCCTCTTTTTCTTCCTCTTCCTCCCCTTTTTTTTCCTCTCTGGTGGCTGCTCTGGTCTCCTCTGTTCTTTTTCTTGAAGCGGCTAGGGCTTCTGGCGGCGCTGCGGGTTTCTGGCGTCGTAAACATACGAAGCCCCTACGGCTTTTATAGCCGGCGGCTAGGGTTCCTGGGATCGGGGGATTACGAAGCCTTCGTGGCTTTTTATAGCCAGGTGGCAGGCGGTGCTAGGGCCGGCGCGGGCGTAACCGACTCGGTCGGCGGGATCGGGCGCTGCGCCGGGCCAGGGGCGAGCGGCACGCGGGTCAACGCGAGCGGCCGGAGCGCGTCGGTTGGCTGGCGCGGTGCGGGGTGGGGCCCAGGCGGGCGCGCGGTGCGCTGAGGCTGGTGCGTGGCCGGCTGGGCCGTTTGGCCTGGCCGGCGGTTGTTTGTTTGTTTTTTTTTCCTTTTTTCATTTTTTCTTTCCTTATTTTTTCTTTATATATATATATACTTTCTCTTTTTTTTATATTATTATATATATTATTTATATATACTTTTTTTATATGTATATTATTATTATTTTTATACTTATTCCCTATTACAAGTTTTATGCTATTATTTTCTTTTTCTTCTTTTGCTATATACATTTGTATATATGCTCCATCTTTTATTACTTTTCTTTTATCCTACTAATGTTTAATGCATGAACATGTATGCAATGCATGATGCGAAAATTGAGGGTGTTACAGATGTTATTGTGCTTGTGAGTCTTGAGTCAGCAATGGATCATCCTTCTCTTCTTCGTCAACCTGAGGCGCCATAGAGGTGTTGTTGTTGGAACTTGAAGCTCCTCCTTGATCATGGCTCTCCTCAACTTCGGGCTTGATGTCTCCAATGGTCATGTTCTTCATGGCTTCTCGTAGAGGCTCATCATCTATTTTATCATGACCAAAACTCTCCTCTTGGGAGCCATCAGATTCATCAAACTCAACATCACAACTTTCCTCAACTAAACCGGAGGTTTGGTTGAATACTCGATATGCTTTTGAGTTTGATCCATAACCAAGAAATATACCAACATCACATCTTCTTTCAAACTTACCGAGCCTTTTCTCGCGGTAGATGTAGCACTTGCATCCAAAGTCTCGAAAGTAGGATATGTTGGGCTTTCTCCCAATGTGAAGCTCGTACGGGGTCTTTTGATGTAGTCGATGGAGATAGACCCTATTTGCGGCATGGCATGCCGTGTTGATTGCTTCGGCCTAAAACTTCTCCGACGTGTCATAGTCATCAAGCATTGCTCTCGCAAGAGTGATGAGTGTCTTGTTCTTCCTTTCAACGACACCGTTTTGTTGAGGGGTGTATGTGGCCGAAAATTCATGCTTCACACCTTCACGGTCACACCACTCCCCAATGTTGTAGTTCTTGAATTCGGTGCCATTGTCACTCTGGACCTTGATGATGGGAAGTTGAAATTCCCTTTGAGCGCGGTTGGTGAAGGTCTTGAACACTTCTGGAGTTTCACTCTTGTCACCTAAAAATAGAGTCCAAGCATAGCGAGAATAATCATCAACAATAACGAGACAATAGAGGTTACCGCCAAGGCTTTGATATGTGGACGGTCCGAAGAGGTCCATGTGGAGTAGTTCAAGTGGCTTGGAGGTTGACACCATTGTCTTCATTGGGTGGTGTGAAGCAACTTGCTTCCCGGCTTGACAAGCGCTACAAAGCTTGTTCTTCTCAAATGTGACATCCTTTACGCCGGTCACCATCCCAAGCTTGAATGACTTCTTGAGTTTGCTCGTCCCTATGTGTGCTATGCATCGGTGCCATAGCCATCCCAAACTTGTCTTAGTGAAAAGGCAAGTGGTCAAGCTAGCATTCTTGTTGGAGAAGTCCACTAGGTAGAGATGTCCATGCCGAAATCCTTTGAAGACTATGTCTTGGCTTGTTTCACTACTCACAACAACATCATTTTTGCTAAATGTGCATGTTAGTCCAAGATCACATAGTTGTGCAATAGAAAGTAAATTGAAACTAAGTGACTTAACATACAAAACATTAGAAATAGACAAGTCATTTGAAATAGCAATTTTACCTAACCCAATTACCTTTCCCTTAGAGTTATCACCAAAGGTGACTTGTTCATGATTGCTGGGGTTTTCTATGGTGGTGAACATACCATCATTGCCGGTCATATGTTGAGTGCACCCGCTATCGAGTACCCAATGCTTTCCTCCGGCTTTGTAGTTCACCTACACACATGAATTCAATTTTTGAATTTAGGCACCCAAGCCAACTTAGGTCCTTGTATGTGTGATACAAGTGTATTTGGGACCCAAAGTTGCTTGGGGAGCTTCCCCTTCATGCCCTTCATGTCTTTGCCAATGAACCTTGCCTTCACCTTGCCATGTACTTTACTTAAGAGATAATGGTGATCATTGAAAGTAGACTTGTAGTTAGTATGCAATTTTGGAGAAGGTCGGTTAGGAAGAGGACACTCCCTTTTGTGGTGGCCGGTGACCTCACAATGTTGGCAATAAGAACCAACTTCCTTGATGAAGCTTGTTCTTAGCTCCGGTGAGGGCACCTTTCCTTTGTTAGGCACCGGGAAGGATCCAAGTCCTCTCTTGTTGAAGGCCTTTGCTTGTTGGAAGAGGATTTCCTTGTGCTTGACTTCTCCTTTTGAAAGTCTAGCCACACTAGTGTGGAGACTCTCAATTTCTTCCAACATGTCCTTCTCCCTAGCATTAGCTTTCAAAGGCAAAGACTTGTGCAAAGCATTAGTGGCATGAGAAGTAATGGATATCTTATCATTAAGAGTTTGTTTCTTCATAGTTTTTAACTCTTGATCAAGCACTTCATAAGCAAGGTTAAGTGTTTGATGCTCTTGGATTAACTCATTGTGCTTTCCCAAGAGTGCTTGATGGGCTAAGTCAAGCTCATCATGATCTAGCTTGATTTGAGCCTTATCCTCCTCAACTTGCTTGACATGGGATTTGATCGTGTCATGCTCTTTGAGTATGCTTTCATACTTCTCAAGCAAGTCAAGGTTAGCACTCTCAAGCTTAGAAAGAGTTCCTTCAAGAGCCTTAACCTTACTCTTTTCCCTCTTAATTATAGTGTGATATTTATTTATTAATGAAGTTAAATCATCGGGGGAAAGCTCATCATCGCTGGAGTCGTCACATACCTTGGTGTTACCTTTCGCCATAAGGCACATGGGCGGTGGATGAAGAGGTGAGTCATCATTGTTGGCAATGGCGAGGCCGGCCAAGCTTTCTTCTTCCGCTTCACTCTCTTCATCACTTGTTTCTTCGTCGGTGACCCATTCATTTGCCTCACACATGAACACCTTTTGTGGGCCATTTCTCTTCTTTGGGAAGAGTCTTGCCTTCTTGCCCTTGTCATGTTTCTTCTTCCCAAAGGCTCTTGGTTTGGGCTTGGCCTCTTCTTCATCATCATCACTCTCTTCAAGCTTGCGATGCTTGCTCTTGTAGTTCTCTCTTCTTTTGTCCGGTTTTGGACAATCATAGGAGATGTGGCCTTGACCACCACAATTGTAGCAAGTCTTGTGATCATCTCTCCTTGGTAGAAACGCTTTCTTCTTGGGATGAAAGGTGTATCCCTTCTTGGTAATCTTGGAGTTCAAGCGTGAGAACTTTCCCATCATCAATGCAAGCTCATCATCATCATCTTCACTTGATGCTTGTTCTTCTTCACTTGAGCTAGGCTCAACCACCTTCTTCTTCTTGAGGCTTGTTTTCTTGGTGGAGGCCTTTAGAGCAATTGTCTTTGAAGATGATTGCTCCATCATCCCAAGTACACTCATCTCATGAGCGTGTATTTCTCCAATGAGCTCCGAAACTTCAATGTGGTCAAGTGACTCCTTTTGGAGCATGGAGTTGATTATGTTGTACTTTGGCTTGGGAAGGAGCATGAGCATCTTGCGGTTGATGAGTCCCTTGCCAAGAGAAGCAATGTCAAGAGCATTTATTTCTTCAATAAGCACATTTAAGCGAGAGAACATCTCATTGACATTTTCATGAGGTAGCATCTTAAATTCATCATATTTTGCTTCAAGCATGTGATATTTAAGTTCCTTGACTCTAGAAGAACCCTCATTAATCTCTATTAAGCAAGCCCAAATTTCACAAGCTTTTTCTTTACTAGCAATTCTAGCAAATACATCTTGACTAATACATTCATAGATTGCATTCCTAGCTTTAGCATCCCATTTAATTTGATCACCAACATAGTTGTGTTCTCCAAACCCCGCGTGGGTCGCTTCCCATACTTCGGTAGCGATAGCCTCTAGATAAGCGCGCATGCGTGCTTTCCAATAGGCAAAGTTCTTGCCCTGGAAGATAGGAACCGAACCCCCAACCTTGGCCATTTTAGCTCTCTAGCGGTGAAGCTAGAATGATCCCATGAGCATCCTTGCTCTGATACCAATTGTAAGGATCGAATGCCCAAGAGGGGGGTGAATTGGGCTTCTTTTCAAAAATTCTAAGCAATAAAACTAAATTCCTAAAGCCGAATTCGCTACGCAAACTATCTATGCATTCAAGTAAATAGGAACTTTGCGGAATGTAAAATTCATAAACGTAAGGGAAAGGAGAAGGATGCAAACTCCCGAGGAGACACGAAGATTTATCCCGTGGTTCGGTAAGATCGTCAAGATCTTCCTACATCCACATTGTGGCACCCACCGAAGGGTTTCGCCACACCCAAGTCACCTAGACGAGGGATCTTCACTATTCCTCTCCGTTTGCCAACTTCGGCAAGGTGGAGCTCAAGCCTTGTACAACTTCGATCCTCCGGGCTTACACAAACGCCTTGGCAAGCTCCGGAAGTCTCCTCACAGTTACAAACACCAAGGGCACTCCCTTGAGGCTCTCTCACTATCCTAGAGAGTCCACTCACCCAGAATGGAGGCACACAAGCTCTCTCTCTAGCTCTTTCTAGCCTAATTCTTGGTGTATAGGTGATCGAAATGGTGTGGAAGTGATTGCTCTTGGTCTTGAACGCTTGTGAATGTGTTTATAGTGTATGGTGATCAAGACTTGGCGAAATGACAGGATTAGGGGGTATTTATAGCCAGCCTCCCCGAAATAGCCGTTGGAAAAGTACGCTGACAGAACTTTACTGTGAACACCGGATGATCCGATATCTCCCCTTTAGTTATCATCGGTCAAGTTACTTTAGCTGATGTCATTGTGTCAGATATGACCGTTGTTAGACCGATGTTGATCCTGTCTTCTCATCGGATGATCCGGTGGCTCTTCCTCCAGAATTTTCTCAAACGTGACGCTTACTGGAGTAATCGACCGATGTGTGCTTCTCTACACATCGGATGATCCGGTGCTACACTTGGTCCAATGATATTGCAAACTGTACTGATGGACCGATGTTGCTTAGCCATTCACATCGGATGATCCGGTGAGTACTTTGTTCTGAGGTCTTCTTCTTCAGCTGAACCAACTCGACTGATGTGTATATTTCTGGAACCATCGGTTAATCCGGTGAGTTGATTTTGTTTGCTTCGAGTTGTTTCTAAGTGACTTTGTATCTTGCTCGATTGACCTCTTTGATATTTGTTGCAAAGGCATTTCTGATGATCTTCAAGCATTGAATGTTGTCAATTTAAAGTTCAATGACTTTGACATAAGAGCTTTCACTTCTTGTCTTCATATAATTGATTTGATCTCATAAATTGATTATATATGGGTCTCCAATGACATATTGATTTCATTTGATTGAGTGATTATAGGGACCTTGCATTCACAAATTCATTAGTAAAATCCAATGGTTGTCATTAATCATCGAAACCATACCTCATGGGGGCCTAGATGCTTTCACCTCAGAAGCAATCCGTGGAGCGACAGAACTTCATTCGACTAGAAGTGAAGAAGTTGCTCGAAGCTAGATTCATTCGAGAAGTCTTCCATCCAAAATGGCTGGCAAACCCAGTCGTTGTGCCCAAGGCCGGCGGGAAGCTTCAGATGTGTATCGACTACACAACACTAAATAAGGCATGTCCAAAGATCCATTCCCACTACCTAGAATAGATCAGATAGTGGATTCCACCTCCGGGTGTGAATTACTGTGTTTCCTAGATGCATATTTCGGGTATCATCAAATCAGAATGTCTAGGGAAGATGAAGAGCATACCTCTTTTATCACATTAGATGGATTGTATTGTTATACAGCCATGCCATTTGGTCTCAAGAATGCAGCTTCAACCTTTGTACGAGCTATGTACAAAACTTTTGAAGAACTCATTGGAGACATAGTGGAAGTGTACGTCTATGACATCGTGGTCAAGGTCAAGAACAAGGAGTCACTCCTTGACACCTTACAGGCTGTCTTCGATAAGTTGCGGGTCACGCGCACAAAGCTAAACCCGGACAAGTGTGTCTTTGGGGTTAGCTCTGGAAAACTTCTTGGTTTCCTGGTAAGTCACTGGGGCATAGAAGCTAATCCGGCGAAGATCAAAGCCATTGAAGACATGCGGCCACTAGCCCGCATCAAGGATGTCCAAAAGCTGACTGGATGTCTAGCAGCCCTTAGCCGGTTCATTTCAAGACTGGCAGAATGGGCACTTCCCTTCTTCAAGTTATTGAGGAAGTCCAGACCATTCCAATGGTCTGAAGAAGCAGAAAAGATGTTCCAGGAGCTAAAATAGTTCCTCACCACCCTACCAACTCTGGTAGCTCCGACTCTGGTGAGCCTTTGCTGCTTTACATTTCAGCAACTGACGAAGTCATCAGTATGGTCCTGGTTGTGGAGAGACCAGAACTATCCCATGCTCAGGAATCCAGACCCCTCCGGGAGGGTCTAGAAGTTCCTGAAAGCGAGTCTGGGTCCCAGCTCCCAGACTTGAGTCCACAAAAAGTTACTTCAGAAGACTTAGACCCCTCCGGGAGGGTCCAAGTCGCTTCTGAAGAAGTTCCGGGTCCCTCCAGCCAGGACCCGGAGGTCCCCGAAGAAGGTCCGAATCCCTCAGGGAGGATCCAGGTCAGTGAAGATGAAGCTTCGGGCCTCTCTGGGAGGGTCCGGACCATCCAGCGCCCAGTGTACTTCATCAGTGAAGTACTTCATGACGCCAAGACTCGATACCTAGAGGTGCATAAGCTGCTCTATGCTGTTCTCATTGCCTCCAGGAAGCTTTGCCATTACTTCCAAGCTCACACGATTTCGGTGGTGACTTCTTACCCACTTCGAGCAATCTTGCATAATCCCAATTCAACTGGGAATTTTGCAAAGTGGGCAGCGGAATTGGCGGAATTCGATCTCGAATTCATTTCAAGGCAAGCAATCAAGAGCCAAGCATTGGCGGATTTCGTGGCGGAATGGACTCCCTCTCCATCAAACCCTGGGGGCCCTAGTGAGCAGAAGCCGGAACACAAGGCTCCGGTCTTCACCAAGCCTCACTGGACCCTCTACTTCGACGGCTCCATGCAAAAGCAGGGGGCGGAGCTGGAATCCTTCTCCTTGCACCAACTAGAGAGAAGGTAAAATACATGGTACACCTTGACTTCAAGGCGACCAACAACATGGCGGAATACGAAGCACTCATCTACGGACTAAGGGTGGCACTGTCATACGGTGTCAAGCAACTGCTGGTCAAGGGAGATTCACAGCTCATCATTAAGCAGGTGAAGGGTGAATGCTCCTGCAACAATCTCCAGCTAGCTGCTTACCTCCTTGAAGTCCAGAGGCTTCAGAAGGACTTCGAAGTCCTAGATCTCCACCATGTCTAGCGTGCCCTCAACGCTGAAGCTGACGAACTCTCGACGAAAGCGTCAAACGGAGCTCCGGCTCCTGATGGAACTTTTGTTCGGAGGTTGACAAAACCCACAGCTCAGCCTGCCGAACTGAGCGAAGGGGGCGAGATCGGCATCCCGAAGCTGATGCTCCCGATGGCCCTGTTACCATGGCAGCCATCAAGGGTCGTAGGTGCTGCCGGAAGCTCCGAGCAACCCAGCACGCAGGACTCGAATGCTCAAGTTAGCTCTGATGCATGGATCTCGGAGATCCGGAGCTACTTGAAAGACAACATCCTTCCTGACGATGACGCATCCACTGACCGGATAGTCAGATTGGCTAAAAAATACACGTTGGTAGAAGGGGATATCTACTGGCGCAGTGCCAACGGCGTCCTAATGCGGTGCATCACAAGGGAAGAAGGCTGCAAGCTCCTCGCAGAAATCCATGGAGGCGAGTGTGGGAACCACGCGTCTTCCCGTACGCTGGTCGGTAAAGCCTTTCGGCATGGCTTCTACTGGCCTACAGCACTCCAGGATGCAACTGAGCTGGTGAAGAAATGTGAAGCATGCCAATTTCATGCAAAGCAAATTCACACACCGGCTCAGCCTCTACAAATGATACCTCCTACATGGCCCTTTGCCGTGTAAGGGATGGACATCTTGGGACCTTTCCCAAGAGCCATCAGAGGTTACAAGTTCCTGTATGTCGCCATTGACAAGTTCACCAAGTGGCCGGAAGCAACCCCAGTTGTGACAATAAACAAGCAATCTGCTATCAACTTTTCGCAGTCTATCGTATGCAGATTTGGAGTCCCAAACAAAATCATTACTGATAAGGGACCCAATTCACAAGCTCTGCATTTCAAGTATATTGCGAAGACCTCGGCATTCAAGTTTGCTACGCCTCCGTAGCTCACCCGGCAAGCAATGGCCAGGCCGAGAGAGCAAATGCTGAAATCCTGAAAGGACTCAAAACGCGCACCTATGAGCGCTTGAAAAAACATGGATCCAACTGGATTGAAGAGCTTCCGCCCACTCTATGGGCCAACAGGACAACTCCAAACCGGTCAACTGGAGAGACACCCTTCTTCCTGGTGTACGGAGCTGAAGCAATCCTTCCTCCGGAAATCACCTTGGGGTCACTCCGGGTCCGGACCTTCAACGAAGCCACGCAGGACCAGCTCTGGCGTGAAGACCTAGACCTCCTCGAGGAGGGAAGGTGCCAAGCAGCTGTTCGGAATGCCCGATACCGCCAAGCCCTTCGGCGCTATCATCAGCGGCATGTACACAACCGACAGCTCGAGGAAGGCGATCTGGTGCTACGGAGAATACAATCCAGAGAAGGGTTAAACAAACTCTCCCCCAACTAGGAACGACCCTTCTGAGTGATTAAAGTATCCCGTCCCGGAAGCGTTTGCTTGGCAACCGAGGATGGGACACCTCTCCCGAATCCTTGGAACATTGAGCTCCTCCGTAAGTTCTACACCTAATATCACAGAGGTGAGTCTGTAGTAACTTGAGGTGTATGTTATAGAGTCACTGTACAGAGTCGGGTAGTTCCTCCGGGAGAACAGCCAGACCTTTCCCAGAAGGTCCACAAAGTTCATGCAACGCTTGTCACAGTCTCAGGACTAAAAGTGTGGTTAGCTACCCTGGGTCACACAAGAAATGAAACACGCTTAGCCTGGTTCCGTACCCTAAGAGTGTACTTGTTTCCCCTGTACCCCAGACCTATTATGGAAGACATCTTCATGTGAAACAGACTCCACGTGCATTTACTTTGTACAGGCTCAACATTTTTTATTTTTCTCTTTCCTGTCTATAACAAGGACATGCAATTCTTGAGAAATTTTAGTTCGACCGATTCATATACGATTCGAGCTGTATTATCGATTCTTTTGGATTCAAATATTGTTCATGGTCCACTCGCCTGAATGCCGCCAAGCCAATCTAGGGCCGGAGTGTGCTATCGACTTAGCCTGGTCAAGCACCCTAAGTACGCCACTCTACCTACACCTCGGCAGGCCGAAGTAAGGCGGGTCCAAGAACAATTGGATGCGGAAGAAAGAAGGCAACGCATTCATTTGCATTCAGAATCGTGTTTGACCTAAAATTTCTTGAGAATCGTAAGCCACGACGAAGTTATAGACAAGGAGCGAATTTTACTACTTTTCTTGGCTTCAATGTGCAGGAAAAATAAAGAATCCACGTTGATGGAGAAAACCCGGAGCTGACGAAGCTCCGACTCCCCCTAGGTGGCTTATAATCGATGTTAAACATTGAAAACGAGCATCACCGGAGCAACCAAGCTCCGGTAAAGCTAGGGGGGCCAGCCGTCGACGCAGAATAAAAGATCGTGAGAAGATTCCACAAACAGAGTCTGCTGCCGACAAACTACGCGTTGGCAAAGGTCACTGCCAGAGCTACTAAGCTCCGACACCCTGGAGGTCTAACTATCGATGCTCTACGCGTTGATAGGAACTACTGCTGGAGCTACTGAGCTCCGACAACCTCAGGGGGCCTTCACTATCGAAGACTTCGGACCTACATTCTACAAGTTCGAAGCAAACGAGTCTTCAACAAAACACAATATCCTCTTGGTACATGTTCATAATCAAATTGTGTACATATACCAGGGGGCCAAGTGAAGACAAAAGTGTTGAAGACAAAAAATGAAATTTGCAAAAATTTGGATTTCATTCATCTGGAGACAAGGGATTACAAAATTGGGGAAGAAAAAGAGAGAATACAAGTGAGAGCTACAGAGATGGTCCTAGACCCTATGGAAGAACTGGGCGACCTTCTGAGCAGCCTCCAACACGTTGGCTCGGGTGGCTTCACCTTCTCCTTCGACGGGACCTTCAAGCACCGGGTCCAGTGGGAATTGGGGATCCCAGCTGGTGTAGCACGTCAGCACATACTCTGCGACGTTCTTCGCCAGGGATTGCCCCTCAACCTCCAATTGGTCCGCGATGACGTCGCCCACCTTGGAGAGTTTGCTGCCCGCCGAGCTCAACGCCTGCAACGCCAGGTCCGGCTCCGGATCATCTGGACGCACGGGACTGAAGCCCATCGGTGTCAGCGCATCATTGGCCTTGCCCAGGAACTCCCAAACCTTTAGGGAGTCCGCATCCCTCAAGCCCTTCAGTTCTTCCAAGGATCTTTTGGCCGCCGCCAGTTCAGAATTCTCGCGAGCAAGGCGCTCAACCTCTTTGGCATTTTGCTGAATCTTTTCAGCAACCTGCCTCTCGAGTTTTCCAAGCTCCTCCTCCCGGAGGTAGATCTTGTTCCGGCGGTCAACCAGGTCCTTCTCCCTGCCCCTCGATTTCTTCTCCCTGGCAGTGATGGCACACTCTTGCTCGTTGAGTTCCTGCCCCCGCACCCAGGCCTTCTCCTCCTCCTCAGCGCAGCGCTCTTCCAGTTTCTTGGCGCGCTCCTCGAGGCCCTTGTCAGCCAAGGCCACCTTTTCGGTGAGCTCCTCCTCCCTCTTTAAGATGTCATCCCGCAGCTCAAGGAGTTTCTGCTCTTCATCTTCGAGCCTCTTCTCCTTCTCCTCAAGTGCCTCCCGACGCTTGATGAGAGTAGTGTTAATGGCTTCCAGCCTTTCTTGGCGTTCATCAGCCGCACTATTAGCTGCTTTGGTCTGCTCATAAATGGCCCGGGATTGAGCGTCGAGGGCGCGAGTCAAGCTCTCCCTGTCATCCAACAATTTGCCCCAGTATTCCAGGCGGACCTTCTCCTGCTTGATCCATTCTTTGTCATCTGCCAGCCTCAACTGCGCCAGCTTGGTCTCGAAGTAGAGCCGGTTACGCCACCGCCTAAGGGTTTGGCGCTCCTCTTCAAGAGCCTTGCTGTCGTGGAAGAATGCCAGCTGAACTTGACGCAGGCTGGAGCAAGCGTTGTCAATAGACAACGTCAGGGGAATGGGTTCCGGACCTGCTGGGGTCTTCTTCGCTGGTTCCAGCGGGTTCTCGCTTACAAAAATTGGGTCCCACTCCACAAGAGTGGTCCCCTGAGCCTCCACGGCACTTGGGCCGTCCTTCGGGATAGCCTCAGTTGTCATTGAGGAGGGCCCCGCGGAAGAAGTTCCGACCTTCGGAAGTGGTTCCGAAGGCCCCGCCGCCAGGTCTTCATTTGCCCCCTCAGGCAGGGGGCCAGCAACTTTGTTTGGGCACTTCGGCTCAGCCCCGAGTACCTCCGGCGTCGTCACTCCCGGAGCAGGGACTGCTTCTGGCTCCGGCCTGGGCACCACCTCTACTGGGGGCTCGAGCGCTGACGCCTCCGCAACGACCGGCTCGGGCGTCGGTAGACCTTCAACATCAACCGACCCTGCGGCCGGAGCTCCAGCAACGACCGACTCTGCGACCGGTGCTTCAGAGGTAGCCAGCCCAATCGCCGGGACTTCCTCAACATCTGGCGCGCACGCCGAGACTTCAATTACCTCCGGCTCAACTGCCGGGGCTTCGACAATTTCAGGCTCTGGGGCCAGAATTACTGCTTCCTCCGGCTCAACGGCCGGATCTTCCATCATCTCTGCACCAGGACCCGGAGCTTCAACCTCCGGGGCAGGTGCCGCTGGCGCATCTTCTCTCCCGTGGTCCGACGCTACCACAGGAGTCCCTGGGGATGAGTCGAGGTCCATGACCACGATAGCTAGCGCCGGAGCTGTCGCACCTTCAACCACCACTTGGGGCAGCACCGGGACAGGAGCAGGAGCTTCCGCCCTCACAGCTTCAGCTGCTGTGGCTGAGGGTGGAGCCTCACTCCTCTTCTTGGGAACACTGCAGATGATGGATGAAGAAACTTAAAAAAGAGTTACTACAACAAAACAACTGTCTGAGGTAAAGATTAAAAATTACCTCGGGAGGCTTCCGCACCAGCTTGCGCGGAACCTCTTTACCGGGCGTTCCGGGCTGACCATAGCCACCGCCGGCGTGGAAGCTCTGGAAGGCCCCCGGAACTCGTTACAGCCACGGGCATTTCCTTAGTTGAGGCCCCCCTCGACCAGGAAGGACCTCCGGACCTAGAGGCCTCAATCGGCCCTGGTGCTGGAGTCGCATGCCCGGAGCTAGCACCCCGGGAGGACGCCGCTACAGATACAGTTGCCGCAGTTGTAGAAGACCTCCCCCTCCGGGGAGAAGGAGCTGAGGTAGAGGTTGCAGGCCTGACGGACCTTCCATCGGCATGCTGCAGCTTCCTCTTCCGGCTCGAGGGTTCGTCTTCCGGCTCCTTGCCCTTGCCGAAGACTTCGATCCTTGTCTTCGGGGCAGGGTCGGAGCCACCTTCGGAAGCCCCAGGGATCACCACCCTGGAGGTCGATCTTCTCTCGACGACACCAAGGTCGTCAAGCACCGGCATCTTCCGCCAGAGCTCCCTGCTGAACTCTACTTCCACGTTCAGAGGGAGAAAAGCTGATGGCGGAGTCAAGTCGTCACCCGCGACGTCGATGCCGTGCTAGAACTTCTTAAGATGAAACTCCAAGGTTGTCCCCGCCATGTTGGACTTCAGCCCGGTTTCAACCCGGTCGTCGTCCATCACACTGTTAAGGGCCCAAGCGAGTTTTTCTCTCCTCTTCAGCAGTGCCCACCTGTTGACCAGGAAGTTGCAAAACACCACCTGAGGAGTTAATCCTCCCTCCATGCACTGGCGGATCCTGGTCAGAGCAGGGTTGAAGGCATCCGACAGCACCGGAGCTTCACTCCAGACTGTAGTGTCGATGTTGGGGAGGCCTTTGGGCAGCTCCAGCTTCTCGTACCCTCCACCCAGATGACTATCCAGTCCTTCTTCCAATCATCCCACTTCCCAGAGGGAAACGACTGGAGGTACTTGAATGGGCACTTCTTGCGCTTCACGAAGTAGTAGAAGCCAAGGTACTCATTACTCCTACCGGTGGTATGGACGGTGAAGAAGGTCCGGAAGAGTTCAATGCAGGGGGGATGCCCACCCACATCTCACAGAAGTGGACGAAGACGGACACAAGAAGAATGGAGTAGGGGCCAAGGTGATATAGCTGTAGACCATAGAAGTCTAGCAGCATCAAGAAAAAGGAGGAAAAAGGTGGGATCAACCCCACCATGGCGTACGAAGAGAAGTACACCATTTCGCCGGCGTGTTCCTTCTCGAACGGGAGCTCTCCCCCGGCGCGGACCAGGCGGTTGAAGAAGTCCGGGGACCATCCTATGAGGGCCCGGACCTTCTTCAGGTCACCATCGGTCTTCAAACGGCTCTCACGGAGACCCAACTCCATCGCGGCACAGCAAGGCAAGAGATGAAAAGCGAGCACAAGTTGGGAGTTTGAGCGCAAGATCAGATGAGAGGCGTAAAGAACCCCAGACAGTGCTCGCTTTCCTTCTTAAGTAAGCCCTCGTAACGCTTGGATGGAAATCGCAAGGAAGTCGAAGATACTACTCAAAAATTCCACCCAGCCGATGACAAGAGGGCCCGGGACCACCCGGACGATCAAGTCGAGGTTCTTACCCAGGCGAACGGTTGTCATCATGAGGCGGGAAGCCCGAAGGCGGCGGCCTAACAAGGCGCGCGGAACCGATACGATTTTCGTATCGGAAACCAGCGACCTTCAATTTCGTGAGATCCGCACGCCAAAGATCTCATCTGCCGCACACGGGATATGCCACGCGGCGAAGATTTAACTCCAAACCATCGCCAACGGCACATCCGAAGACCTTTGAAGACTCAGTTCAAAAGTCGAAGGATGGACCCACCTCCGGCGGAATGACTTCACCCAAGGAGTCTTCCCCAGAGGTGGGCCCAGTGGGCCACTGTCGGTACCCTGGGCACCATATACCCCTTGGGATTGCAAAGATCTAGAGGGAATATCATCTACTCGATCTGAAGACCTACGGAGGCCCACATGTCAGACATAACCAGACCCGCTTCCCCAACTTGGTTAGTCCCAGGGTCGCCACGTGTACTATCAAACCGGAGCTACCGCCCACAAGGAGGAAGCTCCGGGCTATGAACCATAGCGGCACCTCCGGACCTAACCCCAGACCGAGGGAAGCTCCGGAACTGACACGTGTTAGGTAGCACCGGACCTACCTGTTCCCCACAGTATGCTCCGGAGCTGCCACGTGTCCAACCGTCGGACCTTCAGCCTCTAACCTCCGGAAGACTCCACAACAGCTCTGGATCTTCAAAGAGAATGAAGGACTTCAAGACCCGATTAAGTGTCATTAATGATATATTAATGACACACGATCGGACGACCTTAATTACAAGTAACAGTGCTATCAAAGCCCGTAGCTCGGTTATTAAGGGCAATTAAGCGCATCAAATGTGTATCAATATTAGTAACCACCGGGGCCTTATGTCGGGCCAGGCTATCTTGTAATGGCCTACCCTTGTACTATAAAAGGACAGGCCGACGATACATAGGACAGACAGACACTACGCGCTCACTCTACACTCTGAACTCACTTTGAGCTCATACATCCAATACAACACCAATACACCCCGTGGAGTAGGGTATTACGCTCAGGCGGCCCGAACCACGTAAATATTCGTGTCTCTTGTGTCATTTACACTTCACCTTCTTGAATCTCCGCGTGCCCACTCTGAACCTCAAACTCCTCCAACACTTTTGTAGTGTCAGGAGATCTCCCGGATCAAAACCACCGACACAGTTGAACACAAAAGATAATATTCATTCACACAGATGAACACATATAATTCATTCATGAACACAATATATTACAAAACACAAGAAAAAGTACAAGAAAAGAAAAACAACATCAACTAAAAACAACAAAAGAAAAAATAAATCCTCCCCCTCCTCCTCCTCCTCCTCCTCCGACAGAGGCTCCAGAGGCGACTCTGGCAGTGCAACACGAGCTTGTGCACAAGGAGCCTGGGCCGACTGCTCCGGCGTTGCAACGTGGAGACCAAGGTTCCTCGCTGTTGCTGTTACCAGGTTACTGCGCACCTTGGCACCGAGCTCTTGGGCCATCGTCTCGAACCGAGTGACGAGACGATCGGCCACACCCGTGAGGGTGTAGAGGTAGTGGCCGGTGGTACCCGTTCCAGTAAACTCTAAAAGGTACCCAGACCCAAGGAACTCATGGCGCGAGATGTACTGTTGTACGCCTCTCGCGCCATAATGAGGCGCATGTCACAGTTTACGTCATTCAGCCTCTTGAGGGAGTCGCAACACAGTTTCTTAAAGGGTGGCCCCCTTGGCAGGCTTGGCGGCGGAATGTTGGCATGGTGGGTCGTCGACGCGAAGAAGACAAATAAAAAGGAGAACGAATACAAAAGGAGAGACACGCTTGTGGATAACTAATGGCATGACTTATATAAGGTCTATGCGGAGTCGATTATGGAGTAGTTCGTTTCAAGCGCATTTACGGGGACGATGAGACTTCGAAACTGCCTCGGGGAAACGAAAGATCGCACACCGGTCGCACGCGTCTCTGCGCCACCATGGCTACAATTAAGTTCTGCACCTACTCCTCCTCCTCCTCCTCCTCGGGTCGCGTGTCTCCCTTTGCCATCAATGGAGGACTCACTTTTATATCGCCTGTCTTCCTTTGTCATCAATGGAATACGTGCTTTTATTTCGCTCGTCTCCGCACCACCAGCCGCATTTAAGTTCTTCGCAACTCCTCCTCCTCGGGTTGCACTTCTCCTTAGTGATCGACAACCTCCATTGCAACCGCTGCCTGTATGACCAACTCTCTGTTCGCCATCACCGTCATCATCATCGCCATCCTCACTATATCGTCCTTGCCGTCGCTACTTGAAAGTGCATCTAGGCATCCCTTGTGGGTTTTGGTTGATTTATGACAAACAAATGAGATCCTAACAAATTATTGAGATGAGCGCAGGTTTTAATGAAATTATGAAGAAAGCGCAAAAAGAAAGGAGTATGAGGATCATTATGGAAAAGAGCTCAAGAGCTGAATAGATTAGATCATTGTGTATGGAGTGTGTTGGAGAAACAAACCCCAAGAGCTCAAGCAAAAGAAATCTCACTGACTGCACAATTCACAGGAAAACTGTACTAGTCCGATATCACCATGGACTAGTCCTATATGTCTCTGACTAGAAACAGACAAGTCTTCCCAGTGCAGACTTATCCGCTAGTACACCTGTTTTCACAGCACCGAACTAGTCCGATATATCAGAACACTTAGGGTTTCCCACACGCTGCACACCGGACTAGTCCGGAGTCCACCACGGACTAGTGCGGACATCACAAACGTAACGGTAACTTTTGGAAACCCTAGTATAAATAGAGGTGTACGGCCCTACAACCAACTCTCTCGACCCCCTGCGCCGTCACACCTTCCAAGAGCCTAGAATACACGTCTCTCCACACAATCTAACCCTAGAAAGATCAAATTTTCAAGGATTGGTCATTGATCAAAGGAGAGACTTGTTCTACACATCTTGAGCTCTTGGGTTTGAATATCTCACACACTCTCGTTGTTTTATTGCATATATTTCGAGTGTGTTTGGTAGTATTTTCAATTGTACATCTTGGGGAGCCCTCAACTTGTGAGAAGGCCCCTTGAACACGGTGATTTGCCCCCTTTGTGATTAGTGGAAGAGAATCGGCCTCCGTGGCAATTCAACGAGGGTAGGGTTGGTGAAGACCCGATCCTCCATATACTGCTCAACATGGACGTAGATTTCCTCTGTGGAATCGAACCACGGGATAAAAATCTTGTGTCATACTTGTTCTTACTTTTCATCATATTCTAGGGTTTACTCAATCTTATACAACTTACATTAAAACATTGAAACCAAAGTTAGTTTGTGCTATACCTAGTTTCATTGATGTAATACATTCAAGTTACAACTTAATTTCCACTGCATAGAGTACTTGAATTGAATTCATTGATCAAACTTGATAAATCTAGTCCGCACATACCCGACTAGTCCGCACCCTATCGGACTAGTCTGATTTCTCTGTATTTGATCAAGTTGCTAAGTGTTTCAGGTTCCGGTGAAAGTTCAAAAAGCCTATTCACCCCCCTCTAGGCTATATTCAATTGGTATCAGAGCGAGACCTCTGAAAAGAGACTCATCGCTCAAAGAGAAGATGTCGGACATTAAGGATGTGCACAAGAACTTCAACCAACAGAAGGTTGACGATGAAAAGACTCAGAAGTTGGAGAAGCTCCTCGACGCCATCCAAGACTGCGAGGATGATGATGAGGAGACGCTTGAACTCAAGGAACTCCTAAGGAAGAAGGCACTCTCCAAAGGGAAGATTGAGATCGAGGATGACAAGAAGAAGAAGGGGAGTAGTCACACCGACTACTCTCGATATCCTTTTAACTATGATCGGTTAAATTCAAATAGTAATCATTACTTGTCTATTCCTCTAGGGAAAGCCCCATACTTTGATGGCAATTATTATTCAATGTGGAGGCAAAATATGAAAATGCATATAATATCACTTAACCCCATCTTGTGGCATATAGTGTGTACAGGGATAGATATCCCGAATGACGATAAAGGGCTCACATCAAGCCAAGAACAAGCTATTCATCGGAACGCTCAAGCTGCAACCGTCATAACATCCTCACTGAGCTGAGATGAATTCACCAAGGTGGATGGACTCGAAATTGCTAAGGAGATAAGGGATACTCTACAAACCGCACATGAAGGCGATCGTCATGTGCGAGAGGTCAAGACTGAAATGATCGAAGGCGAATTGGGAAGATTCGCCATAGAAGAAGATGAGTCACCGCAAGATATGTACAATTGATTGAAGAATCTCATCAATAAAGTTCGAGCATATGGAAGCAAGAAGTGCAATGATCACGAGGTGGTGAGAGCCTTCATGCCTTGCAACATAACCCTATGCTCGATGATTAGAGAAAATCCCGGGTATCGGAAAATAACCCCGAATGAACTGCATGGAAAGATTATCAATTTTGAGATGATGGAGAAACAATAAAAGCATGTCAAAGATATTGCCGACCTTAGCTTGACAAAGAAGAAAGGAGTCGCTTTGAAGTACACTTGTAATCCTATAACAAAAGAAGCTCAAGAAGAAAACGACAGCGATAACGAAAGCAGTGACATTGATGAAGAAGATATGATCCTATTCATGAAGAAATTCAAGAAATGATGAAAAGAAGATAAGGTGGTAGATCAAATGAAGGAAGACATAGAGACAAACCAAGACTGAAGATGAGGTGCGCTTGCTATAACTGTGGCGAATACGACCACTTCATAGTTGATTGTCCTCATGAAGAAAACAAGTGGAAGACCAAGGACAACAAGCCTCAAACCAAGAAGATATTCAAGATGAAGAAGCAATTTGGGCAGGCACATCTAGGGAAGGAGTGGGACTCAAATGATGAGTCCTCATCCGAAGAGGAAGAGGAGGTGGCTACCATAGCCATCAAGAAGACAACCAAGACATCTAGCCTCTTCCCAACCATCGGCCAAGGAAAGACATCGATCATACGTGTCTAATTGTCAAGGAAGATAACAACCAAATCTTCCTCCTCAAATTCTTTTAATAGTGATAGTGATAACTCTAGTGATGATGAAGATATACTTGTTGGCTTAGATAAGAAAACTGTGGCTAAAATGAATTTTTTAGTGGATAAGCTTGTTGATAAGGAAGAACAAGTTGAGCGTCAAGAAGATATGATCATCCTCCAAAAAGAAGAATATCTTAAGATCAAAAAACTCCTCGAGTTTAAAAAGGAGCGAAGCAACTCACTAGAACTTGAGTTAGCTTCAAGCAAGGAAGCTTGTTTGAAGCTAGAAGACTCAAACATGGCTATCAAGGATGAACTTGCTAACTTAACCAAAGTTAACAATATCCTTGAGGTACAAGTTGAGTCACTCAAGTCGAGTGGTTCTTCATCCTCATCAAGCTCACCTTCTCAACATATGAAATCTGAAACTACTATTGCTTTTGTATGTGCTAAAATTGACACTAACATGAAAGAGAAGTCAAACTTTACAAAGGACAAGCATCCTTCCCGAAGTGGCATATCTGACAAGGAGAAGGTCAGGTATGCACGCAGTGCATACTTGGTCACAAGACCTCCTAATGTCAAATATGGCATTGGGTATTCTTATGGTGAAAAGCAAAATGCTGGAAGCCACAAGAATAACAAGGAACACATTGCCTTTGTCAAGGGAAACTCCTCTCAAGTTAGGAAACCTAATAATGTTGATAAACTTAACATTGTTAACACATATGAGCAACAACTCTTGTTTAGAAATTTGGATGCATCATATGTTCTTATGAAAAGTATATTGGTAAAGTTTACGCTAAACATGGTGGGCCACGCCATGGGAACACCAAGTCTCATGTGTCGGTGCACAAATCTCTTGTGACTAACCTCAAAAGAACCAAGCGAGCTTTGGTACCTAAGACCAAGGCATAATTTGTGTTTTGCAGGTCTATTCATCCGGTGGAGCTAAATGGGTGCTAGATAGTGGATGCACCAATCACATGACCGGAGAAAGAAGGATGTTCATTAAATATGAAGAAAATGAAGATCCAATCGAAGACATTTATTTTGGCGATAACAGTCAAGGAAGGGTGCTCGGTACCGGTAAAATAGCAATTTCATCACAACATACTCTTTCTCATGTTTTACACGTTGATTCCTTGGATTATAACCTTTTGTCCATATCTCAATTTTGTCACAATGGTTATAATTGTTTGTTCACTAATGAGGGTGTACCCGTCTTTAGAAGGAATGATAACTCAGTTGCATTCAAGGGTGTGTTAAAGGGAAAACTATATCAAGTTGACTTCAACAAAAGATAAAGTCGAACTTGAGACATGATTGATTACAAATACCAACATGGGTTGGCTGTGGCATAGACGGCTAGCACATGTTGGTATGAGAAATCTTAAAAAACTTCTAAAAGGCGATCACATCCGTGGTTTAAAGGATGTTGTTTTTGAGAAAGATAGGCCTTGTAGCGCATGCCAAGCCGGGAAGCAGGTAGGAGCACCCCATCCTGCAAAGAATGTCATGACTACAACAAGACCGCTCGAGCTCCTTCACATGGACCCATTTGGTCCAATTGCTTACATAAGCATCAACGACAACAAGTACGGTTTAGTCATTATTGATGATTTTTCTCGCTTCACGTGGGTTTTCTTTTTGCATAATAAGATAGAAACTCAAGGAACCCTCAAGAAGTTTTTCAAGCGTGTCCAAAATGAATTTTCATTGAAGATCAAGGACATACGAAGTGACAATAGGACGGAGTTCAAGAACACCCAAGTTGAGGAATACTTAGAAGAGGAGGGGATAAAACATGAATTTTTAGCACCGTATTCCCCTCAACAAAATGGAGGAGCCAAAAGGAAGAACCGAACCCTCATAGAGATGATGAGGACAATGCTAGATGAGTACAAGACTTTGGATCAGTTTTGGGCTGAAGCGGTTAAAACCGCTTGTCACGATATAAACCGACTCTATCTTCATCACCTACTCAAGAAAACATCATATGAACTACTCACTGGTAACAAGCCGAATATTTCTTATTTTCGAGTTTTTGGTTCTAAATGTTGAACAAGAAGCCTAGGACTTCAAAGTTCGCTTTGAAGTCCGATGAAGGTTTCTTGCTTGGATATGATTCGAACTCTTACGCCTATTGTGTCTTCAACGAGGTCTCCAGACTTGTTAAAGTAGCACGTGACGTAGTTTTCGATGAAACTAACAGCTCTCAAGAAGAGCAAGTTGATCAATGTGTGCTAGATAGAGAAGAAGCTTCATGTCAAGCATTGAGAAGAATGGCCTTGGGCGATGTTCTACCACAAGTGCCACCTCCAAATGCAAATGAAGAAGATGAACCACAAGTGGAGGTAAATGATCAAGGGGGAGCGTCTACACAAGATCAACCTCATGAAGATCAAGGTGATCAACAAATCAATGAGGGCAACCATCTAGGGGGAGAAGAAGATGATCATGAAGATTCAAGACCACAAGTGCCACATCCAAGAGTACATCAATGCATCCAAAGAGATCACCCTATCGACAATATAATCGGTGACATCCAAAAGGGAGTAAAAACTAGATATCGTATAGCTAATTTTTGTGAACATTAATCTTTTGTATCCTCTTTGGAACCACACAGGATTGAGGATGCCTTAAAATATCCGGATTGGGTGGTGACGATGCAAGAAGAACTGAACAACTTCAAACGGAACGACGTGTGGGAACTTGTCGAAAGACCAAAGTTCAATGTCGTCGGCACTAAATGGGTCTTCCACAACAAGCAAGACGAACACGAGGTGGTGACAAGGAACAAGGCTCTACTTGTGGCCAAAGGGTATTCACAACTCGAAGGTTTGGATTTCGGTGAAACTTTTGCTCCCGTAGCTAGGCTTGAATCAATTCGAATATTACTCGCATATGCTACTCACCATTATTTCAAGCTCTATCAAATGGATGTGAAAAGCGCCTTCCTCAATGGACCAATCAAGGAGGAGTTGTACATGTAGCAACCTCCCGTATTCGAAGATCAAGAGTTCCCCGACCATGTCTTCAAACTGCGTAAGGCTCTCTATGGCCTCAAACAAGCTCCTAGAGCTTGGTATGACTGCCTTAGAGATTTTTTGATTGAAAATGGATTTAAGATTGGCAAAGCTGATTACAAGTTGTTTACAAAGCATTTTGACAATGATCTATTTATTTATCAAATTTATGTTGATGATATTATATTTGGTTCAACTAACAAATCCTTATGTGAAGAGTTTAGTAATATTATGAAAGATAGATTCGAGATGACCATTATGGGAGAGTTGAGATATTTCTTGGGATTCGAAGTGAGGCAACAAAAGGAAGGAACATTCATAAGCCAAACAAAGTACACTCAAGACATACTTAAGAAGTTTGGAATGGACAAAGAAAATCCTATAAACACTCCCATGGCGACAAATGGACACTTGGATCTCAATGAAGATGGACCAAACGTGGATAAAAAGGTATAACGCTCCATGATTGGCTCCCGACTTTATTTATGTGCATCTAAGTCTGATATTATGTTGAGTGTGTTTTTGTGTGCAAGATTTCAAGCCAATCCTAATGAATGTCATTTGACAGCCGTAAAAAGGATCTTGCAATATTTAGTTCATACACCCAACCTAGGCGTTTGGTATCCTAAAGGTTCAAAGTTCAATCTCATTGTATACTCCGTGCAGATTATGCTGAATGCAAAGTAGATAGAAAAGTACCTCCGGTACATGCCAAATCCTAGGTAGATTCCTAGTTTCTTGGTCCTCCAAGAAACAAAACTCCATTGCCTTATCCATGGCCGAAGCGGAGTATGTTGCAGCCGGGAGTTGTTGTGCACAACTCCTTTGGATGCGACAAATTCTAAAGTATTACGGTTACAATATGAGTCGTGTTTCACTCCTTTGTGACAATGAGAGTGCCATTAAATTGCCAATAACCCCATTAAGCACTCTAGAACAAAACACATAGACATCCGGCATCACTTTTTGAGAGATCATTCAATGAAAGGCGACAACCATTTCCCATGTCAATACCGAAAACAACTAGATGACATCTTTACCAAGCCACTTGATGATAAACATTTTTGTGAGCTCCGAAATGAACTAAATCCTTGATGCTCAGAACGTGGCTTGAAAGCTTGCATACCTGTATGGCATCTTCAAAATCTATTGATTGTGTTATAAAAATCATCTCTCTCTATTTTTCTCCGAAAACTATGTTAATTACTTGATCTTTGTGAATTATGGTAATAGCTTGATTGTTGTATGTTTACTGATCATATTCATAAGGATTATTTGTGTGTTTTGCCCCCTATTTTCTTTGTAAGCACCTTCGAATATATACGAATGGTCTAACTACTTCTGTTTTGGTGACCACAGACTAGTCCATGGTTACCCGCAGTAGCCCGCCCAATGCAGACTAGTCCGCAGAGTTCCGGTAGTCCGGACTAGTCCGATTTTTTGACTCCATAACCCTAGGGACGCCAAAACCTAATCTTCTTCATCCTCACAACTCACCTCACTCAAGTGCCCCTAGGGTGATTTGGCGATTTCTCCACCAAATCTTCTCAAATCTCTGTGGGAAACGATCTTCATCGCAAGGGGATCGAGGACCCCGGACTTGTACGCATCAAAAACTCCTCCAACTCCACGAATTGAAGGATTTGGTAAATTTTCTCTCAAACCCTAGAACCTTCGATTTCTTTTGTTTTGGACCAAGTAGCTTAGCTCCTCTAGTCTATACATGATTCCTTGGTGTATTTCAACTATCTCTAGTCACTTTTGCATTGAGAAACTCCATTGCCTTGTAAGTTAGGGTTTGAGCAATTGAATATCGGTTTAGTCTGTTCTCAGTGCGGACAAGTTCGGTATTCCGGACTAGTCCGCACTTGAGCACCGGACAAGTCCGATTTTTGACTGGACACAACCCTAATTTCCTTTTACTCAATGCATTCCCTTGCCATCAATCCTTATATATGTCATGTACAACCTCCTTGTCAGGACAATGTCGAATGAAAACATCTCTGACTTTGAAGATGAGATGGATCAAGATGTGTTGCCGCGAGTCTCGGAGTCTCGCACTTACAAAAGGCAAGAGCGTGCTGCCGAGCCTTCGCCCACCCCACCTAGGATGCGGCGGAAAGTTGCGGCCAAGAAGCCAGCTTCGAAAGCTCAAGATATGGTTGGTTCTAGCTCAGCGGCTCATCTCCAATCCAAAGGGAAAGGCAAAGGGATTTCCTCTGGCCCGATTGGCCCTCTCAAGATGAGTGCTCCAAGGCAGGGGAATAAAGACCCCTCAGAATAAAATTTCAATGGCATGGGGAGTGATGTGGCTTGGAAGCTAAGGAAAGTTGATGCTTATGGTAGTGCAAATAAGGCAGTTGATCCAAGGTTTTGGAGCAACTTCCACGCGGACTATTACAGCTCTGTGTACCTGAAGATGAAGACTCCAGTAGTCCGCAGTCAATGGATTGACTGGAGCCACTTTGAAAGAAAAAGTTGTGGTGCCTTTGATGAAGTGGTACAGGTTGTAGAGAGGCATGGCCTCAAGGACTTGTTTGCTTTCAGGTACAACAGGAATGATGAGATCATAGAATAGTTCTTTGCAACCTGCCTCTTTGCCAGTGATGAAGAAGAGCGAGTGACTTGGATGACTCATGGATCCAAGTACAATGTGACATATGATGTGTTTGCCAGGCTGCTGCACCTTGGCGACACCGGTTGCAATGAAGTGATTATTCACAACATTGGGATTTTAGAGAAGGACAAGATGGACTTTCTCTATGATACCTGTCTCAAGTACAATGCTCCCTCAACCAAGAACATGAAGCCCTTCTTCATGGTTCTCAACAGGGTGCTTAGGAAGATAATTGCTCCAAAGGATGGAGATGCAGGGAGTGTCCAAGGCTACCTGAGGACATTGATGAAGGTGATTAGCAAGAGCAGGAAATTTGACATCTTTGACTACATCTGGAACGACATGGTGAACATTTTCCTGCACCCCTAATTGTTCCTGTGGCTATGCGCCTTATATCATGTTCATGATAGAGAAGGTCACAAGGGTTGAGTTTGTGAAAGATGTTGAGCACACAGCCTTGATGCCCCAGAAGCCTCCCCAAGCCACTCTCCCAACTGCTCCATCTCATGTGTCAAGTGAATAGGCTCCAAGGAGAGCTCAAGGAGATGCAAGGCCTGAATCTAACACTAGGTCCCCTTGTCTCCTAGTGGCATTATGAAGTACCTGGCTTCTATTTTTGGCTCTTGCCCCACGACTGAGGTGAAAGTTCATAAGTTGAACAAGGCAAGGAAAGAGGATACGAGATACATGAAGCAAAATGTCAAAGCCATATGCCAGAAGCAGTAGCTTGAGATATGAGAGCTCCATTTGTGTTTCTTTTGGGTTGTAAAACTTTGATTATGCTCTCTTATGCTTTTGGACATGTGTTGTGAAACGTGACTATGTTATGCTTATGATCTATGTATTATGCTCTAAATTTGATATTCATGCCTGAAAATCTTGATGCTGTTATGATTATGCCATTTACCTCATTCACATCATGATTATTGCTCACACACACTTAGTTCTACACCCCACCATAAAGAGTGCACATATGTCCCACATCTGCATTGCCTATTTTGTTCCATGTTCATATGTGCACACTTTATAAAAATCTGAATTATTATCATATTTGTGAAATCTAAATTGGATGTCATCAATCACCGAAAAGGGGAGATTGAAAGTGCATCTAGGCATCCCTTGTGGGTTTTGGTTGATTTATGACAAACAAATGAGATACTAACAAATTGTTGAGATGAGCATAGGTTTTAATGAAATTATGAAGAAAGCGCAAAAAGAAAGGAGTATGACGATCAATATGGAAAAGAGCTCAATAGCTGAATAGATTAAATCATTGTGTATGGAGTGTGTTGGAGAAACACACCCCAAGAGCTCAAGCAAAATAAATCTCACTCACTGCACAATCCACAGGAAAACCGGACTAGTCCGATATCACCACGGACTAGTCCGATATGTCTCTGACTAGAAACAGACAAGACTTCCCAGTGCGGACTTGTCCGCAATTACACCTATTTTGACAGCACCGGACTAGTCCGAGAACACCACGGACTAGTCCGATATCTTTCTGACTAAAAACGGACAAGTCTGCCCTAGTGCAGACTTGTCCTCAGGACATCACACTTTACACAAAAACGAACAAGTCCGATATCATCAAGGAATAGTCCGAAAACTCTCTGACTAAAATCGGACAAGTCCTCCAATTGTGTACTTGTCCTCAATTCTACATGAGGTTCACCACACCGGACTAGTCCAATATGTGTCGGACTAGTCTGAACACTTCCAAAGACCAAATCGGACTAGTCCGCATATTTCCGGACAAGTCCGATATATCAGAACACTTAGGGTTTCCCACACGTCGCACACCGGACTAGTTCGGAGTCCACCACAAACTAGTTCGGACGTCGCAAACCCTAACAGTAACTTTTGGAAACCCTAGTATAAATATAGGTGTACGGCCCTACGACCAACTCTCTCAACCCCCTGCGCCGTCACACCTTCCAGGAGCCTAAAATGCACGTCTCTCCACACAATCTAACCCTAGAAAGATAAAATCTTCGAGGATTGGTCATTGATCAAAGGAGAGACTCGTTTTACACGTCTTGAGCTCTTGGGTTTGAATCTCCTGCACACTCTCATTTTTTTTATTGCATATCTTTCGAGTGTGTTTGGTGGTGTTTTCAATTGTAATTCTTGGGGAGCCCTCAACTTGTGAGAAGGCCCCTTGAACACGGTGATTTGCCCCCTTTGTGATTAGTGGAAGAGAATCGGCCTCTGTGGCGATTCGATGAGGGTAGGGTTGGTGAAGACCTGGTCCTCCATGGACTCCTCAATGTGGACATAGATTTCCTCTGTGGAATCAAACCACGAGATAAAAATATTGTTTCATACTTGTTCTTACTTTTCATCATATTCTAGGGTTTACTCGATCTTATACAAATTACGTTAAAACATTGAAAACAAAGTTAGTTTGTGCCATACCTAGTTTCATTGACGTAATACATTCAAGTTACAATTTAATTTCCGCTGCATAGAGTACTTAAATTGAATTCATTGATCAATCTAGTCCGCACACACCATACTAGACCGCACCTTATTGGACTAGTCCAATTTCTCTGTATTTGATCAAGTTGCTAAGTGTTTTAGGTTCTGACGAAAGTTCAAAAAGCCTATTCACCCCCCTCTAGGCTACATTCACTACTCCCTCCTATTCTATGATACTTATATTGCACTTTTTATGTAATTCATGGCTAGGAAATTTGATATCGACTTGGCGCGTTGCCAACTCAAGGAGGAGCGCTTGGCGTGGCGTAAGAACCACCCCCATGTATGTACATATGGCACACCGGTCGCATGGTTGTATGTAGCTCTGCAATGGATTTGTGAACTTAATCGCACTCAATAGTTTTGCTTTTGTTATTTACAATTTCATGGCTCGCCATTTGTGTCACTTGTTGTCCAATTTCTCTGCGTAGGGTTTCTCTATAAAGTCTGAGTCGGGAGACTTAATGAAGTGGTAGTGCATCGTCCCTGTTAAAGAAGGATAATGCATCGTCCCTATTAAAGAAGGGGTAAGTCATGAAGAACAAGCACAATCCAGTATAACCATCATCTCCTTATTACTGAGTTTCCTTTGTAGACTGACTGGGAAGGTTGTTACTACCGCCTGACAATCTCCTTCTCGGAGGACTATCCCTTGGTACCTCCAAGATGTGCCTTTGCACCAGGTTTCTAACACCCGAATGTCCATCGCTCAGGAGCACTCTGCCTTGGCTTCTTGATCAAGAGAATGTAATATAGACCTATTTTTCTAAAGTAATTAGTAATTGTTCCCGAACTTATTTGAAGTGGTTTCTTATGTTGCTTAAATTGATATTGCGTAGGGATGGTGGCCTGTTTTTACTATCAAAATTTTACTACTTGAAGTTCAACATTTGTTTCATCAGCCAAATGCACTTGATGTTGAAAATGATTGCTATAATTTACTTATCAAGGTTAGTAACTTTATATTAATGAGAAACCTAGATTATATATCATTCCTCATTCGACATGTTAATTTAAAGAATGTCAATGGTTTCAGGATCTAGAGGAATATAATTGACGTGTTTGGGAGCAAGCTCGACGGTACAGTATAGATCAATCGATGGGAGCTTCATAGGAATATAAGTCTGAAAATGTATTGTTTAGAGGGCTACACAACATAAACATTGAAATGTTCCTTGAGTTGAAAATGTTTGTCGATTGCAATGTGATTGTGGTTCTCCATTCATTGTGGCAACGATACACATCTATTATCTCTACGCACGAAGTGGCAACAGATGCTCACGATGTTAACTCTATGCTCGAGTGGCAACGGACGCTCATGATGAATTGTGCGCGAGTGGCAAAAGGGAGACGCGCAAATGAGATACGGGCATTATACAAGCTCATCTCCGATTGTTGACCTAGCTATTTTTATCTCTCGCGAGCTCTCTCCCAGCACTTGGCGAAATTTTCACGCTCTCTCAACCTAGAAACCGTAGCTCTGGCACCTCGGCCGCCTCGTCCGTGGAGCACGCCGCCGCCAGATTGTCCGACCCCGGAGCACGCTGTCGCCTAATCGTCCCGTCCCCGGAACACACCGCCGCCTGGTTCCTGCACTTGGAGCATGCCGCCGCTCTTCCTCAACTCACTCTTTGTCATTATCGCGCTGCCGCCGTCGACCCCAACCTTGGTATGATCATCTATGTGCTCTCTTGCAACACCGCCGGACTGCGATCTTCATAGAGTTGACTAACCGCCGCTCCGGCGCCTCCGCCACCTCATCCCCAGAGCACGCTGACGTTTGATTGTTTCTGTCCCCAGAGCACACCACCGCCTTGACCCTACCCTCAGAGTGTGCTACTGCCATCAACTCTGACCTTGATAATAAGTATGATCAAGCCCTGACCAACACATTTCCAAATTTGCTCAAACAGTGGAAGTAAAATTTTCAAATTTTGGGCAACCATGACACTCCAAACACCACCGGCCTGCTGTCATCAAAGAGTTGAGAAACTGCCACTCCAGCGCCTCCACCATCTCATCCCTAGAGCACGGCGACGTCTGATCGTCCATGTCCCCGAAGCATGGTGCCACCTTGACCCTGTCCTCAAGCATGTCGTCGCCGTCGACCCCGACCTCTGTAACCGGTATGATAAAGCCTAACCAACACATTTCCAAATTTGCTCAAACAATGGTAGTAAAAGTTTTAAATTTTGGGCAACCACGACACTCCCAACACCGTCAGCCTGCTGTCATCAGAGAGTTGAGGAACCACCGCTCTGGGGCCTCCGCCACCTCGTCCCTGAAGCACGCCAACGTCTGATTGTCCTTTTCCCCAGAGCACGCCGCCGCCGTTGACCCCAACCTCGGTAATTAGTATGATCAATCCCTAACTAACAGAAATACCATTCTATAGTACATTTGTTCCTAAGCCTTTAGATATTTGGTTCCTTATGTGACTATTTGTGCGAATTTGACTGCAATTTGATAATGTTTTATATGATTTTAATGATTTTATTAAATTTGAGGATGTCTCAGTTGGAGCATCAGCAGCATACTGAAGAAGCTAGACAGTAGACTACTCCATGTCTGCTTAAGCATGGTTGTATTTTGAGAGCTGGCGAATTGCAATGTATGTATAACTGCATTTATTTTACTCTATTATTAATCTTTTGCTAGTTCTCACTTTTTTCGTGTGGCAGGACCATGAAATCGCCTTCAAGAGCGCATTAAAGAGAGGCTATGCAGGCTCATCATTAATGAATTCATTGATCCAAAGGGATAATTTTCGTTACGGTATACATGATTAGATGATGACAAGTATGATGTGTGTAATTAGTTACTTGGTAATCAGAATTAACAGGGGGGCATTCTTTGTTTAATTAGTTACTTTACTAACCATGATTAACACTTTGTTAATAATTGATTGGTCAATATAATTTAATGTGTGATCATACTTGGCTATACATATGTTCATATATGTGTATGTTGCTGACACAGGCTATGCGGCTGCCAAATCCTGGCTAGTTCTAGGATGTAGCCGACAAGCAGGATAAACAGGGGGTGTGGGGCATCTAATAGGAGACGAGCATTCCCAATAGTACGTCTCCTCTTAGTGCCACAATGTAACCGCCAGTAGAAACATCAGCAACGAGCTAAGACAAAAGTTCATCTCCCATATTAGAAGTAAAAGAGACGGACACACTTAGAGCCCGTCTCAGATTGCTTAAAGAAAGTAGAAGAGCATCTGTAATGCCTGTCTCGGATTATTTATATAAAGAAGATGGGCTCCTTAAAGCTCATCTGGACTCAGAAAAAAGAGACGTGCTTTCTTAGAGCTTGTCTTGCATGTATGCTGACCGGCGATGTGCCCATCGCGCGTCTCCATTCACTCTGTAATGCGAGACGCGACGATGGAGACGAGTGGTTTGCTCATCTTTGTTCTTCGTATGCGCTCATCTTGGATGAGCCTTTCTCACGTAGGGACGCCACCGGCAGCCACCTCGCCTTGCCTGAAGGGTAACCTACCCCTGGCGTCCACCTCGCCCTCCACCCCCTCCCACTAATGGGCACCCCGCCCCCGACGACCACCTCGCCCTCATCGCCCTCTCACCTACAGCATCGACTTCACCTAGATTGAGTCTTAACCTCACTGGAGCCACAACCAATCTGTCCCTTGGCATCCTCCTTTCTCTCTTGTCGCCCGTCGCTCGATGGTCAAAGATGATGGTGCGGTGTCCCCACCAAATCCTAGCGGTGAAGCAGCATTGTGAAACCCCAGATCATGGTCGTTTTGACCGAGCAACCATCATGTTGAAGTGCCACATGGAGCTGGAGGATTGTCATCGGTGAAGCAATCTATTCCTCCCCCTGAAATGTCTTGCCTCCTAGTCGTCAACGACGATGGAGCCAACACGTGTTGTTTGATCAGGATTAATGCTCAGACCAGGTCGATCAAACCCATGGTTCGGCCGCACCTTGGTGTGACTCATTCACGTTGATTTTCCTCTTTGTCACTAATGTGAGGGTCATGGTCCCTTATCCGCATGATTCACCATTGGATTTCCACAGATGCTCTTGTAGGTGGGACATTGGATCCATGTGTTGCCACATGTCAATGTTGGATTAGCTAGAAACCACTTTTCATGATAGGTCCCTGCAATTCTTGGTATGTTTGAGGCTTTTTGAACCTGCATGCAAATAGACACTAACACTTGTGGAAATGATTAGTACTTAAACCTACTATTATGTTGTGTTTCTCTTTTTATGCTTGCCATGAGGTGATATGATGGTCAAATGTGACACTTAAGGAATATCAACAAACTCCCTCACACTTAGTCATTTGCTCACCCTCGAGTGAAGGTAAGAAGAACTAAGTGTTGTCAAAATTTTGCTATAAGTATGAAATAAACATACAAAATATTTCAACATATAACTGAGTTCATGGATCTTTTTTATTGTGGCTACCACATCAATCTTGATTGTTCGAGAAGTCGAACGGTTTGAATGTAGTTCTCCTAGATTTCCTCCTGCCAAATAATCTTGAAAATTTCTATATGTGAAAAGTGAGAGAAACATTGACTTTCCTTCTTAAGTGGATTCTCTAAATCCTCTCAAAGTGTTTGAATCCTCACCTGGACATGAATTGCAGCTTTTGTCTCTACAACTAAGTACTGTTTTTTTGTGGAGCTTGGTAGGGACAAAGAGTGGCTCACTTGCATTCCATATAATACTATTTAAGTCAAAAACTTGATCCTATGAGGGGACTTTCGCAATAAACATTTGATTAGAGAATTTTCTTGTGCACATGAAAATCAAGGATGATGATAACTCCCATAATTCTCTCTCTAAGGTTGAAGCATGGCTACTATTTTTTTTGGAGAATATGCTATTTATTGCAGCCATGCTTTTTAATCCTTTTTATTTTTCAAGAGAACATTTGGCAATAATAATCTATGGATTTTCTTTTTGATGGATGCAATTTCTTAGTGTAAGAAATTTTCAAATGTGGAGTGTGGAAGAAATTATAAATAAAAATCCTTATGCATGTCACTCAATTGGGTCATGAGTTTGACAAAGTTCATTGAGAAGCTAAGTGTCGTATGTATGTGGTTTAATAATTTTATCATATGGCCTTCGTGGGTATTTGAATTCCAATGAGAGAGTTAGGCAAGTTTTCATGACTTCAAATTTTAGCAAAATTAAAAATCAATCTTAAGCCAAGAAAGAATTTTCCAAGATTTACTCATTTACCATATGATACTAATCAAATACTTAGATGATGAGTTTTCTAAATTTAATTATGGAATTCAGATGGCAATGAGATTGAAATATAAGGTATACAAATTTCAACTTAAGAAAATTATGATTACCATTTTATATTTTCATATATGAGTTGAATTATAGATATATTCAGTATTTGATATAATTTCAACTCAAACAGCAGGGTTTCACGCAAAATAAGGGATAGAAGATTCAAACCAATTTTTTGTAGCGAAACGGAGCTGAGAAGGCCCACCACAGGTCGGCCGAACTAGGGGTTCGGTCGTACCTGTTCTGCCTCTTCTAGTGCCCTATTTCGTCGTGTTGTTTTATGTGCTCAGATGCGGCGTGTTTCTGGGTGAAACGTGATAATTGCACGTCGGTATTTTGCAATAGGATTCCTCCCCAACACTTGTTTTTTGAATTCTTTATTGAACACAAAGATGAACTAAAATAGAGAACTTTATCGGTGTTAGATGAACCGGTAAGTTCACTTTCTTAAAAATCAAATATGGTATGCTTACATTATTCAATTACAAATAATTAGAAATAAAGAAAATAAACTAAGGTGTAAGCATCCTAGGCCTAAAGGGACATCTACTCATGGTGCCTTGTAGATGTCGGGCTTGTGGATGCCCTCGCATACACGCCTCAGTTTGGCGCTTTTGCCATGATGGGCTCCATCAATCCCTCCTTGAGGGAAAACATATCATACTTCAATTCAGCCCTCTCGATACGTACTTTTGCCACAAGACTTGCTAGCTTCTTATTCTCAAGGCAGAGAGAGGATAATTCCTTAGATAGCTGCTTTACTTTAGGCGCTCGAGGAGATTTCTTACCATTACTTTCAAATTGTCCAGGGGGCTTTTGATAGTAGGTGGCGAGAGGAGTCGCCTAATCTTAAAGGGAGACGAGCTCGTCGACTCCTCCAGCGCCAAATTGTCCACGCGCTTAAAGATCCCCTTCACATATCCAGTAGGGTGTTCTCACCTCATGGATAATGAAGCTGTCATTAACGCACTTCAGCGAGGTACATGTTGGCGATCTGTAGTGGTGGCACACTAAATTGCATTTCTTAGTCTTCAATGTGCCCATGAACCCCTCACCGGGTTGTAGAATGGAAACAGACTCGTCTTTCCCATGAAAAGACGAGTCTTGATTAGCTTGAGGGCAGCCGCTGAATGAAGTCGTGTTGGCGTTTGAAACTTCATTAATGCCCTCCATGGGGAGAGCGATCGAGTAGTACCATGGGGCGTGGTGCTATGCCCCCTGGTGTTGTCATTGGCAGGATCGCAACAAGAGGTGACACGTATAGTGCCATGGTTTCCTCGACAGCAAATGAGGTGTCTCTATTGGCCGGCGTGGGCTTTCAGCTCAGGTTGAATGTGGAACTTGAAGATGTCTGATGCACAATATTCTTGTCGGCCATGATGATGCTAGGTGGATCATTGGAGAAAGGTTTTATGTGGAAAGGTGCAAGTCTCCCTTCTTTGTTCGTGTCTTTTTATTCTTGCCGAGGCGACGATTGTCGAATTAGCGCCAATATTATGGTTGGGATATTCATGATGAATCCACATGAGAAAACAGAAGTCAAAGGTGCCATCAGGGAGTCAGCCCAACCTATGGTTCGGCTGACCCTCTGGTGCCTCCATTTGTGCTCCTGTTTTGTGGGTCAACTTTGTGCGTCTTAAGCATGAGATTTCTAATGGGCCTCCATGTTGGACATCGAGAATTTACTTGGAATCTGAAGAAACGGCGTGAAAATCAATTAAACTTCTCACATCAACTTCTTTTTCCATATTCTCGTGGGGTTCTAGGAATATCTTGAGATGGTGTCCATTTACTTTGAATAGATGTTCTTCATCATCTTGGAGTGTGATGGCTCCATGAGATGAAGTACCTATCACGTTAAATGGTCCTTCCCATTTACTCTTAGCTTCATATGTCTAAAGAGTTTAACCCTATATTTGAAAAGTAAAACTTTATCTTCGGGTTTAAACTATTTTGGTTTAGTTCTCTTGTCATGCCATCTCTAGTCATTTCCTTATAAATCATGGCACTGTGGTACACCTTAGCTCTGCATTACTCCAACTCAGAAATTTGCCTCAAGCACGGTTTTCTGGCCTCCATGAGGTCCATGTTCCACATTTTGATCGCCCCAATATGATCTATGTTCCAACTCAACAGGAAGATGACAAGTCTTCCCATAAACAAGTTTGAACGGAGACGTGCCAATGGGTGTCTTGTAGGCAGTGCGGTATGCCCACAAAGCAGTGGGTAGATCATGCTTCTATCCGTTACCCATTTCCAAGATGGTCTTTGCAGAATATTCCTGGGTTGCTTGTTAGATGTTTCTGCTTGTCCTCTTGTTTGTGGGTGGTAAGGAGTAGCAATGTTATGTTGGACCCCATGCTCCCTCAGAAAGTTTCGGAAGGTCTTATCAGTGAATTGATACCCTATATCATTTATGACCATATGGGGAGTGCCAAAGCGTGGGAAAATGATCTCATGAAATTTTCTTTGGGCGTACTTGAAACCAACCATTTTAGAAGGCAAAACCTCTATCCATTTTGACACATAATCGACGGTTACCACAATGTACATGCAATCATAGGATTTTGGAAAAGGTCCTACGAAGTCAATCCCCCACACATCAAATAATTCAACTTGGAGATTATATGTGAGGTGCATTGCATTGCAAGAAATGATTCTTCCATGCTTTTGGCATTTTCAACATCGGCGAATGAATTCTTTGGTACTTTGTACATAGAAGGCCAATAGAATCCACTTGACAGATCTTTGTCTGAGTACGGTAAGCACCATAATGGCCTCCATAGGGGCCAACATGACACTTCTCAATGATTTTGGTGCCTTCGGTTGTCTGGACACACCTTCTATGAAGGCCATAAACACATACTCGATAGAGATATGGGTCGTCCCAAATGTCTCTTCGACTCTCATAAATGAGTTTCTTTTTCTTCCCCAATGGCATGTATCCCTTGACCATAAAGTTCACGATATCTGCATACCAAGGGTAAGAGTCGGTCACTTTGAGCAGCATGTCATCACATCGGAAGTCATTAATGGGTATGTCCATGGTTTGTGTGACTTCCATACGTGAGCGATGACCGCGACGAAATTTTGTACTCCTTTCTTGTCCCTTATTTCCAAATCAAACTATTGTAGTAGGAGATTGATCAGATTAGCCGTGTTTTAGCATCTATTTTGTGTGAGCAAACATTTCTAGGTTGCGTGGTCCATCTAGACTATGACATTGGCTCCAACCAGATAAGATTTAAACTTGTCGATAGCAAAGACCACTACCAAGAGCTCTTTCTTTTGTTGTGGCATGATAGAGCTATGCTCCTGTTAGTGTCTTGCTAGCGTATGCTTTAGGGTGATGCCTTTTATCTTTGGTTTGGCCTAAGACTGCACCAGTAGCAAAATCGCTGATATCACACATAATTTTGAATGGAAGCGTCCAATCAGGAGGTTGAATGATTGGAGCTGAGAAGAGACTTTTTTTAGAGTCTCAAAGGATTTGTGGCACTCTTCATCAAAATCAAATGGAGCTTATCTAGATAATAGGTTTGTGAGAGGTCTAGCAATTTTGGAGAAATCTTTATTAAATTGTTGATAGAACCCCGCACTATCTAAGAAGTTGTGGATTCCCTTAGCATTAGTGGGAGCTAGTATTTGTTCAGTAACTTCAATTTTTGCCTTGTCCACCTCTATCCCCCTCTCTGACACTAAGTGTTCGAGGATGAAGCCCTCACAGACCATAAAATGACACTTTTTCAATTTAGCACCAAGTCCTTCTCTTGCCATCTTTGCAAGGCTTTATCTAATTTTTTCATACAATGATCAAAAGTTTTTCCATAGTCAAAGAAATTGTCCATGATCTCCTCAATCATATCGGAAAAAGATAGACATCATGCACTATTGAAAGGAAGCAGGTGTATTGCACAACACAAAGGACATAAGCCGATAAGCATATGTTCCATATGGACATGTAAATGTGGACTTACTCTGATCATCAAGATGGCTGATAATTTGATGATTACTCGAATACTCATCAAGGAAACAGCAGAGGGAGTGTTTTTCGAACCGTTCTAACATCTCATTGATGTAAGGCAGTGGAAAATGATCCTTCCTTGTGGCCTTGTTAACTTTTTGATAATCTATGCACATTCTCCACCCCTTGATGCTTTGTTGAGGAATTACTTCATTCTTCTCATTTCTAACGATCGTCATTACTCCTTTCTTCGGCACTACTTGAACTGGGCTAACCCACTCACTATGAGGCATAGGGTAAATAATCCCGACATGAAGAAGTTTCAAGACCTCCTTCTTGACAACTTCTCGCATCGCATTGTTTAACCTCGTTCGAGGTTCCCTTGAGGGGACACTCTCAGGATCAATGGGAATGTGATGGGTGCATAATGCTGGACTAATCACCTTAAGGTTCTGGAGTTAATAACCAAAAATCGTTCTATCATTTTCTAACAAGGCAATGAGTTTGAGAGTCTCATCGTCTAAAAGCTTATCACTTATGATGATAGGGGCTTTTATATCTCCATTTAGAAAGACATAATGTAGGCTTGAAGGTAAAATCTTGAGCTCAATTGGATGTTTTGGAGTGGGCTCTTCTTTGGGCAATTCAATTGCAACCTAAAATTCATCCCCTTCTTGGATGAAATCTTTTTCTCCATCAATTTTAGGAGGTTCCAAAAGATTGAAGAGTCCTAACCTCCTCTATTAGATCATGTTGGATGGGAGATTCTGCAGATGTGTTCTTTAAGTGCTAAATGGGAATAAAGAATGTTCTCCCTCTAGGATTGATATTGGTGTTTACTTCTAAGGGAATTTCCATGAGAAGTTTCTCAATGGGAATCCCTATCATATTGTTGAAGTCACGGAATTCAAAAACATGGAAGTCTACGAAAGCCTCAATATTCTTGTGTCTCATCGACACATGTTGTAATACCACGTACCCTTCAAGAATATTTCTAAATAAGTCTCGGAAGGATTTTCGTGTTGGTGCCACTAGAACATCACCCAAAATAGCGAGAGCATAAGTATTTGAAATGATATTAGCTCCAATTGTCGGGTTTTATAGGACCTTCATTAGCGGTCCTCTAATAATACATAGAATAGTTTCCAAGGGTGAGGTCATCCTAAGGATTTTGGGTGAGTTCTCAACCTCTACCGTCCATTCTATGCTTAGAATAGAGGTTAACTCCTTGACCATCTATTGAAGGAATACTCTATCGGGTGGAGTTGGAGGTAATAATGGTTTCCTATGACAACAATACTTTGAGATATTTGCGAAATATTCAGAACCTCGAAGTAAAATGGAAACTATGAAGGTTGAATTTCTTCATTCTTCAGAGGTTGAGGTTCGGGAGAGGATTCTATAGGCAAGGCTACTGATAGGCATGCTACTGGCTCTTCCTTGGCTATAGGGGTATCCTCAAAATTCGACGCGGCTTCCTTCTTCTGAAGTCTTATAGAGGAAATTACTCCAAACGTAATGTCAAGATATGGGGCAAATTCTTTGTTCAATCTCATAAATAAATGTTGCAATAAAAATAGGTTGGGGATTAACAAACCTGGGCCCAAATTTGCAAAAGTGAAAATATGTCCAAAGCAGCACCTATAGATTCCTTATTCATATTCTAGGGGCCTATTACATCCATTCGTAAGGAAAAAATTCGCGATACTGGAAAGAATGCATGACATTTGCCTCATAACTCTCTCTAATCACTGTTTGTTTTCCCAATATTACGTGTGTACATTTTTTTTTGCTTTTCCTTTAAGGGAAAAAGGAAAACACTTCCATTTGAAAGTTTTTTGTGACTTGCCTTTAATTAAAAGGTATGAAAACATTGCTCAAACTCTCGTAGATGGTGGTAAGAGTTTTCACAATCTATTCTAGAAAAGGAATGTTCCCGAACCATGGCTATAAAGCCAGGGCGGAGTTCATAGCTTGCTAAGCAAATTGGTTTTGCTGATGGCGGTGACCCTTTGAGGCAGAATAAGATAGAATGATGGACTGATCCATATTGATGGTGGAAAGGTAAGAAGTAAAGAAAAAAGAATATATACGAGGATGAACAAGATTCAAAGATCAACACCAACTGTTTCCCGGCAACGGTGCCAGAAATACTTGTCGGTATTGTTTACAAATACAGAGTTGTTTGCAAGCGCACAAAAATACCTTTGTAGCACTTCCGCTTAAAGAGTATTCCCAAGGTTATCGAATTTAAAAAATGTGTATGCTAATCCTCTAACTAGCTCACCTATGGACAAAATGTTATTTAGTAGGAAAGGAATAGAGAGGACTTCTAAGTATTGATTCTAACTCTAGACGGTCCAATTTAGATGCTTGCTTCAGGCACGGGTTTACTTCTAACAATACTAGAACAACTCCCGCTAAGAGCCTATGACATAACTGAATGTGGAGGACAATAAAGGACGGATAGGGCTATCACCACTTACTGCTTACCTTTTCAATCTTTGGGTCTACGTGATATTCACTGATGATTTCTAAGCTAAGCACCACACTTGCATTCTAAATCACAACTCTAATTGTTTCGTACACAAAGTTACGACTGGGGCCTCTAATTAACTAAAGCAATGAACCCACAAACAACTAATGAAGCAAACTACTTTGAATTATTTATCAAACTTGTATTGAATTCACAAAAGCTTACTCGAATTCGGCAGAACTTTCGTAGAGGTACATATGTGGGAGAGGGACCTAGCAAGCCCAAGCCTCTTCCTCCAAGCTTTCCTCCTCACTCTCATTTACTTGGCTACCTCTATGGCAGTTCTAAACCATTGGAGTGGAATACTGTAGGTATTTGTTAAAGTCTACAGGTCATCCTAGCAGCAAGTCTAGTTCTGCAGAGACACTAGGTTAACCTAAGCCAAAGCAAGATGAGTTCCGCAAGAGCATGGAATGTATCGGTGTAGCATTTCACCCAAGAGTATTCCCTAGGATATCTTATTTGTTTATCCCAAAGGAAGACAAGATAGAAGAGTGACAAGGTCAAGGGTAGAAGAGGGTGTCTAGTGAGAGACACAGTAGGATGGATAAATGGAGTGATGAGGTAGAGTGACACACACCTAAGCAAACTACTCTAAGGGGTGAGAATGTCCTAGTGGAGGATACGTAGGGAGAGAGAGAGAGAGATCTACTGTTACTGTGCTTTACGTATTCACATACATAGTCAACTAGTGTACATAAGGCTCTGCTAACTACGAGTACTACGGCTTAGCGGTCCAACATATCGGGTACGGGTTTAACTCTGAGAGTATCAGGATGATTCTGGCCACGAGCCTGTGGCGTACCTGAACATGGGGGATTATGAAGGATGGACAGGGCAGTCACCACCGCCTACCCCTACAAACCGTGGGTCTACGAGACATCCAACGCTACATAATTATCCAAGCACCATGCTTACATAACAAGTAAACACCTTAAGAGCTGCAGTACAAGTACATCCTAAGGCAATGACTAACCTAAACATCATTGAAACCAATGTTGGGACCAAGGACTAAATTACTCATATTAACATAATCATATTAATACCTAATTAGACTATAGTGATGGTGTATGATGTTTATGATAATATAATAAAGGCATTATAACTAGACCATGATGACATCTACACCTATCACATGCATGGACTTCACAACCAAACAAGGAACACTTCATCCAAGTATATGAATAAATAAAGACTAATAATATTAATAATAAGCATAATGTCCAAATACAAGAAAAGATACATGAGCCATACCTTTCCTAATTTAGACATGGGACTAGAGGCTCCTCTCTACAGCCTAACCTCCACTAAGGGACTAAGAGCACTAGTGTAATACAAGAGAGAATGCTTGAGTGTTGTGTGTGAGAAGTGAGGCACCCCCTATTTATAGATGGAGTAGAGGCGGTTCTCCCCACAATTACCATGTGAATCAGTCTTCACCTCCTTCAGAAAGCCATGTCGAGCCAACACGTGGAGGAAGACCGAGTTTGGCGCCACAGCCAAGTTGGCCGACTAGGGGGGTCGGCCGACCTGGTCTTGGCCCTCGCTTTGGGTGTGCTTCCTCGGGGTAACTTCCAGGTGGGCCCTTATCCCCTTCTTATGTGATACACTAGATCTCCTCAGATACGCCTAAGAATGAGTCATGGCTAAAATTTGGGTGTACACATAATTGAGTTACATTGATAGTCAAAATTCGTATGTAATGACCGTCAACAAATACTAAACTCAACTTTTGGTGTCTGTCAAGTGAGGAAGTGAGTGGGGCTATTTATACATGGTACGCCAGTTTGCTGCCAAAATCCGCACAGGAATCAATTGCAACCGCCATAAGGGAGCCATGAGGAGCCAACATGTGTAGTTTGATAGGATTAATGCTAAGATCAAGTGGCCAAACCCATGGTTTTGTCGCACCCTGGTGTGACTCATTCGTGCTAGTTTTCCTTTATGTCACTGATGTGTGGGTCTTGTTTCCTTATCCGCGTGATTCACCATTGGATTTCCTCTTATGTGCATGTAGGTGGGCCATTGGATCCATGTGCTTCCACATGTCGATGCTGGATTGGCTAGAAACCACTTTTTAGGATTGGTCCCTACAATTATTTCGGTAGATTAATTCACCTGCATGCAAATAGACAATAACACTTGTGAAAATGGTTAGTAATTAACCCTACCACTATGTTGTGTTTCTCTTTTTTTGCTTGTTATGAGGTGAATTGACGATCAAATGTGACACTTAAGGACCATCAACAAACTCCCCCACACTTAGTCCTTTGCTCGTCCTTGAGTGAAGGTAGGAAGAACTAAGTGTACACACCGAACTAGTCTGCCCAAGAACGGACTAGTCCTTTCCACTACAGTGTCCCTTTTTAAATTTAAAAATGGACAAGTCCGCTAGGGAATTGGCTGAAGATGGACAAGTCCGGACTAGTTCGCATCAAAATGGACAAGTCCAAACTGCTATAGAGCATTTCACTTTCTAGTCAAACCAGATTAGTCTGGTGTGCTCGGACTAGTCCGGGCAATATCGGACAGGTCTGATATTTCTACCCAAAGGGGATATCCCTCACTCAATCTATTTTACCCCAAGGATTTGAGCTTTCAATGATTCTCAAGCACTTGCATTAATGATACCCTGAACTCTACATGTTGATCTAAAATTCAATGAATAACCCTAATTTCTATGCTTTTGAGTGGTCAACAATACTCTTTGTTCTTTTCCTTTTTGAGGTTCATTTTCACCCTAATTACAGGTGTTAATACTCATTGAAGCTCATTACTCTCTTAACTGTTTTCATAAAGCATCTAAAACTCACAATGATAACCTCGATGCACTTTCAATCTCCCCCTTTTTGGTGATTGATGACAACACATTAAGGTTCATGATAAAAATAATTTATAAAGGTTGTTTTCATAATGTGTATGTGTATGAAGTACTCCCCCTAGATGTGTGCATAATGAATTCGTGATGATGTCGTGTACATTGAATGCAAAATTTGAAGTTCTTCATATATATATATATATATATATATATATATATATATATATATATATATATATATATATATATATATATATATATATATATATATATATATATATATATAGACACACACATTATGGTGGGGTGCCTTTGTGTGATGTGATAGGGTTAAGATGTGAAGAGTACGAGTGACAAATGCATCTCAAGGAGTTAAGATCATAACATCACACAAGGTTCAACGTAAGAGGCATAATATGAAATAAAACTTATTCTTACACAATGATGACGAATAAAACACAGTTTAAAACATAACATGTCCATCGATGAACATAAAATAGATAGCTGAAGTTCTAGAGTGCTACTACTCCCCCTCATTCTCTCTCCCTTTGGAATCAAGACACCAAAAAGGAAAAAAGGAGGAGAAAGACTAGAATCACTAATCCTCAACACTAGCATGTTCCTCCTTTTCATCACTTTGCTCTTCTTGCTCGCCACAGCCGTCTTCTTGTATGAAGTTGCTGCAAGTGGTTCCTCATCATCATCATCATCACTAGCAACTTGCAATGGAGGCACATCACTTGAAGATCCAACATCCTCACGAAAGAAAGCTCTTTCCTCCTTAGTGAGTTCCAGAAAAGGAGGTATCTAATCATTGTTGGTATCTCTTAACGTCTACAGATCATCCTAGCAGCAAGGCTAGTTTTGCAGTGGCACTAGGATAACCTAAGCCAAAGCAGGATGAGTTCCGCAAGCGCTCGAAAACTACTGCTGTAGCATTTCACCCGAGATTATTCCCTAGAGTATCGTACTTGTTTATCCCAAAGGAAGGCAAGGTAGAAGAGTTGCAAGATCAAGGAGAGAAAAGCGTATTCTAATGAGGGATCAGGTAGGATGGATAAATGAAGTGATGGGGTAGTGCGACACACACCTAAGCAAACTACACTAAAAGGTAAGAATGTCCTAGTGTAGGATAAGTTATGTATGGAGTTACTCCTACTGTGCTTTAGGTATTCATATACATAGTCAACTAGTTTACATATGGGTATTGTCGAAGTGTGCGATTGACACTTCCCCTGGTATTACTAAAGCATAGCCCTCGGAGGTTCGTATTCGGTTGGGGCGCGCGCGTAATATCAAGAGCGAGACGGTGACACATGAGTTTTTTACGTGGTTCGGGCCACCTGAGCGTAATACGCTACTCCACAGGGTGGTTGTTGATTGTATGAGTGTGTGTATGCTTGTGAGTGTCTCAGCTTAGTTGTCTCTGTTCGTGCGATGCAGTCCTTTTAGTCCAAAGACTGGCCATTACAATGTTAGCCTCGCTCGACAAGTGGCCTCGGCGGTATTCAATCACATATACACGATCTGCATGTATTAAGTGTAATTAACAGGGTGATAGTGTGCCTAAATTGCAGCATTACCAGTATTAACGATCCTCTCACCGTGTGTCATTAACATGACATTAATGACACGTAATCACGTCTACTTTAACTGCCCCTTGAATGTCCGTGCCGTTGGAGATCCGGCAGTCTTCCCGTTGCAAGCTTAGGTCCAGAGGCTCGAAACGTGTAGCCCCAGAGCTTCCCTCTGTGGGGAGGCAGATCTGGAGCTACTATACATGTGGCAGCACTGGAGTTTCCTTCTACTGGGGGTTAGGTCCGGGGCCACTGGACACGTGGCATGACTGGAGCTTCCCTATACAAAGAGTTAGGTCTGGCCTTGCGTTACACATGGCGGCGCTGGAGCTACCCAAATGAGGGAGGCGGGTCCAGTGCTGTGGGACACGTGGAGCCTTCGGAGGTCTTCAACTCGAACAGGTGGAACTCTATAGCTTTTCTTGCAGTATCGTGGGGTACCCGGTATGCAGGGTACCGATAGTGGCCTTCGGGCCCACCTCTAGGAGAAACCCTTTGGGTGAAGTTATTCTACTAGAGGTGAGGCCATCTTCGATTCCCGCACTACGGCTTCATTGGTCTTTTCATGGTCCGTTGGGGCGATGGTCTGCAGTTAAACCATCATCGCGTGGCTCTTCTTCATGCGACAGGTGAGATCCTGGCGTGCAGATCTCACTCAATTGAATGTCGCCGGTTCCCAATATGAAAATTGTATTGATTCCAAGCGCCCTGTCAGGCCGCCGCCCTCGGGCTTCCAACTTCCCATCATGACAATGGTTCACCTGGTGTTATAACTTTGAATCTTCCACCGGAGTGGACCTGAGCCCATTTGTCATTGATGGGGTAACCTTTTGAAGTGAAATCTTGATCACGACATGGTTTCCATTCAAGCATTGCGGAGGCTTACTTAAGAAGGAAAGCCAGCACAGTTTGAGGACTCCTTACGCTTTCATTCGAACTTGCGCTCAGAGCCTCTCAACCTTTCCATAGCCTTTCCAACTTTTGCTCCACTTTGCCGCGATGGAGTTGGGTCTTCCCCGCAACAAGATCAAGAGTAGCGAAGATCTGTCAAGGGTACGGACCTACATGTGGTGGTCCAGCGACTCCTTCAACATCGTGATCCACTTCGGCAAGCTTCCCTCAAGAAGGAGCATGCAGGAGAGATCGTTACTTCTCGGCGTATGCCATGGTGGGTCTGATCCCACCCTTCTCAAGCTTCCTGTTGATGCTACTAGATTTCTATGGACTCCAGCTTCATCACCTCAGCCCCCACTCCTTCTTGCTAGTGGCGACCTTCGTCCAATTCTATGAGATGTGGGTGGGTGTGCCGCCATGCATCGAGCTTTTTCGTACCTTCTTCATGGTCCACACCACAGGGAAGGGGAGCGAGTTGCTACTACTTCGTGAAGCACAAGAACTGCCCCTTCAAGTACCTGAGGACCTCCCCCCCCCCCCAGAAAAGTGGGACAACTGGAAGAAGGCTGGGTGGTCATCACGAATGGCTGGAGTTGCCTACAAGCCTCCCCAACATTGACCCCGACGCCTGGAATGCATCTCGGGAGTTGGCCGAAGCATACAAGCCCATCCTGACATGGATACAGCAATGCATGGAGGGTGGAGTTATCACTCATATGGTCTTCAACAACTTCCTGGTGAACAGGTGGGCTAAGCTGAAGACGAGAGAGTGGTCCGCATGGGCCTTCAACAGTGAGATGGATCATAACTGGATAGAAGTCGGTTTTCACACCAACTTGGATGGTGAAGCTTTGAATCTCCACCTCTAGAAGTTTCAACACGGAGCCATCACCCGCGAAACCTTGGCCCTGCCGGCTTCCTTCCTCCCTCTGAACATGGTTCCTAAGGTCAGGAGGGAGCTCCGGGAGGGAATGCTGGAGCTGGACAACCTTGGCGTGGTGGAGAGGTGTAAGACTGCTAGGATTGACATTCCCAGAGCTTCAGAAAGGATCACTCCCACTGCGTTAAGCAAAAGGGTCGATGACGCCAGCAAGGGCAAAGGCAAAGGCAAGGAGTCGGCCGAATCTTCTGGACAAAAAAAGAAGTTGAGGCATGCTGATGGGAGCTCCCTTAGGTCGGCTCCATCTCCAACAACCTCTTCCCCCTGGCCGAGCAGAGCTTCGGTGGTCACGCCTTCTTTGGATCCAGAGTCAACGAGGGGCACTAGCTCTATTAAGTTGACCTCGACCCCAGTGCTGGCTACAGGCTCTCGGTCCGGAGGTCCTTCCAAGCTGAGGGAGGTCCTGGCTGAGGCGACGCTGATCATTGCGGCAAGTTCCCAACCGAGGTCCAGGTTTTCCACCTCACCAGGTATGGTGGGCTCCATCTCCGGACCTCAGAAGAATAAGTTACCCAGCGATTGGGGCGGAAGCTTTCCAAGGTAAGCATTGTATTCTCACCTTGAGTTGTTGTTTTATTATTTTCCTGTTTTGAATTTTTTGATCTTTGCTTCCAGGATGTCGAAGAAGAAAGCTGAAGCTTCAGCGCCTAATGCAGCAACTGAGGCTGTGCAGGCAGAGGCTCTTGCTTCGATCCTGGTGCATCCCCAAGTGGTGGCTGATGACACGACAGCTCCGGCGCCAACTATCGTCAATCTGGATGTAGTGACGACGCCAGATTCTCCCGTGGTAGCACCAGAACACGGGGAGAGACTTATGATGAATAGCCAACAGTTTCAGAGCCGGTGGTTGAAGCTCTGGCATCATCGCCAGAGACGTAGAAGCTCTGGCACCTGAGCCGGAGGTAACCGAAGCTCCATCTCAAGAGACGGAAGTAGATGAAGCTCTGGCACCCGAGCCAGAGGTAATTGAAGTCTCGGCCCTTGAGCGGTTGGTGGAGGGGGCTCCGGACGAAGCTCTAATGCCATCCCCAGAGGTGATTACTCCAGAGGTGCTCATGTCAGAGTCAGAGCACCCAGAAGAGTCAGCGGCAGGTCCTCCGTACGTAGAGCCGATGATTGAAGATCCGGCAGGGGGACCTTCCTCGTCAGCCCCAGAGGTTGAAGTTCCCTTTGCGGGACCCTACTCGGCCACGACGGATGTGGAAAGGCTCCCGGAGGGCGACCCTAGCCCTATAGAGCCGCAGGGGACCACGCTTGTGTCGTGGGACTCAATTGCTATTTTAGAAGACCCCTTAGAGCCCGCGGAGGCGCTTCAGTCGGGCCCAGAGCCAGTTCCTTTAGTGTTGTCTATTGACAACGCCTGCTCTTGTCGTAGCCAAGTTCATCTCTCTTTTGACTATGAAAGCAAGACTCTCGAAGAAGAGCACAACACCTTGAGGCTTTGGTGCAACAGGCTTCACTTCGAGACGAAACTGACGTAATCAAGGCTTGTAGACCAGCGAGAATGGATTGAAAAGGAAAAGGCCCGGGTGATGCATTGGGGCCTCTTGTTGAACAAGCAGGAGGCAAGCATCAAGGCCCTCGATGGAAAGACTCGAGAGATTTTCGAGTATGCAAAGGAGACCAATGAGGCTGCTGACAACCGCCAGGACAGTCTTAATGAATTAAATGAAGTACTTCTTAAGCGGTGGGAGGCTCTTGAAGAGAGTGAGGAAAAGCTCCTGGAGAAGCAGGAGGACCTCCTGAAGAGACAGGAAGAGCACGCCCAGAGGCTGTCTCTGGGGGAGCAATGCTTGGCCAACTGCACCAAAAAGTTTGAACAGCAGTGCAAGCTATAAGAGGAGAAGATTTGGCAGGTGGGACAGGAACTCTCCAATAGAGAGACTGAAGTCTCCACCAAAGTGGAGAAAGTGTGGGGCAGGGAGAAGGATCTAGCGAACCGTTGAAACCGCATCCACCTCTGGGAGACGGATTTTGCTGACTGCAAAAAGTAAGTGGCTGAAAATATTCAGCAACATGCCAAGGAGGTCAAGCACATCGCTCGGGAAGGTTCAGAGCTTGCGGACGCTAGAAGATCATTGGAGCAACTTAGGAACTTGAGGACGATTGAGTCCCAGCACGTCTGGGACTTCCTCGGGCACGCTAACAGAGCTTTGGTGCCACTTGGCTTTAGTCCGGTATGTTCGGCTGACCCGGAGCCAGAGCTGGACAAGGCAGTGGTGGCATTGAGCTCTGCCAGCAAAAAGCTGGACGCAATGGGTGACATCACCGTCGACCAACTGGAGACGAAGGGGAAATCCTTGGCCAAAAACGTCGTTGAATATGTGCTGATGTGTTTCAAAAGTCGGGACCCCCATATGTCTCTGGATCCAGTAGTTGAAGGATCCATTATTGAAGAAGAAGATATCGCCAGGGCCAGCGTTCAAGAAGCTGCCCAGAAAGTTGCCTCATTTTTTCCATAGGACCTCCAGTAGTTAGATCTTATTTTCTTCTACCTTCACTTGTAATCCTCATTTTGAATTAATGGAATCCAATATTTTGAATGAATGAATTCCATTTTGTGTTGTCTTCAATGCATTGTCCTTTATATTGTTGGTCCCCTGGTAGATGTACACAATTTGATTGTGAACATGTACCAAAAGGATTTGACAATGTCTTTATGACTTTACTTCTCGCTCGTAGCCAGAACGATAGCTCTGAGTTTTGAAGTTTACCTCCGACATATCTAGGGACCCTTTGTTGCGTCGACGACGGCCCCCCTGGGAGTTGTTGGAGCTTGTTAGGTCCGACAGCGCCCACTGCCAACACGTAGAGAGTCGATAGTGGGCCCCCTAGGGGTTGTTGGAGCTTAGTAGGTCTGACGGCGCCCACAGACAACGCTTAGAAACGTTAATGGCGGGCCCCCTGGGGGTTGTCGGAGCTGGGTAGGTCTGATGGCGCCCACTGTTAATGCTTAGAAACGTCAACGGCGGCCCCCCTAGGAGTTGTCGGAGCATTGTAGCTTCGACAGCGCCCATTGTCAATGCGTAAAACGTCAACGGCGGGCTCCCTAGGGGTGATTTCTCCACCATCTTTGTTTAGATCGCCATTTATTCTTCATGTCGACAGCTGGCCCCCAAGGGTGTTTTCGGAGCTTGTTAGCTCTGATGACACCCACTTTCAATGTACGTAACTCGTGGCGCATCCACCATCACCATCAGTTTTTTATTTTTCCTGCGCCTTAAAGACAAGAAAAGCAGTAAAATTCGTCCTCTCGTCTATAACTCGTTTGCGTCTTACTATTCTTATTTGAATTTTAGATCGAAAGGAACTCAACATAATAACAAGTATATCGCTAAGTAATCTCTTCAGATCCGATTGCCTTCCAAACCCGCCCTATTAAGGCCTGCCGGAATATCGGTAGAGTGGCGTACTTAGGGTGCCTGACCAGCCTAAGTCGATATCACACTCCGGACCCGTCATTGGCTTTGGCATTTAGGTGAGTAGACCATCTAGCAATGCTAAGATCCGAAAAAGATCAACCATATAACTTGTATATTATATGAATAACTTGGACTAAATCTCAAAAAGAATTGCACAACTTCGTTATAATCAAGAAGGAAAAGGTAATAAAAGAAATGAGCCTGTACAAAATTAATGCACGTGGATTCTGTTTTCACACAGCAATGTCTTTCATTATAGGTCCGAATTTCAGGGGAGACAAGGGCGGACTTAGGGTACGGAACCAGGCCAAGTGTGCTATTCATCTTGTTCTAACCGAGGGTAGTTAAGCTACACTTAAGGTACAGTGACCAAGTTAAGTGTGCTTGAACTTCTCGAACCCTCCCGTAGGGGTCCGGCTGTTCTCCTTGAGGCCATACCCGACTGTGTCCATATACTCTATAATGTACATTATGTGTAAGTATAGACTCACCTCCGTGAAACTAAGCATCAAACTTATAGAGGTGCTCTATAACACCCCCATTTTCATACATCATGCCCTGCATTCATCATTAAATATGTTTAACATTGATCTACATAAAAAAGGAACAAGTTTAAAATGAATTAGAAACAAAACCGCACTTAAGAATTCTGGAAAGTGCGGACTAGTCCGATTTTGGTGCGGACTAGTCTGATTTCTTTCTGACCTCGCTCGGACTTGTCCGTTTTTCTGTGGACTAGTCTGTTTTTGCCTCTGGACACTTTCGGACTTGTCCGGTCTTGTGCGGACTAGTCCGGTGTTCCAAGAATCCTTGAAAATTTGCTAAGTCCCTGGACTTGTCCGGACTAGTCCGGTCTTCTAGCGGACTTGTCCATTTTTCCTCAGACTAAAGTTGGACTTGTCCGATTTTTGGCCAGACTTGTCTGTTTTTCCCCTCTGGATAAGTTCAGACTTGTCCGATGTCCAGTCCGGACTTGTCTAACTTTTCTCTGTCCAACTTCGGACTAGTCCGGCCCCTTTTCGGACTTGTCGATAAATCGTGACTTCGAATTGATCTTTTGTTTCAAGACTTGTTTCTTCGGTTTTACGTTAAGTGGGCCTAGGGATGTCGTGCCTGACTCTTTTAGAGCCCATGTGGGACTCTAAACTGACCTCTACTCATCTCAAACTTGAAATCCATCTAACCCTAGCCTCCACCTCTATATAAACAACCCCACCCCTTGGCTTGACATCTATTTGCCACTTTTCCACCAAACCAAAACCCTAGCTCGTGAATCTCTGCCATCGAGGAGGGACAAGGAGATCTAGAGCAAGGAGAACAAGAGGAGGAAACGAAAGAGGATCAAGATTTCCATCAACTTCGTGTTCTTCATCAACAATCCACCGTCAAGTTCTTCACCAACCCTAGATCATCAAGATCTAAGTGTTGCCTCCAAGATCCTGGATTCTTTGGAGTTCTAGACACCTGGTATACCTTCTATTCTCTTTTCCTTACGTGAATTCAACCCCAAATCTCAAAATTCACGTTAATCTAGAAAACCCTAATTTGCTGTTCTCGCGCAGTGCGGACTTGTCCGGTCCCTAGCGGACCAGTCCGATTTTCCTAGTTAATTTCTGTTGAATTAATTCTAACATTTGATCGAATCAAATCCAAACCTGTATAAACTTCTTAAAAACTATTAGAACTAGTTAGTGATCATTAAAAGCAACTCATTAACAAGTTCCACTTTGCATTTGCATTAATCATGCATGTCATGTCATATTAAGTAATAATTGTGCACTCTTTGATTGCGTTTCTTGTCTTGTATATTTATTGTGTGGATTAGATGGATTTGCGGTAGAGAGTGCTGTGGAGGATCTCCAGCACCGAGAGTTTGAAGGCTTTGACCCGAACCAATCCAAAAAGCAAGGCGGGTGTCCTTGAGCATATTGATCCTGTTTTAAAATAAATGTTTTGTTTGCAAAGATGCATGCTTGTGTCAATTTGATGAGAATCCTATGATAGGAAGTTTACTAGATTGGTTTGACCACCCTTGTCACCTGGAATTTATGGTAGAGAGTCGGGAAGGGCTTTTTACCTTTTGCTTCGCTTAATTAATTGGGATAGAAAGACAACTACACCACTTAACATAATTATGCATTTATGAGATTATGATCAACATGAAATGGTTAAATATGATATGGTAATGGGGTGATCTAAGCGCATGGTATGTGGATGGGTTGGATGTTACGGTGGTCCGCTTGCTTTAGATCTAAGGACCGGTTCATGCGAGAATAAGCCAGGATTACAGTGCCACCACGAGGCCAAGTATGAGTGCGGTGTAGCTGATTAATTAGGGTTTTGCCACTGCTATTCGGACCATTAAGGATGCTCGGGGAAGGGGTAGTCGGATTGGGTTTGTTGATGATTGGTGGGACTACCTTGGGATCCGAATGGCTCAAGAGGGGGCCCTTGGTTGAAGATGTGCTCAGTTGGAGGCATCGCCACCGGTGAAACCTCAGTGGGGTCTAAATAGGCTAGTAATCACTTTGTAAAGGATATTTTGTGATCTCTTGGCCATACGCCAAAGGAAGTGTAATTGGCATAAGGAAGGTTCTTTAGTCGCCGACGGGTGATGAAATCACAAACACGTGGCTAAAGTGGTACAACTCAGCAGAGTGTTAAAAACTATCATGATAGCCGCACTCCCGGTTATGAGCGCCTGGATGACCTACATGATTAGAGGGAACTTGGAATTTGGGATGGATGGTTGGTTGGTTATGGTTATGGTTGGTAATGGTTATGGTTGATAATATGGTTATGGTTATGGCTGGTTATGGATTAAATTATGGTATTGGATATGATTAATGGAAATGATGAAATCTGGAATTTTGATGATGGTGAAGAAATATGGACTGGTACTATGTTAATACTTATGGTTTATGATGGGTTATTTCACATACATATAATACATTGCTTTTCAAATATTTTGATGTACTTTTCAGCACTTATCCTTTATCATAATCGTCATTTGAATCAGCTAAATGTCCTACTTTCCACACTTGCTGAGTACGACATGTACTCACCCTTGCAATTCCCCCACCAACAGTTGCAGGTAAGGATTGAGAGTATAACCATGATAATGCAGAGTTCTAGGCCGTGTCTACCGTCAGCTTTGCCTATGTAGTGTTGGAGCTGGGCTCTCCCTTTTGCTTAGTTTGCTCAGTTTAGTTTATTTCTGCTGCATTAGTTGAAACTTGTCATTAATATTCATTAGAGCTTGTAGTCGAGGATAATATGGTTTGTGTAATAAAAGTGGTTAATTAATCTTGTTATGTGGTAATTTTATGTATACTCTTTTGTGATTGCACTCGTGTATGTGTGTTGAACGTCCTGGGCACACATATGTGTTCACTTGGTTCATTTTCGAAATCGGGTGTCACATGCTCTATATTCCGTGGATTGGGAAGTAGGGTCCCATCCTCTGTTGCCAAGCGAACGCATCCGGGGCGGGAAACTTTGATCACTCGAAAGGGACCTTCCCAGCTGGGGGAGAGTTTGTTCATCCCTTCTCGAGTTAGTATTCTCCGCAGCACCAGATCGCCTTCTTCAAGATGTTGGTTGTGCACATGCCTTTGGTGGTAGCGCCGGAGCGCCTGGCAATATCGCACATTACGAACAGCTGCTTGGCACCTTCTCTCGTCGACGAGGTCAAGTGAAAGTGCATCTAGGCATCCCTTGTGGGTTATGGTTGATTTATGACAAACAAATGAGATCCTAACCAAATTGTTGAGATGAGCGCAGGTTTTAATGAAATTATGAAGAAAGCGCAAAAAGAAAGGAGAATGAGGATCTATATGGAAAAGAGCTCAAGAGCTGAATAGATTAGATCAATGCGTAAGGTGTGTGTTGGAGAAACATACCGCAAGAGCTCAAGCACAAGAAAACTCATTCATTGCACAAATTTACACAGGACCGGACTAGTCTGATATACCCCGGACTAGTCCAATAATCCCTCTGTTCAAAATTAGACAAGTCCTCCCAGTGCGGACTTGTTTGCACAGTCTAGGTTTACACAGATCGGACTAGTCCGATATCACCACGAACCAGTCCGATATCTTTCTGACTAAGATCGGACTAGTCCTCCCTAATGCGAACTAGTCCTCAATACTTCACAACTTTGCACGAAATCGGACAAGTCTGATAATATCCGATCTAGTCTGATAACCTCTATGACTAAAATCGGACAAGTCCTCCATGTACGGACTTGTCCCCAATTCACTAAGGAGTTCACCACAGTCGGACTAGTCCGATATGTGTCGTACTAGTCTGAACTTTTCCATAGCCTAAATCGGACTAGTCCGCCCAAGGTTGGACAAGTCCAGTATTCTTGAGAACTTAGGGTTTCCTACATGCCGCACACCAGACTAGTTCGGACTCCACCACGGACTAGTCCAGACTCTTGAAAACCTAATGGTAACCTTTGGAAACCTCCATATAAATAGATGTGCATGGCCCTACTTTCAACTCTCTCGACTCCCTACGCCGTAACACCCTCCAAGAGCCTAGAAAACACGTCTCTCCACACAATCCAACGAAAGAAAGATCAAATTTGTATGCATCAACTCTAGATCAAAGTAGAGACACGATTCTTCACGTTTGAGCTCTTTGTTTGATTCTCTAACACACTCCTGTTGTTTTATTGTGGATCTTACGAGTGTGTTCTTGCTGGTGTTTGATTTGTAATCTTGGGGAGCCCTCAGCTTGTGAGAAGGCCACTTGAACTTGGTGATTTACTCTTTATGATTAGTGGAAGAGAATCGGCCTCCGTGGCGATTCAACGAAGGTTGGGTTGGAGAAGAATCGGTCCTTTCATGGGATCCTCAACGTGGACGTAGGTTGCCTCTGTGGGAACCGAACCGCGGGATAAACTCTTGTGTCAATCTTGTTCTTAGTTTTCATATCACACTCTAGGGTTTACTTGATCTTGCATATCTTACGTTAAAACATTGAAACCAAAGTTAGTTTGTGCTACATTTAATTTCATTGACTCAATACCTTCAAGTTACATACTATATTCCGCTGCGTACTGTGCTGGTATTGAGATCATTGACCGAACTAGTTCAATCTAGTCCGCATGCATCGGACTAGTCTGCACAAACCCGGACTAGTCGATTTCTCGAGATCTGATCAAGTTGCTGAGTGTTGCAGGTTCTGACTAAAATTCAGAAAGGCTTATTCACCCCCCTCCCTCTAGGCCACATTCAATTGGTATCAAAGCAGGACTCTTCAAGACGAGACTAATCGCTCGAAGAGAAAATGTGAGACATGAAGGATATGCACAAGAGCTTCAACCAAGAGAAGGTTGAAGATGAAAAGGCGCAAAGTTTGGAGAAGCTCCTCGACGCCATTCAGGACTTCGAGGATGACGATGAGGAGACGTTGGAACTCAAGGCGCTACTAAGAAAGAAAGCTCTCTCCAAAGGAAAAATAAAGATTGAGGACGAGAAGAAGAAGAAGGGGAGTAGTCACACCGACTACTCCCGATATCCTTTCAACTACGATCGTCTAAATTTTAACAATAGCCATTATTTGTCTATTCCTCTAGGAAAAGTCCCACACTTTGATGGCAATGATTACTCAATGTGGAGGCAAAACATGAAAATGCATTTAATCTCACTTAACCCCAGCTTGTGGCATATAGTGTGCACAGGTATAGATATCCCAGACGACGATGAAGAGCTCACACCAAGCCAAGAGCAAGCAATTCATCGGAATGCTCAAGCTGCAGCGGTCATCACATCATCACTAAGTCGGGACGAGTTCACCAAGGTGGATGGACTCGAGATTGCAAAGGAAATATGGGACACATTGCAAACTGCACATGAAGGCGATCGTCATGTGTGAGAGGCGAAGATCGAAATGATCAAAGGCGAATTGGGAAGGTTCGCCATAGAAGAAGATGAGTCGCCGCAAGACATGTACAACCGGTTGAAGAATCTCATCAACAAGGTTCGAGCATATGGAAGTAAAAATTGGAATGATCACGTGGTGGTGAATCTCATCCTTAGAGCTTTAATGCCTCGCAATGTTACCCTATGCTCGATGATTAGACAGAGTCCCGGGTACAAGAAAATGACCCGAACGAATTGCTTGGAAAAATCATCAACATCGAAATGATGGAGAAGCAAGCTAAACATTTCAAGGAGATTGCTGACCTCACCTCGGCAAAGAAGAAAGGAGTCGCCTTAAAATCCACTTGCAAGCCCTTGTCAAAAGAAGCTCGAGAGGCCCAAGATGAAGATGACAGCGATGATGAGAGCAACGACATAGATGAGGAAGACATGATCCTCTTCATGGAGAAATTCAAGAGGATGATGAAGAGAAGACAAGGGGGTAAGTCAAGTGAAGGAAAACACAAACAAAAGCCAAGACCAAAGTTGAGGCGGGCTTGCTATAACTATGGTGAATATGACCACTTTATAGTTGATTGCCCATATGAAGAAAACAGGAAAGAGACCAAGGAAACAAATCCTCAACCTAAGAAGTTCTTCAAGAAGAAAAGCAAGTTGGACAGGCGCACCTAGGAAAGGAGTGGGACTCAAATGACGAGTCCTCGTCCGAAGAGGAAGAGGAGATGGCTAGCATAGCCATCAACAAGACGACCAAGAAATCGACCCTCTTCCCCAACATTGGCGCAAGAATGGACTATGACACATGCCTCATGGCGAGGGAAGGTAAAGAAAGGTAACATCTAAATCCTCCTCCTCGCATTCTTACTCTAGGGATAGTGATGCCTATAGTGATAATGAAGATATGCTTGTTGGCCTAGATAAGAAAACTGCTGCTAAAATGAAATTCTTAATGGATAAACTTATTGACAAGGAGGAGCTTGTTGATCTCCAATAAGATATGATCATCCTTCAAAAGGTGGAGTATCTTAAGATCAAAAAGATCCTCAAACTTGAAAAGGAGCGAAGCAAGTCACTTGAACTTGAGCTAGCTTCAAGCAAGGAAGCTTGCTCGAAGTTAAGCGACTCAAATGCTATCATCAAGGATGAACTTGATAACTTAACCAAAGTTAACAAGATCCTTGAGGTACAAGTTGAGTCACTCAAGAAAAGTGAACATTCATCCTTTTCAAGTTCTCCTTCTCAACCCCTTGAAACTGAACATACTACTACTTGTGCATGTGTTAAAATTGATACTAGCTTGAAGGACAAGTCAACCTCCACCAAGGACAAGCATCCTTCCCGTAGTGGCATATTTGACAAGGAGAAGGTCAAGTATGCACACAGTGCATACTTGGCCACAAGACCTCCTAATGTCAAATATGGCATTGGGTATTCCTATGGTGAAAAGCAAAATGCTAGAAACCATAAGAATAACAAGGAGCGCATGGCCTTTGTGAAGGGGAACTCCCCTCAAGCTAGAAAGGCTAATAATGTTGACAAGTCCAAACATGTTAATTCATATGAGCAACAATTATTATTTAGAACTTTTGATGCATCTTATGTTCTTGTGAAAAACCCTTTTGGCAAAGTGCATGCCAAATATGTTGGGCCACACCATGGGAACACCAAGTCCCATGTGTGGGTGCCCAAATCTCTTGTGACTAACCTCAAAGGACCCAAGCAAGCTTGGGTACCTAAAACCAAGGCATAATTTGTTTTTGCAGGCCTACTCCTCCTGTGGAGAAAAATGGGTGCTAGACAGTGGATGCACCAACCACATGACCACATAAAGAATGATGTTCGTTGAGTATGAAGAAAATGAGGATCCAAGCGAGGGCGTCTATTTTGGAGACAATAGTCAAGGAAGGGTGCTCGGTACCGGTAAAATTGCAATATCATCTCAACACACGCTTTCTCATGTTTTGCATGTTGATTCCTTAGATTATACATTTCTGTCCATATCTCAATTATGTGGCAAGGGTTATAATTGCTTATTTACTAATGAGGGTGTGACCATCTCAAGAAGGAGTGATGACTCCGTTGCAATCAAGGGTGTGTTAAAGGGAAAACATTATCTTGTTGACTTCAACAAAGATAAAGCCGAACTTGACACATGCTTGATTGCAAAGACCAACATGGGTTGGCTGTGGCATAGACGGCTAGCACATGTTGGTATGAGGAATCTTCAAAAACTCCTCAAGGGCGTGATCACATCCGAGGTTTGAAGGATGTTGTTTTTGAGAAAGACAAGCCTTGTACCGCGTGCCAAGCCGGGAAGCAAGTAGGAGCACCCCATCCCGCGAAGAACGTCATTACAAGGACAAGCCCGCTCGAGCTACTTCACATGGACCTATTTGGTTCAATCGCTTACATAAGCATCGGCGGTAAAAAATATGGCTTAGTAATTGTTGATGACTTTTCGTACTTCACGTGGACTTTCTTTTTGCATGATAAGACAGAAACTCAAGGAACCCTCAAGAAGTTTCTCAAACGTGCCCAAAAGGAGTTCTTACTGAAGATCAAGAACATACGAAGCGACAACGGCACGGAGTTCAAGAACACTCAAGATGAGGAGTACCTAGACGAAGTGGGCATCAAACATGAATTTTCAGCACCATACTCACCTCAAGAAAATGGGGTGGCCGAAAGGAAGAATCGAACCCTCATAGATGGCGAGAACAATGCCTGATGAGTACAAGACATCGAATCTTTTTTGGGCTGAAGCTGTCAACACCGCTTGTCACGCCATAAAACGACTTTATCTTCATCGCTTACTCAAGAAGACATCATATGAGTTAATCACGGGTAACAAACCTAGTATTTCCTATTTTCGTGTTTTCAGTTCTAAATGCTATATCTTGAACAAGAAGCCCAGGACTTCAAAGTTCACTTTGAAGTCCGATGAAGGTTTATTGCTTGTCTATGATTCGAACACTTACGTCTATCGTGTCTTCAACAAAGTCTCCGGACTTGTTGAAGTAGCACGTGACGTAGTGTTCAATGAAACTAACATCTCTCAAGAAGAGCAAGTTGATCAATGTGTGCTAGATAGAGAAGAAGCTCCTTGTCAAGCGTTGAGACGAATGGCATTGGGCTATGTTCGACCAGAAGCGCCACCTCCAAATGAAAATGAAGAAGATGAACCAAAAGTGGAGGTAATGGTTCAAGGGGGATCTTCAACACTAGATCAACCTCAAGAAGACTGACATGATCAACACACAAATGAGGGCAACCATATAGGGGAGTACAAGATAACCATGAAGACTCAAGACCACAAGTGCCACACCCAAGAGTGCACCAATGCGTCCAAAGAGATCACCCGGTCGACAACATAATCGGGGACATGCAAAAGGGAGTAAATACTAGATCTCCAATTGCTAATTTTTCTGGACATTACTCTTTTGTATCCTTTTTTGAACTGCGCAGGATTGAGGATGCATTGAAAGATCCGAATTGGTTGGTGGCAATGCAAGAAGAATTGAACAACTTCAAACGGAACGAGGTGTGGGAACCCTTCGAAAGACCCAAGTTCAACGTCGTCGGCACCAAATGGGTCTTCTGCAAGAAGCAAGATGAACACGGGGTGGTGACAAGGAACAAGGCACGACTTGTGGCCAAAGGGTATTCACAAGTCGAAGGTTTGGATTTCGACGAAACCTTTGCCCCCGTAGCTAGGCTTGAATCTATTGGAATATTACTTGCATATGCTACTCACCATGATTTCAAGCTCTATCAAATGGATGTGAAAAGCGCCTTCCTCAATGTACCAATCAAGGAGGAGGTGTACGTGGAGCAACCCCCTTGATTCGAAGATCAAGAATTCCCCAACCACGTGTTTAAACAGTTTAAGGCTCTCTATGGCCTCAAACAAGCTCCTAAAGCTTGATATGAGTGCCTTAGAGATTTCTTGATTGAAAATGGTTTTAAAATTGGCAAAGCTTATTTTACATTATTCATGAAGCACTTTGACAATGATCTCTTTGTTTGCCAAATTTATGTTGATGATATCATTTTTGGTTCAACTAACAAATCTTTCTATGAAGAATTTAGTAAGATTATGACAGATAGGTTTGAAATGTCTATGATGGGAGAGCTGAAATACTTCTTGGGATTCCAAGTGAGGCAATAAAAGGAGGGGACGTTCATAAGCCAAACCAAGTATACTTGAATGTGGCCTAGAGGGGGGTGAATAGGCCTTTTTGAAAATTGTCGGATCCTGCAACACTCAACAACCAGTTCAACACCAGAGATATCGGACTAGTCCGGTAAAGTGCGGACTAGTCTGGTGTTCACGGACTAAATTGGTTAGGTTTGAACAATTAGATTGATTCTACTATGTATGCAGCAGAAATATAGAATCAAGTAAAGGTTTCAATGTTATATCTCAGATTATATCACAATTAAATCCTATGTTTGACAATTCAACGTAAGATGAGCAATGGTAATTGAAACCCTAGATTAGGTTGATGACAAGAATCATGAACACCAAAAGCAAGACACAAGTGTTTATCCCGTGGTTCGGCTACCACAAAGGCAACCTACATCCATGTTGAGGAGTCCACAAAAGGACCGGGTCTTCTCCAACCCTACCCTCGTCAGATCGCCACGAAGGCCAATCCTCTTCCACTAATCACAAAGGGGTGAATAACCGAATTCAAGGGGCCTTCTCACACGTTGAGAGCTCCCTTAGATTACAACACAAATTTCCACCAAAAACACACTCTAAAGATGACAATTAAATCGCAGGAGTGTGTTAGAGAATCAAACCAAGAGCTCAATGTGATGATTCAAGTGTCTCTCCAATTATCTAGAGTGAATCCTCAAAGGATTGATCATTGTCGCACTTAATTTCATGGAGAGATGTGGTTTTTGAGGCTCTTGGGAGGTGTGACGACGCTAGGGTTCGAGAGTTGTCATAATTGGGCCGTGCACCTCTATTTATATGGGGTTTCTAAAAGTGACTGTTAGGGTTCAGAAAGTTCGGACTAGTCCGTGGTGGTCACCGGACTAGTCCGGTGTGCTGTGTGTAGCAAACCCTAAGTACCCCGAAATATCGGACTAGTCCGGCTAGGAACGGACTTGTCCGATTTCGCTACTGGAAATCTTCGGACAAGTCCGGTTGTCATCGGACTTGTGCGGACATGTGAAACCCTAAATGTGTTAGATGACAATTCCACACTTGGAGGACTTGTCCGATGTAGATCAGAGGGTTTTTCAGACTAGTCCATGCAAATACCGGACTTGTCCGATATGGATCAGGAAGAATATCAGACTAGTCCGGTTGCGATCGGACTTGTCCGATTTTGTGTTACTTGTGAAGGTTTTTGAGGACTAGTCCGCACTGGGGAGGACTAGTCCGATTCTAGTCAGAAGGGTTATCGTACTAGTCCGATGGATATCGTACTGGTCCAATCTCATGCGGAAAGGATATCGGACTAGTCCGGTTGTGATCGGACTAGTCCGGTCCTGTGTAACTTTGTGCAATGTGTGTGTTTAAATATGATTGAGCTCTTGGGGTGAGTTTCTTTAACACACTCCATACACAATAATCTACTACTCTTTTTCCTTGAGCTCATTTCCACTTTTCCCCTCATTCTTCCTTCTTTTTGGTATTTTGCTCATTTTTCCATTATAGACCTGCACTCATCTCAAACAAAGACGTTAGGATCTCAATTGCTTGTCATAAATCATCCAAAACCCACAAGGGAGTCCTAGATGCACTTTCAATCTCCCCCTTTTTGGTGATTGATGACAACCAATTGAGATTTCACAAAATATGATAAAATTGAGATTTTCATAAAGTATGCACATATGAGTCGACAAACATCAAGCAGTGAAAAAATAATCCATAAGTGCATTCTTTATGGTGGGATGCATGACTAAGTATATTGAAACATTGAGAATGACATAATTTACATTAATCAACCAAAACCAAGCATATATGTCATTCTAAGAGCAAAGTCACAGATTTCAACAAATACTTCACAAATTGATCAACCATTGCATCACAGAACCATAATTAACTTGAGTACAAAGTTAAAGCATTACAAATCACAAAGACATAGACAAAAAGCATAAAAAGAGCTCTCTCCTCGCATCCTACAGCTAAAGCTAAGACTCCCCCTCAATCTCTCCCCCTTTGGCATCAAGACACCAAAAAGAAGGAGAAGAGGGTCCTAAGGTCTTCACTCTTCACTGTCGGTCCTCTCATCATCGTCTTCGTCATCTTCATCTTCATCTTGATGAGGAGGAGAAGGAGGAGGGGCGGAGCCGCTCGAGCCCCCAATGCCAAAGTAGGCAAGCTCGGAGGGGGTCAAGGGCCCGAGCTCAGTGTAGTCCGGGTCGGAGTCCTCAGAAATCACTGGAGATCCAATGGGGTCGATCTCTAGCTTCTGGCAAATTTGCTTCACATTTGCCTTGATGTACCTCATGTCCTCCTTTCTTTTCTGATTGAGCTTGTGGGCCTTCACTTCGGCGTTCTTGCAGGAGGTGAAGATGGCAGTCAGGTATTTAAGGATCCCACTAGCTGATCCTCTCTGAGGGGCTGACCTTGAAGTTGGAGCATCTCTGACATATTCTCTCGTTCTTGCCGGTGCCTCGGGACTGGAGGCCGGCGAGGGAGCAGCCTACACACTCGGCTTTTGAGGCATTTGAGGCCTCAAGGGGAGATGCTCCACATCTTTCACAAACTCAATGACGGTGACTTTTTCAATCACAAACATTAGGTAAGGAGCATATCCGCAAGATCTATCGGGAGTGCAGGATATGTTCACCATATCATTCCAAATGTATTCCGCCACATCAAATGGGCGGTCCTTGCTTATTACTCTCATCAGAGTCCGGAGGTATCCTTGCACACTCCCAGCATCTCCATCCTTGGGAGCAATTGTCTTTCTTAACACTTTGTTCAACACCACAAAGAATGGCTTCATGTTTTTGGTGGAAGGAGGGTTGAACTTTGAGTTTGGCTCATATAGGAACTTCATCCTATCCTTGTAAATGACACCAATGTTGTGTGTGACCAAGCAATCAGATCTTGTGGTGTCAAGATGAAGCAGGTTAGCGAAATCTTATTGAGTAATGCTGTACTTGGATCCATGGGTCATCCAAGTGACACTCTCTTCATCCTCACTAGAGAAGTGACAGGTCGCAAAGAACTGCGCAATCACTTCATCATTCCAGTTATTTCTGAAAGCAAACAAATCTCTCAGTCCATGCTTCTCAATGGCTCTCACTACATTAGTGAACGGTGAGCAGCCCTTCTTCTCAAAATGTGCCCAGTCAATCCACTGACTGTGCACCACGGGGGTCTTCATCGGTAGATACACCGATCTGTAGAAATCAGCATGGAAGTTGCACCAGAATCTTCCATCAGCTGCTTGCTTCGGTCGGCCATACCAATCGATGCTTCTAAAATTGGCCGCCGAGTCACTGCCCTTCCCTTTGAACTTTTCTTCAGTGGGGTCCCAGACCCCTTCCCTGGGAGCGTGCAGCTTCAATGGTCCAACTGGACCCGTCGCTATTCCCTTGCCCTTGCCCTTGGCTATGCGGGCACTTGCCGAGCTAGGGCCACCACTGGCGGTAGCCCTAGAAGCTGGCACCTTGGAGGCCGACTGCTTCGCTAGCACTTTCCTCCGAACTTGTGGAGGAGACAGAGCTGGCTCGGTAGGTCACTCTTGGCGCTTCTTGCCAAGACTCGTTGAGGTCCGAGGTGCCACCTCGTGGTCCATCTCGGCCTCAAAATCGGAAACCTCATCGTTTGAGCTTGACATGACCTGAGAACGAGTTCCAAGAATGGTAATGAATGATACAAGGCATAGGTATGGAAGGATAGCAAGGAATTGCATTGAGAAATTGAAGAGTTAGGTTTTGAGTTCAGAAACATCGGACTTGTCCGGTGTACAGACACGGACTAGTTCGTGGGGACCGGACTTGTCCGTGCATGGACCGGACTAGTCCGGTGTTCATCCTCAAAAACCTAACAGTCTGGACAAAAGCTGATTCCTAATGCACAACAAGTCTAGCATACACGTAGTACATCAAGGTAGCATGTATATCGTGAAAGATGCTAGGCTATTCGATCAGTAATGAAGAAAAACGAGATTTCTAGGGTTTGGGTGAAAATTATCGAAGAAATTGATTGAAGCTTGAAGATGAGGATGTTGGAGGCCGGACAAGTCCGCTAGCTTCAATCCTCAAGAGGTCAAGCTTGATTTCCGCCCAAGTGCGGAGATTTTTGATGGAGGCAGCAGGAAATCGCCTTGGGAGCTCGAGCGGAGGAGAGAGAACGCGTGAGCAAGAGTGGAGGATGAAGGGCTTAGGGTTTGGTGGCGGCTAGGGTTATGGACACGAAAAATCAGACAAGTTCGAAGATGACCGGACTAGTCCGAACTCATCCGGAGAACAACATCGGACTAGTCCGTGGTCTGTCGGACTAGTCCGGCCTAACTGGCACTCTGCGGACTAGTCTGCATGTGCGGACTAGTCCGGGTAACCACGGACTAGTCCGTGGTCACCAGGAGAAATCTGCATAGCCCATTCATATATATTTGAAGGTTCATAAATAGATAATAGAGAGGCAAATTAAATCAAATGATCTTGATGAATATGACCAGTAAGCATACAAAAATCAAGCAATGATCATAATTCACCAAGATCTAGCAATTTACATATTTTTTCAGGAAAGACTTGAGAGAGATGATTTTCACAATTCAATCAACATATTTTGAAGAATTCATACAGGTATGCAACTTTTCAAGCCACACTCCGAGCATCAAGGATATTTAGTTCATTTCAGAGTTCACAAAAGCGTTTTTCATCAAGTGGCTTGGTGAATATGTCGGCCAATTGCTTTTGGGTATTGACATGGGAAATAGCTATGTCTTCTTTCATGGCATGATCTCTCAAAAAGTGATGTCTTATATCTATGTGCTTGGTTCTGGAGTGCTCAACTGGGTTGTGGGAAATTTTGATGGCACTCTCATTGTCACAAAGGAGAGGAATACGGTTCATATTGCAACCGTGATACCTTAGAGTTTGTCGCATCCAAAGGAGTTGTGCACAACAGCTCCCGGCTGCAACATACTCCGCTTCGGCTGTGGATAAGGCAATGGAATTTTGTTTCCTGGAGGACCAAGAAACTAAGGATCTCCCTAGGAATTGGCATGTGCCAGAGGTACTTTTTCTATCTAATTTTGTAGGATCGAAGAGCACGTGAAAGGCAACCAGAGGGGGGTGAATGGTAGATTTAAAAATCTTACGCAGCAGAAACAATTAAACCCCAAACCCTTTTGGCAGAAAAACGATCTGTTAAAGAAATCATGTGTGAGACTAATCTAAACGTGTTTCACCATGACAAAAGTGATAGATATCAGAGAGAATCAAGTCACGAAGACAACACAAAAAGAATCACTCAAATCTGTCGAGAAAAACTCAAGTTATGATCTAAAGATCAAACAATGGTCAATCTGCCCGACCCAAGAAAAAACAGTTCTGGAACGCTGCAAAGAAACTCGTGTAGATCATAGACCACAAATCCAATGACCGTGAAATTTTGACAGATGATAGACAATCAAGTTTTAAAGACAACCCAAAATGAATCACGTCAACTGGATCTGTAAAACTCGAGTTATGATAAAACCACCAACGAAAGGTAGTGCTGTCCAGAAACTCGATGAGTAAAACTTGTCTGGAACAAGTCGGACGAACAAGGCACAAAAGTTCCTTCAAACTACGAATTTTATTCAATAGAACACAAGAGGAACAGCTCCAAAGTCGTGCCCCACGAGCTCTGGGCTCCCTTGCTTATATAACCAGCTTCAAAGCCAACTCAACTCAAATCAGGAACCTAATCCTACTCTGTTCACGAATCGTAACTTTCTATAACTGCTTAGGATTCTTCTATACGCAGATAGAAGCAATCTTAAGACTTCCAAACACCTTAGGAACGTATCTCATATTCCTAAACAACTCAAATTCGTGACCCACATGAAATCCTATCATAACCAACTCAAATCTTTCCATATTTGAGTCAAACCCGACTCAGCCGCAGCCTGAGTCCATAACCTAGTCGGTTGGACCTTTCCGACCAATTCTTTACGTTCACATCTCTTCATCATGCCTCTGAACCATGTAGCCACGTCCATGCACTCCTTGCACACGTGCAAACATCTTCCAATCACGTCCATGATACCTTCATATGCATTGTTCTTGATCCAAACATGCTGCGCAACCTCCTGATCAGCTCAACCACAATTCCTCCTGAATTTGGTTGTTGGAACCTCATCTCCTTCCTAAGACTAGTCCAATGGATCCTGTCACCAGCTATGTATTGAACTCAAGCAACACCTGCACATGAATAAACAACCGATCCATACGAGCCCAAGTCCTTGACTTGACTCAAGTTAGTTCCAAACACAACACCCTACATGAGAACCTCACATAAGCATGTTGCAAAACCACAGTAACACGATATCATCCATATCAACAAAAACGCACCAAAAACTTAGCAAATGAATACTAAGCAATCTTTCCAACAATGTAAAGCAAGTACGAAACATTGCAAATGAAAAGAAGAAGCACTTCGGTCAAGTTCCGGTCCTTGCCAGAGCAACCTGGACCTTGAGCCGGAGCTAACAAAAGCTAGTAGAACCTAGCGCCAGAGCTTACCAAAACTAGTACAACCAAGCTCCCGCTGGAGCTTACAAAACTAGCAGGACCTAGCGCTGGAGCTAACAAGAACTAGTCGGAACTAGTAATCCCAAAAGCCAGAGCTAGAAAAAACAACTTCGAAGTTTAGCAAAAACACGGCAGAGCTATCAAAAACGTGTCGGAGCTATCAAAGACATGCCAGAGCTAGAAAAATCAACTTCACCGGAGCTGACCAAAGCTTGTCAGACCTAGCATCAAACGTAACCAGAGCTACCCAAACCAAGCCGGACCTACCGTCAGACCTTGCGGTAGCTCAGAGCTAGAGTCGGACCTTGATAAAAAGGTGTTTTGATGATATTCAAAACTTTTATCATCAAAGCCAAGTGTATTCACTACAAGCCAATGTATTCAGCACCCATAGGTCTTACAATCTCCCCCTTGATGAATTCATTGGCAACACCATTTAAAATCCGAACATTGGCTTATTCTCATTAAAAGTTTTGAAGACAATTTTCCCCTTTTTGTAAATCGGAAATAAAATGAGAAGAAAAGCAAAATTCAAAATTCACATATCTCTCCCCCTTTATCATCTCTCCCCATGCACATTATCTTTCCCATTTTGAATGTCTGATTAATCTCTCCCCCTTTGACAATGTATTTAGCAAGGTAAAAGAGAAACTTTAAATGTTATGAGCATATTATAACATATACATATAAAACAAAGCTCATCCAAGTCATACTATCAAGTACGTTACATTATCACATCAATGAAATACATAAAGTAGTGTAAGCCATGCTAGAGATCATATGTAATTTTCAATTTAAGCAAGTCATGATTTCACAAACTTAACTATTTCATAACTTGAAAGCATGACACTTAGTTGCTGCATTTTATTATTTTTCAAAGCATAAATTTAGATCATATGATATTTGCAAGAGATTATATGTGCATCTGCCTTATTCTAACCAACCAAGCCAAGCCTATGTCATTTGACAATCAGAAGCTTAAGGACATCGTTTTAGTCATACACAACTTCTTCCAAGTTCATATCTAAGTGCAATGATAAGCTATCTCAAAAGAAGAAGTGTGATGCATGCATATTCTCTTGTTCTTTTCTCAATTTATATTTGTTCATAAAAACTCAACATGTGAGTTGATTACTTAATTAATTCTTTATGATTAAAAGCACTTGTGATCATGTAACAAGTTCAAAACAGCAAGAAAGTTCGACCATGACCAGTTTTAGTGTAAGTAATTATTCCAATTACTAGTCATGTCAAAAACTACAAAATGTATAACACGAGTAATGTAGTAAGAACTTTCAGCATGTAAAAGGAATCACAGAGTCATATATGTATCAAATACTATGGTCATATTATTTTAATTTCAGATTCACACAAAGACTTCCCAAGTTTCAAAAACTCCCCCTCAATTTAAGCCATGAGGATGCATAACCCCTATTTCACTACGAATGAAACAAAAACGAGTGAAATCCAAAGGTTTTGTAAAAATGTCAGCCAATTGATGTTCGGTATCTACATGGTGAAGCACAATGTTTCCTTTTTCAACATTATCACGGAGAAAGTGATACCTAATATCAATGTGCTTAGTTCTAGAATGTTGCACGGGGTTTTTAGCAATGCAAATGGCACTAGTGTTATCACAGAACAGTGGAACACTATCTAGATCAACCCCATAGTCCTTAAGTGTTTGAACAATCCAAAGAATTTGTGAGCAAGCACTAGCAGCAGCTACATATTCAGATTCGCTGTGGATTGTGCAACTGAATTTTGTTTTCTAGAGGACCAAGCAACAAGAGAATTACCAAGAAAATGACAAGCACCAGAAGTACTTTTCCTATCAATCCTACAACCCCCAAAATCAGCATCCGAAAAAGCTTTCAAAGTAACGGTTGAGGAAGAAGGAAGAAAAATGCCAAATTCTTGGGTTCCATATAAGTACCTGAGAATCCTTTTGACGGCTTGACGATGTGAAACACGTGGGGAGGCTTGAAACCGTGCACAAAGAAATACGCTGAATTGTATGTCCGGTCTTGATGCCGTGAGGTACAAAAGTGATCCGGTCATGCTTCTATATTCTTTTTGATTCACGAGTTCACCATCTTCATCAAGTTCAAGTGTTGTTGTTGTTCCCATTGGTGTCCGAAGAGGCTTGCTTTTGTCCATGTTGAAGCGCCTTAGGAGGTCTTTGGTATACTTCGTTTGATGCACAAAGGTACCCTCCTTGGTTTGCTTGATTTGCAGCCCCAAAAAGTAAGTGAGTTCACCCATCATACTCATTTCAAATTCAGAACTCATCATTGCTGAAAACTTGGACACAAGATCATGAGAAGCACAACCAAAGATAATATCATCCACATACACTTGAACGAATAATGAGTCATTGCCATGTTTAAGCACAAAAATAGTTTTATCAACCTTGCCCATGGTAAACCCCTTTTCAAGTAAAAATGTTTTTAGCCTATCATACCATGCTCTAGGGGCTTGTTTGAGACCGTATAAGGCTTTGGACAGTTTGTAAACATGATTAGGAAAATCTGGATTTTCAAAACTCGGTGGTTGTTTGACATAAACCTCCTCATCTATGTAGCCATTAAGAAAAGCACTTTTAACATCCATTTGATATAGCTTAAAACCTTTAGATGCTGCAAAAGCTAACAAATTCTTATGGCTTCTAATCTAGCGACAGGAGCAAATGTTTCATCAAAATCTAGACCTTCAACTTGAGTGAAACCTTGAGCAACCAACCTAGCCTTATTCCTAACCACAACCCCATCCTCACTTTGTTTATTTTTAAATACCCATTTGGTTCCAATTAAAGTGTTACCTTGAGGTGGAGGTACAAGTTTCCAAACATTATTTCTTTCAAAATTTTCTAACTCTTCTTGCATGGCAATAATCCAAGATTCATTAGTGAGTGTGTGTGATATATCTTTGGGTTCAAAAGAAGCAACAAAAGCAGAATGAGCATGAGAGTTTGGATCACAAAACCTGGACCGTGTGACTCGTTCGTGCAAGCTTCCAATCATCTGTTGTGGGGGATGATCTTTGTAAAAATGTAGGGGAACAGATGTCTTACAAGCTTCTTCTTCACTAGGTTCATCGTAGATTGATGAGCTTGTGACTTGTGGACGATCAGGACCAGCATAGGTGATAGTTGAAGCTTGTTCAATGTCCGGAGCTGGACACATGTCAACTTCGGAACTACCAGGCAGCATCATCGGCTCTTCTTCATCTTCGAAAATACCCTCCCCGTGAGGATACAGATCTGTTCCTGCAATGTTTGAGCTAGTACCTGGGCTAGCTTCATCAAAAGACACTTCACAAGTCTCCACAATTTTGTTAGTGTCAAGTAAAAGCACACGGTAGCCTCTAGTATGAGATGGATAACCAAGAAACATGCCATCAATGGATCTAGGTTCAAATTTATCAAGATTACCATGTTTCTTAACAAAGCATTTGCAACCAAAGACCCGAAAGTGTGTAACACTAGGCCTATGTCCAAAATGGAGCTCATATGGTGTTTTTCCTAGCTTAGCACGCAAGAAAACACGATTTGAGACATAACAAGCGGTTGCTAATGCATCAGCCCAAAATTTTCTAGGAGTATGATATTCATCAAGCATAGTCCTAGCCATCTCACTAAGGTTCTGTTCTTTCTTTCTACAACACCGTTTTGTTGAGGTACATATGGTGAAGAGAATTGATGATCTATTCTATTTTCAGCATAAAATTGATCAAAAGATTGATTTTTAAATTCAGTTCCATTATCACTTCTAATTCCTTTAATGATCCTGGGTGATCAATTGATAATCTAAGAAAGAAAGTTCTAAAGTGACTAAAAACTTCATTCTTAGACGCCATAAAGTAAACCCATGAGTATCTAGAATAATCATCAATGATAACAAGTACATACCATTTATCTCCGAAGGATTTTACACGTGAAGGTCCTACGGTGTCAAGATGCAAAAGTTGACATGGTTCAGTTGTCATCATCATTGTGAGAGGAGTATGTGAACCTGCAACCATCTTAGCATGTCTACAAGAAGAGCACACAATTTCTTTGTCCCCTTTAAGCTTAGGCAGCCCACGTATGCGATCAAGAGTGCTAACACGCGTTAGGTGATCAAAGCCTACGTGACCAAGTCTACGATGCCAAAAAAATAAGTCCTTTGAATCATTAGCAACTAGACACCTATGCTTAGAGGAAGACATATCAAAATCAGCTTTAAAAACACTTCCAAACCGAGACATGTTCAAAATAAGCTCACTATTTGAACCTACAACTTTGCAGCAGTTTTTATTGAAAATAATTTCTAGATTTTCATCTAGCAATTGTGCAACAGAAAGCAAGTTGTATTTCAAATTTTTGACAAGTGCCACATCCTTCAAAGTGTAGTGATCATTTACTCTAACCGAACCCTTAGCAATTATAGGAGTTGAAGAATTATCGGCAAAAGTAACATTTTCTACACGTGACACAAAAGAGAGGGAGGAGAACCAATCTTTGTTACCGGTCATGTGGCATGAGCAACCTGAATCCACAATCCAAATGTTCTCCTTCCTCAAATGTGTAACCTACATAGAAGCACAATACGTCGATGACTCAATACTGGGGTTAGTCAAAAGGCATTTAGGAATCCAGTACTGAGTCACGCGACGTGCAGCAGGAAAAACACGCGAAAGCTGAGACAAAACAGCAGGTTTATGAGTCAAAGTTTGAGATTTTTTATTCTTGACTACTGACCTATAAGGTGTTACTTGTGTAGCACAAAAATCAGTAGCTCCGAAGGCAAAAACAGAAGGTCCAGAGGTAAATTTTGAATGTTTTTGACTCAAAACAGCAGGTTGTACATTCGGTTCAATGTGTGCAGCAAATTTTGCATGAAAGTTATGAGATCTAGCAACCATTCTTTCCCTTTTCTGTTGTTTATCTAGTCTATAACAAAAATCTATGACATGACCATGTCTACCACGGAAGGTACAATGAAATTTAACTTTGTGTTCATGTCTAGATGAGCAAGCAATATTTTTATTTGAAACCGAATGAGACAACACTCCTGCAGATTTAAAAACCACTCCTTTTTGTTTAGGATCTGTTTGAATCAAACCACTTCCTAATGATTTTACAATTTTAGGTGGATGTGCCTTAGCATGAGCATGAGAATCAAAATCTAAACCAGTTTTATCATTGCAAGACTTGGAAGAATTCAGCAGTAAGTTTAGGTTCTTATTCCCATTACAAAACCGATCTAATGTCCTATGCATGTCATCAAGTTTATTGGACAGATCAAGGCAATTTTCACATGAAGTTTTTCCTTTTAGTTTGCAATTTGAACATAATTTAACTTCATGAGAATTTAAAGCATTGTTCAATATAGAAATTTCATTCATAGCATCCTGTAGTTTCTTATAAAGATCGTCACAAGTAGAACAATGCAAATCAATTGTAGAAAAGCTAGCATCTTTCAAGTTTTTATCATTAAGTGCAGCAAGCTCTTTGTTCTTTTCAATTTCTAACTCAAGTTTATCAAGTGTGGAGGTGTGTGCACTTCTTAATGAGGACAATTGTTCATATATTAAATCACATGAGGAACATGCATCATCACTAGGAATCAAAGTTTTTAAACGATTGATTTCAGATTCTAGTGATTCAATTTTAGCAGCACTATCCCTAAGCTTTTTGTCCTTTTTATTAACAATAATAGTGGCACGAGAAATAGCATCACACATTTCTTCACAAGTAGGACATACCTCTTCATTGTCGCTATTGTGTTCTGCCTCCTCCATACTTGATCTTGACTTGCCCGCCATGAAGCACAAGTTTGCCAAATCATCTTCATCTTCATCACTTCCAATGTCCCGCTTGAACTGAACTCTTGAAGCGCGGTGATGAAACTGTTGATCATCTTACGTCCTATGGTACCTTTCTTCTTCTTGTTCAAATTTCCAGAGGAGGACTGAACCTTGCTTTGTTTTTCTTCCCAGGTGGTCAGACCTGAAGGGTTAGGGCATTCTGTACGAAAGTGTCCTGTTTTACCACATTCAAAACAGCGTTGAGGTCCGGAGCTTCCTTTCCTTCTAGTTCTCACATTTTGCAATGCTTTTGAGAATCTAGTAGAGACGAGTGCCAACTCCTCTTCTGGAAATTCTTCGATCTGCTCCACGGTTAGTGAGGACAATAAAGCAAGAGTATTGCAAGATGATGATTGGCCGGAGCTAGACATATCACGTTGTGAAACAAATGCAATAGACTTATTGGGGTTCTTACGTGAGATTATGTCAATTTCATGAGTTTTTAACTTGGAATATAGCACATCTAAAGTAAGTGAACTCATGACAGTAGATTCACGAATAGATGTGACTTTCATCTCCCAAATTGACATATCTAATGCACTTAGCAATTGCCTAGCATTTTCAGCATCTGAAAAATTAACATTGACACTACGCAAGTTGCTGAGAATCTTAAAGCGAGCAAAAAGGTCATCTATAGACTCACCGGGTTGCATCTCGAAGCGCATGTATTCTTTCTTGAACATGTCTTGCCTTACCTCTTTGATCGTGTTGGATCCTTCGTGGTAGTCACAAAGTGCTTTCCACACATCGTATGCAGATCGGAGGTGTGCAACACGGTCGAAGTCACTTTGTGTTAATCCTTGCATGATCAAGTTTCGAGCCTTGTTGTTATTGTCGACATCTCTCAGATTTGTAGCTGTAACTTGATCGTTTGATGGCACTTTGTAAGGCTTGTATACCTTCTCCCATATTGCAAAGCCTTGTGCCTGGATGAAAGCCTCCATGCGTGCCTTCCAAACCTGAAAATCAATACCAGCGAACACACTAGGTTTGGCAGAGTACTTCTCCATGATGATTAGTCAAAAACACGCGCAAATCACAAAGATTAGAGCACCGTGGCTCTGATACCAATTGTAGGATCGAAGAGCACGTGAAAAGCTACCAGAGGGGGGGGTGAATGGTAGATTTAAAAATCTTACGCAGTGGAAACAATTAAACCCCAAACTCTTTTGGCAGAAAAACGATCTGTTAAAGAAATCGTGTGTGAGACTAATCTAAACGTGTTTCACCATGACAAAAGTGATAGATATCAGAGAAAATCAAGTCACGAAGACAAAACAAAAAGAATCACTCAAATCTGTCGAGAAAAACTCAAGTCATGATCGAAAGATCAAACAATGGTCAATCTGCCCTACCGGAGAAAAAACAGTTCTGGAACGCTGCAAAGAAACTCATGTAGACCATAGACCACAAATCCAATGACCGTGAAATTTTGACAGATGATAGAAAATCAAGTTTTTAAGACAACTCAAATGGAATCACGTCAATTGGATCTGTAAAACTCGAGTTATGATAAAACCACCGACGAAAGGTAGTGCTGTCCAGAAACTCGACGAGTAAAACTTGTCTGGAACTAGTCGGACGAACAAGGCACAAAAGTTCCTTCAAACTACGAATTTTATTCAATAGAACACAAGAGGAACAGTTCCAAATTCGTGCCCTACGAGCTCTGGGCTACCTTGCTTATATAACCAGCTCCAAAGCCAACTCAACTCAAATCAGGAACCTAATCCTACTCTGTTCACGAATCGTAACTTTCCATAACTGCTTAGGATTCTTCTATACGCAGATAGAAGCAATCTTAAGACTTTCAAACACCTTAGGAACGTATCCCATATTCCTATACAACTCAAATTCATGACCCACACGAAATCCTATCATAACCAACTCAAATCTTTCCATATTTGAGTCAAACCCGACTCAGCCGCAGCCTGAGTCCATAACCTAGTCGGTTGGACCTTTCCGACCAATTCTTTACGTCCACATCTCTTCATCATGCCTCGGAACCATGTAGCCACGTCCATGCACTCCTTGCACACGTGCAAACATCTTCCAATGACATCCATGATACCTTCATATGCATTGTTCTTGATCCAAACATGCTGCGCAACCTCCTGATCTGCTCAACCACAATTCCTCCTGAATTTGGTTGTTGGAACCTCATCTCCTCCCTGAGACTAGTCCAATGGATCCCGTCACCAGCTATGTCTTGAACTCAAGCAACACCTTCACATGAATAAACAACCAATCCATACAAGCCCAAGTCCTTGACTTGACTCAAGTTAGTTCCGAAGACAACACCCTACGTGAGAACCTCACATAAGCATGTTGCAAAACCACAGTAACACGATATCATCCATATCAACCAAAACACACCGAAAACTTAGCAAATGAATACTAAGCAATCTTTCCAACAATGTAAAGCAAGTACGAAACAAGTACAACCAAGATCCCGTCGGAGCTTACAAAACTAGCAGGACCTAGCGCCGGAGCTAACCAGAACTAGTCGGAACTAGTAATCCCAAAAGTCGGAGCTAGAAAAAACAACTTCGGAGCTTAGCAAAAACACGGCAGAGCTATCAAAAACGTGTCGGAGTTATCAAAGACATGCCGGAGCTAGAAAAATCAACTTCGCCGGAGCTGACCAAAGCTTGTCGGACCTAGCATCAAACGTAACCGAAGCTACCCAAACCAAGCCGGACCTACCGTCGGACCTTGATGTAGCTTAGAGCTAGAGTTGGACCTTGATAAAAAGGTGTTTTGGTGATATTCAAAACTTTTATCATCAAAGCCAAGTGTATTCACTACAAGCCAATGTATTCAGCACCCATAGGTCTTACAACTTTGCACCCAGCATAATCTGCATTGGAGTAACCAATGAGATTGAATTTTGAGCCTTTTGGGTACCAAAGACAAAGGTTGGGTGTATGAACTAAATATCTCGAGATCCTTTTTACGGCTGTCAAGTGACATTCCTTGGGGTTGGCTTGAAATCTTGCACACAAACATTCACTCAACATAATATCTGGCCTAGATGCACATAAATAGAGTAGAGATCCAGTCATGGAGCGATATACCTTTTGGTCGACGCTAGGTCCATCTTCATTAAGATCCAAGTGGCCATTTGTTGCCATGGGGGTCTTTATGGGCTTTGCCTTGTCCATGCCAAACTTCTTAAGTATGTCCTGCGTGTACTTGGTTTGGCTTATGAACGTCCCTTCATTTTGTTGACGCACTTGGAATCCCAAGAAGTACTTTAATTCTCCCATCATTGACATTTCAAACCAGTCTGTCATGATTTTACTAAATTCCTCACAAAAAGATTGATTAGTTGACCCAAAGATTATATCGTCAACATAAATTTGACAAATAAAAAGATCATTGTCTAAATTCTTTGTAAATAGTGTATAATCTACTTTGCCAACTTGAAAACCATTCTCAATTAAGAAATCTCTAAGACACTCATACCAAGCTCTAGGAGCTTGTTTGAGGCCGTAGAGAGCCTTACGCAATTTAAATACGTGGTCGGGGAACTCTTCGTCTTCAAACCCGGGTGGTTGCTCCACGTACACCTCTTCCTTGATCGGTCCGTTGAGGAAGGCGCTTTTAACATCCATTTGATATAGCTTGAAATCATGGTGAGCAGCATATGCAAGTAATATTCTCATAGATTCAAGTCTAGCTACTGGAGCAAAAGTCTCATCGAAATCCAAACCTTCGACTTGTGAATACCCTTTGGCCACAAGTCGTGCCTTGTTCCTTGTCACCACCCCGTGTTCGTCTCGTTTGTTGCGGAAGACCCACATGGTGCCGACGATGTTTGCATTGAGTCTTGCCACAAGTTCCCACACTTCGTTCCGCTTGAAGTTGTTCAATTATTCTTGCATTGCCACCACCCAGTCCGGATCCTTCAAGGCATCCTCAATCCTGCGTGGTTCCAAAAAGGATACAAATGAGTAATGCTCACAAAAGTTAGCTATGCGAGATCTAGTGGTTACTCCCTTTTGGATGTCACCGATGATGTTGTCGATTGGGTGATCCCTTTGAACGCATTTGTGTACTCTTGGATGTGGCACTTGAGGAGTTGTGTCTTCATGATCGTCTGCTTCTCCCCCTAAGTGGTTGCCTTCGTTGACTTGTTGATCATCTTCGTACTCTTGTGGTTGATCTTGTGTTGAAGCTCCCCCTTGATTGTTGGTATCCTCTTGTGATTCATTTTACTCATGTACGTGTGAAGGTGGCTCTTGTGGTTGAACTTCGCCTAGAGCCATTCTTTTCAATGATTGACAAGGAGCTTCTTCTTTACCTAATTCACATGGATCAACTTGCTCCTTTGGAGCCATTAGTCTCATTGAACACTACGTCACGTGCTATTTCAATGAGTCCGGAGGCCTTGTTGAAAACACGATAGGTGTAAGTGTTCGAATCATAACCAAGCAAGAAACCTTCATCGGACTTTGAAGCGAACTTTGAAGTCCTAGGCTTCTTGTTCAGGATATAACATGGAGAACCGAAAACTCAAAAATATGAAATGTTTGGTTTGTTACTGGTAAGTAGCTCATAGGAAGTCTTCTTGAGTAGTCGATGAAGATAAAGTCGATTTGCGGCGTGGCAAGCGGTGTTAATCGCTTCCGCCCAAAATCGATCTGAGGTCTTGTACTCATCGAGCATTGTTCTTGCCATCTCTATGAGTGTTCGGTTCTTCCTTTCGGCAACTCCATTTTGTTGTGGTGAGTATGGCGCTGAAAATTCGTGCTTAATGCCCTCTTCATCAAGGTACTCCTCCACTTGTGTGTTCTTGAACTCTGTGCCATTGTCGCTTCGAATACTCTTGATTGTCAACGAAAATTCGTTTTGAGCTCGCTTGAAAAACTTCTTGAGTGTTCCCTGTGTTTCTGACTTATCGTGCAAGAAGAAAACCCAAGTTAAGCGAGAAAAATCATCAATGATAACCAAACCATATTTGTTACCGCCGATGCTTATGTAAGCAATTGGACCAAACAAGTCCATGTGAAGTAGTTCGAGCGGTCTTGTTGTCGTCATGACGTTCTTTGCGGGATGATGTGCTCCAACTAGCTTCCCGGCTAGGCACGCGCTACAACGCCTGTCTTTCTTAAAAATAACATCCTTCAAACCGCGGATGTGATCGCCCTTGAGGAGTTTTTGAAGGTTCCTCATACCAACATGCGCTAGCCGTCTATGCCACAGCCAACCCATGTTGGTTTTCGCAATCAAGCATGTGTCCAGTTCCGCTTTATCCTTATTGAAGTCAACAAGGTAAAGCTTTCCCTTCAACATACCCTTGAATGCAATGGAACCATCACTCCTCCTAGAGACGGTCACACCCTCGTTAGTGAACAAGCAATTATAACCTTTGTCACATAGTTGAGATATGGACAGTAGGTTATAATCTAAGGATTCAACATGTAAAACATGAGAAAGTGTGTGTTTAGAGGATATTGCTATTTTACCGGTACCGAGTACCCTTCCTTGACTATTATCTCCAAAGTAGATGCCTTCGTTTGGGTCCTTATTCTCTCCATATTCCACGAACATTCTTCTTTCCCCGGTCATATAGTTGGTGCATCCACTGTCTAGCACCCATTTAGATCCACCGGAGGAATAAGCCTGCAAAAACAGATTATGCTTTGGTTTTAGGTACCCAACCTTGCTTGGGTCCTTGGAGGTTAGTTACAATGCATTTGGGCACCCACACATGAGATTTGGTGTTCCCATGGCGTGGCCATCCATAGTTAGCATAAACCTTGCCAAACTTATTTCTCATTAACACATAGGAGGCATCAAAGGTTCTAAAGAGTAATTGTTGTTGTTTGTATACAGGACTAGTCTGGGAGGCCGGACTTGTCCGGAGGACCGGACTTGTCCGGACAATGACCGGACTAGTCCGGTGTTCCTGTGAGTTCAAGTTCTTACTTTTCGACTTGCCAGTTTGAGAGGGTTTTCCTTTCACAAAGGAAATCCTCTCCTTGTTATTCTTATGACTTCTAGCATGTTGCTTTTCACCATAAGAGTAACCAATGCCATATTTGACATTTGGAGGTCTTTGGACCAAGTATGCACTACGTGCACAGTTGATCTTCTCCTTGTCAAATTGCCACATTTGGTAGGAGATTTTTTCCTTTGTGGAGGTTGACTTCTCCTTCAAACTGGTGTCAATTTTACTACATGTGCACGTATGAGCAAAATCAATTATAGTGGGTTGAGAAGGTGAATTTGAAGAGGAGGGAGGTTCACTTAGCTTGAGTGACTCAATTTGCACTTCAAGGATCTTGTTGACCTTGGTAAGGTCAGCAAGTTGGTCCTTGATTGCAACATTTGAGTCAGTTAACTCCAAGCAAGCTTTCTTGCTTGAGGCTAACTCAAGCTCTAGTGAATTGCTCTTCTCCTTTTCAAGTTCTAGAAGTTTGTCAAGTTCGACATACTCCTCCTTTTGGGAGATAATCATGTCCTCTTGACGGTCAATTAACCTCTCCTTCTCAACAAGTTGATCAAGTAAAAACTTCATTTTTGATGCAGTTTTCCTATCTAGTCCACTAAGCATATCCTCATCATCACTATTTATTTCATCATCACTAGAGTAGGAATGCATGGAGGGAGTTTTGATGGTTACCTTGTGTTTACCTTCTTTTTCCATGAGGCAAGTGCCATTTTCCTTCCTTGCGCCGAGTGTAGGGAAGAGTGTAGATTTCTTGGACGTGCTATTGATGGCTATGCTAGCCATCTCTTCTTCATCAGATGATGAGGACTCATCGTTTGAGTCCCACTCCTTCCCAATGTGCGCTTGTTCGGCTTGTTTCTTCTTCTTGAAGAATTTCTTAGGTTGAGGCTTGGCTTCTTTGGTCTTCTTCTTGTTCTCCTCATATGGGCAATCAACTATAAAGTGGTTATACTCACCACAATTATAGCATGCCCGCCTCAACTTCGGCTTCGTTCTTTCCTTGTACTTTCCTTCACTTGATTTTGTTCCTTGTTTTTTCTTCATATTCTCTTGAACTTTTTCATGAATAATATCATGTCCTCTTCGTCTAGCTCACTGCTCTCGTCGTCACTGTCTTCCTCTAGTTGTGCTTCTCTTGCTTCTTTGGATAGAGGCTTGAGGGTGGACTTTAAAGCAACCCTTTTCTTCTTAGCCGAGGTGAGGTCGGCAATTTCCTTGACATGCTTTGCTTATTTTTCCATCATTTCAAAGTTGATAATTTTTCCAAGCAATTCATTCGGAGTCATTCTTTTGTATCCGGGGCTTTCTCCAATCATGGAACATAGCGTGACATTGCGAGGCATAAAAGCTCTAAGGATGAGCTTTACCACCTCGTGGTCATTCCACTTCTTGCTCCCATATGATCGAACTTTGTTGACGAGTGTCTTCAATCGATTGTACATATCTTGGGGTGACTCGTCTTCCTCAATTGCGAATCTTCCTAGTTCGCCTTTGATCATCTCAATCTTTGCTTCACGCACATGTCGGTCATCTTCATGTGCAGTTTGCAGTGTATCCCATATCTCCGTAGCAATTTTGAGTCCATCCACCTTGGTGAACTCGTCCCGACTGAGTGAGGAGGTGATTACAGCTGCGTCTTGAGCGTTTCTATGAATGGCCTGCTCTTGGCTTGGGGTGAGATCTTCGTCATCGTCCGAAATATCTCTCCCTGTGCATACAACATGCCATAGACTTGGATTGAGGGAAATCAAATGCATTTTCATATTCTGCCTCCACATTGAGTAATCACTTCCATCGAAGTGTGGGGCTCTTCCAAGTGGGATAGATAAGTAATGATTATTATTGGAATTTAAACGATCATAATTAAAAGGATATCGGGAGTAGTCGATGTGACTACTCCCCTTCTTCTTCTCTTCAACTTTCACTTTCCCTTTGGAAAGTGCCTTCTTTCTAAGGAGCACCTTTAGCTCCAGCGTCTCCTCATCGTCGTCCTCGAAGTCTTGAATGGCTTCGAGGTACTTTTCCATCTTTTGAGCCTTGTCATTGTTAACCTCTTCTTGGTTGTTGGTTTTGTGGATGTCCTTCATCTCCGACATGATCTCTTCAAGTGGTTAGACTCTTTCTTGAAGAACCTGCTCTGATACCAATTGAATGTGGCCTAGAGGGGGAGTGAATAGGCCTTTTTGAAAATTGTCGGATCCTGCAACACTCAACAACCAGTTCAATACCAGAGATATCGGACTAGTCCGGTAAAGTGCGGACTAGTCCAGTGTTCACGGACTAAATTTGTTAGGTTTGAACAATTAGATTGATTCTACTATGTATGCTGCGGAAATATAGAATCAAGTAAAGGTTTCAATGTTATGTCTCAGATTATATCACAATTAAATCCTATGTTTGACAATTCAACGTAAGATGAGCAATGGTAATTGAAACCCTAGATTAGGTTGATGACAAGAATGATGAACACCAAAAGCAAGACACAAGTGTTTATCCCGTGGTTCGGCTACCACAAAGGCAACCTACATCCACGTTGAGGAGTCCACAAAAGGACCGGGTCTTCTTCAACCCTACCCTCATCGGATCGCCACAAAGGCCAATCCTCTTCCACTAATCACAAAGGGGTGAATAACCGAATTCAAGGGGCCTTCTCACACGTTGAGATCTCCCTTAGATTACAACACAAATTTCCACCAAAAACACACTCTAAAGATGACAATTAAATCGTAGGAGTGTGTTAGAGAATCAAACCAAGAGCTCAATGTGATGATTCAAGTGTCTCTCCAATGATCTAGGTGAATCCTCAAAGGATTTATCGTTGTCGCACTTAATTTCGTGGAGAGATGTGGTTTTTGAGGCTCTTGGAAGGTGTGATGGCGCTAGGGTTCGAGAGTTGTCATAATTGGGCCGTGCACCTCTATTTATATGGGGTTTCTAAAAGTGACTGTTAGGGTTCAGAAAGTTTGGACTAGTCCGTGGTGGTCACCGGACTAGTCCGATGTGCTGTGTGTAGCAAACCCTAAGTACCCCGAAATATCGGACTAGTCCGGCTAGGAACGGACTTGTCCGATTTCGCTACTGGAAATCTTCGGACTAGTCCGGTTGTCATCGGACTTGTCCAGACATGTGAAACCCTAAATGTGTTAGATGACAAGTCCACACTTGGAGGACTTGTCCAATGTAGATCACAAGGTTTTTCGGACTAGTCCGTGCAAATACCGGACTTGTCCGATATGGATCAAAAAGAATATCGGACTAGTCCGGTTGCGATCGGACTTGTCCGATTTTGTGTGACTTGTGAAGTGTTTTGAGGACTAGTCCGCACTGAGGAGGACTAGTCCGATTCTAGTCAGAAGGGTTATCGGACTAGTCCGATGGATATCAGACTTGTCCAATCTCGTGCAGAAAGGATATCGGACTAGTCCAGTTGTGATCGGACTAGTCCGGTCCTTTGTAACTTTGTGCAATGTGTGTGTTTAAATATGATTGAGCTCTTGGGGCGAGTTTCCTTAACACACTCCATACACAATAATCTACTACTCTTTTTCTTTGAGCTCATTTCCACTTTGCTCCTCATTCTTCCTTCTTTTTGGTATTTTGCTCATTTTTCCATTATAGACCTGCACTCATCTCAAACAAAGACGTTAGGATCTCAATTGCTTGTCATAAATCATCCAGAACCCACAAGGGAGTCCTAGATGCACTTTCAATACTCAAGACATACTCAAGAAGTTTGGAATGGACATGGCGAAGCCTATAAAGACTCCCATGGCAACAAATGGACAATTGGATCTCAATGAAGACGGACCAAGCGTGGATCAAAAGGTATACCGCTCCATGATTGGATCCCTACTTTACTTATGTGCATCTAGGCCTGATATTATGTTGAGTGTGTGCTTGTGTGCAAGATTTCAAGCCAATCCTAAGGAGTGTCATTTGACAACAGTAAAGATAATCTTGCGGTATTTAGTTCATACACCCAACCTATGCCTTGGGTATCCTAAAGGATCCAAATTCAATATTATTTGATACTCTGATGCAGATTATGTCGGATGCAAAGTAGATAGAAAAAGTACCTCTGATACATGCCAATTTCTAGGTAGATCCCTAGTTTCTTGGTCCTCCAAGAAACAAAACTCCATTGCCTTATCCACGGCCGAAGCGGAGTATGTTGCAGTCGGGAGTTGTTGTGCACAATTCCTTTGGATGGACAAACTCTAAGGGATTACGGTTACAATATGAGCCGTATTCCACTCCTTTGTGATAATGAGAGTGCCATTAAAATTGCCCATAATCCCGTTGAGCACTCTGGAACCAAACACATTGACATCCGACATCAATTTTTGAGAGACCACTCAATGAAAGGAGACATAGCCATTTCCCATGTCAACACCGAAAAACAACTAGCCGATATATTACCAAGCCACTTTATGAAAAACATTTTTGCGAGCTTCGAAATGAACTAAACATCCTTGATGCTCGGAATGTGGCTTGAAAACTTGCATACCAGTATGGCTTCTTCCAAATATGTTGATTGTGTTGTGAAAATCATCTCTCTCAATTTTCTCCGAAAAACTATTTCAGTTACTTGATCTTGATGAATTATGGTCATTGCTTGATTGTTGTATGCTTACTGATCATATTCATCAAGATTACTTGATTGTTTTGGCCCCTATTTTCTCTATAAATCCTTTGAATATATATGAATGGGCTAGTTATATCTGTTCTGGTGACCATGGACTAGTCCGTGGTTATCCGGACTAGTCCGCAGACTACAGACTAGTCCGCAGAGGCCCGGTAGTCCGGACTAGTCCGATTGACCATGTACTAGTCCGATTTTTTGACTCCGTAACCGTAGGCGCCGCCAAAACCTAATCTCGTTCACCCTCACAACTCACCTCACATTCTCTCTCTTCACTCGAGATCCCCCAAGGCGATTTGGCAATCTCTCCATCAAATCGCTTCAAGTTTGGGTGGAAATTGATCTCCATTACTAGGGATTGAAGACCATGTACTTGTCTGCACCTCCAACTCCTCCTTCGTCAAGAATCGAAAAATTTTGGTAAATTCCCCCCCCCCCCAACCCTAGAAACTTCGATTTCTTCCGTTTTGGATCAAATAGCTTAGATCCTTTCAGCTAATACATGCTTCCTTGCTGTATTACATCTATGTTAAGCTAGTTTTGCATTGAGCAACAACATTTGTCTCATAGCTAGGGTTTGAAGTGATGAATACCGGACTAGTCCAGTCCCTGTACGGACAACTCCGGTCCCCCGGACTAGTTCGTACCTTAATACCGGACAAGTCTGATTTTCAACTAAATTCAACCCTAATTTCCAACTACTCAATGCACTTCATTGCCATCAATTCTCACACATACACTGTATAATTCCCTCTCAGGACAATGTCAAGATCCAATGATAAGATTTCTAATTTTGAGGCCGAGTTGGACCAAGACTCCTTGCTTCGGTCCTCAACGGGCCAAGGGAAGAAGAGGCAAGAGCGTCCCTCCAAGCCGGCACCTTCTCCACCTCAGGTGCGGCTAAAAGTTCTAGCCAAGAAGCCTGCGTCCAAGGCCAAGGATGCAGCTGGCCCTAGCTCGGCGGCTTCTCACCAAGCTAAGATCAAGGGAAAGGGAATTGCCTCGGGCCCAATCGGCCCTCTCAAGATGGCAGCTCCGAGGCAGGGACCAGGGATTCCTCCGAGGAGAAGTTCAATGGCAAGCGAAGCGATACGGCTTCCAAGCTCATATTGGTTGATTGCTACAGCCGGTCCAAGAATGCGGCCGATGCCAGATTTTGGAGCAACTTTCACGCAGACTATTATAGCTCTGTGTACCTTACCATGAAGACTCCAGTTGTCCGCAGCCAGTGGATTGGCTGGAATCATTTTGAAAGGAAGAGTTGTGGTGCCTTTGATCAAGTGGTGGAGGTTGCATCTAGGCATGGACTGAAGGACCTTTTTGCCTTTAGATATAACTGGAATGATGAGATTATTGCTCAGTTCTATGTCACATGCTTCTTTGGTAGTGATGAGGAGGAGAGAGTGACTTGGATGACATATGGATCAAAGTACACTATTACCTATGATGATTTTGCGAGACTCCTTCACCTAGAAGACACCGGCAACAATGAGCTGACTATCCACAACATTGGTCTCTTGGGAAAGGATAAGATGGACTTCCTCTATGATACTAGCCTGAAGTACACCCCTCCAAGGACTAAGAACATGAAGCCCTTCTTCATGGTTCTTAATAGGATGCTGAGGAAGACAATAGCTCCGAAGGACAGAGATGTGGGAAGTGTGCAAGGATACTTGAGGACCCTAATGAAGGTGATTAGCAAGAATCAGAAGTTTGATATCTTTAACTACATTTGGAATTATGTGGTCAACATCTCCTGCACACCAAACAGATCATGTGGCTATGCCTCTTACTTGATGTTTATAATTGAGGTCACAGGAATCGAGTTCGTGAAGGATGTGGAGCACACTCCTTTGAGGCCCCAGAAGCCTCCCCAAGCCACTGTCCAAGTTGCTCCATCTCCAGTGTCCAGTGAAGAGGCTCCGAGGAGAGCTCAAGGAGATGTGAGGACTGCTCCCACCACTAGGTCCCCTCCCCAAAAAGGGTCTCCTAGTGGAATCTTCAAGTACTTGGCAGCCATTTTTGGCTCATGCAAGAAGGCTGAGGTAAAACTTCACAAGCTGAACAAGGTGAGGAAGGCAGATATGAGGTATGTCAAAGAAAATGTCAAACATATTTGCCAGAAGCTGGAGATCGAGCCTATTGGATCCTCTGTTATCTCTGAAGATTCATCCTCTGATTTCACTGAGCTTGGACCTTTGATTCCCTCTGAGCTTGCTTACTTTGGCATTGGGGGTACTTCGAGTGGATCCGCTCCTCCTCCTCCTCCACAGCCTAAAGATGAAGATGAAGATGAGGAGAGGACCGACAGCGAGTAATGAAGGCAATAGATCCCTCCTCTCCTTCCTTTTTGGTGTCTTGATGTCAAAGGGGGAGATATTGAGGGGGAGTCACTAAATGTAGCTGTAGGTTGCGAGGAGAGCTCTTTTGTGTCTCTTTTGGGTTGTAAACCTTTAATTATGTTATCTCTACTTTTAGTATTGTGGTGTGATGGAATGACTATGTTTATTCTTATGTTATGAAATTTGTGATGATTTGATTTGGCTTTGGAATTGACATATATGTTTGATATTGGTATCTCCATGTCAATCATTTCATTCTCATCATGATTATTGCTCACACTCACGTAGTTTTGCACCCCCACCATAAAGAGTGCACATATGTCATATTTTTAATTGCTCAATTTGTTCCAAGCTCATATGTGTACACTTTATGATAATTCTGTATTTTTATCAAATTTTGTGAAATCTTAATTGGTTGTCATCAATCACCAAAAAGGGGGAGATTGAAAGTGCATGTAACACCCTGATTTTCGAGTTTCGGCAAATTAAAAATTTTAATGGGAATTTAGAGTTAATATTAGGAGGAAATTGTTTTTATAAATAAAAATATAAAATATATGCATCTCATATTGCATTTTGCATTTTTCATTCATCCTCATGTATTGAAAATTTACTACCAAAATAAATAAGCTAAAAGAAATTTATTTACCAGAGTAAGTACATTAAAAGAAATTAAATTGGCATAATGAATATGCAGTGAAATAAATAAAGAAAAGAAAATTTATTATGAAAGAAAGAAACAATAAGTTGCTAAGAATAATTTAATAAATAACAAACAAAAAAAAGAAAAAGAAAATAATATTATAAAACATGTATTAGGGAATAAATATAAATAAATAATATATAATAATAATATATACATGTAAATAATAAAATATATGATAATAATAATAAAAAAAATATGTATATAAAAATAATAATAATAATATATATTAATATTTATATATGAAACAAAAAAAAGAAAAAAAAACACCTGCCGCTGGCCAGGCCAAACCGGCCCAGCCACCGCTGGCCGCCGAGCGCCTGCGCGAAGCGCTCGCTCCCGCGCGCTAGCCGGCCCCGCGCCCGACCGACCAGCTCGCACGCGCGCCCCGCCCGACCCTGCATCGCGACGCACCGCGCTAGCGTGGCCCCGGCCGCGTTGACCAGCCCACTGCGCCAGCCCCGCGCCGCACGCTCCCGCGCCGGGCCACGTGCCCGCGCCCACGTGTCGCGTGCCACGCGCCCCCGCGCCAGCCGCTCCCGCTTCTGCGCCCTCCCGCGCGAGCCCCGCTGCCTTCGTCCCACTCCCGCGTTGACCGAGCGCCCCGACAGCCTCGACCGCGCTTCGTGGCCCCGCGCACACCCGCGCTCTAGCGCGCCTACCGGACCGCCCCGCCCGCGCGTCCCTGGCCGACTTAGCCGTGGGCCACGCGCCTCCTCTGGTCGATCCCTACCGCCGCCTATAAATACGTTCGTAGGTTTCGTGCTTCCACCAACGCCAGAAAAGCAGCGCCGCCTTCCAGAGACAAAAAAAAACCCTAGCGGTAGAGAAAAAAAAAAGAGAAGCACCGGGAGTTGCGCCGCCAGGGGAAGAAGAGAGAAAAAAAAGGAGAAGAGGAGGGTGCCGTCATCCGCCGAAGTTCGTCGTGTCGCCATCGTCGTGCTGCCGGAGGACCTTGCGCCATCCACTTTGTCTACGTGTCGCCTCCGTTCCGCGATCTTCCAACCCGTCGCATCTACGGTAGGATCAGTTTTCCAGTGCGAATTTTAGCGACGTATTAGATCAAATAGACGTAAATTGATTTTAGTTGCATCGTCTTTTATTTTCAGCAGCATTAATTCTCGTTAAAACCCCGTGAACTCATATGAACATGTATGAACTAGTCACATCTAATTAATAAACAACCGTAGTTAATTTATTATTAAACTTTGCATGAATGCATGTCATCGCATGTTGGTTAATATGTGTGCATCGTGTTGATTTGTATGTATTTTATTGTATGTGTGATCACGAGTAGAGGGAAGTGCTCAAGAGGTCATGTACAAGGATTTTCAGAACCAAGACTTCGAAGCGCTTGAGCAACCCTATCCGCCGGAGCAAGGCAAGTGTCCTTGAAGCATATTGATCCTGTTTTAAAATAAATGTTTTGTTTGCAAAACTACATGCTTGTGTCAATTTTGATGGGAAATCCTATGATAGGAAGTTTACTAGCTTTGTTTAACCACCCTTGTCACCTGGGACATATGTTAGAGAGTTGGGATGGGATTTTTACCTTTTGCTTCGCTTAATCAACTGCGATGGGAAACAACTATACCACTCAATTTAATTATGCATGGATGAGATTATGGTTAACATGAACTGGTTAAATATGATATGGTAATGGGTGATCTAAGCAAGCTTGGTATGTGGATGGGTTGGATGTTATGGTGGTTTTGCTTGCTTTAGATCTAAGGACCGGTTCGTGGAGCGACCATCTAGGATTTACAGTGCCACCACGAGGCCAAGTATGGGTGCGGCATAGCTGACTAATTAGGGTTTTGCCAGTGCTATTTGGACCATTAAGGATGGTCGGGGAAGGGGTAGTCATATGTGGTTTGTTGATGATTGGCGGGACTACCCTGGGATCCGAATGGCTCAAGAGGGGGCCCTTGGTTGAAGATGTGCTCAGTTGGAGACATCGCCACTGGTGAAACCTCAGTGGGGTCTAAATAGGCTAGTAATCCCTTTGTAAAGGCTATTTTGTGATCTCCTGGCCACACGCCTAAGGAAGTATGATACGGCATAATTGAGATTCTATAGTCATCAAAAGGTGATGAAATCACAAACACGTGGGTAAAGCGGTACAACCTCTGCAGTGTGTGTCTAAAACTATCATGATAGCCGTGCTCCCGGTTATGAGCAACCTGGACCCTCACATGATTAGAGGGAAATTGGGATTTGGGATGGTTATGGTTTGGTAATGGTTATGGTTGATATTATGGTTATGGTTATGGTTATTGGATGATATCATGGTTTACGACATTGATTATGGTTATTGGTAATGGTGAACTATGGACTGGTATTATGATGGTTAAATGGTTTATGATGAGTTTACCTCACATAAATATGATACATTGTTTTTCCAAATGGTTTTTACTGTACTTTTCAGCACTTAGACTTTATTACATTTGTCATTTGAATCAGCCACATGTCATACTTTCCACACTTGTTGTTTAGTTTGCTTATTGAGTTTATTTCCGCTGCATTAGTTGAACTTGTCATTAATATTCATTAGAGTTTGTATTTGAGGATAATATGGTTTGTGCAATAAAAATTTGGTTAATTAATCTTGTCCTGTGGTAATTTTCTGTATATCCTTTTGTGAATGCACTCGTGTATGTGTGTTGAACATCCTGGGCACACATATGCGTTAGATTGGTTCATTTTTCAGAACCGGGCGTCACAGTGCATCTAGGCATCCTTTGTGGGTTTTGGTTGATTTATGACAAACAAATGAGATCCTAACCAAATTGTTGAGATGAGCGCAGGTTTTAATGAAATTATGAAGAAAGCGCAAAAATAAAGGAGAATGAGGATCCATATGGAAAAGAGCTCAAGAGCTGAATAGATTAGGTCAGTGTGTATGGAGTGTGTTAGAGAAACACACCCCAAGAGCTCAAGCACAAGAAAACTCATTCACTGCACAAATTTACACAGGACCGGACTAGTCTGATATACCCTGGACTAGTCCGATAATCCCTCTGTTCAAAATTACACAAGTCCTACCAGTGTGGACGTGTCTGCAAAGTCCAGTTTTACACAGACCGGACTAGTCTGATATCACCACAGACTAGTCCGATACCTTTCTGACTAAGATCAGACTAGTCCTCCCCAGTGCGGACTAGTCCTCAACACTTCACAGCTTTGCACGAAATCGGACAAATTCGATAATATCCATACTAGTCTGATAACCTCTCTGACTAAAATCGGATAAGTCCTCCAAGTACGGACTTGTCCCCAATTCACTATGGGGTTCACCACAGCCGGACTAGTCCGATATGTGTTGGACTAGTCTGAACTTTTCCATAGCCTCAATCGGACTAGTCCGCCCAAGGTCGGACAAGTCCGATATTCCTAAGAACTTAGCATTTCCTACAAGCCGCACATCGGACTAGTCTGGACTCCACCACAGACTAGTCCGGACTCTCAAAACCCTAACGGTAACCTATGGAAACCTCCATATAAATAGATGTTCATGGCCCTAATTTCAACTCTCTCGACTCCCTGCACCGTCACACCCTCCAAGGGCCTAGAAAACACGTCTCTCCACACAATCCAATGAAAGAAAGGTCAAATTTGTGTGGATCAACTCTATATCAAAGGAGAGACACAATTTTTCACGTTTGAGCTCTTTGTTTGATTCTCTAACACACTCCTGTTGTTTTATTGTGTATCTTACGAGTGTGTTCTTGGTGGTGTTTGATTTGTAATCTTGGGGAGCCCTCAACTTGTGAGAAGGCCCCCTGAACTTGGTGATTTACCCTTTATGATTAGTGGAGGAGTATCAGCCTCCATGGCGATTCAATGAGGGTAGGGTTAGAGAAGGCCCGGCCCTTTCATGGGCTCCTCAACGTGGACGTAGGTTACCTCTGTGGGAATCGAACCACGGGATAAACTCTTGTGTCAATCTTGTTTTTATTTTTTCATATCACATTCTAGGTTTTTTTTATCTTGCATATCTTACGTTAAAACATTGAAACCAAAGTTAGTTTGTGCTACATTTAATTTCATTGACTCAATACCTTCAAGTTACATACTATATTCCGCTGTGTACTGTACTGGTATTGAGATCATTGATCTAACTAGATCAATCTAGTCCGCACGCAGCGGACTAGTCCGCACACAATCGGACTAGTCTTATTTCTCGGGATTTGATCAAGTTGCTGATTGTTGCAAGTTCCGTCTAAAATTCAAAAAAGCCTATTCATCCCCCTCTAGGCCACATTCATCAAGGTATTCACGCCAGAGCTTGTCCTGTGTGGCTTCGTCAAAGGTCCGGACCCGGAGCGACCCCATGGTGATCTCCGGAGGAAGGACTGCTTCAGCTCCGTACACCAGGAAGAAGGGTGTCTCTCCAGTTGACCGGCTAGGTGTTGTCCTGCTCACCCACAGTGCAGACGGAAGCTCTTCTATCTAGTTGGCTTCATGTTTCTTCAGACGCTCATATATGCGCGCCTTGAGTCCTTTCAATATTTCTGCATTTGCTCTCTCGGCTTGGCCATTACTTGCCGGGTGAGCTACTAATGCGTAGCTGACTCAAATGTCGAGGTCTTTCCAATATTCTTTGAATGTTGCACTTGTTAATTGGGTTTCGTTGTCAGTTATGACTCTGTTCGGAACTCCAAATCTGCAGACTATGGACTTCAAGAACTTGATAGCAGTTTGCTTGTTGATTGTTACAACTGGAGTAGCTTTCAACCATTTTGTGAACTTGTTGATGGTGACATACAAGAACCTGTAACCTTCGACGGATTTTGGGAAAGATCCCAAAATGTCCATCCCCCACACAGCGAATGGCCACGTAGGAGGTATCATTTGCGGTGACTGAGCCGATGTGTGAATTTGTTTCGTGTGGAACTTGCACGCTTCACACTTTTTACCATCTCTACGGCATCCTGGAGTGTTGTAGGCCAGTAAAAACCATGCCGAAAGGCCTTACCAACCAACGTGTGGGAAGACGCGTGGTTCCCACACTCGCCGTCATGGATTTTTGTGAGGAGCTCGCGCCCTTCTTCCCGGGCAATGCACCGCATTAGGACGCGGTTGGTACTGCACCGGTAGAGATCCCTTTCTACCAGCGTGTATCTTTTAGCCAATCTGACTATCCGGTCAGCGGATACATCGTCTTCGGGAAAGATGTTGTCTTTCGAGTAGCTCTGGATCTCCAAGATCCATGGATCAGAGCTAACTTGAGCCTCCGGATCTTGCGCGCTGGGTAGCTTGGAGCTTCCTGCAGCGCCTACGATCCTTGGTGGACACCATGGTAACAGGGCCACTTGGACCGCCAGCTTCTGGGTGTTGGTCTCACCCCCTTCACTCAGTTCGGCAGGCTCAACAATAGGTCTTGACAATCTCCTGACAAAAACTCCATCGGGAGCTTGAGCTTCGGTCGTGGCTTTCATCGAGATTTCATCAGCTTCAACGTTGTTGAGACACTGGACATGGCAAAGGTCCAGGACGTCGAAGTCCCTCTAGAGCTTCTGGACTTCAAGGAGGTAAGCAGCGAGTTGAGGGTTGTTGCGGCTGCATTCGCCTTTGACTTTCTTGATAACAAGTTGCAAATCACCCTTCACCAGCAACTGCTTGACGCCATAGCACCACCTTGAGTCTGTAGATGAGAGCTTCATACTCTGCCATGTTGTTGGTTGCCTTGAAATCATGGTGTACCATATACTTGACCTTCTCCTCGGTCGGAGCGAGGAGAAGGATTCCAGCTCCGCCCCCCTGCTTCTGCACAGATCCATCAAAGTAGAGAGTCCAATGAGGCTTGGTGGAGACCGGGACCTTGGGTTCTAGCTTTTGCTCACTGTGGCCCCCTGGATTTGATGAAGTAGGGGTCCACTCCGCCATGAAGTCAGCCAATGTTTGACTCTTGATAGAATGTCAAGGCAAGAATTCGAAATCGAACTATGCCAGTTCCACTGTCCACTTTGTAATATTTCCCGTAGAATTGGGGTTATACAGTATAGCACGCAGTGGATAGGAGGTTACCACTGATATTTTGTGGGCTTTGAAGTAGTGATGTAGCTTTCTTAAGGTGATGATAATTGCATATAGCAGCTTATGCATCTCAATGTATCAAGTCTTGGCATCGTGCAATACTTCACTGATGAAGTACACTGGTCGCTGGACAGTTTGAACCTTCCCGGAAGGTCCTGGAGCTTTGTCTTCATCAACACAGACCCTCCCGGAGGGGTCCAGTCCTTCTTCTTGAGCATCCCAGACCCTCCGGGGGGTGGGGAGGGGGGAGCAGAGCTTCTTCTTCAGCCGTGAGAACACCCTCAGATGAGAAAGGTTGATCCTCTTGTAGCTTGCCTTGAGCATCCGCGCCTAGGGGTTGGGATCCAGACTTGACTTCAGGTAGCTCCGGACCCACCCGGAGGGGTCTGGGCTCCTGAACTATAGGTGGCTCGGGTCTTTTCGCAACCAGGACCATGCTGACAACCTTCGTAGTTGCCAAAATGTAAAGCAAAAGAGGCTCACCAGGATTCGAAGGTACCAGGATTGGTAGTGTCGTGAGGAGCTTTTTGAGCTCTTGGAATGCCTTTTCTGCTTCTTCAGACCAGTGGAGTGGTCCAGGCTTCCTTAATAGCTTGAAGAGAGGTGGCGCCCGCTCCGCTAGTCTTGAGATGAATCTGCTGAGCGCAGCTAGACATCCAGTTAGCTTCTGGACATCCTTGACACGAGCGGGGGGTTGCATCTCTTCAATAGCCTTGATCTTTGTCGGGTTTGCCTCAATTCCTCAGTGAGTCACCAAGAATCCAAGCAGCTTTTCGAAGCTAACCCCGAAGACACATTTGTCAGGGTTTAGCTTGGTGCGTGTCACGCGCAGCTTGTCGAAGACGGCTTGCAGGTTGTCAAGGAGTGATTCATTGTTCTTCACCTTCACGACGATGTCATCGACGTAGACCTCCACCAAGTCACTGATGAGCTCTCCAAATATTTTGTGCATGGCTCGCACAAAAGTTGAAGTAGCGTTTTTGAGACCGAAGGGCATGGCAGTATAACAATAGAAGCCATCTACTATTATGAAGGCAGTATGCTCTTCATCTTCCCTAGACATTTGGATCTGATTATGTCCAGAATATGCATCTAGGAAACACAATAGTTTTCTCTCGGGGGTGGAATCCACTATCTGGTCTATCCTAGGTAGTGGAAATGGGTCTTTTGGACATGCCTTATTCAAGGTGGTGTAGTCGATACACATCCGAAGATTCCCGCCGGCCTTGGGTACAACGACTGGATTTGTCAGCCATCGTGGATGATGAACTTCCCGGATGAAACCAGCTTTGAGCAGCTTCTTGATTTCTTGTCTGATGAAGTTCTGCCGCTCAACTGATTGCTTCTGGTGCTTCTGGTGTACTTGTCGTGCGTCGGGATATATCTTCAGGTCGTGCTCAATCACCTCCCTATGGATCCCAGACATCTGTGACGGTTGTCAGGCAAACACGTCAACATTCGCCCCGAGGAAAGTGATGAGCGCAAGTTCCTATTTGTTTTCCAGACCTCCCGATATACGGGTAGTTTGGGCAGCATCAGAACTGATTTGGACAACTTTGACAAGAATGTCGGGGTTTCTGCTTGGCTGCATGCACGGTGCAGAAGTTGAGCCTCAGTGTCGAGAGCTCAAAGGTTGAGCAGCTTGCTCCTTGCCGGATGCTTCCTCCTACGCTGTTGCAAGCACGTGGAGTTCTTCCAGCGCAGTGACTCCCGCAGTGCGATCCCCGTGGATTCGAAGAACACCTGAAGGTGTCGACATCTTCAACACCAAGTAGCCATAGTGAAATGCGGCCATAAACCTATACAGAGTTGGCCTGCCTAGGATGGCGTTGAAGGGTAAGCTAATGTGCGCCATGTCAAAGACCAGCTTCTCGGTCCTGTAGTTCTCCCGAGTCCGAAAGGTCACTGGGAGTGTAATTGAGTAGAGAGGATTGATGGCTCCTGGACCTACCCTAGAGAAAGGACGTGAGGGGTGAGGATCCGAGAGTCGGAGCTGGATCATCAAGAATGCTTCGTATCTTAGGAGTTTGAGCACCGCCCCTTCATCCACCAAGACATGGTAGAGATGGACGTTATTGATGGTAGGAGAAACCATCAACGGCAGTTGACTAGCTCCGATCCACTTTCGATGAGGTTTTGCCTTGGTGGTGGGAGCTGTGGTGGCCATCTCCCAACGCATGGTCTTGCGGATGCGGTGGGAGGTGATATCCTAGGTCCCTCCATATATGATTGGAGAGTCTTCCGACACTCGTTGTCGGAGATGTCAGGATCTTCATCGACAGTATTGTACACAGCCTTCAGGACCTTGTTGGGGTCCTGAAAGCCTAGCTCTGGATCAGTCGGAGCTTCATCAACCTTCTGCTTTCCTTCCCACTGGCAGAAAGGAGCTTCTTCTCGGCGCTTGTTGAAGCGCTCAACAAGGTTCTGGACCTTGCGGCAATATTCAAGATTGTGAGTGTCCGTTTTGTGGATCATACACCACATCTTTTGACTGGCCTCCGTCTTCAGACGATGGTCAAGGGCATTTTTCGGGGTGTGGCCCCCGACCACCTGGAGCTGCAGCTGCAGCAGCAGTAGGCGTGCTGGGTGACGACTTCTTCTTGTCGTTAGACTTTTTCTTCTTTTTACCACTACTGGAGGCAGTGGCTTCAGCCTTGGAGGAGTTTTTACCAACCTCTGGATCTAGTTTGGAGTGCTTCTATCTGCCCTCTGCAGCCCTAACACATTTGTCGACTAGGCTAAAGAGTTCAGTGATGCTGCTGACTTCTTTTGTCGCCAGCTTCTCCAGCATCTTCTTTTCTCTGACGCCCTGTCAAAATGCAACAATGACATATGCGTTGGAGATGAAAGGAATTGTGTTATGTACCTGGGAAAACCATTGGATGAACGGTTACAGCGACTCCCCCGATTTCTGTTGTACGGCGAACAAATCCAGCTATGTGCCAGGTCGGGTGTAGGAGCTCCCGAAGTTTGTGGTGAACTGGCGGGAGAGCTCCGCCCAGCTGTTGATGGAGTCAGGCGGAAGACTCATGAACACAGACCTGGTTGTCCCAGTTAGAGCCAAAGGGAAATAGTTGGCCATCATAGCCTCATTGCCTCCCGCCGCGAGGATGGCAGTGGAGTAGATTTGGAAGAACTCGATGGGGTTGACAGTCCTGTTGCACTTCTCCGGCAGGTGAGGATGGAACTTCTGTGGCCATTGGACCATGTGAAGGTGCATGGCCAGGGCTGAGCAATCGCCCCCTACTCCCAAAGGAGAAGGGTTTTCTCGTGCTTCTGCCTCTCGCGAGCACGCTCGATATGGATGCGGTCATTTTGCTGTCTATATCACCGATCGAGCTCTGATCGAAAATCATGCGTCGAGAGTCTCAACACAGTGTGAGTATGACGTGCTCGAATGGCAACAACGTCACTTGCTGAGACACAGCACGTCTCATGTGTTGTGATACTTGAGGACCAAGTCTACCAGACAAGATCCTACCCTGAGAAAGTGCCTACCCAGCAAGGGGGCAAACCTTGGTTGCTGATGGCATTGGATGCAGCTACAACCAGATGCTCCACATCAGCGCGCCACTGCTCCATTGCACCCTGAGTTGCTCCGGGCATCGGTGGACTCTGGAAAAGAGTTCGCATCACTTTGAGCGCGTTCTCAGGGTTATGCGTCGATACAGTGACCGATGTGAGGACACCATCTTGCTGTCCGACGTTGTTTGCCAGAGCAGGTGGTGGTGGTGGTGGAATGACGCCCATCGGGACAACAGCACCAGCTGGCTGTTACATATTGGAGGGATTTCCTCTAGCAAGTTGCACAGCGTGGCTGTTGGACGATCCTGTGGTGGAGTTCACCATCTCGAAACCTCAGGCGCCCCTATCTGGCACGCCAAATGTCGAAGTGTGCGATCGACACTTCCCCCGATACTACTAAAGTGTAGTATGCGGAGGTTCATATTCGGTTGGGGTGCGCGTAAGATTAAATGTGAGACGGTGACACAAGAGTTTTTTACGTTGTTCGAGCCGCCTAAGCATAATACCCTACTCCACGGGGTGGCTGTTGATTGTATGAGTGTGTGTATGCTCGTGAGTGTCTCAGCTTAGTTGTCTCTGTTCGTGCGATGCAATTCTTTTATAGTCCAAGGACTGGCCGTTACAATGTTAGCCTGGCCCGACAAGTGGCCCCGGCAGTATTCAATCACCTATACACGATTTGCATGTATTAAGTGTAACCAACAGGGTGATAACATGCCTTAATGGCAGCGTTACCGATATTAACAGTCCTCTGATCGTGTGTCATTAACATGGCATTAATGACAGGTAATCAGGTCTTGTAATAGCTGCTTTAATTGCCCCTTGACTGTCCGCGCTGTTGGAGATCTGGCAGTCTTGCCATTGCAGGTTTCGGTCCAGAGGATCGACACATCGCAGCTCTAGAGCTTCCCTATGTGGGGAGGCAGGTCCGGAGCTGCTATACACGTGGCAGCACTGGAGCTTCCCTCTACTGGGGGTTAGGTCCGGGGCCACTGGACACGTTGCATGACCGGAGCTTCCCTATACAGGGATTTAGGTCCGGCCTTGCGTTACACGTCGCGGTGTCGGAGCTACCCAAATGAGGGAGGTGGGTCCAGTGTTGCGGGACACGTAGAGCCTTGGGGGGTCTTCAACTCGGACAAGTGAAACTCTGTAGCTTTTCTTGTAGTATCGTGGGGTACCCGATATGCAGGGTACCGACAGGTATGCTAACTATGAGTACTATGGCTTAGTGATCCAACATATCGAGTACGAGTTTACCCCTAATAAAATGAGGATGATTCCCGCCACGAGCCTGCAGTTTAGCCGAACATGGGGGATTACGAAGGACGGACATGGTTGTCATCACCTGCCGCCTATCCCTACAAACCGTGGGTCTACAAGACATCCAATGCTACTCAATTATCTAAGAACCATGCTTACATAATAAGTAAATACCTTAAGAGTTGCAGTACAAATACCTTCTTAAGGTAATAACTAACCTAAACATCGTTGAAACCAATGTTGGGACTAAGCACTACATTACTCATATTAACATAATCATATTAATACCTAATTAGACTACAGTGGTGGTGTATGATGTTTATGAGAACAAGATAAGGGCATTATAACTAGATCATAGCAACATCTACCCCTAGCACATACATGGACTCCACAACCAAATAAAGAACACTTCATCCAAGTATATGAATAAGTAAAGACTAATGATATTAATAATAAGAATAATGTCACAAATACAAGAAAAGATACATGAGTCGTATCTTTACCAGTTTGGACTTAGGACTAGAGGCTCCTCTCTCAGCTTAACCTCCACTAAGGACTAAGAGAGCACTCGTGTAATACAAGAGAGAATGCTTGAGTGGTGTGTGAGAGAAGTGAGACCCCCCCTATTTATACATGGAGCAGAGGTGGTTCACGCCACAATTAGCGTGCGAATTAGTCTTCACCACTGTCGGTACCCAAAGTACGGGGAACCCTCACGCACAGGATGAAAGTACCTAAGTACCCTGCCTCCCCATCGAGGTAGGGTCAAATGGCGCCACGTGTCCAGAAGGCGTCAGACCTCGGCCTTCCTCAAGCATGGGATCCGACGCTGCCACGTGGACCTCAAAGACGAGATCCAACTCCCCCGATAAGGGGGGCTCCCAAGCTGCCACATGTTTAGCGGGACGGGACCACAATCCACTATAGGAGTGGGCTCTGGTGCAGCCACGTGGCTCGAAGCACCAGGTCGGACATCTCATGTAGAGAAGGGCTCTGGGGCTGCCACGTGCCCCGAGGGGCTCCAGGGCTGGCCTCCCACCGCAGTGGCTAGCCCCGAAGCTGCCACGTATTCTGCAACTTGTCCTGGTCGGAGGGTTGGGGGAGTTAAGTGATGGTGTGCTCTGTCTAAATCAAGCGTTAAAGACATGCACCAACCCCAACGCATGACGTGGTGCACTCCAACGGTCAGAGACCACTGCGCCCAATCGCATCACAGTAAAAGCGATGCATGCCTACCCCCTTCACCAAGTGTGGGGTAGCTTACGGCGATAAGACAGACGGATGGGACATCTCCTGCTAGCATCAGCAACTACATGTGGGCCGCTGGTATCAGAGGCGACAAGAAGATGAGTCTCCCAGTCGAGGTTAGATACAGTGTAGTGTAGAAGCCTTAGATCTTTAGGATAAGATCGCTCCGGGGCCACTTGTCGGGCCCCGACCCCACCTGTAAGGCGTCTAACCTTGTCTATAAAAGGACCGGACAGCCACCGTTATAAGACATCCAATCTCAATGCATACACACGCTACACACGCATTCACACCAGTAATACAACTCACACAGTGGAGTAGCGTATTACGCTCCGGCGCTCCAAACCACGTAAAATCACCGTCTCATCATATTTCATACACGCAATCTCTCTTGAGGACTAAGCCCTGCCTGTCATTAACCTCCGCGGACTGCTCGCATAGCAGGTCCTGAGGAAGTGTCGCAAAAACACTTTGACATTTGGCGCACCAGGTAGGGGCTTTTTCCACCATAAAGTGGTTGTGTTTTCATCGCAATGGTATTCATCAAGCCTACGAGAAGTGGAAAGAATGAGCCGCAGATGATCGACCTGCAGGTCGGCGAAGACATAGAGATGGAGTTCCAAACGCCCGAACAGATTGTTGAAATGGTTCACCAGACTGAGGACTTCGACCCCAACAGCGACCACAAGCGTCGTAAAGCACTCCACGTCATCTCTGAGAGATCTTGGGAACCCACGTTTCTAAATACGGTCAAGACTCTGTGTCGGGCAGTGGCTTTAATAGCTCCTACTCACGCCCTGGCATCGCATCACAGATGGATGGAGACGCCAATTAGCTTTGACGCCTCTGTAACACCCTCATTTTCATCCATCATGCATTGCATACATTCTCATACATGTTTAACATTAAGCTGTTATGAATAGCAGTTGTATTATTATAAGGGCCAGAGGCCACTATAAATAGAGTTACAAGGGATTACAAATATGCGGAAAATCCCCTATGCAAAGGGAAAAATACAAATAACCGATATATCTCTAACACCCCCCCCCCCCTCAAACTCAAGGCGTGTCACGAACACTGAGTTTGGAGAGATAAAAATTGTGCTAAGCTTGGGTCTGTGCCTTCGTGAAGAAATCCGCCAGCTGAAGATCTGAAGGCACATATTGAAGGTCAACAACATCGTCCTGCACCTGTGCTCGTGTATAAGAAGCATCAACACCAATATGCTTGGTAAGCTCATGCTTAATCAGATCACGAGCAATACTGATATCACTTGTACTGTTAGACAAAAGAGGAGTCGGCATACCAACAGAAACACCAAAGTCCTTAAGCAACCACCGCAACCAAGTAACCTCTGCACTCACAAGAGCCATAGCACGCAACTCAGCCTCTACACTCGAACGAGAAACTGCACATGCTTCTTAGTCTTCCAAGCAATGAGGGAACCACCAATAAAAACACAATAGGCAGAAAGAGATCGACGATCAGAGGGATCACTAGCCCATGTAGCATCAGAATATGCTTTGATCTGTAAAGAGCTAGAGCGTGGAAAGAACAGGCGTCTAGAGATAGTCCCACGTAGATAACGCAAGACACGAAGCAAGTGACTATAGTGGACCTGGGTGGGAGCGGAAACAAATTGACTCAGAATGTGAACAGAGTACGAGATATCAGGATGAGTGACACCAAGGTACACGAGACTCCCTACAATATGGCGGTAACGAGTAGGATCATCAAGAGGTTCACCATTAGTGGCTCGAAGATGGACATTAAGTTCCATGGGAGTCTCAACAGTCCGGTGATTAGTAAGAGAAGCCCGATCAATAAGATTTTGAATGTACCTCTCCTGAGACAGATAAATTCCCTAAGGGGAGGAATAAACCTCAATCCCTAGAAAGTAGCAAAGAGGACCAAGATCGGACATAAGAAACTGCTCACTGAGACGGGCCTTTACAAAGGCTATGTACTCTGAATCATTTCCGGTGATGATCATGTCATCAACATAGAGAAGAAGAAGAGTGCGACCACGAGACGAAGTGTGCACAAAAAGCGCGGGATCATGAGCACTGGCAGAGAAACCAGCAGCAGTGACCACAGACGCAAAACGCTGAAACCAAGCACGAGGAGCCTGCTTAAGGCCATAAAGAGAGCGTCAAAGGCGACAAACCATACCCTCAGGAACAGAATACCCAGGTGGTGGCTGTATATAAACTTCCTCACGCAGCTCACCATTAAGAAAGGCATTCTTCACATCAAGCTAAGAGATGGACCAGTCACGAACAGAGGCCACAGTAAGCAAAGTGCAAACAGTGGTCATGTGAGTGACAGGAGCAAAGGTCTCATCATAGTCGCAACCATGTTCTTGGTGGAAGCCACGAGCGACTAATCGAGCCTTATATCGCTCACGTGAACCATTAGAGCGGGTCTTAACCTTATAGACCCACTTACAGGTGATCGGGTGAACACATGGGGGACAGGGCACAAGTTCCCACGTGTCGGTACGCTCGAGAGCAGCAATCTCCTTGGCCATTGCATGTTGCCATTCCGGATGAGGAACAGCATCACGATACATAGCCGGCTCAGGTATAGCAGTAGTAGCAAAGCTAGAAGGAGAGTACCGAGCATGAGACTGGCGAGGACGGTGACCGCGTCCAAGAGGTTGCTCAAGAGAAGAATCATCGGAAGGAGATGATCTCTCAAAAAAAGAAGGAGTATGTAAGGATCGAATGCCCAAGAGGGGGGGGGGGTGAATTGGGCCTCTTTTAAAAAATCTAAACAATAAAACTTAATCCCTAAAAGCCCAATTCCTTACGCAAACAATCTATGCATTGAAGTAAATAGCAACTTCGCGGAATATAAAATGCATAAATGTAAGGGAGAGGAAGAGGATGCAAACTCCCGAGGAGACACGAGGATTTATCCCGTGGTTCGGCAAGATCGTCAAGATCTTCCTACATCCACGTTGTGGCACCCACCAAAGGGTATAGACACACCCAAGTCACCGAGACGAGGGATCTCCACTATTCTTCTCTGTTTGCCAACCTCGGCAAGGTGGAGCTCAAGCCTTGTACAACTTTGACCCTCCGGGCTTCCACAAACGCCTTGCCAAGCTCCAAAAGTCTCTCACAGTTACAAACACCAAGGGGCTCTCCCTTGAGGCTCTCACTATCCTAGAGATTCCACTCACACAGAATGGAGGCACACAAGCTCTCTCTCTAGCTAGTTCTAGCCTATCTCTTGGTGTGTAGGTGGTCGAAATGATGTAGAAGTGATGGCTCTTGGTCTTGAATGCTTGTGGATGTGTTGAGAATGTCTGGTGATCAAGACTTGTCGAAATGACGGGTTTAGGGGGTATTTATAGCCAGCCTCCCCGAAATAGCCGTTGGAAAAGTAGGCTGACAGAACTTTTCTGCGAACACCAGATGATCCGATGTCTCCCCTTTAGTTATCATCGGTCAAGTTTACTTTAGCTGACGTCAGTGTGTCAGATATGACCGTTGTTAGACCGATGTTGCACTTGTCTTCTCATCGGATGATCCGGTGGCTCTTCCTCCAGAATTGATTCAAACTTGATGCTTACTGGATTGATTGACCGATGTGTATATTTCTGTACATCGGATGATCCGGTGCTACACTTGGTCCAAGGATATTACAAACTGTACTGATGGACCGATGTAGCCTAGCCCTTAACATTGGATGATTCGGTCAGTGCTTTGTTCTGAGGTCTTCTTCTTCTGCTGAACCAACTCGACCGATGTGTTGTTCTCAGAAATCATCGGTTGATCCGGTGAGTTGATTTTATTTGCTTCGAGTTGTTTCTAAGTGATTCTTTTGTGTCTTGCTCGATTGACCTCTTAGACTTTTGTTGGAAATGTGCTTCTAATGGTTGTCAAGCATTAAGTGTCATCAATCGTGGTTGAATGACTTTGACATAAGAGCTTTCATTTCTTGTCTTCATATCATTGATTTGATCTCATAAAGTGATTCTATATGTGTCTCCAATGACATATAGATTTCATTTGATTGAGTTATTATGGGGACCTTGCATTCACAAATTCATTAGTAAAATCCAATGGTTGTCAATAATCACCGAAACCGTACCTCATGGGGGCCTAGATGCTTTCAATCTCCCCCCTTTTGGTGATTGATGACAACACAACAATTAAAGCACAATAGTAATGAATTTTATAGTACGAAACTTAAGAGGATATGCAATGAATACAAGATTATTACACTTAAAATTTGAAAGCTCAATCAAAGAATAACTCAAGTGAATAAGTGATCATAAGATAGGCACCAAATAAGCTCAATCGATTAACAACATAAGAGTACTCAATAAACACCAAATGAGTAGCAAAAGTATCGAATTACAAAATATAAGCACCAAATTACAAAAAATAGAGAAACAGACTCCCCCTGAGACTAAGCAACCCTCCCCCTGACTCCTCTAACTCTTCTCCCCCTTTGGCATCAAGACACCAAAAAGGGATTCGAGTTCCTAAGGACCCTGAGTACTAGGCGCGATGACGAACTGGTCACCGTCACTGTCGTCGGAGCTGCTGCCTGGAGTAGAGGTGGAAGGAGCTGTCGGAGCCGTAGGAGCCGCCATCGGTGCCTGCTGGGTAGGAGTTGCTGGAATAGGGGCACTGACGACGGATGTCGGCGTCTGCTGGAACAGCGTCGTAGCCAGCATCAGAGAGTGGATTGGTGCACCGGGAGCCAGCAATGGAGACATGTTGAACGACGGGATCGGCGTAGTCAGCACCGGAGCGGCAGCTGGAGCAGGGACAGGTGGAGGTGGAGCGACGCCTGGCAGCTGCAACGGCAGGGCAATCCCGGTCTGGGTGTAGAGGTTGGTGATCAACCCCAGAATGGCCATCATCGCCTGCTGCGTCTGCTGCTGCTGGTCGAGGGAGCGCTGATGCATCTGGTCGATCAGCCCAGTCAGCCTGTTAGTGTCCTCACGCCTCTCATGGGCAATCTGGCGCTGCATCACCTGCTGCTGCTGCTGGAGCTCCAGAAGACGTGCGGCCTGCTCCACTCGGGCCTGCTCAGCTGCAAGCTAGTCCAGGCGCTGCTTCTCAACCATCTGCTGGAGCAGTGAGGTGAGCTCAGACGGCTGAGAGACCTGTGCCTCTGTGACGGGAGGTGGAGTAGGGGGTGGCACTGTAGAGCCTCCAGCCTCCACGTCGTGCTGTCTGGGTAAGGGAGGAGGTGGGAAGTACTCCTCGACACTGTCATCCGTGTCGCTCTCGGACCATATGTGCTGCAGGTCCTCACCCTGAGCCTCTGCCTCAGCTAGCCTCTCATCCTCCTTCTCCAGATCCGACCAGTCCTCCTCAGATAGTTGAGCCCGAACCTGACGCTCGACTGGACGACCAAGGCAGCGGTCTCCAGGAGCTGGAGCATGGTAGTGACTGAAACGTGTGACACTCTCATCAGTGAGACGGTCACGCATGACAGACTCCTCAGGTACCATCATGGAGAGCAGGTAGCTGATCCAGTGTCCATATACAAGCTACCTCATCATGCCCACTCCATCGGTGATCACATCCTCCATCTCGCATAGGAGGACGTCCACAATATCAAACTCCATCCCGTTCATGATGTAGAACAGGAGGGTCTGCTGCAGGCTAGTGAACCCCTCTAAGTAACCGGACCTCGGCAAGAGAGTGCGGCGCAAGGCAAGGTGCACTGTCGCGCAGCTGGAGTCAACAATGCTGGTACCCTCGGCTAGTCCGGAGAGAAGGTCGGTCCGAACAAAGAACGGATCTCCTCCAGTGGTGGTGCCACTTCTCCAGTGAGCGACCTCCTTGGTGGGTCTTCCTGACCATACACCCTCTCATGCACGCAAGTGTCGTGCAGGTCCACTCCTAGTAGCTCTGCCAATGTCTGTCTCGTCAGGCGATGGTGCTGGCCCATGAACATGAAGTCAATCGACCTGCGGCCCTCAGAGACGTAGAGGGTAGCGTGGAACACGCGGACCCAATCTTCCACATATGCACTCTTCTCATAGGACATCAGCTGGACCAGCCCTCTGTACCTCTCAAAGTATGGGTGTATCTCCATCTCTACAGCCAGGGTGAGCTGATCCCAGTCCAGAAAGTTGTGCTGGAATAACTTGTGGTTGCGGCGTCTATAGGTCTCATAGAGTGACGCCTGTGTCACAGTCCAAAAACGACTGTCCAACAGAGCCTCTCTGGGCTGCGGGTACCACTCCTCAAGCAACACACTCCATCTGAGTCTTCAAAGTTGTTTGGCCTTCATCTTCTGATAATCAGTCAACCGGACTCCTTCACTGACACGGACAGTGGTGTCCATCTCGTAGATGGCTCTCTGGGCCTCCCTGTCCTCATGTTGATCGGCAGCAGTCGGTCTCGGACGTGGTGCTGCCGCGGGATGCCCCCCACGGGTCTGGGCTGAGCGCCGGCGGACGAGTGGCTCTTCCGGCTCTTCTACCGCCTCGGACTCATCGATCACGGGAGTCTGCCTCGGACGAGCCTCGCAGATCCTCAAAGATCCTCCTCGGCCATGCTCTCGCTCCTCGGTGGCGCGAGCGGCCATCAACGCCTTCTTCTCTTCCTTCGAGAGCTTCTGCTTCTTTGCGGCTGGCTCCGCAATGGCCTTGCCCTTGTTCTTCTTGTCACGAGCCATTGCGATGCGCAAGAATGAGGTCGATGAAGTCAAGCGCACAAAATGATGATCGACGCGGCCGCAAACCCTAACGGCGACGAGACGGCGACTGTTGAGGGAGGCACTGTAAGACCTATGGGTGCTGAATACATTGGCTTGTAGTGAATACACTTGGCTTTGATGATAAAAGTTTTGAATATCACCAAAACACCTTTTTATCAAGGTCCGACTCTAGCTCTGAGCTACAGTAAGGTCCGACGGTAGGTCCGGCTTGGTTTGGGTAGCTCCAGTTACGTTTGATGCTAGGTCCGACAAGCTTTGGTCAGCTCCAGTGAAGTTGATTTTTCTAGCTCCGACATGTCTTTGATAGCTCCGACATGTTTTTGATAGCTCCGTCGTGTTTTTGCTAAGCTCTGAAGTTGTTTTTTCTAGCTCCCGTTTTTGGGATTACTAGTTCCGACTAGTTCTGGTTAGCTCCAGCGCTAGGTCCTACTAGTTTTGTAAGCTCCGGCAGGAGCTTGGTTATACTAGTTTTGGTAAGCTCCGGCGCTAGGTTCTACTAGCTTTTGTTAGCTCCGGCTCAAGGTCCGGGTTGCTCTGGCAAGGTCCGGAACTTGACCGTAGTGCTTCTGCTTTTAATTTGCAATGTTTCGTACTTGCTTTACATTGTTGGAAAGATTTCTTAGTATTCATTTGCTAAGTTTTTGGTATGTTTTGGTTGATATGGATGATATCGTGTTACTGTGGTTTTGCAACATACTTATGTAAGGTTCTCACATAGGGTGTTGTGTTCGGAACTAACTTGAGTCAAGTCAAGGACTTGGGCTCGTATGGATTGGTTGTTTATTCATGTGCAGGTGTTGCTTGAGTTCAAGACATGGCTGGTGACGGGATCCATTGGACTAGTCTCAGGGAGGAGATGAGGTTCCAACAACCAAATTCAGGAGGAATTGTGGTTGAGCTGATCAGGAGGTTGCGCAGCATGATTGAATCAAGAACAATGCATATGAAGGTATCGTGGATGTCATTGGAATATGTTTGCACGTGTGAAAGGAGTGCATGGACGTGGCTACATGGTTTCGAGGCATGATGAAGAGATGTGGATGTAAAGAATTGGTCGGAAAGGTCCAGCCGACTAGGTTATGGACTCAGGCTGCGGCTGAGTCAGGTTTGACTCAAATATGGAAAGATTTGAGTTGGTTCTTATAGGATTTTGTGTGGGTCACGAATTTGAGTTGTTTAGGAATGTGGGATAAGTTCCTAAGGTTTTTGGAAGTCTTAAGATTGCTTCTATCTGCGTATAGAAGAATCTTGAGCAGTTATGGAAAGTTATGATTCGTGATCTGAGTAGGATTGGAGTCCTAGTTGATATTGGGTTGGCCTAAGGGCTGGTTATATAAGCAAGGGAGCCCAGAGCTCGTGGTGCACGACTTTGGGGCTGTTCCTCTTGTGTTCTATTGAATAAAATTCGTAGTTTGAAGGAACTTTTGTGCCTTGTTCGTCAGACTTGTTCCAGAAAAGTTTTACTCGTCGAGTTTATGGACAGCACTACCTTTCGTTGGTGGTTTTATCATAACTAGAGTTTTGCAGATCCAATTGACGTTATTCTTTTTGGGTTGTCTTCACAACTTTATTGTCTATCATCTGTAAAAATTTCACGGTCATTGGATTTGTAGTCTGTGATCTACACGAGTTTCTTTGCAGCGTTCCAGAACTGTTTTTCTCGGGTAGGGCAGATTGACCATTGTTTGATCTTTCGATCATTACTTGAGTTTTTCTCGACGGATTTGAGTGATTCTTTTTGTGTTGTTTTCGTTAATTCATTCTCTCTGATATCTATCACTTTTGTCACGGTGAAACACATTTAGATTAGTCTCACACACGATTTCATTAACAGATCGTTTTTCTGTCGAAAAGGTTTGGGGTTTAATTGTTTCCACTGCGTAAGATTTTTAAATCTACCATTCACCCCCCCCCTCTGGTAGCTTTTCACGTGCTCTTTGATCCTACAATTGGTATCAGAGCCACGGTGCTCTAATATTTTTGATCTGCGCGTGTTTTTGACTAATCATCATGGAGAAGTACTCCGCCAAACCTTGTGTGTTTGGTGGTATTGATTTTCAGGTTTGGAAGGCACGCATGGAGGCTTTCATCCAGGCACAAGGCTTTGCAATATGGGAGAAGGTATACAAGCCTTACGAAGTGCCATCAAACGATCAAGTTACAGCTACAAATCTAAGAGATGTCGACAACAACAACAAGGCTCAAAACTTGATCATACAAGGATTAACACAAAGCGACTTCGACCGTGTTGCACACCTCCGATCTGCATACGATGTGTGGAAAGCACTTTGTGACTACCACGAAGGATCCAACATGATCAAAGAGGTAAGGCAAGACATGTTCAAGAAAGAATACATGCGCTTCGAGAAGCAACCCGGTGAGTCTATTGATGACCTTTTTGCTCGCTTTAATAAGATTCTCAGCAACTTGTGTAGTGTCAATGTTAATTTTTCAGATGCTGAAAATGCTAGGCAATTGCTAAGTGCATTAGATATGTCAATTTGGGAGATGAAAGTCACATCTATTCGTGAATCTACTGTCATGAGTTCACTTACGTTAGATGTGCTATATTCCAAGTTAAAAACTCATGAAATTGATATAATCTCACGTAAAAACCCCAATAAGTCTATTGCATTTGTTTCACAATGTGATATGTCTAGCTCCGGCCAATCATCATCTTGCAATACTCTTGCTTTGTTGTCCTCACTAACCGTGGAGCAGATCGAAGAATTTCCAGAAGAGGAGTTGGCACTCATCTCTACTAGATTCTCAAAAGCATTGCAAAATGTGAGAACTAGAAGGAGAGGAAGCTCCGGACGTCAACGCTATTTTGAATGTGGTAAAACAGGACACTTTCATACAAAATGCCCTAACCTTTCAGGTCCGACCACCCGGGAAGAAAAACAAAGCAAGGTTCAGACCTCCTCTGGAAATTCCAACAAGAAGAAGAAAGGTACCATAGGACGCAAGATGATCAACAGTTTCATCACCGCGCTTCAAGAGTTCAGTTCAAGTGATGTGGACATTGGAAGCGATGAAGATGAAGATGATTTGGCAAACTTGTGCTTTATGGCGGGCAAGTCAAGATCAAGTATGGAGGAGGCAGAACACAACAGCGACAATGAAGAGGTATGTACTACTTGTGAAGAAATGTGTGATGCTATTTCTCGTGCCACTATTATTGTTATGAAAAAGGACAAAAAGCTTAGGGATAGTGCTGCTCAAATTGAATCACTAGAATCTGAAATCAACCGTTTAAAAACTTTGATTCCTAGTGATGATGCATGTTCCTCATGTGATTTAATATATGAACAATTGTCCTCATTAAGAAGTGCGCACACCTCCACACTTGATAAACTTGAGTTAGAAATTGAAAAGAACAAAGAGCTTGCTGCACTTAATGATATAAACTTGAAAGATGCTAGCTGTTCTACAATTGATTTGCATTGTTCTACTTGTGATGATCTTCATAAGAAACTACAGGATGCTATGAATGAAATTTCTATATTGAGCAATGCTTTACGTTCTCATGAAGTTAAATTTTGTTCAAATTGCAAACTAAAAGGAAAAACTTCATGTGAAAATTGCCTTGATCTGTCCAATAAACTTGATGACATACATAGGACATTAGATCGGTTTTGTAATGGGAATAAGAACCTAAACTTACTGCTAAATTCTTCCAAGTCTTGCAATGATAAAACTGGTTTAGGTTTTGATTCTCATGCTCATGCTAAGGCACATCCACCTAAAAGTGTAAAGTCATTAGGAAGTAGTTTGATTCAGACAGTTCCTAAACAAAAAGGAGTGGTTTTCAAATCTGCAGGGGTGTTGTCTCATTCGGTTTCAAATAAAAATATTGCTTGCTCATCTAGACATGAACACAAAGTTAAATTTCATTGTACCTACTGTGGTAGAGATGGTCATGTCATAGATTTTTGTTATAGACTAGCTAAACAACATAAAAAGGAAAGAATGGTTGCTAGATCTCATAACATTCATGCAAAATTTGCTGCACATATTGAACCGAATGTACAACCTGCTGTTTTGAGTCAAAAACATTCAAAGTTTACCTCCGGACCTTCTGTTTTTGCCTCCGGAGCTACTGATTTTTGTGCTACACAAGTAACACCTTATAGGTCAGTAGTCAAGAATAAAAAATCTCAAACTTTGACTCATAAACCTGCTGTTTTGTCTCAGCTTTCGCGTGTTTCTCCTGCTGCACGTCGCATGACTCAGTACTGGATTCCTAAATGCCTTTTGAATAACCCCAGTATTGAGTCATTGACGTATTGTTCTTTTATGTAGGTTACACATTTGAGGAAGGAGAACGTTTGGATTGTGGATTCAGGTTGCTCACGCCACATGACAGGTAACAAAGATTGGTTCTCCTCCCTCTCTTTTGTGTCACGTGTAGAGAATGTTACTTTTGCCGATAATTCTTCAACTCCTATAATTGCTAAGGGTTCGGTTGGAGTAGATGATCACTACACTTTGAAGGATCTGGCACTTGTCAAAAATTTGAAATACAACTTGCTTTCTGTTGCACAATTGCTAGATGAAAATCTAGAAATTAGTTTCAATAAAAACTGCTGCAAAGTTGTAGGTTCGAATAGTGAGCTTATTTTTAACATGTCTCGGTTTGGAAGAGTTTTTAAAGCTGATTTTGATATGTCTTCCTCTAAGCATAGGTGTCTAGTTGCTAATGATTCAAAGGACTTATATTTTTTGCATCGTAGACTTGGTCACGTAGGCTTTGATCACCTAACGCGTGTTAGTGCTCTTGATCGCTTACGTGGGATGCCTAAGCTTAAAGGGGACAAAGAAATTGTGTGCTCTTCTTGTAGACATGCTAAGATGGTTGCAGGTTCACATACTCCTCTCACAATGATCATGACAACTGAACCATGTCAACTTTTGCATCTTGACACCGTAGGACCTTCACGTGTTCAATCCTTCGGAGGTAAATGGTATGTTCTTGTTATTGTTGATGATTATTCTAGATACTCTTGGGTTTACTTTATGGCGTCTAAGAATGAAGTTTTAGTCACTTTAGAACTTTATTTCTTAGATTATCAATTGATCACCCAGGATCATTAAAAGCATTTAGAAGTGATAATGGAACTGAATTTAAAAATCAATCTTTTGATCAATTTTGTGCTGAAAATAGAATAGATCATCAATTCTCTTCACCATATGTACCTCAACAAAATGGTGTTGTAGAAAGAAAGAACAGAACCTTAGTTGAGATGGCTAGGACTATGCTTGATGAATATCATACTCCTAGAAAATTTTGGGCTGATGCGTTAGCAACCGCTTGTTATGTCTCAAATCGTGTTTTCTTGCGTGCTAAGCTAGGAAAAACACCATATGAGCTCCGTTTTGGACATAGGCCTAGTGTTACACACTTTCGGGTCTTTGGTTGCAAATTCTTTGTTAAGAAACATGGTAATCTTGATAAATTTGAACCTAGATCCATTGGTGGCATGTTTCTTGGTTATCCATCTCATACTAGAGGCTACCGTGTGCTTTTACTAGACACTAACAAAATTGTGGAGACTTGTGAAGTGTCTTTTGATGAAGCTAGCCCAGGTACTAGCTCAAACATTGCAGGACCAGATCTGTATCCTCAGGGGGAGGGTATTTTCGAAGATGAAGAAGAGCCGGTGATGCTGCCTGGTAGTTCCGAAGTTGACACGTGTCCAGCTCCGGACATTGAACAAGCTCCGACTATCACCTATGCTGGTCCTGATCGTCCACAAGTAACAAGCTCATCAATCTACGATGAAACTAGTGAAGAAGAAGCTTGTAAGACATCTGTTCCCCTACGTTTTTACAAAGATCATCCCCCACAACAGATGATTGGAAGCTTGCACGAACGAGTCACACGGTCTAGGTTTTGTGATCCAAACTCTCATGCTCATTCTGCTTTTGTTGCTTCTTTTGAACCCAAAGATATATCACACGCACTCACTAATGAATCTTGGATTATTGCCATGCAAGAAGAGTTAGATAATTTTGAAAGAAATAATGTTTGGAAACTTGTACCTCCACCTCAAGGTCACACTTTAATTGGAACTAAATGGGTATTTAAAAATAAACAAAGTGAGGATGGAGTTGTGGTTAGGAATAAGGCTAGGTTGGTTGCTCAAGGTTTCACTCAAGTTGAAGGTATAGATTTTGATGAAACTTTTGCTCCTGTTGCTAGATTAGAAGCCATAAGAATTTTGTTAGCTTTTGCAGCATCTAAAGGTTTTAAGCTATATCAAATGGATGTTAAAAGTGATTTTCTTAATGGCTACATAGATGAGGAGGTTTATGTCAAACAACCATCGGGTTTTGAAAATCCAGATTTTCCTAATCATGTTTACAAATTGTCCAAAGCCTTATACGGTCTCAAACAAGCCCCTAGAGCATGGTAGATAGGTTAAAAACATTCTTACTTGAAAAGGGGTTTACCATGGGCAAGGTTGATAAAACTCTTTTTGTGCTTAAACATGGCAATGACTCATTATTCGTTCAAGTGTATGTGGATGATATTATCTTTGGTTGTGCTTCTCATGATCTTGTGTCCAAGTTTTCAGCAATGATGAGTTCCGAATTTGAAATGAGTATGATGGGTGAACTCACTTACTTTTTGGGGTTGCAAATCAAGCAAACGAAGGAGGATACCTTTGTGCATCAAACGAAGTATACCAAAGACCCCCTAAGGCGCTTCAACATGGACAAAAGCAAGCCTCTTCGGACACCAATGGGAACAGCAACAACACTTGAACTTGATGAAGATGGTGAACCCGTGAATCAAAAAGAATATAGAATCATGATCGGATCACTTTTGTACCTCACAGCATCAAGACCGGATATACAATTCAGCGTATGTCTTGGTGCACGATTTCAAGCCTCCCCACGTGTTTCGCATCGTCAAGCCGTCAAAAGGATTCTCAGGTACTTACATGGAACCCAAGAATTTCGCATTTTTTCTTCCTTCTTCCTCAACCGTTACTTTGAAAGCTTTTTTGGATGCTGATTTTGGGGGTTGTAGGATTGATAGGAAAAGTACTTCTGGTGCTTGTCATTTTCTTGGTAATTCTCTTGCTGCTTGGTCCTCTAGAAAACAAAATTCAGTTGCACAATCCACAGCCAAATCTGAATATGTAGCTACTGCTAGTGCTTGCTCACAAATTCTTTGGATTGTTCAAACACTTAAGGACTATGTGGTTGATCTAGATAGTGTTCCACTGTTCTGTGATAACACTAGTGCCATTTGCATTGCTAAAAACCCCGTGCAACATTCTATAACTAAGCACATTGATATTAGGTATCACTTTCTCCGTGATAATGTTGAAAAAGGAAACATTGTGCTTCACCATGTAGATACCGAACATCAATTGGCTGACATTTTTACAAAACCTTTGGATTTCACTCGTTTTTGTTTCATTCGTAGTGAAATAGGGGTTATGCATCCCCATGGCTTAAATTGAGGGGCAGTTTTTGAAACTTGGGAAGTCTTTATGTGAATCTGAAATTAAAATAATATGAGCATAGTATTTCATACATATATGACTTTGTGATTCCTTTTACATGCTAAAAGTTCTTACTACATTACTCGTGTTATACATTTTGTAGTTTTTGCAATGTCTAGTAATTGGAATAATTACTTATATTGAATCTGGTCATGGTCGAACTTTCTTGCTGTTTTGAACTTGTTGCATGCTCACAAGTGCTTTTAATCATAAATAATTAATCAAGTAATCAACTCACATGTTGAGTTTTTATGAACAAATATAAATTGAGAAAAGATCAAGAGAATATGCATGCATCGCACTTCTTCTTTTGAGATGGCTTGTCATTGCACCTAGATATGAACTTGGAAGAAGTTGTGTATGACTAAAACCATGTCCTTAAGCTTCTGATTGTCAAATGACATAGGCTTGGCTTTGTTGGTTAGAATAAGGAAGATGCGCATATAATCTCTTGCAAATATCATATGATCTAAATTTATGCTTTGAAAAATAGTAAAATGCAGCAACTAAGTGTCATGCTTTCAAGTTATGAAATAGTTAAGTCTGTGAGATCATGACTTGCTTAAATTGAAAATTACATATGATCTCTAGCATGGCTTACACTACTTTATGTATTTCATTGATGTGATAATGTAACGTACTTGATAGTATGACTTGGATGAGCTTTGTTTTATATGTATATGTTATAATATGCTCATAACATTTAAAGTTTCTCTTTTACCTTGCTGAATACATTGTCAAAGGGGGAGAGATTAATCAGACATTCAAAATGGGAAAGATAATGTGCATGGGGAGAGATGATAAAGGGGGGGATATGTGAATTTTGAATTTTTGCTTTTCTTCTCATTTTATTTCCGATTTACAAAAAGGGGAGAAATTGTCTTCAAAACTTTTAATGAGAATAAGCTAATGTTCGGATTTTAAATGGTGTTGCCAATGCATTCATCAAGGGGGAGATTGTAAGACCTATGGGTGCTGAATACATTGGCTTGTAGTGAATACACTTGGCTTTGATGATAAAAGTTTTGAATATCACCAAAACACCTTTTTATCAAGGTCCGACTCTAGCTCTGAGCTACAGCGAGGTCCGACGGTAGGTCCGGCTTGGTTTGGGTAGCTCCGGTTACGTTTGATGCTAGGTCCGACAAGTTTTGGTCAGCTCCAGCGAAGTTGATTTTTCTAGCTCCGTCATGTCTTTGATAGCTCCGACACGTTTTTGATAGCTCCGTCGTGTTTTTGCTAAGCTCCGAAGTTGTTTTTTCTAGCTCCGGTTTTTGGGATTACTAGTTCCGACTAGTTCTGGTTAGCTCCGGCTCTAGGTCCTGTTAGTTTTGTAAGCTCCGGCGGGAGCTTAGTTGTATTAGTTTTGGTAAGCTCCGACGCTAGGTTCTACTAGCTTTTGTTAGCTCCAGCTCAAGGTCCGGTTTGCTCTGGCAAGGTCCGTAACTTGACCGTAGTGCTTCCGCTTTTCATTTGCAATGTTTCGTACCTGCTTTACATTGTTGGAAAGATTGCTTAGTATTTATTTGCTATGTTTTTGGTGCGTTTTGGTTGATATGGATGATATCGTGTTACTGTGGTTTTGCAACATACTTATGTAAGGTTCTCACATAGGGTGTTGTGTTCGGAACTAACTTGAGTCAAGTCAAGGACTTGGGCTCGTATGGATTGGTTGTTTATTCATGTGCAGGTGTTGCTTGAGTTCAATACATGGCTGGTGACGGGATCCATTGGACTAGTCTCAGGGAGGAGATGAGGTTCCAACAACCAAATTCAGGAGGAATTGTGGTTGAGCTGATCAGGAGGTTGCGCAGCATGATTGAATCAAGAACAATGCATATGAAGGTATCGTGGATGTCATTGGAAGATGTTTGCACATGTGCAAGGAGTGCATGGACGTGGCTACATGGTTCCTAGGCATGATGAAGAGATGTGGACGTAAAAAATTGGTCGGAAAGGTCCAACCGACTAGGTTATGGACTCAGGCTGCGGCTGAGTCGGGTTTGACTCAAATATGGAAAGATTTGAGTTGGTTATGATAGGATTTCGTGTGGGTCACGAATTTGAGTTGTTTAGGAATGTGGGATACGTTCCTAAGGTGTTTGGAAGTCTTAATATTGCTTCTATCTGCGTATAGAAGAATCTTGAGTAGTTATGGAAAGTTACGATTCGTGATCTGAGTAGGATTGGAGTCCTAGTTGATATTGGGTTGGCCTATGGGCTGGTTATATAAGCAAGGGAGCCCAGAGCTCGTGGTGCACGACTTTGGGGCTGTTCCTCTTGTGTTCTATTGAATAAAATTCGTAGTTTGAAGGAACTTTTGTGCCTTGTTCATCAGACTTGTTCCAGACAAGTTTTACTCGTCGAGTTTCTGGACAGCACTACCTTTCGTCGGTGGTTTTATCATAACTCTAGTTTTACAGATCCAATTGACGTGATTCTTTTTGGGTTGTCTTCAAAACTTGATTGTCTATCATCTGTCAAAATTTCACGGTCATTGTATTTGTGGTCTGTGATCTACACGAGTTTCTTTGCAGCGTTCTAGAACTGTTTTTCTCGGGTAGGGCAGATTGACCATTGTTTGATCTTTCGATCATAACTTGAGTTTTTCTCAACGGATTTGAGTGATTCTTTTTGTGTTGTTTTCGTGACTTGATTCTCTCTGATATCTATCACTTTTGTCATGGTGAAACACATTTAGATTAGTCTCACACACAATTTTTTAACAGATCGTTTTTCTGCCGAAAGAATTTGGGGTTTAATTGTTTCTGCTGCGTAAGATTTTTAAATCTACCATTCACCCCCCTCTGGTAGCTTTTCACGTGCTCTTCGATCCTACAGGCACCACGACGATGGTGGAGGTGGTGTGGTTGGGCGGCGGTGGTGCACGAGCGGCGATCGGCGGCACTTGGGTGGAGCGGCGGTGGCGGTTGCGATGGAGGCTAGTGGCGCCGGCAGCTGCGGTGATGGAATCGGCGGCGGCGGCGCGGCTACTTTGGATGGCGGCAGCGCTGCTGTGGTGCGGTGGCGGCCGGAGGGTGGAGGCGGCGACCGGAGGGCGGCGGCGGCGCAGGGCGAGAGGAACGGCGGCGGGTGAGTCGGGATCGGGGAGAGAGAAACGACGGAGATGAAAGGCCGTTTAAATAGTGGGTCCCAAACCCTAACTGAAACTTTAACACCGGATAGACCGATGTAGAAACGATAGAAGCATCGGTCGAATGGCACAGTAAGGGTATTCAAGGCGGTGCCGTTAACATCGGATGGACCAACGTGCAAAGAGATAGCATCGGTCGAATGTCAAAGTAAGGGTATTCAAAAAGGTACCGTTGACATCGGATAGACCGACGTGGAAGGGAATATCATCGGTGGAATTCATCATAGTTCCAGAATTGTGAACACCGGATTAACCGATGTTTTTCCAAATGAACGCGTCGGTTGATTTGAGATATTGACTGATCTGACTCTTGGCTTTTGAACACCAACTGATCTGATGATGGTCTGACCTGAGCATCGGATAATCCGATGACTACAAAACAGCAACATCCCATATATGTCCTTTGACCAAACAAACAAACAATGAGAAACACATGTCTTAGGACTTTTTGGGCCACCCCTCACCCCTCAAAAAGCTAATATGCCAATAACTTGGCTAGGCCTTAAAGCAAATGGAACACCGAGAAAAATGGGAGGAAAACATCCAAATAAAATGTAAGGCCCATGCTTCGTGAGCTAGAGTATGAAGACTTCTATCTCTTTAAAGCATGTTCATCTAGGCATTAACGCTCCTAACATTTTGTTCTTTCCACCACATATGAGTTGAGATATTGCATTTCAAATAAGTCTCTTTCTCATGAGGTGGGTTTCCCTTTGTGACAATCTACCGTATGTAATGTCAAACATTTTATAATGTAGGAAATTACAAGTCTATATGGCAGGCATCATGCAAGACATAACGTAAATCTATCTTGCCAAATTTGAACCTTTCAAAGGCTTCTTCAGGGAGAGCCACTCTCCAAGCCTTGGGAAAACCCAAAAGAACCTCCATCCCAAGCTAACCCTAAAGTCAGACTCGTAGGAAGACGGGCATTTGAGATCGCCTGTAAGAAACCCCCAAAGACGCAGACTACGCATATGCAGATGCATGCGGGAAACCCAGTCGCGATAATTGGTGCCATTGAAAAGCACTGGACATCGCAAGACTAGAACACCGCTCGACGAAGAAGTCATCGTGACGAGATGACAGGCGACGGCTAGAACGCAAAGCGAGCAGCGGCGGGCGACGACGAGGGTGTAGAAGAATAAGCGACGCAAGCTGCAGTTTTTTTTCTTTTTTTTTTTCTTTTTTTTTTCTCTTTTTTTCTCTTTTTTTTACAACCGAAACCCTAGACGTCAACCAACACATAGGTGATAGGAAGATTAGATCAAGCTCTACGGGAGCTTCCTTGTAGATCAATCCAGGTTGTTCGGAAGCCTCTTACGTGAGGTTGACGCTTGAAGTTGGAGATCGATTCAGTTGGAGACAGCACAGAGCAGTCGCAGCTGCACGGAACAGCAGCGGCTTCAAATCAGATTGAAGCAGCGAACAAAAGATAAATCAGCCTTGGGAGCCACGACTCCAGATCAACGCCTGTGCAGCCGAGTGGCTACAGAAGGAGACACAGCACAAAGGTCGCACCTCGACGGGCCCGGCGGCCGTGCCGTGTGAGAGACGGATGCAGAGAAGTAAACCCCAAGAACGAGCGGTAGAATCAGGATCGCGTCGGCGGAAAAAAAATCCACCGCAAGTGCAACGCGCTAGAGTAGAACGAAACCCTAGTTAATCTGGCTCTGATACCATATTATGAATAGCACTTGTATTATTATGAGGACTATATACCACTATAAATAGAGTTACAAGAGATTACAAATATGCGGAAAAACCCCTATGCAAAGGGGAAAATACAAATAATCTATATATCTCTAACATAAGCAACACAAAAAGAAACAAAATTGAAATAAATTAGAACCAAAATATCACTAAAAACTGGTTTCAATGCGGACTTGTCCGGATTTAACCCTCACCACATAGACCTCGTCTTCGACATCTCACGAAGGCCTTCGAGTCAACGCCCGGTGACGTGCGGCTGTTCCGCACCAGAACCTCGTCCGCGCAATCCTACCATCCACATTCTACAAGGACGTCGATGTGGCTGCTCGTTGACTCGAGCAAGTCGTTGTACCACAGAAACCCGGTCCGAACCCCACGGCGTGGCACAACCTCTCGAATGCTACCTACATGGCAGTGCTGGGCTAGAGGAGGGCAGCGGCGCCTTGCTCAGTTGCTCAGGCTGGCGATGCTGGGCTCAGTTGCTCAGGCTGGCGATGCTGGGACACCGGACGCATCTGGCCCTAGCGGCTGTATCCGAAGGGGAGGGACCGTTGGACAGGACACCGGTGGAAAAATCCGTTCGCTTAAATTGAGATGCAAGTTCTAACCTGTGTTCCTGAAAAACGATATTTCAGTTGTTTTTTGTCCTTCTAATAATCGGTTTGCGAGGTAAATGTGAATTAAGCAAACTGCTTGAGTGAGTTTTACTCTTATTTTGATCCATAATTATTACCCTTCCATCCTAATTTAAATAATTTTAGATAAAAGAAGTATATGCTAAACCAAACAGGTCGAGAGTTGGCTGGAACCGGCGGACCCGTCAACCTGCCCAGTTGGGGCTGACTGGGGCCCTGCACCTATTGAATCTGGTCCTACTACTTCAGTGTCTCAAGTCACGTCAAGTAAAGGTGAAGTCAAGTTAAGTCCTACATTGTATCTCAAAAAAAATAACAACCCCACACGAGTCGAACTGTCGAAGTTCTCTCGCCTCTATACACTCGTCCTCAGTTCATTCGGTTCGTCACTGCCGCTTCCTCTGCCCACCACACATGGCAATGGCCGTGCGGGCGCGCCACCACGGCCACCTAGTCACGTACCTCATGGCGGCCGCCACGTCGATACTCGTCGCCTTCACCCTCGCGCCGCCCTCCGCCTGCGACCCCCTGGAGCACTCCTGCGACATCAGCGGCAACTACGCCACCAACAGCACCTACCAGGTCAACATCCATAACCTCGCGGACACGCTCCCCAAGAACGCTTCTGCCTCCCGTACGCTCTTTGCGAAAGCAAGCACTGGCACCGTCCCCAACATAGTATACGCGCTCGCGCTGTGCCGCGGCGACACCGATGCCTCCGACTGCGAGTCCTGCGTCGCCGGTGCTTTCCAGGACGCGCAGCAGCTCTGCCCCTACGATAAGGGCGCCACCGTCTTCTACGACCCCTGCCTCCTTCGCTATTCCCACATGAACTTCCTCGACTCCTACGGCAACAACGGCGATCCCTTCCTCGCCCTCTGGAACCCGCAAGACGTGTCGGCGCCGCTCGAGGTGTTCGATGCCGCCGTGGCGGTACTCCTCAACGCCACAGCCGATTACGCGGCCACCAATTACTTCTTCGGTACAGCGGTGGAGGGCTTTCAGACCTTCGACAGCCAAAAACCCAAGCTGTACGGGCTGGCGCAGTGCACGCCGGACATGCGGCCGGCTGACTGCCGGAGCTGCCTCGGGGGTATAATTCAGGTGGGGCCCACGTATTTCAGCGGGAAGCAAGGTGGCAGGATGCTTGGATTGCGGTGCAACTGCAGGTATGAGCAGTATTCCTTCTTCACCAGCAGTCCTCTGCTCCAGCTGCCGGGGCCAACCGTGGAGGCGCCGGCGCCAGGGTCAGCCGTGAAGGCTCCGGCGCCCGCCGCGGTGAACGGCACACCGCCCATGACCGGAGGAGGTGAGTTTGGGGTTGTCTTTTCTGGCATCCTTTTGTACGATCCGGTCTGTACAATCGATGTTTTGCAATTCTTGGAGTGTTTGGTTTCGTGGAACGAGTCGATTTTATTTGTAGTGATGTTTAATTTGTAAACAAGTGAGATAAAATTGTTCTCATAAGAGAATATTTTCTTAAGATTCGGGTTGAATTAATCTTTTTAAAACTGAGCAATGAGTTCATCTTAATTCAACTCCATCTTCTAGCACCTCCTTGCATCATTCTCATCCTCATCCCTCTTCATTCTATGAATCAAACAAAAACAGAAACAATCACATCCCTCTTAAACAAAAAGAAAATAAGATCATCTGAAAATTTCATCCTTCTTAAACAAAAATAAAGTAGAATCATCGCATCCTTAATAACAAGATGGATTCGTCTCGTCCCACTTCGTTTTCAAACCAAACACACCCTAAAGATCATATATATATATATATATATATATATATATATATATATATATGCATGAAAATAGTTTCTGAATCTTTTTATCTGTTTTTATGCAGTTCCAAACATGGATATATATGATGCTTGTTTCTAGTATATGAACTTCGGAATGGTGCTTCAATTTCGAGGTTATGCTTGTAGCAAACTTAACGGAATTAAAGAACTGATGATCGAGTGTCTACATCGTTGAAGTATTTTCTATTATTTATTTTCTTTTGATTAAAGCAATTGCCTTCTGTGGTAATGGATAAAAACAATTAGATGAAGACTATGTGATGAACATATTCTATTAGACCATCCACATCAACGTACTTTACCGTAATGTCTACTAAAAAACTACTAAATTTTTTACAAATTACACGTACTGAAAGTGTAGAGTATGTAAATTATGTTTTAGAGTATAGAGTATGTTTTAGAGTACATGGTGCGGATGGTCTTACGCGTTATATATAACCTGTTTGAGATATAAGGAGTTTATTATATTTTCCCTATCCATCATTTTCTGCATATTCGTAATTTTTTGTACCTCTATATATTCTGGTCTCGAATCCTCGTAATAACACAAGTGTTATTCATAAGATGCTAACAGAGCCAAAAATTAAGGTTTCTTTTATGTCCTAGCGTGCTACACTTGAGAGTTTTTTTTTTCACCACCACGATCTTTTTCTACATCATCTCGGCCGATCTGTCTTAGTCTTCTTATCAAATACCTTCTTCTTCACCCATGTACAGATTTAGGACTGTCAATGAAGCTCGAGGCTCGTGAGCTACTCGAGTTCGGATCGTTAAAAGCTCGACTCGAGCTCGACTAGATAGATAAATGAGCCGAACTCGAGCTTCATCTCAAGCTCGCGAGCCTGACGAGCTCGAGCTCGTTAAACTCGATAAGACTCGTATAGATAAATAATGTTTTATAAATATTATTTATTAATATTTTTATCTTAAATATTATTTATTTTTATTGTTTAAACGAGCTTCTTGAGCTTTTACGAGCTTCAACCGAATCTTAACGAGCCGAGCTCTAGCTTGACCACAGGATCGATTGGATTTCAGGCTTGGCTCGAGCTCGACTTGGATTCTTAACGAGCTCGAGCCTCAAAGGATAAGCTTGCTCGAGCTCGGCTCGTTGACAACCCTATACAGATTCCCCAATTGGCTCCAGCGAAGAAGCTGTTTGATACCGATCTACGCATGGTGGCTTCCTGTGCTGTAGTGATCCACAAGCGCCCCGTTCCGCCGTCGGATCGATCCGGACTCCGACATCACTGCTCGTTGATCTTTGCATCGTGGCCGTCTCCATCTAGTGCGGTAGTCAACTCTGTCATGCAGGGCTTGGATGTGGCGCTGACGTCGTCTCGGTCTAAGACCGTCTGCAGTGGGGTACAGAAAAAGATGCTGGATATAGACGTACTGGAAGTTTAGATTAGGTATACAGAGTGCACATACTGGAAGTAAAGAGAATATAACTTTTAGACTATAGATTATAATTTCTAGTAAACAACTGTGGATTGCCTAAGCTGCCACGCTACTCTGGTTCCATGCAGGATTTTATGCGGCATGCATCAAAGCCGCCACTAGCAAAAGAAAAAAGGGGAAAATGGATTTTTTTACAAGTTGTGCCGCCTATTCTTTTGCGCACTCGACGCCGCTCGTCGCTGCTTATTTTGCAGTCTCATTGTCTGTTGTCTTGTTAGGACGACTTCTTCATTGAGCAGTGTTCATGTCTTGTGAGTTTTGATGTTTTTCTTTGGTATCAACTATAGTGACTCAGTTCCTCGCATGCATCTTCATATGCCTGGTTCGTGTCTCTGTAAGTTTCCCACGAATGATCTCAAATGTCCGACCTGTACTGCTGCTCCTACACAACCTATCATTCCAGACAAGACCACAAATAATAATAATATGAAGAAGAAACGACTAGTATATTATTATACTTGTTTGTCTTCCTACAAGAGTTCAGTTTGTACAGAATATGGTTGGATGAGGATGCTCAGACTGGTGCTATTCTTGCTTCTTGTATAGAGGATCTGAGCTTTTTTGCTTCATTGTTTCGAGCCTACTGGTCAGTCTACTTATATTGTTGCTATTCATCAGGAGCAGCTATTACAACAGAGAGATGCTACAGCTGAAGAGTTCTTTGCTTAGATGTCAGCTATTTGATGTCTGCTTGACACTTTTGGTCCTTAGTTATCACAGGACACTTGTTTGTTCTATCAAAGTTAGAAGGAGGCACTTGCGCTTCGACGTACCTATGACTTCCTGACCCATATTCTTGATGAGTTTGAACCTGTTCATTCTCAACTGCTTGCTCATTACCTTTGTGTCTCTCTAATGAATATTCTGGCTAGTGTTCCTAATGAGGAGACTCGTCTTCGTGCTGCTAGCTTGTTGCTAAAATCTTTAGTTTTGACTACTCATTCTTCGATATCTCGACACACTACCGACGCTCAGGATCCTTGTTCTTCATATGATACTGGTGCTGCTGGTACTGAAGGCTTTTAGGGGAGTTCTGCTACTATATATGTCCAGTTGCTCATGCTTCTTCCTCTTTTTGTTGCCTCTACATCAACAAGAGCTATTGGTTTTGTGACTCAAGCTTCTGCATTTTTAGGTTCTACTGTAGCTTCTCAATCTTCCACTAAGGGACCATCTTCTACTTCTGGTTCATGTACTCGTCCATGGATTCTTCATTTTGGATTTTCGTTCCATATGACTCCTTAATCTACCTGTTTGTGTTTTTTGAGTCCTTCCTCTAGTTCTCTTACTGTACCTACTGTTGATGGTTCTCCTCTTTCATTTGTTGGACATGACAACTTTTTGTCTGACTCCCATTGATGTTCTTGATGTTTTCTATATCCCGAACTTACGATGCAGCTTATGCCAGCTAGCCAACTTACTGATTATGATTGTTGGGTGAGTCTTAATTCTGTTTCTCTTTACATTCAGGATCATTGTACATGTCACCTGATTAGTACTAGCCCTCGTCGTTGTGATTCTTAGCACATCTAGAAGTTTGATTGGTTTCATTCCTTCCGCTGCGCCTGCCAGTCGTGTTAGCTCCTTTTTCGCTGCTCTATCCACCTCATCTTTTGTAGCTTTATTTGTTCCATCTCGGTTTCTTTGCAACCCAGTAGCTATCATACGAAAAATGATTTTTCGTTATAGCAAAATCATGACCAATTATGCATTCTAGTATAATGATGACCGTAAACTGCTATCTTTGAAAGGTATTCTGAAGCTAGAACGGTATTCTATGCATAGTGTGTAACTTTAGTTATCAGAATTGAGTCTGCTTTAACATCTGGTCTGATGTTCACAATTTGTGTATACTAGGACACGATCAATTCACACAAGCTTGCATGATTGTGCATGACAGAAAAAACAGAGAGATCATAGTTTGTTTGTATCATTTTTGAAATTCAGATATGGGGAAACATGTTAGAAATAAAAGGCAATTTACCAAACAATCCCAAAAAATGCACGAATTCAACAGTGGAGGACGAGCAAATTGTGCGTACCAATTTGTAGCTAGAGGAAACGCTGTAGATGTAATCACCGACTTGATAATGAACAGTCGATGCAGAGTTTGGTGGCGCTATTGGACAGTAGAGCCCGATCTCCTCGGTAGACGGCCTGTGATGTAAAACCTGAGCAGTCGCGCGGAGCGCTTCTCAAAAACCTTATTTGCTCTCTCTCGGTGCAGGATCGCAAGGGAGAGCAGTTCTGAAGACCTGCTCTCTCGATCATTGGTGCACGCTAGCGTTTGGGATGAAGTAGACTAGATGGTTATGCAAGGAATGCAAACATGCATTGATATGATTTGATTGCAGGATTCTCTCCCCTGTCCCGCACGGTCGCTATTTATTGAGTCCTGTGGAGGCGGGTTGGTTCCGGTCTGGAGGGTCCGGGTCCGCATCGGAACCGACTCGGTGGTTATACACGCGTTTGTCTCCATATTTGACTGAGCCCAACTCGAAAGCCCAAAATTCAGAAGCTCAAAAGTCCAATTAACTTTTGCGCGGCAAAAATAAAACTGGGGCTCGACTCGATGCTCGAATTCACACGAACACACGCGTGCATGAGCGCGTGTGCGAGGCAGGGCGTTGCATGGTGTGGCAAGCGAGCGAGGAGGTGGAGCGCGTGTGGACCACCCCTCTCCTCTTCTCTCTCTTGTGGAGTGGAAGAACAACCTCCCTTTATGTAGGAGTTGCTCCCCACCAACTTCCAATGTAGACTCCTAGCACCACTCCTCTTGCCATAAGGGGACTTTGAGATTTATTTAGAATTATTATGAATTTTTGCATGGGTCTCACACATGGGTCCAAATTCCAACAATCCCCCATCAGATCTCAAAGCCATTAGGAGAGACATCATTCTCGTTCCTTGTTTGATATACTAGTATTTCAACAGAGGCTGTTAAGTTGAACTTCTGACTAGACCCTTAATTACATTAGTTCACAACTGTGTAATGGACTACGCCATGAATTGCAAGTTTTATGTGAACCGATTTCACCGAAGGACCATTGCTAGTACTTGACAACCAGTAGTCTACCAGCGGATGAAGCATATGTGTCGCACCCCGTGATCTTTTTATGAACTTTCTAGAGATAACTCAAATCTCACAGATTGCGACGTTAAACAGTCAAAAACTCCTCATATAGGTGTTCTTCTTTCAAGACTGTCCCGTAGACCGTATCTTTGCTACACATAGCCAACAGAAACACATTAAGGAAAATTGCCAACCTGCCTTACAGTTTGAGAATACAAGTGTGCATCTTCATATAGAGAGGGTCTAAATAAAATACTCTCCTCAGTGAGCCACTATCTTGTTTTCTCATATCCTAATTCACGAGATATCCGATAACATGGGCTAGATTAACACTATGGTATCACATCCATGGGTCCCAAACCCATCTCTATCGATGCACTTTCTATCACATTACGTGATATACCGTCAGGAAAGGGATATGTCAGGTTTATCTGATTATATGTACGAAACAGTAGTAACTCCAGAGTTTCTCATTTTTTGACGGATTTTAAACGTATATTGATGTGTCTTGATTGTTTTGCATTATCTTTAGAATTGGTCACTTTAGCAATCATCATTTGATTGTCACAATTCATAAAAATTGCATGAAAGGGTTTCTTAACCACAGGCAAATACATCAAGAACTTATGCGACCATTCTGCCTTAGAAGTGGCTGTCTCTAAAGAAGTGAGTTTTGCTTCCATGGCTAACCTCATCAAAATGGTCTGTTTGCGCAAGACCTCCATGATATAGCACCACCATCTAGAGTGAACACATATCCACTCGTGGCATATAGCTCATCAACATCAGACATCCAGTTCGAATGACTATAATCCTCAAGCACGACCGAATGCGCAATATGATGAATTCTATAACTCATTGTACCTCTTAAGTAGCGCATAACCTTTTTCAAGTGCATGCCAATTATTTGTAACCGGATTTGATATGAATCTACTCAGTTTGCTCAAAGCAAACGAGATATTAGGACGGGTTGCGCTTGCTAAGTACATAAGTGAACTGATCATTTGATAATATTTAAGTTTATCTACTAGCTCTCTCGTTCTTTCTGAGTATCACGCTGAGATCATAAGGTGTTGGAAAAATCTTGCTATCCATAAAGTCGAACCGTCTCAAGATTTTCTCAACATAGTTGGATTGCAATAAAGTAATTCCACTGTCATCCTTATTCAGTTTAATGTTCAAAATAATATTAGCTTCTCCTAGATCTTTCATATCAAAACCCTTTGATAGAAATGACTTGACATCAAAAATTATATCAATGCTCGTACTAAAGATGAGTATATCATCCACATACAAGCATAATATAATGCTATTGCCCCCACTATGGTGATAGTACAAACACCGATCAACCTTATTAATGACAAAACCCACAGATGTCAAAGTACTATCGAACTTTTCATGTCATACCTTTGGTGCTTGTTTCAGGCCATACAAGGATTTCAACAATTTGCACATCTTTCTCTCTTCACCTTTTACTACGAACCGATCAGTTTGTTCCATATAGATCTTCTATACCAACTCTCTATTAAAGAAAGTTGTATTCACATTTATTTGATGGGCGGTAAGACTATAAGAGGCTGCCAGTGAAAGTAGTACATTGATTATAATTATTCTAGTGATAGGTGAATACATGTCAAAATAGTCTTCACTTTCCTTTTGAATATAACTCTTTGCAACTAGCCTCACCCTGTATAAGCTCCTTCTGGAACACCCACTTACAACCTACTAGTTGCACCTGTACAGTCGTTTAGTTAACTCCCAAATTCCATTAGAAAGAATTGAGTCCATTTCACTATGAACCGCTTCTTTCCAATCATTTGCATCAGGTGATGCATATGTCTATGCTATAGATTTGGGAGTATCATCCACATGGTACTAAATGAAATAGTCATCAACAAATGATTTTGCGATTTTTGATCTCTTACTTGATTGACTTATTTTATTGCGTTCCTCCTTTGAGAAATTTTCAAATGGTATTTCGAGAAACTCGCTAGTTCTGATTAATCCAGGAGAAATTTCATAAGAGATCATTACAGTGTTATGCATAACTTTCACAGAAAATATATTCTCAAAAAATATTGTATCACAAGATTCTATCAATAGTATCAACATGCATATCACATACCTCAAATTTAACTACTAAAAAACTATATGCAATGCTCCGATGAACATAGTCTAGAAAGATGCAATCCACTATCTTTGGTCCAAGCTTGCGTTCCTTACTAATTGGAACATTGACCATTACCAAACATCCTCAAATACACAAGTATGAAAGTGATGGATTTCTCACAGCCCACTTCTCATAAGGGGTTTTCTATTCTTGTTTGGAATGCGGTTTAGGACATGACATGAAGTCTATAGAACCTCTTCCATCATGTCTTACATAAACCAGAAGTGTCTAACATGACATTCACCAAAATCCCACTTCTCATAAGGGGTTTCCTATTCTTGTTTGGAATGCGGTTTAGGACATGACATGAAGTTCATAGAGCCTCTTCCATCATGTCTTACATAAACCGGAAGTATCTAACATGACATTCACCAAGTCACACAACGTGCGGTTTTTTCTCTCAGTTATCCCGTTTGATTGGGGTGAATAGGGAAGCGTCCTCTCATGCATAATAACGTTTTTTTTACAAAAAAATCATCAAATATTTTGGAAAAATACTCTCCATTATGATATGACCTAAAACGTCTGATCTTTCTCTCTAAATTATTTTTCTACATCAGATTTATAGATTTTTATAAAATTCTAAAACTTTATATTTAGTTTACAACAAGTAAACATAGTATAATCTAGAAGAATCATCTATTAACATCATGAAGTATTTATTTCCACCTTTTGTGAACACACCATTCATCTCGCATAGATAAGAATGTATGAATTCTAGAGGTGCCAAGTGTTTCTCCTCAACTACCTTGTGAGGCTTTCGAGGTTGTTTTGATTGCACACAACTATGACACTTAGAACTTTTGGTAATGATGAATTCCATAATTAATTTGAGACTAGATATCTGATTCATTAAATCAAAATTAACGTGATATAAATGAGAACGTCAAACACGCGTATCATCATTAACACTAGAACACATAAGGTTCACTGACTTATTATTGAATTCCAAAACAAAAAAGCGAAACAAGCCTCCACATTCATGTTCTTTACCAATAAATTATCCATGCTTCGACACAAATATTTTATTGAATTCTAAAATTAATTTAAACTCATCTCTACATAGAAGGCCGCTAACAAGATTCTTGCTCATAGTAGAGATATGATGCACGTTCCTCAGCTAGACTATCTTTTCTGAAGTGAACTTCAGATAAACCGTGTCAACACCACGAAAAGAAGCATGTGACTCATTCCCCACTAGAATGTAGGAATTCCGGATGAACTGGTATGAAGTAAACGTAGATATATCAGAACATACATGAACATTAGCATCCGTATCAAACCACCAAGATGGCGATTGAGAAACAGAAAGAACAGTAAAGGAATTATTGTACCCATCCATATTGCTAGACCCACGATGTTGATATTCTTTTTGCCTCTGTGATTTGGTCTACCAAGGCAGTCCTTCAAAAGGTGCCCTTGCTCGCCACAAGTACAACAACAGTCCTCATTGGCTTTGTTTGACTTCCTCTTTATAAAAGCAGTAGTTTTATATAGCTTGAATTGATTTTTGTTGTTACCTTGGTTCTTGACATTGGATTATGTACCATATTTGCATTGGCGCTATATTGAACCTCACCTCCTTTCTCAGTAGTGTCCTTAGCCTGAGCTTTTTCCTTAAGATCAAGAGATGCTATCACATTTTCAACTAATATTTGTTGTCTCTTGTGTTTGAGAGCTGTGGCAAATTTTCTCCATGAAGGAGGTAACTTTGCAATAATGCACCCAACCATGAACTTGTCGGGTAAAGGACACTTGAGGAGGTGGAGCTCTCTAACGTGACACTATATCTCATGAGCTTGTTCAACTACGGGATGGTTGTTAACCATCTTGTAGTCATTAAAATTCTTCATGATATACAGTTCATCATCTATATCGATTGCACCATACTTGACGTTAAGTGCATCCCGAAGCTCCTCTCTAGCTGTGAATGTTAGATAAACATCACATAGTTTGTTCTAAAGAAAGCTTAAGATACATCCTCTCGGGGTACAATTAGCTTCCTCGAACTTCGTCCGCTCTTCTGCAGATAAAGGACCTTGAGGCTTGTCCTCGATTAGCTAGAAGATCATAAGCGACTGGAGTCAGAGCGTGGCCTTAACTTGCTACCTCTTGAAGTTCACACTAGAGAACTTCCCAGGGCTCAGTGCATTGGTTAAAGTTATCATGTTCAACTCAGAAAATTATCTAAATAAGATTTTTCGATTTTTAGAAAGAAAAGACAATTTATTGAACAATTCTGAAAAACGCACGAGTTCGATAGCGAAAACACCTGTAAAGATGAGAAAATTGCGCATACCGATATGTAGCCGGAGGAATCGCTGTAGATATGTAGACGCTGACTTGACGATGGTCGATCGATGCAGACATTGGTGATGATGTTGGGCAGTAGTGACCCATGATGTAGAACGTGAGCAGTCGCGTGGAACGCTTCCCAAAACCTTATTCACCCTCTTCCGATACAGGATCGCAAGGGCGAGCGGTTTCGAAGATCTGCTCTTTCGATCGTTGGTGCACGTCGTTGCTCCGCATGGAGTAGAGTAGATGACGGTCCAAAAAAAGCGAACGTGAATTGATCTGATCTAATCATAGGATTCCCTCCCCTGCCGGGCACACTCAATATTTATTGAGTCTCGCGCAGACGGGTCGATTGCAATCCGGAGGATCCACATCGAAACCGACTCGGTAGTTGTAGACATGTCCGACTCAAAATTCAGAAGCCAAAAATCTCAATTAAATTTTCCACAGCAAAAATAAAATTTGGGTTCGGGTTGAATTCATACGAACACAAGCCCGCGAGGGGCGTGGCGGGCGAGGAGGAGGAGCGTGCGTGGGCCACCCCCTCCTCTCCTCTTTTCTCTCTTAGGTAGTGGAAGAACAACCTCTTTTATATATAGTAGTTGCTCCCCTCCAACTTCTCATGTGGGACTAAACTCTTAGCACCGCTCCCGTTGCCCTAAGGAGCCTTTGAGATTTATTTGGAACTATTTTGGATTTTCTGCATGAGCCTCACACATAGGCCCAAATTCCAACAAAACATAGCAATAAGCAAATTTGTTTCGTGTAGCTCTTCTGTTGACCTGAAGCAAAATAGCATACGAAAAGGTATCAACAGTTTGTGGCTTATGACAGCAGTAACAGATAAATCTTGCTGCTGTTAGTATATATGTGTCATGGAGGCAGATGCATCATCTTTTCATCATTTTTATTATGTTTTATTTAGGGTGCACATCAAGTTAAAATATTCCAATTGATTTACAGGATTAACAGGAAACAAGACCGGTAGAATTTTGGCCATTGCGTTGCCTATAGTTGCCGTGATACTAGCAACTGTAATAATTTGCTCTTGTATCCGAAGGAGGAAGAGGAATATTTCAGGAAAGCCATTACTTCCAGGTAAGTAACTAAGTGCCTTCATTAGTTCCGTAGTTCAGTTAATTCAAATTCACTAGCTTTGTTCAATAAGATGGTATTTTCATGTAAACAGTTAAAAAAAATCAAACCTTTTTTGTTCTATTAATTAGTCGGGAATGACTAGTATGCAATCTCATTTACGGTGCAAGCATGCAATCATCTACTCTCATCCATTGGATGTCTATCCTAGGCTGGTTGCGTTTTTTCACTTAACTCCCTCCGTATGGTGGAGAGAGTTAAGTGAAAAAATGTACTCACCCTAGGATGAACATCCGATGGTTGATGATAGATGATTGCATGCTTGCACTATAGATGAGATTGCATACTAGTCATTCCCTAATTAGTCTGCCCTTACATCATACTCATATATAATTTGAAATCAAAACTGCATTAATGTGTTACATCGTTATTAAGTTCTTGTTCTCATATGACAGACACGACTAATCCAGATGATATACGAAGTATCGATTCACTCATTACTGATATATCAACCCTGCGGGTTGCAACAGCAAACTTTGATGAAGGCAATAAAATTGGGGAAGGAGGTTTTGGTGTTGTTTATAAGGTCACAATCATATTTATTACAAAAAATTTGGTATTTTTTTTCTTTTGTAGTGACTTATTATCACCATTTGTACAGGGAATCCTCCCTGACTATGCAGAAATTGCTGTGAAAAGGCTCTCACAGAGTTCTCGACAAGGGATTGGTGAATTGAGAAATGAGCTTGTTCTGGTTGCGAAGCTCCAACACAAGAATTTGGTGAGGCTTGTTGGTGTTTGCTGGGAAGATCATGAAAAATTACTCGTCTATGAGTATATGCCCAACAAAAGTCTTGACACCATTATTTTCGGTATGTTACCATCTTTTAGCAACAGTACAAATGAAATTATCTTGCATGTACATTTCTAAGTTTTCTGTTTCTGTCTGACAGATCGAGAGAAGCGTAGTGTGCTTGACTGGGGAAAGAGATTTATGATAGTTAATGGGATTGCACGAGGCTTGCAGTATCTTCATGAAGATTCTCAAGTCAAGATAATTCATCGGGACCTTAAAGCAAGTAATGTTCTGTTAGACTCTAACTACAATCCTAATAAGATATCAGATTTTGGCTTAGCAAGGCTATTCGGAGGTGACCAAACACAAGATGTCACAAATCGTGTCGTCGGGACCTAGTGAGTCATGATAACATGACCCTTATTAGTTTTTATTCTACACATTTCTCCATAATATGATGTTCTTGTGACAGTGGTTACATGGCCCCGGAATACGCTATGTGTGGACATTACTCCATCAAATCAGACGTGTTCAGCTTCGGAGTTCTGATTCTAGAGATTGTCACGGGAAAAAGAAATGGCAGCTCTTATAGCTCCGAGGAAAGTGCTGATCTCCTTAGTTTGGTGAGTGCCGTCTCCGAGAAAATACTGCATGTCCGTACATTGATTTTTATGTCATTTAATCATTTCGGCTGTCAAATTCAGGTGTGGGAGCACTGGACGGCCGGAACACTTATGGAGATCATGGATTCGTCATTGAGCAGACTCTCTCCGCAAGATCAGATGCTTAAGTGCATCCACATTGGGCTCCTGTGCGTTCAGGACGACCCCGTGGATAGGCCGATGATGTCGACGGTGAACATCATGCTCAGCAGCGACACAGTGACGCTAGAAAGTCCATCCAAGCCGGTATTTTGCATCCAGATGGATGGCACAAACTCAGAAATGAACTCGAGCTTCGCAGTCCGCAAGCAGATGTCATATGCACAGAACAAAGTTTCAACAACTGAGCTCAGACGAGGTGATTCTCCTCTCCAGAAAGTATAGGTGAACTTTTTTTCTTTCTTGAAAGCCACCTGGTCCAGACGGCTAAGGGAAGGTGGGCACCCGAGACTAACAACGCTCGAACTCGAGCGGGGGCACCTCGACCCCAATCGACTGGCCAGTCGAGCGGGCTCAACTCCCAAGTATAGGTGAACTTGCTGTTGTTGGAAAACGATCAAGTTCAGTATAGGGAAGTGTCCTCCATGTATGTTAAATCAATGATATAGTGATTCTATTGGGGTGTTTCAAACACTATTTTTGTGGTGTATTAATAGATATGTGCGAGTGTTTTTTTAAGACGAATATGTGCGTGATGTGACCCTTATATATCGTCTTCTAGATGCATTCTTACCGTAACATAATATTAATAAAATATACTTAAAAATAAGAGATAGTTATTTAGTATGATATAAAATAAGTGATAGTTGATATAGATGTTCGATTTACAGGTGAATGAGTGCTGAGAATCACTACAAAAATCGTGATCAATTATATCGTCCAGGGCTGATGTAATTAAGTCTGAAACCTACATAAGTTAATTGATTACGTTGGTTTTTCCTTAAATACGTTGGTTGTTGGCCGATGTGGCAATTTGGACGTAATTAAGCTTACTTACGTCGGCTACCGACATAAGTTACTTTATTACGTCGGCCAGCTCTTAATTACGTCGGCCGTCCTTATCCGACGTAAGTCGGTACTTACGTCGGCCGTCCGCAGCCGATGTAAGTTACATGGTCTAACTTACGTCGGCTATAGCTGGGCCGATGTAAGTTTCGTTGTCTAACTTACGTCTGTATGGTCGGATCGACGTAAGTTAACCTGGGCTAACTTACGTCGGCGTTACCATAGCCGATGTAAGTTATGTTTTTAATTTTTTTTAAAACAGAAACTGCCCGCCTCGCATGATGGCGAGCTCACATAACAACAATACAGACATATATATATATATATACACAGCAGCAAACACAATCTCAAATTTTTCAAAACACACATCAATCACAACACAAACTCCGATCGGGCTACACGCTAGCCCCTCGACTACCTCCAGAGCCGAAAAGGTTGTCTCCGTGTGTCCCCCAGGTGCTGGTAGCTGTGCCGAAGGAGTTTACGCCGCTGTCGCTGAACCCTGCAAAAAAACATTAGATTTAGACATGTTACAAATTCATCTCACACTCTTCCTCTTTGTCTCCCTATCCCTCTCTCTTTCTCTCACTCTCTTCCTCTCCCTCTCCCTCTCCCTCTATCTTTTTCTCTCTTTCTCTCACACTCTCTTCGGCTTCCTCTCCCTCTATCTCTTTCTCTCTTTCTCTCTAACTCTCTTCCTCTCCCTCTCTCTTTCTCTCATTCTCTCACTCTCTTCATCTCTCTCACTTTCTCTCCCTCTCTTTCTGTCATAATTTCTCTCTTCTTCTCCTTTCTCTCATTCTCTCTCTCATTCTCTCTATCACTTTCTCTCTTTTCCTCTCCCTCTCTAGCATCGTCTCTCACTCATTGTACCCTCTCTCTCGCACTCTATCTCTCCATATCTATGTCTCTCTTATTCCACCTCTTTCTCACCTCTCTCCCTGTCAGCCTATGTCTATCTCTCTTACTGCACTTCTATCTCACTCTCGCTCACCCTATGTTCCACCTTATCTCACTATGTGAAATACTGAAATGAATACAACAATATTAAAGAAAAAGTTTATTACCTACGCCTGGGGCATCTGTGTTGGGGGCGTCTCTGTCGGGGTCACCTGCAACAATGGAAATAGAAGAATCTCGATCTGACCGCTCTGTTGAGAAAGAGTCTTCCATTGAAAAATATTAGAATATATATATGTTACTGAAATACTTTGAAATTAAACTACGATAGTTTAAATTACTGACCTCCACCGTTGCTTGCACCTGGACCATTTACAAGCTCGTGACCTCCTGGAAGGCCCTCGACCTCTCTTCCTCCTCCCTCGCCCTTTCCTGCTCTGCCCTTGCCCTCTGCTGCTCTGCCTGGGTCTATGCTAGCATCTCCCTCAAGGCATTGAGCTCCAACTGGGTTTGTGAGAGACGACCACTTGACGGCCCAACGAACGAGGCCTGCGTCGATGAAGTGCCTCTCGGAGGTCACGCCGGCCTCGAGTCGACAACTCTATCAAAAATGGCAAACCTGCAAAAGAATGAAAAATACTAAGTAGAATAAGAGAGATTGAAAAAGAAATGAAACAAATGACCAACTCAGCGTCCATGGCCTTCCCGCCTCCGCTCGCGTACACGGCTTGAGGGTCGATCGATGCATTTTCCCAATCGTAATCTTCATCGAGTATCTTCGCAACCTCCTGCGTGTACTTTTCCTAAAATACAAAGAAATCTTGTAAGCGTATCAATAATAGTATTAGTTATAATGAAATTAATGAATTTTAAAAACTTACCAGTCGATCGGCCGCGACCTGACTACACTGCCCTGACTGAGAAGGGTGAATGCAGCCTAGAGGGGGGTGAATAGGCTTTTTGAATTTTTACCAATCCTTGAAACACTTAATAAATAGATCAAATACACGGAGGTCGGACTAGTCTGTTATGGTGCGCACTAGTCCGGTATACGCGGACTTTAAAATCAAAGTAGATCTTTAATTTAACTTCTAGTAGTCTATGCAGCGGAAAGCAATTAACAATTTAAGTGTATTATGACAACTAAATAAGATATTGCAATTATCAAGTTTAATGCAGTGTTTCAATGTGAATTACACAAGACTATGCAAACCCTAGAATATGATTAAAATAGAACAAGAACACGTGACACAAGATTTTATCTCGAGGTACGATTTCACGGAGGAACCTACATCCCGATTGAAGAGTCCACGGAGGACCGGGTCTTCACCAACCCTTCCCTCGTTGAATTGCCACGGAGGCCGATTCTCAATCACTAACCACACATGGGGTAAATTACTCATCCAAGGGCCTTCTCACAAGTTGAGGGATCCCCAAAGATTACAGCGAATGAACACCACCAAACATACTCAAAAGATGTACAATAAACAATGAGAGTGTGCGAGAGATCAAACCCAAGAGCTCAAGATCGTGTAGAACAAGTTCTCTCCTTTGTCCAATCCCTAATCCTCAAAGATTTGATCCTTTGGTTTGGTTTAGAATGAGTGGAGAGAAGTATTTTTGGGCTATTGGGATGTGTGACGGTGCAGGGAGTCTAGAGATATTGTTGTGTGGCAGTGCACCTCTTTTTATACTAAGGTTTCCAAAAGTTATCATTAGGGTTTGTGAGGTTCAGACTAATCCGTGGTGGGCACCGGACTAGTCCGGTGTGCGTGTGTGACAAAACCCTAAGTGTTAATGGATACCGGACTAGTCCGTTGAGGTGCGGACTTGTCCGATTTTAGTCAGAGTCATTTCGGACTAGTCAGGTAGATATCGAACTTGTCCGGTGTGGTGAAAAACTGTAGAACTGAGGACAAGTCCGCATTTGGAGGACTTTTCCGATTTTAGTCAGAGACTTTTTGGACTAGTCCGGTGAATATCGGACTTGTCCGTTATGGTGAAAAAGTGTAGAACTGAGGATAAGCCTGCACTTAGAGGACTTGTCGATTTTAGTAAGAGAGTTTTCGGACTAGTCCGGTGGATATCAGACTAGTCCGCTCTTCCTTATATTTGTGCAGTGAGTGCAATATTTTTCACTTGAGCTATTGGGGTGTGTTTCTCCAACACACTCCTTACAAAATAATTCTATTCTTTTCAACTCTTGAGCTCTTTTCCTTTTGGATCTTCATTCTCCTTTCTTTTTGTGATTTCCTTCTGATCTTTTTAAAAACCTGCGCTCATCTCAACAATTTTGTTAGGATCTCATTTGTTAGTCATTAATCAACAAAAACCCACAAGGGATGCCTAGATGCACTTTAAATCTCCCCCTTTTTGGTGATTGATGACAACCAATTGAGATTACACAAATATGATGACAAATTCAGATTTTCATAAAGTGTGCACATATGAATTTTGAGAAAAACAGTAAATGTAGAAGTAATACTCATATGTGCACTCTTTATGGTGGGATGCAAAACTATGTGTGTGTGAGCAATAATATTGATGTGAATGAGGTAAAAAGCATAATCATAACATCATCGATATTATCAAGTACACATAGCAACTTTAAAACTTAAAACATTGATCATAGTAAAACATAATCATAACTTCATAATACATGTCAAAAGCATAATGAGAACATAATATAAGTTTTTACAAGACCAAATGTGTCGAAGTGTTAGAGCGACACTTCCCCCGGATCTGCTAAGGAGCAGCCCACGGAGGTTCTCTGTTCGGCAGGGCTTAGGCCTCAATCAAGTGTTCTAGCGGATGAGAATATGAGACGGTAGTTTTTACGTGGTTCGGTCCGCAAGGAGCATAACACCCTACTCCAAGGTGGATGGTATTGCTAGTATGTATGTATGCGTGTCTTTGTTCGATGTTGGATGTCTCCTTTGTAACGATGGCGGTCTAGTCCTTTTATAGACAAGGCTGGACGCCTTACAAGTGGGGTCCTAAAGATCTAAGGCTTCTTGCGTACACTGCCTATGACCGTGCATCGAAGACTTGTTGTCTTCACTGCCTCGATCGCTAGTGGCAAGGCGTAGTCGTTGATGATGGTAGGGATTGTCCCGTCCATCTGTCTTGTTGCCGTAAGCTACCACCTTGGCGGAGCGGGGTAGGCCTGTGGCACCTTCACTGCGATGTGATTGGACGCAGCGGTACCTGACAGGGGGTGTGCGCTGCACCGTGCGCAAGAGGTAGGCACATGCCTTCAATGTGCAACTGTACATAACGCACCGCCTTTTACTTTTCGGGGCCCATGGCTTATTGCAGGTCGTGGGACACACTCCAGCTCTGGAGCCCTTCTCGGTGGGAGAGAGGGCCCAATGCCGGAGGGTGCGTGGCAGCTCCAAAGCCCTCCTTGGTGGGAGCAAGGGCCCAAAGCCGGAGCACACATGGCAGCTCCGGAGCCCTCTTTGGCGGGGAGGCCAGGTCCAGAGCTTCTTCTCGTATGCGGGGGCACCCGATCTTGAGGGTACCGACAGTGGCCCCCGGGCCCACCTTAGGAGAGATGACGATCTCGTAGGTGGGGCCTTCATCTTATCTTGTAAAAGTGACGCCAGCGGGCCCCCTCGGGGGGCACCGGAGCTCGGAGAAGTGACGCCGGCATCCCCCTTGGGGACACCGAAGCTCAGAGAAGTGACGCCACTGGCCCCCTTGGGGGGCGCCAGAGCTCGGAGAAGCGTTGCCGACAGCCCCCTTGGGAGCGTTGGAGATCAAAGAAATGATGCCGGCGGCCTCCTTGGGGGCGCCGGAGCTCGGGGAAGCGTCACTGGCGGCCCCCTTCGGACCGTCGGAGCTCGAAGAAGTGGCGTCGGCAGCTCCCTTGGGGGTGCCGGAGCTCGGAGAAGTGACATCGGCGGCCCCCTTGGGTGCGCCGGAGCTCGGAGAAGCGTCGACGGCACTGGCGGCCCTCTTGGGGGGTGCCGGAGCTCGGAGAAGTGACACTAACGGCTACGACAGACATGTAGAACATTGACGATAGGTCCCTGTATGTCCTGCACATACGATAGACAAAAAATAATTTCGCTCGTCGGTCACCACTTCTTTGCTCTTCAGTTTCGTTATGGCTTACGATCCTTAGCTAAGATACGGAACATGGGTAATTCGGTGCGACAACATTGAGGGTATGGTCGCTGCCTTGCTCAGGGCATGAGCTGTCCGGCCTCCTGTACTCAGTTGTTAGCATTGGGAGGCAAGGTGCACATGCTTAGGGTATAGAACTAGGCTAAGCAGGCTACACACCCTAGACCTCCAGCTCGACATTAGCCTTTCATGAGTTAGAACCATTCGACACCATGGACCCTGACCAAGAAAATGATCATCAGCCCCCAAACACATTGCAAGTACCTCATGCAGATCCGCCTTTAGTAGGATAGCACAACTCCAACTAGGACGAGATAGGAGAAATGTAACCGGGCATATGGCAGACGATATGCGAAAGTAAGCAAAAAATTAAAGCATAATGTAAATAATTTTCCTCATCGGTTACTCCCTTCCAACTTTTAGTCTCGTTATGTCTTATGGTACCGAGATGGGCTTACGGTGCATGGGTAATTTAGTGCGACGGTATCCGGATTATGGTTATCGCCCTACTCAGGAGTGTGTTCCGTTCGGCCACCTGTACTCAGCCGTTAGGGCTGAAGAGGCAAAGTGTACACGCTTAGGTGCAGGACCAGGCTAAGCAAGCTGTACCCTATGGACCTCTCACGAGCGTTAGCTTTTCAAGGGAGTGACCATTCGGCGCCACGGGCTCCCGAGCAGGAAAAAAAAACCAAAGAACCCAAATACATCATAGGAACCTCAAGCAGACCCGCCAGCAGCAGGATTGCATAACTCCACTAGGCGCGAGAAGGGAGAGAGTGCCCGTGCATATGACAGAGAATATGCGAGAACAAGCATGATTGGATGATCATAAAATTAATGCGTAATTGAATAAACATAAACAAAGCATAGGGCAAGACAATGTTTCTTCTAACTTGGTAATCATAGGAGGAGGCAGACTTTACAAGAAGGCAACGACCCGCTCCGGATGACAAGGGAGGAAAAATGTACAGGCTTAGGGTATGTGTCGGTGCCTGGCGAACCGGGTACCCCTAGGTACAGGGATGAAAGCACATTGGGCCCCACCGTCCTCGGGGGTGAGATCTGACATGGGCCCAGGGTGCCGCACAGCAAGCGGTGCAGCAGCATCTCCCATCGAGGGAAAGTCCAGCGCTACCACGTGGCCTGCAGCGCTGGGCCCACCGCCTTGCCGAGCGAAAGGTCTGGCGTGTTCGCTAGGTCAGTGGCCCCGGACCTCCCCCCGTGGGGAGAAGGTCCGGTGCAGCCACGAACCCGGCAGTTCCGGACCCGACCTCTCGAAACCGGTCATCCCGGTGAGGGAAGGTCCAGGAGCTGCCACGTGCCAGGCAGCACTGGGCCTAGGCCTTCTATTGGAAGCGACAATAAAGGGAGGCTTGCTCAGTGTGCCTAAGCTAGAAGGACGTGCACGTTCCCTTGGTAGGCGGGAGCTTGCACTCATAAGTCAAGAGGACAGTGGTCGGTCTTGTCATGATTGGTTAGAGCCGAACTACTATGTATGGCAGACCAATGAGAGGCCACGACAAGATAGACAAGACATGACCGCCCATGATGAGGGGCTATCTGTAGCCCTGCAGCAGGGCATGGTCAGGCGGCACATTGAAACCATTGTCAGGGGATAGCATTTACTCCTAAATCTTAGGAAGGATTTGGTTACTTCTGGGGCCACCTGTCGGGCCCTGGACCCCACCTGTAAGCCGCTCGACCTTGGACTATAAAAGGACCGAGCGGCCACGGATCCAGACAAGCTCTCTTAGACCCAAGCAATACTACACACAAACCACCGTAGAGTAGGGTATTACGCTCAAGCGGCTGTTGACGGCTGTTATATACCAATTTCATCCGTCAATTTAACTCAATTATGTGAAGGATTTGTCATTTCTTGCACACATCACCTTTCTATCTAACCCAAGTCCACTTGGACTTGGAGAAATATGTGTATGCATCATTTTATGGAGGAAATGAGGAAATGTAGAGGGACCAATCCTATAAAATATCATCCAAGCCAATCAGGCGACGACATGTGGCATCCCATGGATCAAACGGCCTACAAACAGAAGTATCTGAGGAGATCCAACGGTGTATCATCCATATACATCAATGGGACTCACCTGGCAGCCACCTGGAGAAAGCACACGAAAATTGGTTCAATGACCAGGTCAGCCGAACCAGGCGGTCGGCCGACCCGGTCTCTGCACCAAACTCGTTCAGCCTCCACGTGTTGGCTCCTCCTGGCTTTCTGGAGTCAATGGTGTCTGATTCGCGCACTTTTGGTGGCAGGAACCGACCTCAACACTAGTATAAATAGCACCCCTACCCCTCACTTCAACACACACCACTTGAGCTTCATCTCTATTGTATACACTATCATCCATAGTCTTAGAGGAGTTAGGTTGTAGAGAGGAGAGTCTCTAGTCCCAAGTCCAAATTGGGAAATGAGTAAGGAGTCTCTCTCTTCCCAATCCTAGATTGGGAAAGGTATGGCTCATATGTTCTTTCTTGTATTTGTGATGAAATCATATAGGCCCACATGAGGTATGGTTTCGGTGATTAATGACAACCGTTGGATATTACTAATGAATTTGTGGATGCAAGGTCTCTCGTATATCTCATCACACTTGTTGAAATCTATATGAATATAATCTACCGCTCATTGGATACCATTGGAGACCCCTTAACAAATCATTCTATGAGGTCAATCGATTTTTATGAAGATTAGAAGAAAAAGATCATATGTCAGAATTATTCAACCAAAATTGACAGCACTCAATACTTGACAATCATCAGAAGAATATTTCAAACCAATGTATAAGAGGTCACTCGAGCAAATTCCAAAAGAATCACTTAGAACAACTCGAAGCAGACAAAATCAACTCATCGGATCAACTGATGTTTCCAAAAAACAATACATCGATCGAGTTGGTTTAGCAGAAGAAGAAGACCTCAGAACTAAGTACTCACCGGATCATCCGATGATGAAGGGAATGTTACATCGGTCCATCAGTACAATAAGCAATCAACTTGGACCAAGTGTAACACCGGACCATCCGATGTACAACTATAAATGCATCGGTCAATCACTCCAGTAAGCATTAATTCTGAACAAATTCTGGATGAAGTACCACCGGATCATCCGATGGTGAGACAAGTGTAACATCGGTCTATCAACGGTCATATCTGACACAGTGACATCAGCTAATTTGGATTCGACCGATGACAACTGAAGGGAGAACAATGGATCATCCGATGTTCGCAGAACAGTGATGTCAACCTACTTTTCCAACGGCTATTTCGTGGAGGCTGGCTATTTATACCCCTTTAACCAGTCTATTCGACAAGTCTTGACAACCAGAGCTACTCTACACATTCTTAAGCATTCAAGACATAGATCTACCACTTCTACATCACTTTCACCACTTCTACACCAAGAGATAGGCTAGAACATGCTAGAGATAGTGCTTGTGTGCTTCCATTCTTGGTGATTGGAGTCTCTAGTGTAGTGAGAGCTGTAAGTGAGTGTCCCTTGGTGATTGTATTGGATAGAGCCTTCCGGAGCTTGCCAAGACAGTTGTAAAAGCCCGGAGGATCCAACTTGTACAAGGCTTGAGCTCCACCTTGCCGAGGTTGGCGAACGGAGAAGTATAGTGAAGATCCCTGGTCTCGGTGACTTGGGAGTGGCTATACCCTTTGGTGGGTGCCACAACGTGTATGTAGGAAGATCTTGACAATCTTGCCGAACCACGGGATAAATCTCCGTGTCTTCGTGTCTCCTCGGGAGTTTGCGCTTTCTTCCTCTCCCCTTACACTTATGCATTTCATATACCGCAAAGTTACTATTAACTTGAATGCATAGGTTGTTTGCATAGGGAATTGGGCTTCTAGTAATCAAGTTTTTATTGCTCTAATTTTTGAAAAGAAGCCCAATTCACCCCCCTCTTGGGCATTCAATCCTTACAATTGGTATCAGAGCGAGGTTGCTCATTGGATCATTCTAGCTTCACCGCTAGAGAGCTAAAATGGCCAAGGTTGGGGGTTCAGTTCCTATCTTTGAGGGCAAAAACTTTGCCTATTGGAAAGAACGCATGCGTGCTTATCTAGAGGCTATTGCTCCCGAGGTATGGGAAGCGACCCATGCGGGGTTTTGTGAGCATAATTATGTTGGTTATCAAGTCAAGTGGGATGCTAAAGCTAGAAATGCCATTTATGAATGTATTAGTCAAGATGTGTTTGCTAGGATTGCTAGCAAATAAAAAGCTTGTGAAATTTGGGCTTGCTTGATTGAAATTCATGAGGGTTCTTCTTGTGTCAAAGAACTAAAATATCATATGCTTAAAGCCAAATATGATGAGTTCAAAATGCTACCTCATGAAAATGTCAATGAAATGTTTTCTCGCTTAAATGTGCTTATTGAGGAAATTAATGCTCTTGATATTGCTTTTCTATGTAAGGGACTCATCAACCACAAGATTCTTATGCTCCTTCCTAAGCCAAAGTACAACATCATCAACTCCATGCTTCAAAAAGAATCTCTTGATCACATTGAAGTTTCAGAACTTATTGGAGAGATTCACGCTCATGAGATGAGTGTACATGGGATGATGGAGGAATCATCTTCAAAGACGATTGCTTTAAAGGCTTCCACCAAGAAAACAAGTATCAAGAAAAAGAAAGTGGTTGATCCTAGCTCAAGTGAAGAAGAGCAGGCATCAAGTGAAGATGACAATGATGAGCTTGCATTGATGATGAGAAAGTTCTCTCGCTTGAACTCCAAGATTTCCAAAAAGGGATACACCTTTGATCCCAAGAAGAAAGCTTTTCTACCAAGGAGAGATGACAACAAGACTTGCTACAATTGTCGTGATCAAGGCCACATCTCCTATGATTGTCCAAAACCAGACAAGAGAAGAGAGAACCACAAGGGCAAGCATCGCAAGCTTGAAGATAGTGAGGATGATCAAGAGGACAAGCCCAAACCAAGATCCTTTGGGAAGAAGAAACATGACAAAGGCAAGAGGGCAAAGCTCTTCCCAAAGAAGAGGAAAGGTCCACAAAAGGTGTTCATGTGTGAGGCAAATGAATGGATCATCGACGAAGAATCAAGTGATGAAGAAAGTGAAGCGGAAGAAGAAAGTTTGGTCGGCCTTGCCATTGCCAACAATGGTGACTCATCTCTTCATCCACCTCCCATGTGCCTCATGGCTAAAGGTAACACCAAGGTATGTGATGACTCTAGTGATGATGAGCTTTCCCCCGATGATTTAACTTCATTAATAAATGAATACCACACTATCATTAAGAGGGAAAAGAGTAAGGTCAAGGCTCTTGAAGAAAATCGTGCTAAGCTTGAGAGTGCTAACCTTGATTTGCTTGACATGTATGAAAGCATACTTAGGGAGCATGACACGCTCAAATCTCATGTCAAGCAAGTTGAGGAGGATAAGGCTCAAATCAAGCTAGATCATCATGAGCTTGACTTAGCACACCAAGCACTCTTGGGAAAGCACAATGAGTTAATCCAAGATCATCAAGTACTTAACCTTGCTTATGAAGCTCTTGATAAAAAATTGCAAACTATAAAGAAAGAAACCATCAATGATAAGGCATCTATTGTTTCTCATGCCACTAACGTCTTGAATAAGTCTTTGCCTTTGAAAGAGAATGCTAGGGAGAAGGACTTGTTGGAAGAAATTGAAAGTCTCCGCACTAGTGTGGTAAGACTATCTAAAGGAGAAGTCAAGCACAAGGAAATCCTCTTCCAACAAGCAAAGGGCTTCAACAAGAGAGGACTTGGATCCTTCTCGGTGCCTAACAAAGGAAAGGTGCCCTCACCGGAGCTTAGAACAAGCTTCATCAAGGAAGTTGGTTCCTATTGCCAACATTGTGAGGTCACCGGTCACCATACAAGGGAGTGTCCTCTTCCTAACCGGCCTTCTCCAAAACTGCCTACTAACTACAAGTCTACTTTCAATGATCATTATTATCTCTTGAGTAAAATAGATGGCAAAGGTGAAGGGCAAGATTCATTGGCAAGGACATGAAGGGCATGAAGGGGAAGCTCCCCAAGCAACTTTGGGTCCCAAAAACACTTGTATCACACATACAAGGACCTAAGTTGGCTTGGGTGCCTAAAGTCAAAAATTGAATTCATGTGTGTAGGTGAACTACAAAGCCGGAGGAAAGCATTAGGTGCTTGATAGCGGGTGCACTCAACATATGACCGACAACGATGGTATGTTCACCACCATATAAAACCCCGACAATCATGAACAAGTCACCTTTGGTGTTAACTCTAAGGGGAAGGTAATTGGGTTAGGTAAGATTGCAATTTCAAATGATTTATATATTTCCAATGTATTGTATGTTAAGTCACTTAGTTTCAATTTGCTCTCTATTGCACAATTATGTGATCTTGGACTAACATGCACCTTTGGCAAGAATGATGTTGTTGTGACTAGTGAAACAAGCCAAGAACTAATCTTCAAAGGGTTTCAGCATGGACATCTCTACCTAGTAGACTTCTCCAACAAGGATGCTAGCTTGACCACTTGTCTTTTCACCAAGACATGTTTGAGTTGGCTATGGCATCGACGCATAGCTTACATTGGAATGAGCAAGCTCAAGAAGTCATTCAAGCTCGGGATGGTGACCGACGTGAAGGATGTCACATTTGAGAAGAACAAGCTTTGTAGTGCTTGTCAAGCCAGGAAGCAAGTTGCTTCACACCATCCGATGAAGACAATGGTGTCAACCTTCAAGCCACTTGAGTTGCTTCACATCGACCTCTTCGGACCGTCCACATATCAAAGTCTTGGCGGTAACCTCTATTGTCTCGTTATAGTTGATGACTACTCTCGCTATGCTTGGACTTTGTTTCTAGGTGACAAGAGTGAAACTCCGGAAGTGTTCAAGACCTTCGCTAACCGTTCTCAAAGGGAATTTCAACTTCCCATCATCAAGGTCCGGAGTGACAAGGGCAACGAATTCAAGAACTACAACATTGGGGAGTGGTGTGATCGTGAAGGCGTGAAGCATGAGTTTTCGGCCACATACACTCCTCAACAAAATGGTGTCGTTGAAAGGAAGAACAAGACTCTCATCACTCTTGTGCGAGCAATGCTTGATGACTATGGCACGCCCGAGAAGTTTTGGGCCGAAGCAATCAACATGGTGTGCCATGGCGCAAATCAGGTCTATCTACACCGACTACTTCAAAAGACCCCGTACAAACTTCTCATTGGGAGAAATCGCAACATCTCCTATTTCCGAGTCTTCGGGTGCAAGTGCTACATCTACCGCAAGAAAAGGCTCGGTAAGTTTGAAAGAAGATGTGATGTTGGTATCTTTCTTGGTTATGCATCAAACTCAAAAGCATATCGAGTATTCAACCAAACCTCTGGGTTAGTTGAGGAAAGTTGTGATGTTGAGTTTGATGAAACTAATGGCTTCCAAGAGGAGAGTTTTGGTCATGATGAAATAGATGATGAGCCTCTACGAGAAGCTATGAAGAACATGACCATTGGAGACATCAAGCCTAAGAGCCATGATCAAGGGGGAGCTTCAAGTTCCAACATCAACACATCTATGACACCTCAAGTTGATGAAGAAGAAAAGGATGATCCATTGCCGACACAAGATTCACAAGCCACACAACATCAAGAAGAAGAAGAAGTCCATGATCAAGTCAAACAACAAGGAGAACAACACGTATCACCACCGGCAAGTGCTTCACAACCACTTATGAGGCATGGACGCATCTCCAAGGCGCATCCGATGGACCGAATTATCGGAAGTCCGTCAAGGGGAGTGAGTACACGTTCTTGCCATTTCACCTCATTTTGTGAGCACTACTCATTTGTTTCATGTGTAGAACCCACTCACATTGAGGAAGATCCAAATTGGTTGATGGCCATGCAAGAAGAACTTAACAACTTCATCCGCAATGAAGTTTGGGTGTTGGAGGAGCGACCCAAGGACAAGAACGTCACCGGGACAAAGTGGGTGTACCGCAACAAACAAGACGAGAACGGTGTTGTGGTCCGCAACAAGGCAAGACTTGTGATGAGATCATGCACATTATTATTGCACCTACAAACATGACACAACATTTATTTGTTTGGGATCCTGGCTCAAGTGAATGTGCACTCTTATTTGATGGAGAAGATCAAGATGGCGCACTATGTCGTCCACCACCTTGGCCTCCTCCATTCATGCATACAAGAAGATTTGATGGCGTTGCACATTTGGACCAACACATGAGAGGAGACGAACTTGATTCGAGGACGACTCCAATTCAAGGAGGGGAGGATGATGAGGACATCACTTATATGGATACAAACAACACTCTACTGAATATACAAGATGCAATCAATAGAGTTCATACACAACAATTAATTTCAGAGGTGAACTCGTTCTTATATATTTCCTTATATGTTTTTGAGCATAGATTGCTACTTAATGATTTATTTGTGATTAGGATCCATGGAGAGGTTCAAGCTGTACTTGGAGGGAGTATTAGGGACGTGGAAGACCAGAGAATTCGTTCAAAGAAGATGGAAACCGAACCAAACTCTAAATCGTATCCAACTCGGAGTCCAGGAGCAGTACGCACTAAAACGGACGCCCAGGACGCATACGAACTCCGTTTTGGACGTTCTACATATGCACGGAAAGGGGAGAGGATAAACTTTCCAATGGCACCGGTCCCATGTCAAAATTCCTTCGGAGTGGTCGGGAATCGTCGAAACAAAATCAAGTACAGAATCTTTCAGGGTGCTGCGCCACCGTATTGGGCCATTGGGCCTTGTATCAAGTCTAAGTCCATTATTTTCGTGTCTTAGGGTTAGGTCACGATCCTAACACCCCCTTGGACGTCCTCCCACCTATATATACTCCATGGTAGCCGCCATAGACAATTGGGTTTTGCTTAGATCAATAATATCGCCGTTTTTCGGTTTGTGAAACCCCAATTCAGCAATTTCAGATTGCTTCTTCTACGTTCTTGCTTGTGTTCTCGGTTGCACTTGCAGGGATTAGCCTTCCTAGCGAGGTCAATCGTGTGAAGCACGGTTGATAACCAACGGAGCGGTGGTGTAGTGATTGCAGGGGCTGTTCGTGTTCTACTCGAGAGCCTCGGATCATCAACGTCGAGATCTCCATCAATCGACTTACCCATTGCCTTTCGGAAGATCGGGACCAATTTTCCTATCAATTGGTATCAGATTTCCAGGTTGCCCGTTAGGTAATTCATCTATCCATTACATTAGTTTTGTTTTTCATACCTAGAGTCCACAAAAAAGCCACAAAAGAACTTGCAGTTTAGTAGATCTGTTCATTAATTTGTCCAAACCACGTTTGAGCCTTTGCAACTTTGTTTTCAGTTTAGTTTTGTTGAGTTTGTGTCCCTTGTTGAGTCATATTGCTGGTTTATAAAGTGTTTTTAGTCTTAGTTTGAGTTTTGCATTGTGTTGATTCATCTTTTTGAATCACGTCATCACGTCCAGATTAGATTCATCTCTGTCCAGTTCAGTATTTTCATCATATCTAGCTCATACGAACTCGGATTTTTGTGTTCTTATACTTTATGGAAAGCCTAAGAAGTTATCTATAACTTTCTTATTCATCATTTTCCCAGAAAATATAGTTATCAATGTCGAAATTGCATTAGATCTGAATCTGTTATTGATTTAGAAATTCTGAACAGTCTGTATTTCGGGGGAAATATCTCCCATTGTTCTTATCCAAAATAGATCTTCCATATACTGAAATTAAAGAGGAGATATAGATCTATAATATTTCTGTTCAAAGTTTTTAGATTTGGGGACTATAAAGGTGCTTAATTGTCCTTAGAATATTGAGCAGAAAATCTGTAACAGACATACGAGATATCTTTGAGTGTTTGCATTGTGTTCTTCTTTTGCAGCACATTCTGAAAAAAAAAGAAAAAAGAAAAAGACAAGTGCAAAAGAAGATACAAAAGCCGCACAAAAAAAGGAGAAAAAAAACAACAAAAAAAAAAACAGAAGTGCTTGCATTCTTTGTGTCATCTAGTTTTGTCTCATGTCTTGCTAGCTTGAACTACTAGGGACACATTTAGTCCAGCAACATTGACAAATACTTTGGACACTTATTCAACTTTACTATCTGATTTCATTGTTGCTAATCCTTGCTACAAATAAAGTGCCATCCAAGCTACACCTTACTCTTGAGCAGAATCGATACACCTTTGCAATCATCCCAGGCTTCATTGGTTTCTTCATACCGGCCACCGTTTGCCAACTGCAGTGTCGGTAAGAACACTTGTAAGAGCGTGGTAAGACGCTTGAGAGTGTGTGATTCCACTTCCACTTTTCCATTATCCTTTGTAGTTGATAGGGATAACATATTTTTTGTGTTGTCTTCTGTTTGCTACTAACAATGTCAGGTAAAAGCGAGAATCATGCATTATATGCTGAGATGATGGACATGATGAAGACGGCGATAGAGTTGCTCACTAAAAATCAAACATCAACCAAGGATTCACATGACATTCAGACCACCTTTACAACACCTTCCACAAGAAGTAATTACATTCTCCCATCTCTTCCTTCTTATGATGGTTTTGGTTACGATGAATATATTGCTTGGGAAATAGAGTTGGATAAAATTTTTGGACAATGTCATATGTGTGAGAAAAGAAAGATTAGAAATGTTGCAAGTGCATTAGTAGGTTGTGCATTGACTTGGTGGAACAACTTAAGTGATTTAGAAAGACCTCGAACATGGAAAGATATGAAAATTCTTATGCGAAAAACTTTTGCTAATGTATCTAATTGTAAAGATGAAATATATGAACTTGAGAAGAATTTTCTTGTTGTACCTCCTCCTTTGCCTAACCTTTTGCAGGAACATGAACAAATAAATGGAGATGCAAATGAGAGTGAGGTGTTGAACAACTCTTCTGAATTTTTTGATGAATCAACTCATAATGCATTTGAATTTCTTGCTGAAAATGAGAGTAGTGTTAGTGGACAATGCTCTACAGTTAACCACGGTATGACATTTTCAGATGTGCTGAATTTTGCTACCAATCATACTATCGATGAGCAGCAACAAGATAAACCTTTTCATAATACAACTTTACCATTAGTTGATTTTCCCACTGATTCTTATAACAAATATGAGTTGTGTGCTGATAATTATATTATACCTATGCTAGAACAACCAAATGAATTTGATACTTTATCACGCACTTGTGCTGAAATTAAGCATTTGATCCCAACTACATGTGAAAGGGATGAGCTGAAATTGTTATCTTCTCTAAATACTTTGGGCTATATTGAATTTGACACTCTTTGTGATCTAGATATTGTAGAGAAGATAATATTTTCTCAATCTGAATTGCCTTTGTTAAGTAGAAATATTTTTCATGCTATAGGCAAATATGAACATAGTGGTATGTTTATGGTGCATAAAGTTTACATATGTTCAAATGAGGAAGCTCCTTTTGTGCTGCAACAACATGGTCAAGTAAATGAATGTACTAATGCTAATAATGTCTTGTCAAGTTTTTCTAGTATGTTTTCCTTGCAGCAGGGACAACAAAAGCATTATTCATTGTGTTTGTGCATTATGGACAGCACTTACTCTACCTCCAATGCAAGCCTCTTTGCTGGACATACGAGCAAGCCGAGGACGGCTTGTCATAAAGAAGGGGAGAATGATGAGATCATGCACATTATTATTGCACCTACAAACATGACACAATATTTATTTGTTTGGGATCCTGGCTCAAGTGAATGTGCACTCTTATTTGATGGAGAAGATCAAGATGGCGCACTATGTCGTCCACCACCTTGGCCTCCTCCATTCATGCATACAAGAAGATTTGATGGCGTTGCACATTTGGACCAACACATGAGAGGAGACGAACTTGATTCGAGGACGACTCCAATTCAAGGAGGGGAGGATGATTAGGATATCACTTATATGGATACAAACAACACTCTACTGAATATACAAGATGCAATCAATAGAGTTCATACACAACAATTAATTTCAGAGGTGAACTCGTTCTTATATATTTCCTTATATGTTTTTGAGCATAGATTGATACTTAATGATTTATTTGTGATTAGGATCCATGGAGAGGTTCAAGCTGTACTTGGAGGGAGTATTAGGGACGTGGAAGACCAGAGAATTCGTTCAAAGAAGATGGAAACCGAACCAAACTCCAAATCGTATCCAACTCGGAGTCCAGGAGCAGTACGCACTAAAACGGACGCCCAGGACGCATACGAACTCCGTTTTGGACGTTCTACATATGCACGGAAAGGGGAGAGGATAACCTTTCCAATGGCACCGGTCCCATGTCAAAATTCCTTTGGAGTCGTCGGGAATCGTCGAAACAAAATAAAGTACAGAATCTGTCAGGGTGCTGCGCCACCGTATTGGGCCATTGGGCCTTGTATCAAGTCTAAGTCCATTATTTTCGTGTCTTAGGGTTAGGTCACGATCCTAACACCCTCTTGGACGTCCTCCCACCTATATATACTCCATGGTAGCCGCCATAGACAATTGGGTTTTGCTTAGATCAATAATATCGCCGTTTTTCGGTTTGTGAAACCCCAATTCAGCAATTTCAGATTGCTTCTTCTACGTTCTTGCTTGTGTTCTCGGTTGTACTTGCAGGGATTAGCCTTCTTGGCGAGGTCAATCGTGTGAAGCACGGTTGATAACCAACGGACCGGTGGTGTAGTGATTGCAGGGGCTGTTCGTGTTCTACTCGAGAGACTCGGATCATCAACGTCGAGATCTCCATCAATCGACTTACCCATTGCCTTTCGGAAGATCGGGACCAATTTTCCTATCAACTTGTGGCCAAGGGTTTCTCGCAAGTTGAAGGATTATACTTTGGAGAAACATTTGCTCCGGTCCCTCGACTAGAAGCTATTCGTATACTTCTTGACTTTGCATCACATCATAACATAAAGCTTTATCAAATGGATGTGAAAAGTGCCTTTCTTAATGGTTATATTAACGAGATTGTCTATGTTGAACAACCTCCTGGGTTTGAAGATCCGAGGAATCCTAATCATGTGTTTAGGTTGCACAAGGCGCTCTACAGGCTCAAGCAAGCACCTAGGGCGTGGTATGAACGACTACGGGATTTCTTGAACGTGCAAGTATTCAAGATCGGGAGGGTGGACACTACACTCTTCACCAAAGACATCGACGGATAACTATTTATTTGTCAAATTTATGTCGATGATATTATTTTTGGTTCAACTAACGAAGCTCTTAGCCATGAGTTTGGCAAAATGATGTCTAGGGAATTAGAGATGTCGATGATTGGAGAGCTCAAATTCTTCTTTGGATTCCAAATCAAGCAACATCAAGAGCGGACCTTTATCTATAAAGAAAAGTATACCAAGGACCTCTTGAAGAAATTTGAGATGGGAGATTGTAGCTCAAGAAGTACTCCAATGGGAACAAATTGTCATCTCGATGCGGATAAGGACGGTAAACCTATTGACCAATCTAATTACCGTTCTATGATTGGCTCATTGCTTTATCTTACCGCATCTAGGTCCGATATCATGTTTAGTGTATGCTTGTGTGCTCGCTTTCAAGTGACACCTAAAGAATCGCACCGGAAGGCGGTCTTTAGGATACTTCGGTATCTCAAGCATACTCCAAGTGTAGGCCTGTGGTACCCTAAAGGTGCAAAATTCCATCTCTTGGGTTACTCAGATTTAGACTTTGTCGAATGCTGTGTGGATCGCAAGAGTACCTCCGGTGGGTGCCACTTGCTTGGGCGTTACCTAGTATCTTGGTCTAGGAAGAAGCAAAATTCCGTTGCTTTGTCCACGGCAGAAGCGGAATATATAGCGGTCGGTGCATGTTTTGCCCAAATTCTCTATATGAAGCAAACCCTTTTGGACTTTGGTATTAAACTTGGTTGTGTGCCTCTCCTTTGTGACAATGAAAGTGCAGTTAAGATAGCTAAAAACCTCGTTCAACACTCCCGCACTAAGCACATTGATATTCACCATCATTTCTTGCAGGACCATGAAGCTAAGGGAGACATCTCCTTGCGAGGTGTTAGGTCCAAAGAACAATTGGCGGATATCTTCACTAAGCCACTTGATGAGAAAACTTTTTCTAGACTAAGAAGTGAATTAAATGTGCTAGATGCATCAAACGTCATGTAAGTTGCTATGGTCATGTAAGAATGCATCACATATAGGTCTTGTCTAACTTTCAAAGGATAGGGGTGAGCAAGGGTTAGCTTGGGATGGAGGTTCTTTTGGGTTTCCCCAAGGCTTGGAGAGTGGCTCTCCCTGAAGAAGCCTTTGAAAGGTTTAAATTTGTCAATATATATTTACTTTATGTTTTGCATGATGCCTGCCATATAGACTTGCACCCACGTTTAATTTCTTGCATTATAAATTGTTTGGCATTGCATACGGTAGATTGTCACAAAGGGGAACCCACTTCATGAGAAAGAGACTTGTTTGAAATGCAATATCTCAACTCGTATGATGTGGAAAGAACAAAATGTTAGGTGCGTTAATGCCTAAAGGAACATGCTTTAAAGAGATAGAAGTCTTCATCCTCTAGCTCACAAAGCATGGGCCTTACATTTTATTTGGATGTTTTCTTCCCTGATTTTTTTTGGTGTTTTATTTGCTTTAGGGCTTAGCCAAGTTATTGGCAATTAGTCTATTTGAGGGGTAAGGGTTTGCCCAAAAAGTCCTAAGACATGTGTTTCTTCGCGTTTGTTTGTTGAGTCAAAGGACATATATGGGATGTTGCTGTTTTGTAGTCATCAGATTATCCAATGCTTAGGGCAGAACCATCATCGGATCAGTTTGTGCTCAAGGGCCAAGGGTCAGCTCAGTCAGAAAGTCAAATCAACCGACGAGTTCATTCTGAGAAACATCAGAGCATCCGATGTTCACATTTCTGGAGTTATGCCAAAATCAACCTGTCGACTGTTGGAGTCGGCAGATCCCCTAACACTATGAAAAGTGTTTGAAGGAGTTTGTGGTTCGGTCTGGGCGCGCGGAGATCTAAGAAAGTGAAATGCGATTTGGACACGAGTGACACGGTGGTTTACGTGGTTCGGGTCGCCTGAGCGTAATACCCTACTCCACGGGTGTGTGTTTGTTGTATTAACTTGTGAGCTTCAGAGTGTTCGCCCTCTGTGTATCGTCGGTTTGTCCTTTTATAGTACAAGGACCAACCGTTACAAGTCAGCCTGGCCCGACATGTGGCCCTGGCGGTTATTAGTATTGATACACGAGATTAATTGTTGTTAATAACCCTGTAACGGCTCCGACAGTGCCGTTACAGGTGTTAAGGCTGTCCGATTAATTATCATTAACGTGGAATTAATGGTAATTAATCGGATCTTGAAGTCTGCGGCTGTCCTTTGGAGATCCGGAGCCGTTACAACGTCTCCCGGGGGCTTTAAGCATCTAGCTCCGTCGTGTGGACACGTGGCAGCTCCGGAGCTTGCTTGGGAGAAGCGGGAAGCTCCGGGGTGACCTGGCACGTGTCATGTCCGGAGCTTCTCTCGGTCGGGGGCTACCTCCGGAGGTGCCGTTTCAGTACTTGGCCCGGAGCTTCACCCTTGCGGGTAATAGCTCTGGGCTGACAGTACACGTGGCAACCTAGAGGTTAACCATGTTGGAGAAGCGGGTCCGGTCACGTCTGGCGAGTGGGCCCCCGAGGGTCTTCAATTTGAGTTGATGTCCTTCCCTTGAGATCTTTGTAACCTCAGGGGGTGTATGGTTTTTAGGGTACCGACAGTGGCCCCCTGGACCTACCTCCGGGGAAGGCCAACGGGATGAAGTCGTTCCGCCAGAGGTGGGTCCATACTTGTGACTCTTGAACTGGGTCTTCAAGAGTCTTCGGAGGTGCCTTTGGCGGGGCTTTATGGTTGAGTCCCGACGCGTGGCGCACCTCAGGCGGCAGATAAGATCTTTGACGTGCGGATCTCTCGCAATTGAAGGTCGTCGGTTCCCGATACGAAAACCGTATCGGTTCCGCGCGCCTTGTCAGTCCGCCGCCTTTGGGTTTCCCGCCTCGTGATGACAACTGTTTGCCTGGGTAAGAGCCTCGACTTGGTCGTCGGGGTGGTCCCGGGCCCTCTTGTCATCGGCTGGGTTGAATTCTTGAGTAGTATGCTTGATTCCCCTGCAGTTTCCATCCAAGCGTTGTGAGGGCTTACTTAAGAAGGAAAGCGCACCGTCGGGAGTTCTTTACGCTTTCCATCTGTTCTTGCGCTCAAACTCCCAACTCGTGCTTTGCTTTTCTTCTCTCGCCTAGCTGTGCTGCGATGGAGTTGGGTCTGCGTGAGAGTCGTTTGAAGACGGAGAGCGATCTGAAGAAGGTCCGAACCCTCATGGGGTGGTCGTCGGACTTCTTCAACCGTTCAATCCGCACCGGAGGAGAGCTTCCCTTTAAAAAGGAGCACTCCGGCGAAATGGTATACTTTTCATCGTATGCCATGGTGGGGCTGATCCCACCATTTTCTTCCTTCTTTTTGATGCTGCTGGACTTCTATGGTCTGCAGCTATACCACCTTGGCCCTCACTCCCTTCTCCTTGTGTCCATCTTTGTCCACTTCTGCGAGATGTGGGTGGGCATTCCTCCCTGCATCGAGCTCTTCCGCACTTTCTTCACCGTCCAAACCACCGGCCGAAGTGACGAGTACCTTGGCTTCTACTACTTTGTGAAGCGCAAGAAGTGCCCGTTCAAGTACCTCCGGTCGTTCCCTTCCGGGAAGTGGGATGACTGGAAGAAAGATTGGGTAGTTGTCCGGGTGGAGGAGCATGAGCGGTTGGAGCTGCCAGAAGGTCTGCCTGGCATTGACACGTCGGTGTGGAGCGAAGTTCCGGTGCTGGCGGCAGCCTTCGATCCCGTCCTATCAAGGATCCGCCAATGTGTGGAGGGAGGATTGACTCCCCAGGCGGTGTTCTGCAACTTCCTGTTCAACAGGTGGGCACCGCTGAAGAGGAGGGAGAAGCTCGCCTGGGCCCTCAACAGCGTGATGGACGAAGACCGGGTTGAAACCGGGTTGAAGTCCAGCATGGTGGGGAAGTCCTTGGAGTTTCACCTCAAGAAATTCCAGCACGGCATCGATGTAGACGGAGCGTACTTGACTCCGCCACCGGCTTTCCTCCCCCTGAACGAGGAAGTTGAGTTCAGCAGGGAGCTCCGGCGGAAGATGCCCGCGCTTGACGACCTTGGCGTCGTCGAGAGAAGATCGACCGCCCCGTTGGCGATCCCCGGGTTGTCGGAAGGCGGCTCCGCCCCTGTCTCTCAGCCAAGAGCTGAGGTCACCGGCAAGGGCAAGGAGCTGGCGGAGGAGCCGGAGAACCGGAAGAGGAAACTGCGACATGCTGACGGAAGGTCCGTCGGGCTTGCTACTTCACCGCCAGTTCCCCGTCCTCAGGAAGGAAGATCCTCCGCCGCTGTAGCATCTGTCCCCGTGGTGGGGTCTTTTCGAAGCGCTACTGTTCCGGCGGTGGGATCCTCCCGGAGTGCAGCTGTTCCTGTGACGGGTCCCTCCGGTGGTGCCAGTTCCGGACGGGCGACTCCGGTTCGAGAAGCGGTGAGGGCCTCCAGGTCTAGGAGTTCCTCTCGGTCAAGGAGAACTTCGACCCGGGAAACGCCCGTGGCTATGGCAAGTCCTGGGAGTCCTCCCGGAGCTCCTACGCCGACCGTGGCCAGCCCGGAACGTCCGGGAAAGAGGTTCCGCGCAAGCTGGTGCGTGAGCCTCCCAAGGTAATTTTTCTTGCTTACCTCAATTAACTTTTAATTATAGCATATGTTTGCTCAATTTCTTCATTCTTCATCCGCAGCGTTCCTAAAAAGGGGAGTGAAGCTCCGCCCTCAGCCACAGTGTCTGAGGCTAAGAGGGCTTCTGCTCCAGCTCCGGTGCTGCCCCAGGCAGAGGCTGCGACAGCTCCGGCGCCGGCTGTCGTGGTCATGGACCTCGACTCGTCTCCAGAAGTTCCCGTGGTAGCGCCGGACCACGGGATTGAAGATGCGCCAGCGGCACCCGCTCCGGAGGTTGAAGCTCCGGGCCCTGGTGCTGCAGAAGTAGATGCTCCGGCTGTCGAGCCGGAGGAAGTAGCGGTCCCGGCTTCAGAGCCGGAAAATGCTGGAGCTTCGGCGGTCGCGCCGGAGGCAGCTGAAGCCCCGGCGTGTGAGCCGGAAGTTGAAGTGGTTCCGGCAATTGAGCCGGTTACTTCTGAAGCTCCGGTCGCAAGGCCGGTAGTTATTGGAGCGCCGGCTGCAGAGCCGGTGGTGGTGGAGGCGGGGGAGCTTGAGCTCCCCTCAGAAGAAGCGTCCCGGCCGGAGCCATTGGAGGCGACGACGTCGATGGTACCCGTGGCGGAGCCAGAGTGCCTGAACGAAGTCGCCGGCCCCCAGCCTGAGGGGGCGAATGAAGATTTGGTGGCGGGACCTTCTTCAGTGGCGACTGAGGCCATCCCGGAGGAGGGCCCTAGTGCCTTGGAAGCTCGGGGTTCCGCTCTCGCAGAGTGGGACCCAATTTTTGTAAATGAAGACCCGCTGGAACCAGCGGAGGAGACCCCAGAAGGTCCGGAGCCCATCTCGCTGTCGATGTCCATCTACAACGCTTGCTCCAGTCTGCGCCAAGTCCAACTAGCCTTCTTCCACGACAGCAAGGTTCTTGACGAGGAGCGCCAAACCCTTAGGAGGTGGCGTAATAGACTCCAATTCGAAACCAAGCTGGCGCAGTCGAGGATCGCTGCGGACAAGGAATGGATCAAGCGGGAGAAGGTCCGCTTGGAGCTCTGGGGTGAGATGCTGGACGAGAGGGAGAGCATGACTCACAACCTCGACGCCCAATCCCGGGAGTACCACGACCAAGCTAAAGCTGCCAATGATGCGGCCAACGCCCGGTTCGATCAACTCGAAGCCATCAGTACCGCACTCATCAAGCGCCGAGAGGCGCTTGAGGGAAGGGAAAAGCGGCTCGAGGATGAGGAGCAAAAACTCCTGGAGCTACGGGATGACGTCTTGCGACGTGAAGAAGAGCTCGCCGAGAAGACAGCTCTGGCGGACAAGGGCCTCGAGGAGCGCGCTAAAAAATTGGAAGAGCGCTGCCTCGAAGAGGAGGAGAAGACTTGGGTGCGAGGGCAGGAACTCTACGAGTATGAGTGTGCCCTCATCGCCCGGGAGAAGAAAATAGAGGCTAGGGAAAAAGACCTGGTCGACCGTCGGAACAAGATCCACCTCCGGGAGGAGGAGCTCGGGAGACTCGAAAAGCGGGTTGCTGCGAAAATTCAGCAAAACGCCAAAGAAGTTGAGCGCCTCTCCCGCGAGAACTCAGAACTGGCGGCGACCCGGAGGTCCCTGGAAGAAATGAAGGGCCTGAGGAAGACGGACTCCCTGCAAATTTGGGAGTTCCTGAGCAAGGCCGACGATGCGCTGGCGCCTATGGGTTTCAGCCCCGTGCTTCCGGATGATCCGGAGCCGGAGCCGGACCTTGCATTGCAGGCGTTGAGCGCTGCGGGTGGCAAGCTCTCCAAGGTGGGCGACGTCATCGCGGACCAGCTTGAGGTCGAGGGGCAATCCCTGGCTAGAAACGTCACAGAGTATGTATTGACGTGTTACACTAGCCGGAACCCTCGATTCTCTCTGGACCCGGTGCTTGAAGGTCCCGTCGAAGGAGAGGGCGAAGCTACCCGAGGCAGCGTGTCGGAGGTCGCCCAGAAGGTCGCCGAGTTCTTCCATAGGGTCTAGGACTATCTTTCTTAGCCTTTATTTGTATCTTCTCTTCTTCCTCAATTTTGTAATCCTTTGTCCCCAGATGTAATCTCTGGTCTTCAAATGAAATGAAATCCCCAATTTTTCGTGAATTTCATTTTTTGTCTTCAACATCTTTGTCTTCACTTGACTTGGCCCCCTGGTAGATGTGCACAATGTGATTGTGGACATGTACCAAAAGGATGTTGAGTTTTGTTGAAGACAAATTTGCTTCGAACTCGTGTAGTTTAGGTCCGAAGTCTTCGATAGTGAAGGTCCCTTGAAGTCGTCGGAGCTTAGAAGCTCCGGCATTGCCCATCGTCGGAGCTTAGTAGCTCCGGCAATAGCCTCTACCAACACGTTGAGTGTCGATAGTTAATACTTCAAGGTGTCGGAGCTTAGTAGCTCCGGCAATGACCCTTGCCACGCCTGGCTTGCTGGCAACAGACTCTAGTGATAGAGTCTTCTCACCATCTTCAAGTTAACGCCGGTGGGAGTCGGAGCTTGGTTAACTCCGATTTTTCTCCATCAATGTTGGGTTTATTCTTCCTGCACACTTAGGCCAAGAAAAACAGTAAAATTCGTTCCTTATCTATAACTTCGTTGCGGCTTACGGTTCTCAAGAGAATTTCAAGTTGAACACGATTTTTAGTATGATTGGATGAATTGTCTTTTCTTTTAGATCTAATTGTCCATGGACCCACCTTACTTTGGCCTGCCGGGGTGTAGGTAGAGTGGCGTACTTAGGGTGCTTGACCAGGCTAAGTCGATAGCGCACTCCAGCCCTAGAATGGCTTGGCGGCTTTCAGGCGAGTTGGCCACAGACGATATTTAAATCTAAAAAATCTGACAATTCAACCCAAATCGTACATAAACCGGTTAAACTAGAACTTCTTAAGAATTGCACATTTCTGTTATAGACAAGAAAGAGAAAAATAAAAATGTCGAGCCTTATGCAAAAATGAATGCACGTGGAGTCTATTTCACATGAAGATGTCTTTCATTATAGGTCCGGGGTACAGGGGAAACAAGTACACTCTTAGGGTACGTAACCAGGCTAAGTGTGTTTGGTTTCTCGTTTAACCCAGGGTAATTAGCTACACTTCTAGTCCGGAGACTGTATCAAGTGTTGCATGAGCTTTTCAAACCTTTCGGGAAAGGTCCGGCTGCTCTCCCGGAGGAACTACCCGACTCTGTACAATGACTCTATAACATACACTTCAAGTTACTTAAGACTCACCTCCGTGGAATTAAGTGTAGAACTTACGGAGGTGCTCGATGTTCCAAGGATTTGGGAGAGGTGTCCCATCCTCGGTAGCCAAGCGAACGCTTCCGGGACGGGATACTTTGATCACTCGGAAGGGTCCTTCCCAGCCGGGGGAGAGTTTGTTTTGCCCTTCTCTGGATAGTATTCTCCGTAGCACCAGATCGCCTTCCTCGAGCTGTCGGTTGTGTACATGCCGCTGATGATAGCGCCGTAGAGCTTGGCGGTATCGGGCATTCCGAACAGCTGCTTGGCACCTTCCCTCCTCGAGGAGGTCTAGGTCTTCACGCCGGAGCTGGTCCTGCGCGGCTTCGTCGAAGGTCCGGACTCGGAGGGAACCCAAGGTGATTTCCGGAGGAAGGATCGCTTCTGCTCCATACACCAGGAAAAAGGGGGTTTCTCCGGTTGCCCGACTCGGAGAAGTCCTGTTAGCCCATAGAGTGGGCGGAAGCTCTTCGATCCAATTAGCTCCGTGCTTTTTCAAACGCTCATAAGTGCGCGTTTTGAGTCCTTTAAGGATCTCTGCGTTTGCTCTCTCGGCTTGCCCATTGCTGGCAGGATGAGCTACGGAAGCGTAGCAAACTTGTATGCCGAGGTCTTCGCAATATCCTTGAAATGAGGAGCTTGTGAACTGAGTCCCATTATCAGTGATGATCTTGTTTGGGACTCCGAATCTGCTCACGATAGATTGTAGAAAATTGATTGCAGATTGTTTGTTGATCGTCACAACAGGAGTAGCTTCCGGCCACTTGGTGAACTTGTCGATGGCGACATACAGGAACTTGTAACCTCCGACGGCTCTTGGGAAGGGTCCCAAGATGTCTATCCCCCACACGGCGAAAGGCCACGTAGGAGGTATCATTTGTAAGGGCTGAGCAGGTGTATGAATTTGCTTTGCATGAAATTGGCATGCTTTGCATTTCTTCACTAGCTCAGTAGCATCCTGGAGCGCTGTTGGCCAGTAGAAGCCGTGCCGAAAGGCTTTTCCGACCAGCGTGCGGGAAGACGCGTGGTTCCCACACTCGCCTCCATGGATTTCTGCGAGGAGCTCGCAGCCTTCTTCCCTTGTGATGCACCGCATTAGGATGCCGTTGGCACCGCGCCGGTAGAGATCCCCTTCTACCAACGTGTATCTTTTAGCCAATCTGACTACCCGGTCAGCGGATACATCATCGTCAGGAAGGATGTTGTCTTTCAAGTAGTTCCGGATCTCCGAGATCCATGCATCGGAACTGACTTGAGCATTTGAGTCTTGCGTGCTGGGTTGCTTGGAGCTTCCGGCAGCACCTACGACCCTTGATGGCTGCCATGGTAACAGGGCCATCGGGACCGTCAGCTTCGGGATGCTGATCTCGCCCCCTTCGTTCAGCTCGGCAGGCTGAACTGTGGGTTTTGACATCCTCCGGACAAAGGTTCCGTCTGGAGCCGGAGCTCCGGTTGACGCCTTGGTCGAGAGTTCGTCAGCTTCAACGTTGTGAGCACGCTGAACATGGTGAAGGTCTAGGACTTCGAAGTCCTTCTGAAGCCTCTGGACTTCAAGGAGATAAGCAGCCAGCTGGAGATTATTGCAGGAGCATTCACCCTTCACCTGTTTGATAACAAGTTGTGAATCCCCTTTGACCAGCAACTGCTTGACACCAAAGGATAGTGCCACCTTTAATCCATATATGAGTGCTTCGTACTCCACCATGTTGTTGGTTGCCTTGAAATCAAGGTGCACCATGTATCTTACCTTCTCCCCGGTTGGTGTGAGGAGAAGGACTCCAGCTCCGGCTCCCTGCTTCTGCATGGAGCCGTCGAAGTAAAGGGTCCAGTGAGGCTTAGTGAAGGCCGGAACTTGCGGTTCCTTCTTCTGCTCGCTGGGGCCCCCAGGGTTTAATGGAGAGGGAGTCCATTCTGCCACGAAATCTGCCAACGCTTGACTCTTGATTGCTTGTCTTGGAATGAATTCGAGGTCGAATTCAGCCAGTTCCGCTGCCCACTTCGCTATATTCCCAGTTGAATTGGGATTATGCAGAATCGCTCGAAGTGGATATGAGGTTACCACCGAGACTTTGTGAGCTTGGAAATAGTGTCGAAGCTTCCTTGAGGCAATAAGAACTGCGTAGAGCATCTTATGTACCTCTAGGTATCGAGTCTTGGCATCATGTAACACTTCACTGATGAAGTATACTGGGCGTTGAACGGTCCGGACCCTCCCGGAGGGGTCCGGAGCTTCCTCTCCATTGATCCGGACCCTGTCGGAGGGGTCCAAACTATATTCGAGGACCTCCGGGTTCTGGGTGAAGGAACCCGGAGCTTCTTCAGGAATGACCTGGATCCTATCAGAAGGATCCGGGTCCTCTGAAGTGGCTTCTTGAGGATTCAAGTCTGGGAGCTGGGACCCAGACCTGCTTTCGGGAATCTCCGGATCCTCCCGAAGGGATCTGGATTCCTGAGTATTGGGTAGTTCCGGTCTCTCCGCAACCAGAACCATACTGACGACTTCGTCAGCTGCTGAAATATAAAGCAATAAAGGCTCACCAGGGTTCGGAGCTACCAAGACTGGTAGAGTGGTGAGGAAATGTTTCAGCTCCTGGAATGCCTTCTCTGCCTCTTCAGACCATTGGAATGGTCCGGACTTCCTCAGTAACTTGAAGAAGGGAAGTGCCCTTTCCGCCAGTCTTGAAATGAATCGACTGAGGGCTGCTAGACATCCAGTTAATTTTTGGACGTCTTTGATGCGGGTTGGTGGCCGCATGTCTTCGATGGCTTTTATCTTCGCCGGATTAACCTCTATACCCCGGTGACTTACCAGGAAACCAAGAAGCTTTCCGGAACTAACCCCGAAGACGCACTTGTCTGGGTTTAGCTTCGTGCGGGTGGCCCGCAGCTTGTCGAAGACAGCCTGCAAGGTATCCAAGAGGGACTCCTTGTTTTTGACTTTGACCACAATGTCATCAACGTACACCTCCACTATGTCTCTGATGAGTTCTTCGAAAGTTTTGTACATTGCTCGTACAAAAGTTGAAGCTGCATTCTTGAGACCAAAAGGCATGGCTGTGTAACAATACAATCCATCCACTGTGACGAATGAAGTATGTTCTTCATCTTCCCTAGACATCCGGATTTGATGATATCCTGAATATGCGTCTAGAAAACACAGCAACTCACACCCAGAGGTGGAATCCACTATCTGGTCTATTCTAGGTAGTGGGAATGGATCTTTTGGACATGCCTTATTCAGTGTGGTGTAGTCGATGCACATCCGAAGTTTCCCGCCGGCCTTAGGCACAACGACTGGGTTTGCCAGCCATTTTGGATGGTAGACTTCTCGGATGAATCCGGCTTCGAGCAACTTCTTCACTTCTTGTCGGATGAAGTTCTGTCGCTCTACAGATTGCTTCCGAGGTTTCTGGTGTACAGGTCGAGCGTTGGGGTAAATCTTCAGATTGTGCTCAATCACTTCCCTGGGGATCCCAGGCATTTGTGACGGTTGCCAGGCAAACACGTCAACATTAGCCCGGAGGAAAGTGATGAGCGCGAGTTCCTATTTGTCGTTCAAGCCACCCGATATGCGGGTAGTTTGAGTGACATCGGAACCAATTTGGACGACTTTGACGGGAATGTCGGTGTCGCCGCTTGGCTGCACACGGGGTGCAGAGGTCGAGCCTCGTTGACGAATGCTCGGAGGTTGTGGAGCTTGCTTCTGTCTGGAATCCTCCTCTTGCGCTGTGGTGAGTGCATGGAGTTCTTCCAGAGCAGTTACTCCGGCAGTGCGATCTCCACGGATCCGGAGAACGCCTACTGGTGTCGGCATCTTCAACACCAGGTATCCATAATGAGCAGCTGCCATGAATTTGTACAGGGCAGGTCTACCCAAAATGGCGTTGAATGGTAAGTTGATCTGAGCGACGTCGAAGACCAACTTTTCGGTGCGATACTTCTCCCGGGTCCCGAAGGTAACAGGGAGAGTGATAGCTCCGAGTGGGGTTATGGCCCCCGGACCTACTCCGGAGAAAGGTCGAGAGGGCTGGAGGTCTGAAGGTCGAAGCTGAAGCTTAGTGAAAGCTTCGAAGCTGATGAGATTAAGCCCCGAACCTCCATCTACCAGGACATGATGGAGCTGGATGTTGTTGATGGTGGGGGATACCATCAAGGGCAGCTGGCCAGCTCCGACCATGCTTTGAGGACAATCCGAAGCATCGAAAGTGATGGGTGTGTCCATCCACTTTCGATGTGGCTCCGGTCTAGCTGTAGGAGCTACAGCAGCCATATCCCGTCGCATGGTCTTAATGACGCGACGAGAGGTGATGTCCCATGATCCACCAAAGATGGTGTTCATGGTTTTTCGACGTTCGTTGTCGGAGACGTCGGAATCATCGTCGACGGAGGTGTAGACGGCTTTCAAGACCTTTTTGGGGTCTTGAAACCCTAACTCCTCTTCAGCCGGAGCTTCATCGACCTTTTGTTTTCCCTCCCTCTGGCGGAAGGGAGACCCTTCCCGGCGCTTGTGGTAGCGCTCGGCAAGGTTTTGGACCTCCCGGCAATCCTCCAGCCTGTGGCTGCCCGTTTTGTGAATGGGGCACCACATCTTGGATTTGCCACCGTCTTCGGAAGACGGTCGAGGTCGCTTCTCGGGGCGTGGCCCCCGGCCACCAGGAGTTGCAGTGGCTGCAACGTTGGATGTGCCGGCCGACGGCTTCTTCTTGCCGTTGGTCTTCTTTTTCTTCTTGCCACTCCCGGAGGTAGCGACTTCTTCTTTGGAGGATTTTTTATGATCCTCCAAGGCTGGTTTGGAGTGCATTTCACGGCCCTCCGCAGCTCTGGCACATTTGTCAGCCAGGCTGAAGAGCTCCGTGACACTGGTGATCTCTTTGATCGCCAGCTTCTCCAACATCTTCTTGTCTCGTACACCCTGTCTGAATGCTACAATGACAGAAGCGCTTGAGATAGAAGGGATTGTGTTACGTACCTGAGAGAATCTCTGGATGAATGACCGCAAAGATTCCCCTCCTTTTTGCACGACCGCAAAAAGGTCCAGTTCGGTGCCCGGACGGGTGTATGAACTCCCGAAATTGGCGGTGAACTGGCGGCATAGCTCCTCCCAACTGTCGATAGAGTTGGGTGGAAGGCTCATAAACCAGGACCTAGCAGTCCCAGTTAAGGCCACTGGAAAGTAATTGGCCATTACAGCCTCATTTCCTCCAGCTGCTAGGATCGCAGTGGAGTATATCTGTAGAAATTCTACGGGATTGACAGTCCCGTCGAATTTTTCCGGCAAGTGTGGCCGGAACTTCTGTGGCCATCTAACCATACGCAGGTGCATGGCTAGGGCGGAACAGCCTCCTCCTACTCCTTCCAGAGTAGAAAGATCTTGAGCATCTCGTCTTTCTCGAGCTCGCTCGATGTGTACACGGCCATCCTGTTGGCGGTATCGGCGATCAAGCTCCGCTCGGAGGTCGTGTGTCGAAAGCCGAGATGCAGTATGGGCACGTCGTGCCCCAGAGGGCAACGACGTCACTTGCTGTGACGCAGCTCTTCTCCGGTTGTTGGAGACATGTGGACCAAGTCTTCCAGACAACGTTCGTCGCTGCGACAGGGCCCGCCCTGAAGGAGGTGGACCCTGATTGTTGAGGCGTTCGGCCGCTGCTGCGACCAAATGCTCAATATCAGCTCTCCATTGCTCCATGGCACCTTGAGATGCATCCGGAGGTGGTGGTCGCTGAAGGAGAGCACGCGCTGCATGGAGCGCGTGTTCTGGGTTGTCACGACTTGCCGGCGCAGAATGTGACGCCGGTGCACCATCATGTCGTTCGGCATGTCTTGCCGGAGAAGATGGTGGTGGTGGGAGTGTGACTCCCGCTGGAACTGAGGCTCCTGCCGGTGGTTGCATGTTGGAGGGATTGCCTCCGACAGTCTGAGCAGCAGGTTGCCCGTTGGATGATCCAGCTGCAGAATTCACCATTCTTGAAGATCTCAGGCCCCCCTACCTGGCGCGCCAACTGTCGACTGTTGGAGTCGGCAGATCCCCTAACACTATGAAAAGTGTTTGAAGGAGTTTGTGGTTCGGTCTGGGCGCGCGGAGATCTAAGAAAGTGAAATGCGATTTGGACACGAGTGACACGGTGGTTTACGTGGTTCGGGTCGCCTGAGCGTAATACCCTACTCCACGGGTGTGTGTTTGTTGTATTAACTTGTGAGCTTCAGAGTGTTCGCCCTCTGTGTATCGTCGGTTTGTCCTTTTATAGTACAAGGACCAACCGTTACAAGTCAGCCTGGCCCGACATGTGGCCCTGGCGGTTATTAGTATTGATACACGAGATTAATTGTTGTTAATAACCCTGTAACGGCTCCGACAGTGCCGTTACAGGTGTTAAGGCTGTCCGATTAATTATCATTAACGTGGAATTAATGGTAATTAATCGGATCTTGAAGTCTGCGGCTGTCCTTTGGAGATCCGGAGCCGTTACAACGTCTCCCGGGGGCTTTAAGCATCTAGCTCCGTCGTGTGGACACGTGGCAGCTCCGGAGCTTGCTTGGGAGAAGCGGGAAGCTCCGGGGTGACCTGGCACGTGTCATGTCCGGAGCTTCTCTCGGTCGGGGGCTACCTCCGGAGGTGCCGTTTCAGTACTTGGCCCGGAGCTTCACCCTTGCGGGTAATAGCTCTGGGCTGACAGTACACGTGGCAACCTAGAGGTTAACCATGTTGGAGAAGCGGGTCCGGTCACGTCTGGCGAGTGGGCCCCCGAGGGTCTTCAATTTGAGTTGATGTCCTTCCCTTGAGATCTTTGTAACCTCAGGGGGTGTATGGTTTTTAGGGTACCGACACAACCGATGCAAATCATTTTCACATCGGATCATCCGGTGTCAATGGTACCTTTTGGAATACCCTTACTGTACCATTCGACCAATGCAGCCCCCATCTAACGTCGGTTCATCCGATGTTAAATTTTGAGCTAGGGTTCGGGCCCCACCTGTTTAGTGCGCCCCTTCACTCTCTTTTCTCTCTCTCCGTCTCCGCCGCTCAGAGCCCGATGCCTCACCTCCGCCGCCGCCACTCCACGCCTCCGACCACCGCTGCCCTCCGGCTGCCGCCGCCCTCGAGCCGCCGCTGCCGCTCCACACAGCGCCGCCGCCACCGCTCCACACAGCGCCGCTGCCACCGCTCCACACAGCGCCGCCGCCATCGCCCCATGCAGCATCGCCGCCGCCCTGCGCCGCCGTCCTAGGCGCCGTGCCACCGCCCTCTGCGCCACCATGCTGCAACCCTCCGGTCGCTGTGCTATCCGTCGCACCGCCGCTAGGGTTCGTCGGCTGCGTCGTTCTTTGCATCGCCGTCTCATGCGATCGGTCTCGTGTCCAACGACCCTGTCTTCGTCGTCGTCATGGGTCGTGAAAGAAGGGAAAGGGCAAGGCTATTGAGGAGCCGGCCGCCAAAAAGCAAAAGTTGTCGAAGAAGGCGAAGAAAGCTTTGATGGACGCTCGCGCCACTGAGAGCGAGAGCGAGGCCGAGGAGGATTGTTGAGGATCTGCGAGGCCCGATGGAGGCAGCCTTCGGTGCCTGAGGAGTCAAAGGAGGAAGAGGAGCCCGAAGTGTTGCTAGTTCGCCGGCACTTAGTCAGGACCCGTGGGGGTCATCCAGCTGCAGCACCGAGACTGAGACCATCAGCAGCTGACCTTCGAGAGGACAGGGCGGCCCAGAGAGCCGTCTATGAGATGGACACCAACGTTCGTGTTGGTGAGGGTGTCCGCCTGACCGATTATAGGAAGTTGAAGGCCAAGCAGCTCAGGAAGCTCAGACGGAGTATTCTGCTTGAGGAGTGGTGCTCGCATCCCAGAGAGGCACTTGTGGACAGCCGCTTTTGGACCCTGACACAAGCGTCGCTGTAAGAGACTTACACACGTCGGGGCCATAAGCTCTTCCAGCACAATTTCTTGGATTGGGATCAGCTTGCACTTGCAGCTGGGACAGAGATTCGCCCTTACTTTGAGAGATACAGAGGGCTAGTGGAGCTGATGTCTTACGAGAGTGGTGCCTATGTGGAGTACTGGGTCCGAGTGTTCTATGCCACACTCTACGTTTCCGAGGGCCGCAAATACATTGATTTCATGTTCATGGGCTAGCATCATCATTTGACTCGACAGACTTTGGGATAGCTGCTAGGAGTGGATCTCCATGATACCTGCCTACACGAGAGGGTATATGGACAGGCTGACCCACCGAGGAGGCCACTCACTGGAGGTGTGGCACCACCATATGAGGAGATACGGTCACTGTTTGCTCAGCCTTTCTCTCCAGACCAGCCGAGGGTGCCGACTCTACTCACTCCAGCTGCACACACTGTGCACCTTGCCTTGCACCGCACACTGCTTCCGAGGTCCGGATACCTTGAGGGGTTCACCAACTTGCAGCAGACTCTCCTGTTCTATATCATGAACGGGATAGAGTTCGATATTGTGGACATCCTTATATGTGAGATGGAGGACGTCATCACTGATGGAGTTGGGATGATGAGGCAGCTTGTGTTTGGTCACTAGATCAGTCACTTGCTCTACTTGATAGCTCTAGAGGGGTCCGTCGTGCATGACAGTCTCACCAACGAGAGCGTCACACGGTTCGAGCACTACCGTGCTCCAGCTCTTGGAGACCGCCGCCTTGGCCGTCCAGTTGAGCGTCAGGTCCGTGCTCGTCTGTTGGAGGAAGATTGGTTAGACCTGGAGAAGGAAGATGAGAGACCAGCATAGGTAGAGGCTCAGGGTGGGGATCTCCAGCACATCTGGTCCGAGAGTGACACTAGTGACAGTGTCGAGGAGTACTTCCCACCTCCTCCCTCACCCAGGCAGCACGACGCCGAGGCTAGAGGCTCGACTGTGCCACCTCCTACTCCACCTCCGGTGTCAGAGGCACAAGTCTCTCAGCCATTCAAGCTTACCTCTCTCCTCCAGTAGATGGTTGAGCAGCAGCATCTGGATAGGCTTGCAGCTGAGCATGCCCGAGCTGAGCAGGCTGCACGTCTCTTGGAGCTCCAGCAGCAGCAGTAGGAGATGCAGCGACAGATAGCCCGTGAGAGGCGAGAGGACACTGATAGGCTGACTGGGCTGATTGATCAGATACACTAGCGTTCTCTCGACCAGCAGCAGCAGACTCAGCAGGCACTGACAGCAGCTCCTGCAGCCCCCGTCACCTCCACTCCAGCTTTGACAACAGCAGGCAGTAGCTCCGACGACAGCACCCCCGACGGCGACCAGTTCGTCATCGCCCCGAGCGCTCAGGATCCTTAGGCACTCGACTTCCTTTTTGGTGTCTTGATGCCAAACAGGGAGAAGAGTCAGGGGGAGAGGATATCATAGTCCTAGGGGGAGTCCTAGTTGTAGGGGGAGTATTTATTGGAGCTTTTGTATTTGGAGCTTTGACATTACTTTGCTACTCTTTTGTAATTTGAGGGCTCTGATAGTATTTATTTTGGGAGCTTTTTGTATTTGGAGCTTTGACATTACTTTGCTACTCTTTTGTAATTTGGGAGCTCTGATACTATTTTGAGTTTTCGTTGATCGTTGAGCTTTCGAGTTATTAATTGCTTTTGAGTCTTCAAGTTCAATGTGCAAAATCATGTACTTACTGCATATCCTCTTGAGTATCGTATTCTTAAATTCATTACTATTATGCTTTACTTGTTGTGTTGTCATCAATCACCAAAAAGGGGGAGATTGAAAGCATCTAGGCCCCCATGAGGTATGGTTTCGGTGATTAATGACAACCGTTGGATATTACTAATGAATTTGTGGATGCAAGGTCTCTCGTATATCTCATCACACTTGTTGAAATCTATATGAATATAATCTACCGCTCATTGGATACCATTGGAGACCCCTTAACAAATCATTCTGTGAGGTCAATCGATTTTTATGAAGATTAGAAGAAAAAGCTCATATGTCAAAATTATTCAACCAAAATTGACAGCACTCAATGCTTGATAATCATCAGAAGAATATTTCAAACCAATGTATAAGAGGTCACTCGAGCAAATTCCAAAAGAATCACTTAGAACAACTCGAAGCAGACAAAATCAACTCATCGGATCAACCGATGTTTCCAGAAAACAATACATCGGTCGAGTTTGGTTTAGCAGAAGAAGAAGACCTTAGAACTAAGTACTCACCAGATCATCCGATGATGAAGGAATGTTACATCAGTCCATCAGTACAGTAAGCAATCTCCCTGGAACAAGTGTAACACCGGACCATCCGATGTACAACTATAAATACATTGGTCAATGACTCCAGTAAGCATTAATTCCAATTCTGGATGAAGTACCACCGGATCATCCGATGTGAGACAAGTGTAACATCGGTCTATCAACGGTCATATCTGACACAGTGACATCAGCTAATTTGGATTCGACCGATGACAACTGAAGGGAGAACAACGAACCATCCGGTGTTCGCAGAACAGTGATGTCAGCCTACTTTTGCAACGGCTATTTCGTGGAGGCTGGCTATTTATACCCCTTTAACCAGTCTATTCGACAAGTCTTGACAACCAGAGCTACTCTACACATTCTTAAGCATTCAAGACATAGATCTACCACTTCTACATCACTTTCACCACTTCTACACCAAGAGATAGGCTAGAACATGCTAGAGATAGTGCTTGTGTGCTTCCATTCTTGGTGATTGGAGTCTCTAGTGTAGTGAGAGCTGTAAGGGAGTGTCCCTTGGTGATTGTATTGGAGAGAGCCTTCCAGAGCTTGCCAAGACAGTTGTGGAAGCCCGGAGGATCCAACTTGTACAAGGCTTGAGCTCCACCTTGCCGAGGTTGGTGAACGGAGAAGTATAGTGAAGATCCCTGGTCTCGGTGACTTGGGAGTGGCTATACCCTTTGGTGGGTGCCACAACGTGGATGTAGGAAGATCTTGACGATCTTGCTGAACCACGGGATAAATCTTCGTGTCTTCGTGTCTCCTCGGGAGTTTGTGCTTTCTTCCTCTCCCCTTACACTTATGCATTTCATATACCGCAAAGTTACTATTCACTTGAATGCATAGGTTGTTTGCATAGGGAATTGGGATTTTAGTAATCAAGTTTTTATTGCTCTATTTTTTGAAAAGAAGCCCAATTCACCCCCCCTCTTTTGGGCATTCGATCCTTACATGTGAGTTTATGCATAATAAAGATAATATCTTTAGTCTCTACTTATACATATACTTGGGCAAAGCGTTTCTTGTTTGATTGTGGAGTCCATGTATGTGGAAGGTATAGCTTCTATAACTACTTCATCATGAACATATCTCATTATTGGACCTCCTAATGAAGAAAGTTGATGGACATGATTGCTGCAAAATTGGACCTCCTAATGAAGAAAGTTGATGGACAAGCCAGTGGTGAAGTGTCTGGCAATGCCTATGCCCTAGACTCCCACATCACGTGTGAAATCTGTGGCAACACGGGTCATATGGGCAATGATTGCCCAAAAACTCGTGAGGATGCCTTATACCTTGCCAACAACGGAAATTTCAACAACAAAAATGGCTATCGTCCAGGAGGTCAAGGGTGGGGTCAACAACGCCCATTCTTTCAAGGAGGGTACAACAACAATGGCATCCCTGGAAATCAGCTCAACTTGAAAGAATTGGCCATTAGCCAGCTCAAGATCAACGAGGACCTATCCAAGAAGCTATTAGCTGAGGACAAGACCCTAGAGAATATCAATGCAAAGATTGAAGGACTATCCTTAGCCTTCAAGAATCAACTGAGCTTCAACAAAATGCTCGAGACTCAGTTGGCCCAGCTGCCAGCTGCTATTCCTCCGATGGAGAATGGCAAGGTGCCAGGCCAGCCAGAACCTCCGATTCAAAATGTCAACATGATTTCCGTATGAGAGAGCAACTGGCAGAAGGACCTGGATGTCCTACCATTTCATGCTCAATATGGGCTCAACTGGCAGAAGGACCTGGATGTCCTACCATTTCATGCTCAATATGGGCTCACCACTTTGACAAGGCAGTTTGTGATCTGGGAGCAAGTGTCAGTGTGATGCCCAAGGTTGTGTTCGACCAGCTAAACTTCACAGAACTGACTCCAACACCAATGCAGCTACAGCTGGCTGACTCTTCAGTCCGTTATCCAGCGGGTATTGCTGAAGACGTCCTGGTGAAGATCCGGAACTGCTTCATACCCGTGGATTTTGTGGTTCTAGACATGGACACCGAGAAAGATACACCACTCATTCTTGGGCGTCCATCCCTCAGCACTGCAAAAGCTCACATAGATGTGGGAGCTGGAGAAATCCACTTCCATATCAATGGCAAGGAGGAAAGGTTTAACTTTCGGCCAAAATCAGAACAATGCTCCATGATTCGAATCAAGTATGGGCCGAATGATAAACACATCAGAGAGGTCGAAGTCACACCTCCAAAGGTGGACTCACTCATTGCATTCATGAGAAGATTAATCTATGAGGAGAATCCATCGTTTCGACCACACCGATATCCAAAGGCAACAAAATCTTCTGGACCTTCCCGAAGGGCCAAGTCCACCAAGCCGTCAAAGAAGAAATAGCGGAAGAAGCAAGACAAGCCGTCCGAGCCCATCCCTCCGGGCCCGGATGTGAAATGAAGACAGAGGAATGTCCATCTCATCGGACGGTGGTGAGACCTACGCCAATAGGTTAAATTGGTAGTTATCCCACTTTATTTTTCTTTCTTTTTTTTTCCACCGCATTTGGATTTTCCCATTGCATATTGTATTTTTCCTAGCAAGTTGAGAATCTTATATCCTCAACTTTCATTTTTCTTTCTTTCTTTTGAAAAGAAAATTTTTATTGGATTTGAAAAGGGTTTTTATTTGAAAAACAATTTTTCTGAGCTGCACATGTGGCATTTCACCGACGTGCTAACCTTATAGCCGTTGGGGAGCCACTTGCCAAAAGGGGAACCAGTGGGCGTCACCTGTCAGGATGGCCAAACCCCCTGGTCGGCCGAACAAGGAGTGGAGCCAAATTGGCTTCCCTTCCTCCAACGGCTATATTTTGAACCCCAAGTAACCGTTGGATGGTGCACCCTATAAATTGTGGCCGTGAGGAGCACCTCTCTTCACACACCACATCATTTTACACCTCCCCAAGTCACTCTCTAGCTCACCTTGTTTTTCTTGCTCTTCGTTGCAACACTCTTGCTCAAATCCATCCAAAAAAGATTTTCTTTTGTTTGCATTTGTATTTTACACTCAAGCTTTCCAGAGGAGAAAATTCATTGAGAGTTTTGTTTTCCAAACATCGCTTCTTTTCGGATTTTTCTCACCTTGTTTTGTTCTTTCTTGTTGAACTCAAAAAAACATGAAGAGGTTGTTTGGAAGAGGAAGGAGGCTGCAAGCTCAAGCCATGGTGAAGGTTCTAGTGCACGCCTCTCTTCCATGGGTACAAGCCCAAGGAGGAGAAGTGTGTGTGAGGACACTCCCATGGAAGAGAGAAGCAACCCACACCAACTTCTTCATGACAACGATCTTGACATACCAAGCGAAGTTGAAGATCAAACACGCAGGCTTCTCCAAGATCGTGAGTTCCACCACACCAAGGCCTACGATCCACATTTGATCTCCAAAATAGGTATGGACTCCGAATTTCTTTCCATTTGGCATGCAATTGGATTTGATGACTTTGCTCACATAGAGGAGAAAGGTTCATGCCTTCTCACTATCCAATTCCTTTGCATGCTAAGAATAGGATTTGATGGTATTTCTTTTAGATTATTTCAAAAAGAATACAACATCCTATGGAAAGAATTAGGTAGCATTCTAGGCTTCCATAAACGGTGTTTGCTAGATTTAGAAAATTTTCCTAAGTTTAACAAACAAAGTTTTTGGCATGAGCTAACTAATGAGGTCAAATGTAGGGCTCCTAGGAATAGCCACCTCCAAACCCTACCTTACGCTTCATGCATAGATGGGTGGCTATGACTATGTTCCCTAGGGGAGATGTTAGGGTTGTGCGAGATGATGAATTGAAAATTTTGTTTGCCATGACTAAAAAGATAAAAGTTGCTCCAGTCAAAGCCATGATGACACAATGGTTAGATTACATTTCAAAATCAAGACCAATCGAATGCACTTCATTGATTACTCATATTGCTGATAGGGTAGGAGCACTTAAATACTCTTCATTTGAATATATTGAAACTGAAAGAGAATTAATTGATGAAGACTATTTATTGCAAGGACATACCCTTAAGCATGATCAAGATGGTCCTTGATATTTTTCTATCTCGGCTTTGTCAATGAAATTCGGTTACCTAACCCGGATTTTCATTTGTACAAATGCCGGAGGCTAACCATTAATCTTCTTCCCGTTGAGGAAGCAAGAAGAAGTAATGTCTCTGGCAGGGTAACAAGGAATCGTGCAAAGGCTGCAGCCACAGGCATGCCACCGATAATCTCTCCGGTCCATAAATACCAAGAGGAAGAGAACCCAACGGGTTATGCGCCCGGATGGACTCGACCTCCGACATATGAGACTGGGGGATCATCTTGGCAAAAATGGCAAAGGGATCCACCCTTATCCACTTCAAGCTCTAGCAGCTTGCCCCCAACGTCCATGAGAGGACGTCGTTCCTTTTCGGCTAGAAGTCATCATGACTATAGCCAAGGAATGACGGACCTCACTAGACGTATGGGAGAACTTGAAGTGAGAACGGGTGACATCTACAGCACACTCCAAGAACATGTTCAAGGTACCCAGGATTGGCAACAACACATGGATGCTCAATTCATCAACTTCAACATGGTGCTACAACAACAACAAGCCGATCTTGCAACATACTTCCGTCATCAAGGGTTCAACCCTTATCACGGAGGTAGTTGAAGAACAAGCTTGGGGGAGGACCCCCACTTGAGGTAACATGTATCACATTGCTTGCATATTTATTTTCCATCCATGCATCATCCACCTTGCATTTAAAAAAAATATAGGTTAGATTTGCTTTCATCAAATAAAGATGTGCTGTAAGAATGATTTAGAATTCACATAGATGAAATGATGAATAGTTGCTCTGTTTTATTTTCCAAAGTGTCTAGTTTACAACTTGCTACTCTCTAAATATTGCTTTCATTGGTTTGAAATACTTAATATCTAAATTGAGGTACTTAATATCTAAATTGAATTCTCTGGGATTTAAGTGGAACTTGATTTCTATGCTATGTTTGCTCCATTTGCTATTCTACCTTTCAACTACTCATGAATATGAGAAAGCATAAGCCCCATGATAACTTAAGAAAGGTAGAGTATCATAACCAATTTTTGCAATACTAGGAAGAGTATCTTGTTGTGCATTAGATACTTTTGAAAATAAGACATTGTAGCAACTCCTGATCATCAACCTAAAGTCTTGACTTTGCTCGGGATGAGCTAAGGATAAGCTTGGGGGAGTTTGTTGACGGCTGTTATATACTAATTTCATCTGTCAATTTAACTCAATTATGTGAAGGATTTGTCATTTCTTGCACACATCACCTTTCTATCTAACCCAATTCCACTTGGACTTGGAGAAATATGTGTATGCAGCATTTTATGCAGGAAATAAGGAAATGTAGAGGGACCAATCCTATAAAATATCATCCCAGCCAATCAGGCGACGACATGTGGTATCCCATGGATCAAATGGCCCACAAATAGAACTATCCGAGGAGATCGAACGGTGTATCACCCGTATACATCAGTGGAACCCACCTGGCAGTCACCTGGAGAAAGCACACGAGAATTGGTGCAATGACCAGGTTGGCCGAACCAGGGGGTCAACTGTAACACCCTAAATTTTCGCATCATGCATTGCATACATGATCATGCATTAAACACTAGTAGAATAAAAGAAAAATAATAAAACATACATATACAAATATGTGTAGCAAAAGAAGAAAAAGAAAATAATAGTTATAGCCTAAAACTTGTAATAGGGAATAAGTATAAAAATAATAATAATAATATATATAAGTATATATATAAATAATATATATAACAATATATAAGAATAAATAAAATATTAATATTAATAATATAAATTATAATAATTAATAATAAACAATATATATAATATAAATAATAATATATATATAGAAAAAAATATATAATAAATTATATAATAAAAGAAAGTATATAAAAAAAGTAAAATAAATAAATATAAATAATAAAATAATAATAGTACTAAAATAAAAAAAAGAGAAAGGGGGGGCCTGCCGCTGGCCAGGCCGACGGCCCAGCCAGCCGCGGCTCCCGCCAACGCGCGCCCCGCCGCCCGGGCCCCACCCCGCCAGCCGCCCGCGACGCAACCGGCCGACAGCGCCCGCTGGACCCCACGCCCCGCGCCAACCGCCTGCCGCCAGCCTCCCGCTCCCGCGTGGCCTCGCGCCCGCCCCCGAGTTTCACGCCGACTGAGCCGCTCGGCCGAACGCGCTCCCGAGCGTCCCGCGCGCGATCCCGACGCCCGATTCCCGGAAACCGACTCGGCCCCGATCGCCCTCCCGCCGCCCCTATAAAAGGGGACCGAAGGCTTCACGATCCAGCCGCCAGACGCCGCCGCCTTCGAGGAAAAACCGCCGGGAAAAGCACCAGGGACCAGAGAGCTGCGCCCAGGGAAGAAAAAGGAGAAAAAGAAGGGGAAGAAGAGGAAGAAAAAGAGGAGGGCTCCACCGTCCGCTGGAGATCGACGTCGACATCGCGCCGCTGTCATCGTGCCGCCGGAGGACCTTGCGCATCTACTTCGTCTACGCATTGTCCCCATCCCGCGATCATCGAAGCCATCGCATCTACGGTAGGTCATGTTCCTGATGCGAATTTTAGCGATCATATTGAATCTAATAGGCGTAAATTGATTTTAGTTGCACCATAATTTTATTTTCAGCAGCATTAATCCACCCTAAAACCCCCGTAAACTCATATGAACACGTATGAACTACTCGCATCTAATTATTAAACAACTGTAGTAAATTAATTATTGAATTGTGCATGCATGCATGTCATTGCATGTTGATTATTTTGCGTGCATCATGTTGAATTGTATATGTTCTCTTGTATGTATGATCACGCGTAGAGGAACGTGCTCAAGAGGCCGCATACGAGGATTTCCAAAATCAAGACTTCGAAGCGCTTGAGCAACCCCATCCGCCGGAGCAAGGCAGGTGTCCTTGAAGCATATTGATCCTGTTTTATTAAATGTTTTGTTTGCGAACTTGCATGCTTGTGTCAAATTGATGGGAATCCTATGGTAGGAAGTTTACTAGTTTTGTTTGACCACCCTTGTCACCTGGAAATTATGGTAGAGAGTCGGGAAGGGTTTTTACCTTTTTGCTTCGCTTAATTAATTGGGATGGCAAACAACACTACACATTTAATTATGCACCAATGATATTCTGGTTAATGTGAACTGGTCAATATGATGGGCGATCTAAGCAAGCATGGTTTTTGTGGATGGGTTGGATGATATGGTGGTATGCTTGCTTTAGATCTAAGGACCGATTCATGCGAGAATATGCCAGGACTACAGTGCCACCACAAGGCCAAGTATGGGTGCGGCGTAGCTGAATAATTAGGAGCGCTGCTAGTATTGTATGGACCATTGGATGGCGCGGGGAATGGGAGTCGAGGAGGACTGCCCTGGGATCCGCATGGCACACGAGGGGGCCCGTGGGCGGGAGAATAGAGATTCAAGCCTGCCGGTGAAACCTTAGTGGGCCCGTACATACTAGTAGTCCCTTTTGAAAGGCTATTTTGTGATCTCTTGGCCACACACCTACGGAAGTGTGAGATGGCATAATGGAGGTTTCTTAGTCATCGAAAGGTGACGAAATCACAAACATGTGGGTAAAGTGATACAACCTCTGCAGAGTGTTTAAAACTATCATGATAGCCGTGCTCCCGGTTATGAGCGCCTGGATGACCTACATGATTAGAGGGAAATTGGGATTTGGGATGGTTATGGTCTGGTAATGGTTATGGTTGGTTTATGGTTATGGTTTGGTAATGGTTATGGATGGTTTATGGATTATGGTCATGGATATGAATTTGAGTTATAGTAATTGGACATGGATAATGATGATGTTGGCAATAATTGGATATGGTTTATATTATGTTAATATGATGGTGATGATGGGATTATTTCACATAGACATAGTATAATGCTTTTCAAATGTTTTACTGTACATTTCAGCACTTAGCCATTAATTACATTCGTCATTTGAATAAGCCACATGTCATACTTTCCACACTTGCTGAGTATGACATGTACTCACCCTTGCAATCCCCCCCCCCAACAGCTACTGGAGACAATTGGGAGTACCCTGAGGATCACGTGGAGTACTAGGTTGCGTACCGCCGTCAATTGCCTGTGGATTGGAGTCGTGCTGTTTAGTTTAATTTCCGCTGCATTATTTAGAGTTTTATCATTCGTGAACTATTGGATTATTGTAATAAAGTACTTATTTAATAGATAAGACGTGGTTAAATTCTGTATATCGTTTGTGATGCAACCGTATATGTGTGATGAACTTCCTGGGCACACATATGCGTTACGCTTGGTTCATATTCGGAACCGGGTGTCACAAATTGGTATCAAAGCCGCATTGACCGTAGGACGCAAGCCTAGGTAGAATGGACACTCTAGAACACTTAGGAACACCCTTCTAATCTGCTATTTTCGAAAATTCTTGCTACTGTTTTGTTCTCTTATTTTCAGCTGCAAAAAGTATTGATCGCCGCTGCGTTTTTGGTAAAAATTTTCAGAAGTGAGCAATAATAAGTGCTGCTATTTTGCTGCGTAAATTTTCGCGAAAAAAAAGTGTGTTTTGCTGCTGTTATGTGTGGGTAAAATTATTGTGTTGGTTGCTGTATTTTTCTCTCTATTTTTTCGTTCTTTTGGAACCGTTGCACCGCTCTTTTTCCGCCATTTTAGCTGCTGAAATTTTCAGATTTGTTTTTCATTATTTTTTTCTAATGTATTCTTGTTTTCTGTAGATGGCCCGCACCAAGACAACCCCCCGTAAGTCGACCGGTGGACTTGTGCCCCCGCGTAGGTTGGCCAGTCGCTCTCCGGCCGTCGACCCCCGTCACCCCGTGGTGATCAGTTCTGACGGCAGAGCCGCAGGACAACTGTGACACCGTCTCTTTGCCCTACTCCGTGAGGCTGGCTACCGTCACCACAGCCTCTCGCTCTCCTACCACACCACTGGAGTGCAGCGCCCCGGCAGGAAGGAGTGGAGCTGCAAGATCTATATCTACTATGGTGATGAGTTGGTGAAGACCCACAGCAGTCCTGCTTGGAGGAGCTCCCGCCGATTTGCGGAGCAGGATGCTAGCTGGGAAGCAGCCACCTTTTGGAGCCACGCCCGCCGTTTCCGTCTGGAGGACACGGTGCACGCCTTCGTTCCGCAGCGTCCCAGTGGCACTGCGCGCTTCGTCTCCAGGCACGTGGAGGTACCACTGGACCTCCCGCAGTCTCGTCAGACTGTTGACGACGTGACCCAGCTCAGTGCCCGACTTCAGTGGGCGCAGCAGGAGATTCAGGATGGACGTGACCTCGCCCAGCGCCACGAGGTGATAATCAGGAGGTATCGTCGGATCACCGACGAGGACCCGGACGACTATGCGTCTGACACCTCGACGTGGACCCCAGACTCTCCAGACCGTCGCAACGGCTAGCGTGAGTCGTCTTCTGAGGAGTCCTCTGACGAGGAGCCTTCCAGTGTGGCGTCTACCGCGCCACCGCCGCCTGCTGCCTCACCACCACAGGACCCCGAGGACCCCGAGGACCCCGACGACGACGACGACGAGGACCCGGATGAATTCCCGCTTGACGACGAGTAGTCCTCGACCTATGCCACGACTCAAGGATAGGCACACCCCCATTAGTTAAATAAGAGCGACGTAGACATACTTGTGTGACCTCGAGTTGTGTTACTTCTTTAGGATCTTTGTCAATTTTATTTTGTGCTTGTTTGAGTGCTTGTGTGCTTAGTAGAGAGTTGTGGGATGCTTCGGCACTTGTCCACATCCTCATAATATAGGTCTATATTAATAAAGGATTATTTAGTGTCACATACCTTGATGCATATAGTTGGGACGTTCTTTCCAAATTCTAAATCCTTCTGTCCCCACCTTTCTTTTGCCAACAGATGGTAAGAACTCATAACCAGAGGGATGCCAACGATGAGGAGGAGCGCAATGAAGTACCTCAGAACAATCAGGGACATGCTCATGGAGCTATCAATATTGAACAACTGTTAGCTATGCAGAACCAGCTCATGCAGACCATGATACAGACCATGGGACGGCTGCAAGCTGGCAACAACAATCAGCCTCATATACCGCCCCCGCCACCACCCCCGCCACACCACAACCGATTGGGAGAGTTCATGAGGACCAGACCGCTCACCTTTGCACAAGCCACAGACCCAATGGAAGCTGATGATTGGCTGAAGTCCGTTGAGAAGAAACTTGCTATTGTCCAGTGCACTGATAGGGAGAAGGTTCTCTTAGCATCACATCAACTAGTTGGAGCAGCCGCCGACTGGTGGGAAGCTCTTTGCAATGCTCATGATAATCAGGAGGCAATCACTTGGGCTGAGTTTAAGCAGAGTTTTCGTTCCCACTATGTACCTGAAGGAGTTATGATACTGAGAAGACAAGATTTTGAAAATCTCAGGCAAGGAAGGATGAGCGTGAGTGAGTATCTCAACAAATTCACTCAATTATCAAGATATGCTCCAAAAGACATCAAAATTGATAGTAGGAAGCAGTATTTGTTTATGAGGGGTCTCAACAATGAAATTCAAGTCCAATTGCTCAATACTGATTATCCAAACTTCCAAAAGCTGGTTGACAAGGCTATTGTGGTTGAGAACAAGATTCGTGAGATGGAGCAGGACAACAAGAGGAAGATGTCACATCATGGACCGCAACAAGGAAGCAATGTTTGCCCCCGCTATGCACCACCTACTGCACCACACTACAACCCATCTGCTCCTGCATACCGCGCTGCTTATCCGCCCCGCCCAAATCAGCCACCGCAGCAACGCCCCGCCATGCAAGCGCCTCGCTATCCTGTGCCACCTGCGCCGCGTCCTAACATCGCGGCAAATGCTCAAAACCAGTTGCGCCCAAACTTCCCTAATGCTACGGGTGGTAAGACATGCTATGTGTGTGGAGAACCCGGACACTTTGCAAGCCAATGCCCCAGGAGAAAGAATGGACCTATGAACAATGCACCAAGGCCAAATCACCCGCGACCAAATGGAGGAGCACCACAAGGCAACCGTGGACAGCAGAATTTTGCTCGTGGCAATGTGAATCATGTCTCTACTGAGGAAGCCCAGCAAGCTGATGACGTCGTGATTGGTATGTTTCTCGCCAACTCCAACCCCGCGACTGTTTTATTTGATTCGGGAGCATCTCATTCATTCATCTCGTCAAAGTATGTTGCCAAATACAATTTGCCTATGTCTCATATGAAGCAAACTATGCTAGTAAGTTCTCCTGGCGGAGAGATGAGGACAAATATAGTATGTCCGAAAGTAAGCATTAAAATAAGGGGGGTAGACTTTCTTGCAAACCTCATAGTCTTGGACTCCCAAGGAATAGACATAATACTTGGAATGGACTGGCTGAGCAAGTATAATGGATTCATTCAATGTGCCGAGAGGATTGTGCAGTTGATGAGTGAACATGGTACATGCATCGAAGTTGAGGCAGCCCAACCTGCAAGAGAGAAAGCAATGCTGAATCACGTGGAAGAAGTGACATTGGAAAGCATTCCGATCGTTCGCGAGTACCCAGATGTGTTTCCAGATGAGTTGCCAGGTATGCCACCTGATCGTGACATAGAATTTGCCATTGAGTTGATACCCGGAACTGCACCTATAGCTAAGAGGCCGTATAGGATGCCTCCTAAGGAGTTAGCAGAGCTCAAGAAGCAAATTCAAGAGAAGCTAGAGAAGGGTTTTATACGCCCAAGCTCATCCCCGTGGGGAGCCCCAGTGCTCTTCGTAGATAAGAAGGATGGAACTCAGAGGATGTGTGTGGACTATAGGTCTCTCAACGAAGTGACAATTAAGAACACGTACTCACTGCCCCGTATAGAGGATTTGTTCGACCATAAGAAGGGTGCCTGTATCTTCTCCAAGATCGACTTGCGGTCAGGATACTTCCAAATGAAGATTAGACCATCGGATATACCCAAGAAGGCATTTCAGACACGATATGGATCTTATGAGTACACCGTCATGTCATTTGGATTGACGAAGGCGCCTGTATACTTTATGTATCTCATGAATAAGGTCTTCATGGAATATCTGGATAAGTTCGTTGTAGTGTTCATCGATGATATTATGATCTACTCGAAGGATGAGAAGGAACACGAGGAACACTTGAGGCTTACGCTGCAGAAATTGAGGGAGCATCAATTGTATGCCAAGTTCAGTAAATGTCAATTTTGGTTACGGGAAGTTTCTTTCTTAGGCCATATTATTTCCGGAGGAGGAGTATCAGTTGACCCAGGGAAGGTGAGAGATGTGCTTAAATGGGAACCACCACAGAATGTCAAGGAAATTTGGAGTTTCCTTGGAATGGCTGGATATTACCGCCGATTCATTAAGGATTTCTCCAAAATAGCCAAGCCTATGACTGAATTACTCATGAAAGGAAAGGCATTCTGATGGACTCATGCTTGTCAGGATAGCTTTGAGGAGTTAAAGAAAAGGTTGACAACCGCGCCGGTGTTAGTGTTACCGGACGTGAGCAAGAGTTTTGATATATATTGTGATGCATCAAGACAAGGATTAGGATGTGTGCTCATGCAAGAAGGCCAAGTGGTAGCTTATCCATCAAGGCAACTAAAGAAACATGAGTTGAATTATCCTACGCACGACCTTGAACTCGCAGCCGTGGTACACGCCTTGAAGATATGGAGACACTATGTTTTTGGTCACCGATGTGAGATTTATACGGATCACAAGAGTCTCAAGTACATATTTACGCAGACGGATCTGAATCTGAGGCAACACTGATGGTTGGAGCTCATCAAGGATTATGACGTGGGAATCAACTATCACCCAGGGAAGGCCAATGTAGTGGCCGATGCTTTGAGCCGAAAAGGAGTAAGTCATCAACTCACAGTTCGAGAGCTGCCATTCAAGTTACGCAAGGAGTTTGAACAGTTGAACCTTGGATTCATAAATGAGATAGGAACGATGGAAGTCAACCCAACATTAGAGCAGGAAATACGGGAAGGACAGACAAAGGACAAGGAAATACAGGAAATCAAAGAAAGGACCCAAGAAGGAAAAGAATTCAGATTTGATGAGGACAAACAGGGTACCTTATGGCTTGGAAAGAGGATTGTGGTACCTAATGTCAGGCATATTCGAGAAACAATATTGAAGGAGGCACATGACTCGCCTTACTCAATTCATCCTGGTTGTACAAAGATGTACAAGGACTTAAAGACATGTTATTGGTGGGCCAACATGAAAAAGGACATAGCCGAATATGTTGCACTTTGTGATGTGTGCCGACGAGTGAAAGCTGAACATCAAAAGCCAGCCGGATTGCTACAACCATTAAAGATCCCGGAGTGGAAATGGGAAGAGATTGGTATGGACTTTATAGTTGGATTACCGCGAACTCAGTATGGCTATGATTCAATATGGGTTATTGTGGATCGATTGACAAAATCAGCTCACTTCATCCCTGTCAAGACCACATATACCACCGCAAAGCTAGCTGAATTGTATATGGAACATATTGTGTGCCGACACGGAGTACCGAAGAAGATAGTCTCGGATAGAGGTTCTCAGTTTACCTCCAGATTTTGGCAGAAATTGCATGAAGCGATGGGAACAAGGTTGAACTTCAGTTCGGCATATCACCCTCAAACAGATGGACAAACTGAGAGGACCAACCAAATTTTGGAAGACATGTTAAGAGCTTGTGCATTAAAGCATGGGAAAAGTTGGGATAAAAGTTTGCCGTACACTGAATTCTCGTACAACAATAGTTACCAAGAAAGTCTGGAAATGTCACCCTACGAAGCACTATACGGAAGGAAGTGTAGGACTCCCTTGTTTTGGAATGAAACCGGAGAGAATCAAGTGTTTGGTCCTGACGTGTTACAAGAAGCCGAAAGGCAAGTCCAAATAATACGGGAAAACTTAAAGGCTGCCCAGTCTCGACAGAAAGGTTATGCTGATAATAGGCAAAGGAGTTTGACTTTTGAAGTTGGAGATTTTGTATACCTCAAAGTGTCACCTATCAGAGGTTAGCGACGGTTTAACGTCAAAGGAAAACTGGCACCACGTTACATCGGACCATTCAAGATTTTGGACAAACGAGGAGAAGTGGCATATCGACTTGAGCTGCCGACGTATCTCTCTGATGTACACGACATATTTCATGTCTCTCAACTCAAGAAGTGTCTCAGGGTACCGGAAGAACAAGTGCCGATGGACGAGTTAGAACTTCAAGAGGATTTGTCCTATGTCGAGCAACCTATCAAAATTTTGGACATGAAGGAAAGGGTCACGAGAAATAGGAGGATCCGTTGGTGCAAAGTGCAATGGAAACACCATACGGAAGCCGAAGCTACAGGGGAACGTGAAGAAGACTTGAAGGCAGAATTCCCTCATCTTTTCTCCACGCTATCGAATCTCGAGGGCGAGATTCACTTTAAGGGGGGTAGGTTTGTAACACCCTAAATTTTCGCATCATGCATTGCATACATGATCATGCATTAAACACTAGTAGAATAAAAGAAAAATAATAAAACATACATATACAAATATGTGTAGCAAAAGAAGAAAAAGAAAATAATAGTTATAGCCTAAAACTTGTAATAGGGAATAATTATAAAAATAATAATAATAATATATATAAGTATATATATAAATAATATATATAACAATATATAAGAATAAATAAAATATTAATATTAATAATATATATTATAATAATTAATAATAAACAATATATATAATATAAATAATAATATATATATATAATAAATTATATAATAAAAGAAAGTATATAAAAAAAGTAAAATAAATAAATATAAATAATAAAATAATAATAATACTAAAATAAAAAAAAGAGAAAGGGGGGGCCTGCTGCTGGCCAGGCCGACGGCCCAGCCAGCCGCGGCTCCCGCCAACGCGCGCCCCGCCGCCCGGGCCCCACCCCGCCAGCCGCCCGCGAAGCAACCGGCCGACAGCGCCCGCTGGCCCCCACGCCCCCGCGCCAACCGCCTGCCGCCAGCCTCCCGCTCCCGCGTGGCCTCGCGCCCGCCCCCGAGTTCCGCGCCGACCGAGCCGCTCGGCCGAACGCGCTCCCGCGCATCCCGCGCGCGATCCCAACGCCCGATTCCCGGAAACTGACTCGGCCCCGATCGCCCTCCCGCCGCCCCTATAAAAAGGGACCGAAGGCTTCACGATCCAGCCGCCAGACGCCGCCGCCTTCGAGGAAAAACCGCCAGGAAAAGCACCAGGGACCAGAGAGCTGCGCCCAGGGAAGAAAAAGGAGAAAAAGAAGGGGAAGAAGAGGAAGAAAAAGAGGTGGGCGCCACTGTCCCCCGGAGATCAACGTCGACATCGCGCCGCCGTCATCGTGCGCCGGAGGACCTTGCGCATCTACTTCGTCTACGCATTGTCCCCATCCCGCGATCATCGAAGCCATCGCATCTACGGTAGGTCATGTTCCCGATGCGAATTTTAGCGATCATATTGAATCTAATAGGCGTAAATTGATTTTAGTTGCACCATAATTTTATTTTCAGCAGCATTAATCCACCCTAAAACCCCCATAAACCCATATGAACACGTATGAACTACTCGCATCTAATTATTAAACAACTGTAGTAAATTAATTATTGAATTGTGCATGCATGCATGTCATTGCATGTTGATTATTTTGCGTGCATCATGTTGAATTGTATATGTTCTCTCGTATGTATGATCACACGTAGAGGAACGTGCTCAAGAGGCCGCATACGAGGATTTCCAAAATCAAGACTTCGAAGCACTTGAGCAACCCCATCCGCCGGAGCAAGGCAAGTGTCCTTGAAGCATATTGATCTTGTTTTATTAAATGTTTTGTTTGCGAACTTGCATGCTTGTGTCAAATTGATTGGAATCCTATGGTAGGAAGTTTACTAGTTTTGTTTGACCACCCTTGTCACCTGGAAATTATGGTAGAGAGTCGGGAAGGGTTTTTACCTTTTTGCTTCGCTTAATTAATTGGGATGGCAAACAACACTACACATTTAATTATGCACCAATGATATTCTGGTTAATGTGAACTGGTCAATATGATTGGTGATCTAAGCAAGCATGGTTTTTGTGGATGGGTTGGATGATATGGTGGTATGCTTGCTTTAGATCTAAGGACCGGTTCATGCGAGAATATGCCAGGACTACAGTGCCACCACAAGGCCAAGTATGGGTGCGGCGTAGCTGAATAATTAGGAGCACTGCTAGTATTGTATGGACCATTGGATGGCGCGGGGAATGGGAGTCGAGGAGGACTGCCCTGGGATCCGCATGGCACACGAGGGGGCCCGTGGGTGGGAGAATAGAGATTCAAGCCTGCCGGTGAAACCTTAGTGGGCCCGTACATACTAGTAGTCCCTTTTGAAAGGCTATTTTGTGATCCCTTGGCCATACACCTACGGAAGTGTGAGATGGCATAATGGAGGTTTCTTAGTCATCGAAAGGTGATGAAATCACAAACATGTGGGTAAAGTGGTACAACCTCTGCAGAGTGTTTAAAACTATCATGATAGCCGTGCTCCCGGTTATGAGCGCCTGGATGACCTACATTATTAGAGGGAAATTGGGATTTTGGATGGTTATGGTCTGGTAATGGTTATGGTTGGTTTATGGTTATGGTTTGGTAATGGTTATGGATGGTTTATGGATTATGGTCATGGATATGAATTTGAGTTATGGTAATTGGACATGGATAATGATGATGTTGGCAATAATTGGATATGGTTTATATTATGTTAATATGATGGTGATGATGGGATTATTTCACATAGACATAGTATAATTCTTTTCAAATGTTTTACTGTACTTTTCAGCACTTAGCCATTCATTACATTCGTCATTTGAATAAGCCACATGTCATACTTTCCACACTTGCTGAGTATGACATGTACTCACCCTTGCAATCCCCCCCCCCAACAGCTACTGGAGACAATTGGGAGTACCCTGAGGATCACGTGGAGTACTAGGTTGCGTACCGCCGTCAATTGCCTGTGGATTGGAGTCGTGCTGTTTAGTTTATTTTCCGCTGCATTATTTAGAGTTTTATCATTCGTGAACTATTGGATTATTATAATAAAGTACTTATTTAATAGTTAAGACGTGGTTAAATTCTGTATATCATTTGTGATGCAACCGTATATGTGTGATAAACGTCCTGGGCACACATATGCGTTACGCTTGGTTCATATTCGGAACCGGGTGTCACATCAACCGACCTGGTCTCTGCACCAAACTCAGTCTGCCTCCACGTGTTGGCTCCTCCCGGCTTCCTGGAGTTAATGGTGACTGATTTGCGCGCTTTTGGTGGCGGGAACCGACCTCAACACTAGTATAAATAGGACCCCCTACCCCTCACTTCAACACACACTACTTGAGCTTCATCTCTATTGTATACACTATCATCCATAGTGTTAGAGGAGTTAGGTTGTAGAGAGGAGAGTCTCTAGTCCAAAGTCCAAATTGGCAAAGGAGTAAGGAGTCTCTCTCTTCCCAATCCTACATTGGGAAAGGTACGGCTCATGTGTTCTTTCTTGTATTTGTGAATTTATGCATAATAAAGATATTATCTTTAGTCTCTACTTATACATATATTGGGCAAAGCGTTTCTTGTTTGATTGTGGAGTCCATGTATGTGGAAGGTATAGCTTCTATGACTATTTCATCATGAACATATCTCATTATCATAGAACCTATAGACCCCCACTATAGTTTAGTTAATTATAACATAACTAGGTTAGTATGGATAATTATGTTGTGTATCAACATTGGTTCAATGATGATTCAATTCATTGCCTTAGGATGGATTGTGCCTAGGCTCTAAAGGTAATTACTTAATATCCTAGCATGGCGCTAGGATAGCTAAGTAGCATTGGATGTCTCGTAGACCCAAAGATTGAGGAGGTTAGGTGGTGACAACCCTATCTGTCCTTTGTAATCCTCCACGTTCGTCTATGCCACATGCTCTTGGTGGGAGTCACCCTAGTATTACTAGGGGTAAGCCCGTGCCCAATGTGTTGAACCACATAACATAAGTATTCACTATTGATCTAGCTTATGAATAATTTGTTTAGACTATGTATATGTACAATAGAGCATAGTAGGAGTACCTCCATAACTCTCAACCTTAACTAACCTCTAGGATCCTCTTACCCCCCTTAGACTTGAAAGCTTTTGTGTGTGTCACACTACCTCCACTATTATTTTATCCATCCTTACTAGATTCTTACCTAGACCTTTCTACTGTTTCCACGCGATGATTGTTATATCTCTTCCCTGCCTTCATTTGGGATCAAATAAATGACACCCTTGGGAATACTCTTAAGCAGAAATGCTACAATGATACCTCCGTGCGCTTGCGGAATTCACTCTGTGATCCAATAGAACCATTAACAAGCATTTCTAACGCATCAGTTGGAGATGTTTAGTTAATGGTGCATAAGTAATACCAACAAGAATTTTTGGCACTATTGTTGGGGATGATTTGTTAGTATACCTTAGGAGCCATCAATAGCGGTCCGAACCACATAAATCCCTCGTGTTCATCATTCTCTAAGCTTGATCTTGTTAGGACTAGCCCCTCGAATATACATCGAACTTCCGGAAACTACCCCCGAGTAGGTCCGGGGGAGGTGTCAATTTAGACACCTCGACATTTGGCACGCTAGGTAGGGGGCTTCTCCTGCAAGAATCTTCACCAGCAGTATGGTGAACACCTGTTCCAACACTAGTTCCTCCAGACCACAGCCCCGTCAGCAGGTGGCATGTGAGGACCAAGCTTCATCCCACCCCAGAGACGGGTCCCGCTCCAGGGCAAGAAGATCTGGGCCGTCACGTCGCTGAATAGTCACCCCATCGGCTGCAGGTTAGCACAATGTGGCACAGCGAACCCCTGCCGCGATAGCCGTCACAACACCACGGGCAGCAAGCCTAGAGAGTGCGCTTCTGGCTGCGCGTGAGTTGCTCTGCAATGCACCGATGGCAGGAGCCCCCCAAGGGGCAACCCAACAGTGGGTAAATGATGTCAACCATCTGGTCGTCGCTGCACTCCAGGCGACTCCGCAAGGCGGAAGGCGAGCGGTAGAAACATTTGTTTTGTTGTCGCGTATGCCTACCGTCGATCGGCGGACTGCCGATAGCCGCTCAACTAGGCTTTCGTCGGCTGACCTACGGACGAGGTTGCAGCGCCGCTGCAGGGCCGGCGAGGACTGCCGGGTCATCATCAAATGACAACAGGAGCGGTGCCGCAACCTTGAAGCTGACTACAGCCTGCCAGGTGCTGGGGCCCTGGTGCACGATGCTCTCCCGCCGCGCCAGGCGTACGCGGTGCCTCCCGCGCAGCACCAGGCGTACATGACGCCTCCTCCACACCAAGCGTACGTTGCACCTCCCCCACCGCAGGCATATGGTGTGCCTCCGCCGCACCAAGCGCCGGCCGCAATACCCCAACAACCGGCATACGTAGCGCAGCCAGCTCATTACGACCATGCAACACCGAACTTGCCGCCCGCAAGCACAGGTGGAGGGTGCGCAACCTTAGCTCCCCACTTGCGAAGGGTTGTGTGGCCCCACAAATTCTGGCCACACACACCAGAGAAATATGATGGAAGCATCAACCCGAGTGAGTTCCTGCAGATCTACTCCACCTCCATCCTGGCTGCTGGGGGCGACGAGGTCATCATGGCAACCTACTTCCATGTGGTTCTGGCCGGTCTAGCCCAGTCATGGCTCATGAACCTGCCTCAGAGATCCATCACCTCCTGGGAGGAGCTGTGCCGGCAGTTCATGGCGAACTTTGGAAGTTCGTATGAGCGCCCCAGCACGGAGCTCGACCTCCATGCTATTAGACAGCGATCGGGAGAATCGCTGCGAGCCTTCATCCAGCGATTCTCCCAGGTACGGAACACCATCCCCCACATCTTGAATGCATCTGTCATAGTTGCATTTAGGCAGGGTTGAGGGACAAGAATATGCTCGAGAAGCTCGCCACGCATGACGTGCGCGATGTCTCCGAGCTGTTTGCCTTGGCAGACAAATGTGCCATGGCTGCAGAGGGGCGTAACTGGCACACCCGACCCTCCTCGGAAAGCGGGGAGCCCTCACAGTCTGAAGCGAAGGCCGCTATCAGAGGTGGGGGCAGGAAGAATAAGAACGGGCGTCGCGGCAGGAGTAAGCCGAGGCCCGGAGCTCCTATGGTGGCAGCTGCGACACCTGGCAGAGCCCAGAGCTCGCGTCAGGATAAGCGCCCGCGCCCGTCCTCTGAGAGGGATGACGCTGACTTCAGATGCCCGGTTGTTGGTATTTATTAACACCACAGAGTTATCCACAAGCACACAAAAATACCATTGTAGCACTTCCCCTTAAGGAGTATTCCCAAGGGTATCGAATCCAAAGAACGTGTGTGCTAATCTTTCGAACTAGCTCACCCAAGGACACAAAGTTGTTTGGTAGGCAAGGAACAAAGAGGAATTCAAAGTATAGATCGTAATTCAAGGTAGTTTGCAGTAGATGCTTGCTTCGGGCACGGGCTTACTCCTAGCAATACTAGGACGACTCCCGCCAAGAGCCTATGGCATAGCCGAACATGGAGGATTACGAATGATAGATAGGGCTGTCACCACCTACTGCCTACCTCTTCAATCTGTGGGTCTACGAGATATCCACTGATGATTTATAACCTAAGCACCACGCTTACGTTCTAAATCACTACTCTAGTTGTTTCGAACACAAAGCTACAACTAGATCCTCTAATGAATTAAAGCAGTGAACCCACAAGTAACTACTTGTGCAAACTACTAAGAATAAAAGATCAAACTTGTATTGAATTCACAATGGCTTACTTGATTGAGTAAAAACTTTGTAGGGGTACAAGTGTAGAAGAGGGAATTGACAAGCCCAAGCCTCCTTCTCCTAGACTCTTCACCACACTCTCCTTCTACTTTGGTAGCCTCTAGGACTACTCTAAACCTTTGGAGTATAGCACTATTCTCAACTTTTGGTGTGTGTGAGAAGTGAGGTGAGGGAGTCTATTTATAGGTGGACAAGGGTCAGTTCCCGCCACAATTAACGCGCGAATCAGTCACCATTGACTCCAGGGAGTCGGGAGGAGCCAACACGTGTTATTTCATCGGGTTTGGCGCCAGGAAGGAGTCGGCCGAACCACTCGTTCGGCCGACCTGCTCAAGCCTCCACTCGGGGAGTGCTTCTTCCAGGTGTCTTCCAAGTGGGCCCCCTTGATGTATATGGGTGCAACACCGTTGGATCACCTCGTATTCTTCTGTTTGTGGGCCATTTGATCCATGTGTTGCCACATGTCATCGCCTGGTTTGTTGAAATCCATTTTCATGGATTCATCCCTGCATGTTTTGGTGTTTTGGGTAATAATCACTTGCATACAAATAGACACCAACACTTGTGGAATTGTGTTAGTGTATAGCCCTACCACTATGTTTTGTGTTTCTTTTATGCATATTATGAGGTGAATTGATGGTCAAAATATGGTACTTAAGGACCGTCAACGAACTCCCCCACACTTAGTCCTTTGCTCGTCCTCAAGTGAAGGCAAGAAGAACTAGAGTGTTGTCATGAATTTGCTATAAGGTAGAAAATAAGGATACTAGATATTTCAACTTATACCTGAATTCATGGATCCCCTTTGTGTATGTGGCTACCACATCAATCTTGGGTGTTTGAAAAGTGGAATGGTTAGAATTAAGTTCCCTTGGATCATTCTCTGCTGAAATGATTTGGCAATTGCTATATTTGAAAGTCATAGGAAAATTTGTCCTTGCCTTCTCGATCGGAATCTCTCAAATCTCTCAAAGTGTTTGAGTCCTCACCATGGCATGTTTTGCCAATTCTTGTCCCTATACTAAAAGTGGCTATATCTGGAGCTTGGTAGGGATGAATGTGGCACACATTTGCAATTCATATGTTACTAAGTCAAAAACTTGATCCTATGAGAGACTTATGCAATGAACAAAGTGAAGGGAAAATTCTTGTGCACATGAATGAAATGGAGGGGTGAGGTGATAACTCCCATGAATTTGCTCTCTTTTAAGGATAAAACATGGCTACTTTTTTTTAGCACTCTTACTCTTTTTCAAGAGTGGATGCTTTTTATTTTTCTTGTAGCCATGTCTTCTACTCCTTTTTATTTTTAGAGAGGCTTTCATTTGTATTGTATGGAGTTTCTTTTTGGCGGATGGGTAACCGATGGATGCAAACTCTCAATGTGAGAAATTTTGCATGAATGGAGTGCACAAGAGTTTTCAATTCAAAAAGAGGCAGGAGCGTTACACAGTCCAAAGGACATATGCCGGTAGGCATAGGTCCTGTAAGGACATGCGAACGTGGTCTTACTTTGATCATCGGGATGGATAGGAATTTGATGATATCCCGAATACCCATCAAGGAAATAGAAGTAGGAGCGTTTTGCCAATCGCTCTAACATCTCATCGATGATGGGCAATGTAAAATGGTCTTTCCTTGTTGCCTTGTTAAGTTTTTAGTAGTCAATGCACATCCTCTGTCCCGTGACGGTCCGTTGAGGAATTAATTCATTCCTCTCATTTTGAACGACCGTCATACCTCCCTTCTTAGGCACTACTTGAACTGGACTTACCCATTCACTATGAGGAACGGGTAAATAATCCCTGCATGCAGAAGTTTCAAGACTTCTTTCTTGACAACTTCCCACATCGCATTATTCAATCGCCTTTGAGGTTCCCTTGAGGGGACACTCTCAGGGGCCAATAGGAATACGATGGGTGAATAACGCTGGACTAATTCCCTTGAGATCCTGAAGTGAATATCCAAAAACATCTCTATGCCTTTCTAACACGGCTATGAGTTTGAGCATTTCATCATCTGAAAGCTTGTCACTTATTATGACAGGGGCATCCAAATCGCCATTTAGAAAGGCATAACGTAGGCCTGGAGGTAGAATCTTGAGCTCAACAGGAGGTTTTGGGGAGGGGTCTTCTTTTGGCAATTAAATTTCCTCCTGAAATTCATCCTCCTCTTGGACGAAGTCTTCTTCTCCTTCAATTTCAGGTGGTTCTAAAAATTGAAGAGTCCTAACCTCCTCCATTGGCTCATCTTGGATGGGAGATTCTGCAGATGCGTTCTTTGAATGCAGAATAGGCATGGAGAAATTTCTCCCCCCAAGATTGATATTGAGGCTTCCTTCCAAAGGAACTTCCATGAGAAATTTCTCTATGGGAATCCCTATCATGATGTCGAAATCTTGGATTTCGAACACGTGAAAATCTAGGAGAGCCTCAACATATTTGTTTCTAAGAGACACTTGTTGCAGAACCCCACATCCTTCAAGAATGGTTCCAAATAAATCTTGGAAGGATTTGCGTGTTGGTACCAATGGCACATCGCCAAGAATGGCGAGAGCACAGGAATCAGAAATGAGATTTGCTCCAACAGTAGGGTTGTATAGGATTTTCATTGGTGTCCCTCTAATAGATCATAAAATGGTAGCCAAAGGTGAGGTCATCCGAATAATTTCGGGTGAATTCTCGACATCAGCTGTCCACTCTCTGCTTAGGATAGAGGTCAACTCCTTGACCGTCCGACGGACGAACACCCTGTCAGGTGGTTCAGGTGGAGTTGGTGGCAATAAAGGTTTCCTATAGCAACAATACTTTGAGGTATTTCCATAATCTTTAAAAAGCTCTTCCTCGAAGTAAAATGGAAACTGCGAGGGTTGAATTTCTTCTACCTTCGTAGTCTCAAGTTCGGGAGAGGATTCCTCTGGCAAGGCTTGGGGTAAACAATAAATGGGTTCATCCTTGTCCACGAGTGTATCCTCCATTCTTGACACGACTTCCTCTTGGAGAGGCTCATTAAGACCCATAATGAAGGAAGAATTTTCTAGAATTCTGTCTAGAAGATCCTTACCTTCTTCTGTAGTCTTATGGAGGAAAGATCCTCCAGCAGTAATGTCATGATATAGGGCAAAATCTTTGTTCAATCCCATGAAGAAATGTTGCAAGAGCATCGGATCAGGGATTAACAAATCTGGGCCAGAATTTTTCAAAAGAGAAAATCTGTCCCAAGCTGCACCTATGGATTCCTTCTCCATCTGTTGGAAGCATAGTACTTCCTTTCGTAAGGAAACAATTCGTGCAATGGGAAAGAAAACAAGACAAAATTTGTCTCGTAAGCCACTCCAATCACCGTTTGTCTTCCCAACGTAGTGGTTGTACTATTGTTTGGATTTTTCCTTGAGGGAAAAAGGAAAAAACTTCCATTTGAGAGTTTCCTGTGTCATACCTTTGATTAGAAGGCATGAACACAGTTGTTCAAACTCTCGTAGATGGTGTTAAGGGTTTTCACAATCCGTTCCTGAGAAGGATTGTTCCCGAACCATGGCTATAAAGCCAGGGCGAAGTTCATAGCTGGTTGAACAAATAGGTTCGGCCGAAGGCGGTGGCTCACAGAACTTGCCCTTCGGAGCAGAGTAAGAAAGAATGGTGGGCTGCTCCATTTATATGGTGGTGGTAAGGTAAGAATAAGAAATGTAAGATGATAGATAAGGGGGATATGATACGAGGGTGATCTTGGTTCGAAGATTAACAGCAACCGTTCCCCGACAACGACGCCAGAAATGCTTGTTGGTATTTCTTAACACCACACAATTATCCACAAGCGCACGGAAATACCGTTGTAGCACTTCCCCTTAAGGAGTATTCCTAAGGGTATCGGATCCAAATAACGTGTGTGCTAATCTTTCAAACTAGCTCACCAAGGACACAAAGTTGTTTGGTAGGCAAGGAACAGAGAGGAATTCAAAGTATAAATCCTAATTCAAGGTAGTTTGCAGTAGATGCTTGCTTCGGGCACGGGCTTACTCCTAGCAATACTAGGACGACTCCCGCCAAGAGCCTATGGCATAGCCGAACGTGGAGGATTACGAAGCACAGATAGGGCTGTCACCACCTACTGCCTACCTCTTCAATCCGTGGGTCTACGAGATATCCATTGATGATTTATAACCTAAGCACCACGCTTACGTTCTAAATCACTATAGTTGTTTCGAACACAAAGCTACAACTAGAGCCTCTAATGAATTAAAGCAGTGAACCTAAAAGTAACTACTTGTGCAAACTACTAAGAATAAAAGATCAAACTTGTATTGGATTCACAATGCCTTACTTGATTGAGTAAAACCTTTGTAGGGGTACAAGTGTAGAAGAGGAACATGACAAGCCCAAGCCTCCTTCTCCTAGACTCTTCACCACACTCTCCTTCTACTTTGGAGTATAACACTATTCTCAACTTTTGGTGTGTGTGAGAATTGAGGTGAGGGGGTCTATTTATAGGTGGAGAAGGGTCGGTTCCCGCCACAATTAACGCGCGAATCAGTCACCATTGACACCAGGGAGTCGGAAGGAGCCAACACGTGTCATTTGACCGGGTTTGGCGCCCGGAAGGGGTCGACCGAACCCCTGGTTCGGCTGACCTTATCAAGCCCCCCCTCCGGGAGTGCTTCCTCCAAGTGGCTTCCAGGTGGGCCCCCTTGATGTATATGGGTGCAACACCGTTGGATCTCCTTGTATTCTTCTGTTTGTGGGCGATTTGATCCATGTGTTGCCACGTGTCATCGCCTGATTCGTTGAAATCCATTTTCATGGATTCATCCCTGCATGTTTTGGTATTTTGGGTAATAATTCACCTGCATACAAATAGACACCAACACTTGTGGAATTGGGTTAGTGTATAGCCCTGCCACTATGTTTTGTGTTTCTTTTATGCACATTATGAGGTGAATTGACGGTCAAAATATAGTACTTAAGGACCGTCAACACCGGTGCACCGGACCAATGGTCACAGTGCAAGTGAGTGCCGGGAAGTCACGAAACTCACGGAGCATTTCCGCGAGCAGCGGTAGAAGCAGCAGCGTCAAGAGAGCGAGCCCTCCCGCCAGAGGGAGGGAAAGCAGAAGATGGACCCTGCGGAAGACAAGGACGAGGACATGGGGTATCAGGAGCCCCATAGTGCAGTGAAAGCAGTGTTCACGGGTGCTGACTCGGACAGTAGCAGCGACCAGGAGCGGCGAAAGCTCCTCTACGTCATCTACGGGGGGGCCTCGGACCTCGTGTCTCGAAACGCAGTAAAAGTCCTGCGATGCGCCGTGGCGGCAATGGCCCGGGTGCCAAGCCCGGCTCCCCATAGCAAGTGGATGAACACGGCTATTAGCTTTGATGCTTTGGACTGCCCGAAGAACATGGCAAGAGCTGGAGTGCTCCCACTGCTCGTGGCCCCAACTATCGCCAACGTGAAGCTCCATTACATGCTGATCGATGGCGGGGCCAGCCTCAACCTCATCTCCACTGCAGCCTTCCGGAAGTTGAAGATACCTATGTCTCGACTAACGCCTTTGAGCCCGTTCTCAGGCGTTGGCGCAGGGCGGATTGTGCCCAGTGGTAGTATCCACCTCCCGGTCACCTTTGGTACCCCGGGGAACTACCGCACGGAGAATATCCTATTCGACGTGGCGGATGTTGAGCTTCCCTTCAACGCCATCATCGGAAGGCTGGCGCTATACCAGTTCATGATCGTAGCTCACTATGGTACCTGGTCCTGAAGATGCCAACGCCATCTGGAGTCCTCATGGTCCGGAGGGATCGCACCATAGCGGTGTCAGCCTTGGAGCAGCTCCAAGCACTCGCTGCGGGGTGGACCCCGAACCTGGATGATGCAAGGGAAGGCCAACCAAGTCAAGGCCCGTCCCAATGGACCTCCACTGCAGCTCCGCGCGTGCTGCCTACCGAAGACGATGTCCCAGTGAAGGTCATCAGGATCAGCTCCGAGGCTTTCAGACGACCCGCATAGCGGGTAACCTGGACAGCAAATAGGAATTCACGCTCGTCACTTCCTCCGGGACAATGTTGATGTGTTCGCCTGGCAACCATCGCAGATGCCCGAGATCCCCAGGGAGGTGATTGAGCATCATCTGAAGATCTACCCTGATGCCCGCCCGGTACAACAGAAGCCCCAGAAGCAGTTCGTTGAGCGCCAAAACTTCATCCGAGAGGAGATCAAGAAGTTGCTTGACGTCGGCTTCATCCGGGAAGTCGACCACCCTCGGTGGTTGGCCAACCCTGTTGTCGTCCCCAAGGCTGGCGGGAAGCTTCGGATGTGCATCGACTACACCAACCTAAACAAGGCATGTCCAAAAGATCCATTCCCGCTCCCCAGGATAGATCAAATTATAGACTCTACACCAGGCTGTGATCTGCTGTGTTTCCTAGACGCATATGCTGGTTTACATCAAATACCTATGTCTAGAGATGATGAGGAACATACTGCTTTTATAACAGTAGATGGCCTGTATTGTTATGTCTCCATGCCTTATGGTCTTAAGAATGCTCTCCCTACCTTTGTACATGCGATGCATAAAACATTTGAGAACCTCATTAGAGACCTGGTAGAGGTGTATGTCGATGACATCGTGGTCAAAATCAAAGACCGCGCATCCTTCCTGGACAACTTAGCGCAAGTCTTTAGCAGGTTGCGCCTTACGCGCATGATGCTGAACCCCGAAAAGTGTGTCTTCGGGGTCTCTTCTGGGAAGCTGCTGGGATTCCTGGTTTCTAGCCGGGGGATCGAAGCCAATCTAGAGAAGATCAAGGCAATAGAGCTGATGCGGCCCCCGACGCGTATCAAGGATGTATAGAAGCTCGCAGGTTGCCTAGCGGCCCTTAGCCACTTCATCTCAAGGTTGGTAGAATGGGTACTTTCCTTCTTCAATATTCTGCGGAAGGTAGGTCCCTTTGCCTGTGCAGAAGAAGCGGAAGCAGCGTTTCAGGAGTTCAAGAGGCACCTGATGTCCCTCCCAGTTATGGTGGCGCCGGAGCCCGGAGAGCCCCTGCTACTGTATGTTACAGCAACAATTGAAGTGGTTAGTATGGTCTTGATCACAGAGCGATCGGAACCACATCAGCAGCGTACACGAGAAGGAGCCTGTAGTGCAAGCACCGAGCCTCCGGTCCCAGACCAAGCCATGGACCTCTCTCAGAAGGGCTCCGGCAGCCAAGAAATTGCCAGCCCCCAGCCCACAGAGTATGATGCGGGTACCGGGAGCCAGGAACCCCAGGACCTGGATCCAACGCAGGGAGGACCGGACCTCTCGGACAGAGTCCGGACCACTCAAAGGTCAGTCTACTACATCAGCGAAGTCCTCCAAGAGGCAAAAACAAGGTATCAGGAGATACATAAGCTGCCGTACACTGTGTGGATAACATCAAGGAAGCTGCGACACTACTTTCAGGGCCATAAGGTCTCAGTGGTCACCTCTTTCCCACTAAGAACGGTCCTCCACAATCCTAATGCTACCGGCAACATTGCCAAGTGGGCAGCTGAGCTAGCGGAGTTCGAGATTAAGTTCCTTCCTCGGCATGCGGCCAAAAGCCAGGGCTTGGCAGATTTCCTAGCCGAGCTGACACCATCGCCTGGCAATTGTTGACGGCTGTTATATACCAATTTCATCCGTCAATTTAACTCACTTATGTGAAGGATTTGTCATTTCTTGCACACATCACCTTTCTATCTAACCCAATTCCACTTGGACTTGGAGAAATATGTGTATGGAACATTTTATGCAGGAAATGAGGAAATGTAGAGGGACCAATCCTATAAAATATCATCCTAGCCAATCAGGCGACGACACGTGGCATTCCATGGATCAAATGGCCCACAAATAGAAGTATCCTAGGAGATCCAATGGTGTTGCACCCATATACATCAAGGGGACCCACCTGGAAGCCACCTGGAGAAAGAACACGAGAATTGGTGATTCGGCCAACCTCTTCCTGGCGCCAAACTCAGTCAAACTCCACGTGTTGGCTCCTCCCGGCTCCCTGGAGTCAATGGTGACTGATTCGTGCGCTTCTAGTGGCGGGAACCGACCTCAAAACTAGTATAAATAGGACCCCCTACCCCTCACTTCAACACACACCACTTGAGCTTCACCTCTATTGTATACACTATCATCCATAGTCTTAGAGGAGTTAGGTTGTAGAGAGCAGAGTCTCTAGTCCCAAGTTCAAATTGGGAAAGGAGTAAGGAGTCTCTCTCTTCCTAATCCTACATTGGGAAAGGTATGGATCATGTATTCTTTCTTGTATTTGTGACTTTATGCATAATAAAGATAGTATCTTTAGTCTCTACTTATACATATACTTGGGCAAATCGTTTCTTGTTTGATTGTGGAGTCCATGTATGTGGAAGGTATAGCTTCTATGACTGTTTCATCATGAACATATCTCACTATCATAGAACCTATAGACCCCCACTATAGTCTAGTGAATTATAACATAACTAGGTTAGTATGGATAATTATGTTGTGTATCAACATTGGTTCAATGATGATTCAATTCATTGCCTTAGGATGGATTGTGCCTAGGCTCTTAAGGTAATTACTTAATATGCTAGCATGGTGCTAGGATAGCTAAGTAGCATTGGATGTCTCGTAGACCCACGGATTGAAGATGTAGGCAGTAGGTGGTGACAGCCCTATCTGTCCTTTGTTATCCTCCACGTTCGGCTATGCCACAGGATCTTGGCGGGAGTCACCCTAGTATTGCTAGGGGTAAGCCCGTGCCCGATGTGTTGAACCACATAGCATAAGTATTCACTATTGATCTAGCTTATGGATAATTAGTTAAGACTATGTATATGTACAATAGAGCATAGTAGGAGTACCTCCATAACTCTCAACCTTAACTAACCTCTAGGATCCTCTTATCCACCTTAGACTTGAAAGCTTTTGTGTGTGTCACACTACCTCCACTATTATTTTATCCATCCTTACTAGATTCTTACCTAGACCTTTCTACCATTTTCATTTGATGAACGATTGTTATATCTCTACCCCGCCTTCCTTTGGGATCAAATAAATGACACCCTTGGGAATACTCTTAAGGGGAAATGCTACAATGATACCTCCGAGCGCTTGCGGAATTCACTGTGTGATCCAATAGAACCATTAACAAGCATTTCTGACACATCAGTTTGAGAGGTTTAGTTAATGGTGCGTAAGTAATACCAACAAGTATTTCTGGCACTATTGCCAGGGATGATTTGTTAGTATACCTTAGGAGCCATTAACAAGCATTTCTGGCGCCGTTGCCGGGGAAGGCAAATAGATATATAACATGACTAAGTGAATAGGATAGAACCCTGGGTAGGATTTTAGTAGGATAACCATACTTTGTTTTCGCATTTTAAATGTGAAAACAGGGTAGTGTTTGTCTGGTTTCCGCCTGCAAGAAAACATTGTTGAAGATCCCGAATCTCTTCTAAGAGACCGACCCTGTGTCGTTACTCCTCAGAAGATTCGAGCGACAAAGCAAGCCAACATTTTTGCACTAACAAACCAAACGACAATGGCTCAGAAGACCCTTCGTGAGTTCTCAGCTCCCTCTGCTAACAATGTGCCTATTGGGCCCACTATTAACACATGAGATGTGAACTTCGAGATCAAAACTGGCCTAATCACTATGGTGCAAGCCAACCCATTCTATGGTAAGGCTAACGAGGATGCAAGTGCTCACCTGCAACAATTCCTTGAGATCTGCAACACTTTTAAGATGAAGGACGTGTCTCCAGATGCGATCTGTCTGAGACTGTTCCCGTTCTCTCTCCTTGGGAGAGCGAAATAGTGGTTCTACGCGAACCGAAGTGCTATAGACACTTGGGAGAAATGTTCTACGGCATTCCTCGCCAAATTCTTCCCGTTGGGCAAAACCAATGCCCTACGTGGAAGGATTTCCAACTTTCAGCAAGAGCCCAAGGAATCTATTCCCGAGGCATGGGAAAGGATTCAAGAGTACATCCTAGCCTATCCCCACCATGGGATGGATGACTGGCTCCTTATTCAAAATTTCTATAACATGCTGATCCCATCAGCCCGTGACCATTTGGATGCTGCTACTGGAGGAGCCTTCTTCTCATTGACAGTGCCAAAAGCTAAAGATCTTATTGAGAAGATGGTGTCCAACATGGGATGGAACGATGAGCGTATCCATACCCGACAGCGAGGCATGCACACCTTGAAGGAGGTGGACATGATCACTGCAAAATTGGACCTCCTAATGAAGAAAATTGATGGACAAGCCAGTGGTGAAGGGTATGGCAATGCCTATGCCCTAGACTCTCACATCACGTGTGAAGTCTGTGGCGACACGGGTCATATGGGCAATGAATGCCCAGAAACTTGTGAGGATGCCTTATACCTCGCAAACAATTGAAATTTCAACAACAACAATGGCTATCGTCCAGGAGGTCAAGGGTGGGGTCAACAACGCCCATTCTTTCAAGGAGGGTACAACAACAATGGCAACCCTGGAAATCAGCCCAACTTGAGAGAACTTGCCATTAGCTAGCTCAAGATCAACGAGGCCTATCCAAGAAGCTGTCAGCTAATGACAAGACCTAGAGAATATCAATGCAAAGATTGAAGGACTATCCTCAGCATTTAAGAATCAACTATGCTTCAACAAGATGTTGGAGACTCTGTTGGCATAACTTGCTGCAGTTGTCCCTCCATTAGAAAACAACAAAATTCCGGGGCAGCCAGAAGCCCCAGTGGAGAATGTCAGTGCAGTGGTTACGAGAGGAGGAAAGACCACTCGTGACCCACCATATCCCTCACAAGAAAAGAGCACAACTGAGCCTGAGAAGGAGGATGTCCCAAGTGAATTACTCGGTGAGAGAATGGCCAAACACTTTGAAGACACCAACTTATTGCCATTCCCCCACAGACAAAGGAAGCCAACAGTGGATGAGCAATTCAACCGTTTTGTTGAGATCATCCAAAAGATCCACATCAATGTGCCCTTGATTGATGCGATGCAAGTACCCACTTATGCTCGCTATCTCAAGGACATATTGAACAACAAACGGCCATTGCCCACCACTGAGGTCGTCAAGCTTATGGAAGACTGCAGTGCAGCCATCCTCAATAGGCTTCCTGAAAAGAAGAAGGACCCTGGATGTCCTACCATTTCATGCTCAATTGGGGCTCACCACTTTGAAAAGGCACTTTGTGATCTGGGAGCAAGTTTTAGTGTGATGCTCAAGGATGTGTTTGACCAGCTGAACTTCACAGAGCTGACTCCAACACCAATGCAGCTACAACTGGCTGACTCTTCAGTCTGTTATCCAGCGGGTATTGCTGAAGACGTCCTGGTGAAGATCCAGAACTGCTTCATACCCGTGGATTTTGTGGTGCTAGACATGGACACCGAGAAAGATACACCATTCATTCTTGGGCGTCCATTCCTAAGCACTGCAAAAGCTCCCATAGATGTGGGAACCGGAGAAATCCACTTCCATATCAATGGCAAGGAGGAAAGGTTTAACTTTCAGCCAAAATCAGAACAATGCTCCATGATTCGAATCAAGTATGGGCCAAATGATAAACACATCAGAGAGGTCGAAGTCACACCTCCAAAGGTGGACTCACTCATTGCATTCATGAGAAGATTAATCTACGAGGAGAATCCGTCATTTTGACCACGCCGATATCCAAAGACGACGAAATCGTCTGGGCCTTCCTGAAGGCCCAAGTCCACCAAGCCGCCAAAGAAGGAATGGCGGAAGAAGCAAGACAAGCCGTCCGAGCCCATCCCTCCGGGCCCGGATGTGAAATGAAGACGTAGGAATGTCCATCTCATCGGACAGTGGTGAGACCTACGCCAATAGGTCAAATTGGTAGCTATCCCACTTTGTTTTTCTTTCTTTTCTTTTTTCCACCCCATTTGGATTTTTCCCATTGCATATTTGATTTTTCCTAGCAAGTTGAGAATCTTATATTCTCAACTATCATTTTTCTTTCTTTCTTTTCAAAAGAAAATTTTACTGTATTTGGAAAAGGTTTTTTATTTGAAAAATAATTTTTTCTGAGCTGCACATGTGGCATTTCACCAACGTGCTAACTTTATAGCCGTTGGGGAGCCACTTGCCAAAAGGGGAACCAGGGGCCACATGTTAGGTCGGCCGAACCCCCTGGTCGGCCGAACAAGAAGTGGAGCCAATTTGGCTCCCCTTCCTCCAACGGCTACATTTTGAACCCTAAGTGACTGTTGGAAGGTGTACCCTATAAATTGTGGCCGTGAGGAGCACTTCTCTTCACACACCACATCATCTTACACCTCCCCAAGTCACTCTCTAGCTCACCTTGTTTTTCTTGCTCTTCATTGCAACACTCTTGCTCAAATCCATCCCCAAAAAGATTTTCTTTTGTTTGGCATTTGCATTTTACACTCAAGCTTTTAAGAGGAGAAAATTCGTCGAGAGTTTTGTTTTCCAAACATCGCTTCTTTTCGGATTTTTTCTTGCCTTGTTTTGTTCTTGCTTGTTGAACTCAAAAAGACATGAAGAGGTTGTTCGGAAAGAGGAAGGGGGCTGCAAGCTCAAGCCATGGTGAAGGTTCTAGTGCATGCCTCTCTTCCATGGGTACAAGCCCAAGGAGGAGAAGTATGTGTGAGGACACTCCCATGGAATGGAGAAGCAACCCACACCAACTTCTTCATGAAAACGACCTCGACATACGAAGCGAAGTTGAAGATCAAGCACGCAGGCTTCTCCAAGATCGTGAGTTCTGCCACACTAAGGCTTACGATCCATATTTGATCTCCAAAATAGGTATGGACTCCGAATTTCTTTCCATTTGGCATGCAACTAGATTTGATGACTTTGCTCACATAGAAGAGAAAGGTTCACGCCTTCTCACTATCCAATTCCTTTGCACGCTAAGAATAGGATTTGATGGTATTTCTTCAGATTATTTCAAAAAGAATACACCATCCTATGGAAAGAATTAGGTAGCATCCTAGGCTTCCATAAACAGTGTTTGCTAGATTTAGACAATTTGCCTATGTTTAACAAACAAAGTTTTTGGCATGAGCTAACTAGTGAGGTCACATGTAGGGCTCCTAGGAATAGCCACATCCAAAACCCTACCTTACGCTTCATGCATAGATGGGTGGCTATGACTATGTTCCCTAGGGGAGATGTTAGGGTTGTGCGAGATGATGAATTGAATATTTTGTCTGCCATGACTAAAAAGATAAAAGTTGCTCCAGTGAAAGCCATGATGACACAATGGTTAGATTACTTTTCAAAATCAGGACCAATTGAATGCACTTCATTGATTACTCATATTGCTTATAGGGTAGGAGCACTTAAATACTCTTCAATTGAATATATTGAAACAGAAAGAGAATTAATTGATGAAGACTATTTAGTGCAAGGACATACCCTTAAGCATGATCAAGATGGGTCCTTGATATTTTTCTATCCCCGCTTTGTCAATGAAATTCGGTTACCTAACCCGGATTTTCATTTGTACAAATGTCGGAGCCTAACCATTGATCTTCTTCCCCTTGAGGAAGCAAAAACAAGTAATGTCTCTGGCAGGGTAAGAAGTAATCGTGCGAGGGCTGCAGCCACAGGCATGCCACCGATAATCTCTCCGGTCTATGAATACCAAGAGGAAGAGAACCCAACGGGTTATGCGCCCGGATGGACTCAACCTCCGACGTATGAGACTGGGGGATCATCTTGGCAAGAATGGCAAAGGGATCCACCCTTATCCTCTTCAAGCTCTAGCAGCTTGCCCCCAACTTCCATGAGAGGACATCGTTCCTTTTCAGCTAGAAGTCAACATGACTATAGCCAAGGAATGACGGACCTCACTAGACGTATGGGAGAACTTGAAGTGAGAACGGGTGACATCTACAGCACCCTACGAGCATGTTCAAGGTACCCAAGATTGGCAACAACACATGGATGCTCAATTCACCGACTTCAACACGGCGCTACAACAACAACAAGCCGACCTTGTAGCATACTTCCGTCATCAAGGGTTCAACCCTTATTAGAGAGGTAGCTGAAGAACAAGCTTGGGGGAGGATCCCCACTTGAGGTAACATGTATCACATTCCTTGCATATTTATTTTCCATCCATCCATCATCCATCTTGCATTAAAAATAAATAAATAAATAAATAGGTTAGATTTTCTTTCATCAAATAAAGATGTGCAGTAAGAATGATTTAAGAATTCACATAGATGAAATGATGAATAGTTGCTCTGTTTTATTTTCCTAAGTCTCTAGTTTACAACTTGCTACTCTCCGAATATTGCTTTCAGTGGTTTGAAATACTTTTACCTTAATTTGGAAGTTGTGGGTAGCGAAAGCTTAATCTAATTCTAGGCTGTTGTAAGGCTAGAATTGGTAATAGGGCTGCTAGTCCTGGTTTGAAAGTAAAACTTTGATTTCCGGAGAAATTCTAAAAAGATTTAAGTTTCGCTCAATTGATTGGAAATACCTACCAAAGCCATATGATGTTCATACATAGACAACACCTTATGCATATGCTATTTGCTTTCACATTGAGCCTAGTCAAACTAGTATAGACCTATGTGAGAAATCATTCAACTCTTTTTGAATTCAAGACTTCACTTGCACGTGCTATACTTCTATACTAGAAGTAAGCAAAGCGTCCATCATATTCACCATACGACAATAAAAAGAGAAACTCCATGTTATTCATGTTTAGCACTCTCTTCAAAATTCACTACAAAGAAAGGGAGTAGAAGACATGGCTACAAAATGAAAAAAAATAAGAAGCATGCTTACATCATAAGCATGAGAAAAAAAAGGGGAAAAGAAAAGTAGCCATGTTTCATCCCTGCAAAAGAAAAGAGAGATTATACCAAAAAGGAGTTATCTCAAGTATCCACATCCACTTCCACTCCATCACACATGCACTAGTCTTGAATCAAAAAGTTTTGATTTGAATTCTCCTAAGGCTTACTCTTTTGACTTAGCAATATATGTGATGCAAATATGCCTACTTACTTTCCTTACTGAGCTCCACATTCAAGCCATATTCAATGAGTAGGAATAGTAGAGGCACAATGCTTTGGTGAGGAAATATTTCCACTATCCACAAAGGAGTGATTGAGAGAATCAAATTGAGGTACTTAATATCTAAATTGAATTCTCCGGGGTTTAAGTGAAACTTGATTTCTAGGCTATGTTTGCTCCATTTGCTAGTCTACCTTTCAACTACTCATGAAAATGAGAAAGCATAAGCCCCATGACAACTTAAGAAAGGTAGGGTATCATAGCCAGATTCTGCAATACTAGGTAGAATATCTTGTTGTACATTAGATACTTTCAAAAATAAGAAATTGTAGCAACTCCTGATCATCAACCTAAAGTCTTGACTTTGCTCGGGACGAGCAAAAGATAAGCTTGGGGGAGTTTGTTGACGGCTGTTATATACAGATTTCATCCGTCAATTTAACTCATTTATGTGAAGGATTTGTCATTTCTTGCACACATCACCTTTCTATCTAACCCAATTCCACTTGGACTTGGAGAAATATGTGTATGCAGCATTTTATGCAGGAAATGAGGAAATGTAGAGGGACCAATCCTATAAAATATCATCCCAGCCAATCAGGCAATGAAACGTGGCATCCCATGGATCAAATGGCCCACAAACAGAAGTATCCGAGGAGATCCAACGGTGTTGCACCCATATACATCAAGGGGACCCACCTGGAAGCCACCTGGAGAAAGCACACGAGAATTGGTGCCTTGACCAGGTCGGCTGAACCAGGGGTTCAGCCGACCTTTTCCTGGCACCAAACTCGGTAAAACTCCACGTGTTGGCTCCTCCCGGCTCCTTGGAGTCAATGGTGACTCACTCGCGCGCTTTCGGTGGTGGGAACCGACCTCAACACTAGTATAAATAGGAACCCCTACCCCTCACTTCAACACACACCACTTGAGCTTCATCTCTATTGTATACACTATCATCCATAGTCTTAGAGGAGTTAGGTTGTAGAGAGGAGAGTCTATAGTCCCAAGTCCAAATTGGGAAAGGAGTAAGGAGTCTATCTCTTCCCAATCCTACATTGTGAAAGGTATGGCTCATGTATTCTTTCTTGTATTTGTGACTTTATGCATAATAAAGATAGTATCTTTAGTCTCTACTTATACATATACTTGGGAAAAGCGTTTCTTGTATGATTGTGGAGTCCATGTATGTGGAAGGTATAACTTCTATGACTGTTTCATCATGAACATATCTCATTATCATAGAACCTATAGACCCCCACTATAGTTTAGTTAATTATAACATAACTAGGTTAGTATGGATAATTATGTTGTGTATCAACATTGGTTCAATGATGATTCAATTCATTACCTTAGGTTGGATTGTGCCTAGGCTCTTAAGGTAATTAGTTAATATGCTAGCATGGTGCTAGGATAGCTAAGTAGCATTGGATGTCTCGTAGACCCACAGATTGAAAAGGTAGGCAGTAGGTGGTGACAGCCCTATCTATCCTTTGTAATCCTCCACGTTCGGCTATGCCACAGGCTCTTGGCGGGAGTCGCCCTAGTATTGCTAGGGGTAAGCCCGTGCCCGATGTGTTCAACCACATAGCATAAGTATTCAGTATTGATCTAGCTTATGGATAATTAGTTTAGACTATGTATATGTACAATAGAGCATAGTAGGAGTACCTCCATAACTCTCAACCTTAACTAACCTCTAGGATCCTCTTATCCACCTTAGACTTGAAAGCTTTTGTGTGTGTCACACTACCTCCACTATTATTTTATCCATCCTTACTAGATTCTTACCTAGACCTTTCTACCCTTTTCATTTGATGAATGATTGTTATATCTCTACCCCGCCTTCCTTTGGGATAAAATAAATGACACCCTTGGGAATACTCTTAAGGGAAAATTCTACAATGATACCTCTGTGCGCTTGCGGAATTCACTCTGTGACCCAATAGAACCATTAACAAGCATTTCTGACACATCAGTTGGAGATGTTTATTTAATGGTGCGTAAGTAATAGCAATAAGCATTTCTGGCACTATTGCCAGGGATGATTTGTTAGTATACCTTAGGAGCTGTCAACAGCAACCCCGAAAGCCCAGTCAGCGGAGACACAGTGTCTGGGGCACCGGTTTTCACTGAAACCCCGTGGACGCTTTACTTCGATGGTTTCGCCCAGAAACAGGGGGCCGGGGCCGGAGTGGTGCTCATAGCTCCGACGGAGGAGCAGTTCAAGTATATGGTGCATCTTGGCTTCAAGGCCACCGACAACATGGTAGAGTACGAGGCCCTCATCTACGGGCTGAAGACAACACTGACCCTCAACGTCCACCAGCTCCATGCCAAAGGTGATTCCCAGCTAGTTGTCAAGCAGGTCAAAGGGGAGTGCAGCTTCAATGACCCCCAGCTGGCAGCATACTTGCTGCACGTCAGGAAGCTGGAGAAAGATTTCGAGGTCCTAGATCTGTGCCATGTATCTCGAGCTGACAACTCAGTCGCAGACGACCTCTCCACAAAGGCCTCCACAGAGGCACCAGTGCACGAAGGAGTCTTTGCAACGATGATATCGCGACCAACTGCCCGAGCTGCCGAACCAGGTGAAGGGGGTGATGTTAGCACCTCGAAGCTAGCAACCCCAGCGGCTCTACAGCCATGGTGCCCGCCAAGGTTCATATGCACCTCCAGCAGCTCTGAGCAGCTGGGCGCCCAAGAATTAGAAGCTCAAGGAGGTCCCGATGCATGGATCTCGGAGGTCCGGGACTACTTGAAGGACAACTACCTTCCCGAAGAACATGCCCTGGCAGAATGGATTGTGCGGATGGCTAAAAGATACATGCTAGTAGAGGGGGATCTCTACTGGCGTGGCGCCAACGGCATCCTACCGCGCTGCATGACCTGGGAGGAGGGCTGCGACTTGCTCGTAGAAATCCATGGAGGTTAGAGCGGGAACCACACATTGGCCTGCACGCTGGTCGGCAAAGCCTTTCGGCACGGCTTCTACTGGCCCACAGCACTGCAGGATGCCACTGACATGGTTAAGAGATGTAAGGCATGCCAGTTCCATGCCAAGCAGATCCACACACCAGCTCAAGCACTGCAAATGATCCCTCCCTTGCGGCCACTCGCCGTGTGGGGACTGGACATCCTGGGACCTTTCCCAAGAGCCGTCGGAGGATTCCGGCACCTCTACGTCGCTGTAGATAAGTTCACCAAATGTCCAGAAGCCACCCCAATCGTCACCATTAACAAGAAGTCCGCAGTGAAGTTCATCAAGTCAATCATCTGCAGGTTCGGTGTCCCGAACAGAATCATCACTGATAACGGGACCCAATTCACGAGTGCGGCATTCCAAGAATACTGCAAGGACCTTGGGATCTAAGTTTTTTATGCCTCTGTCGCCCATCCTGAGAGCAATGGGCAGGTAGAGAGGGTGAACGCCGAGATTCTCAAGGGCCTCCGGACTCGTACATACTCAAGCATCGAGAAGCATGGTGCGAACTGGGTGGATGAGCTGCCATATGCGCTGTGGGCTAGCTGGACATCAACAAGCCGGGCTACGGGAGAAACGCCCTACTTCTTGGTGTACGGGGCGGAGGCCGTCCTTCCCCCAGAGATCACCATGGGCACCCCCCGTGTCCGGATGTACGACGAAGCCGCACAGGACCAGTTCCGGCGTGAAGATATGGACCTCGTTGACGAGGGACGCGTATGAGCTGCCCTCCGAAACACACGGTACGGGCAAGCGCTCCAACGCTACCATCAGCAGACCATGCACAGTAGGGATCTCAAGGTGAACGACCTGGTCTTGCGACATCTGCTTTTCCGTGAAGGGACAAACAAACTCTCCTGCAAGTGGGAGGGTCCCTTCCGGGTTACAGAGTTTTGTCGCCCAGGGTGTGTTCGCCTAGCTACAGAGGATGGGAAACCGGTACCCAACCCATGGAATACCGAACACCTCCGTAAGTTCTATCCGTAACCAGTGGAAGGGCATTCTATTTATCTTTTGTTATAAAATCGTCATATTGTCTAGAGACAACACTTGGGTTAACTAAGGCTGAGGAAATGAGCTCCGAGTGTCTTCCTTGCTCGGCACGGTCCGGTACCCAAAGAAGGTATACTCAGCTCCTTGTCGCCCGGGCCGGGTCGTTCCTCCTATAAAGTATGTTCTCTCCTATGAGCATTATAATGAAAAAGTTGTTTGCCCTACCCTGAAATGCCTTGTTCATTTGAAATTATCTTTAGTTCTTATGAATGATGTCACACATTTGCCATTAGCTCTTCACCTAGCGTGGGTGCGGCCAATCTTCCCTTCGTCTCTACAATAGTGGTAGCGTTGCTGTCCGTTTGCCGGCGGGTCACTTTGGGTACCTGCTGAAAGCCCCCCACAATGGCAACGGATCATAAGACAAGCGACACTAACATAGCGTAGGTAAAAGATTGACTGGAGAGCGGAATTACCTTTTGTCTGTCATGTGCGCAGGTTCCAAAGGTACAACGCTAAATAAAGCCACTGTCGTGATTCCGATGGCGATTGGACACTCCGCCTAGAGTAGGCTTGGGGGCCCACCGTCAGCACCCTCTACACCAACAATGGGCGATGTTGGAGCTCCTGAGCCCCAGCAATTACAGGAGACACAACGTCAACGTCCTACCGAGATCATTGGTGTTGTCGGAGCTCCTAAAGCTCCGACAACCCCAGGGGGCCAGGCGCTGCGTGGCGTCTCCTACGAAGGTCATGGGCATTGTTGGAGCTCCTAAGCTCCGACAATCCCAGGAGCGCCGGCGGTGGCATCCCATGAGAAGGCTGTTGATGGCTCCTAAGGTATACTAACAAATCATCCCTAGCAAAGGTGCCAGAGATACTTGTTGGTATTACTTACGCACCATTAACTAAACATATCCAACTGATGCGTCAGAAATGCTTGTTAATGGTTCTATTGGATCACAGAGTGAATTCCGCAAGCGCACGGAGGTATCATTGTAGCATTTCCCCTTAAGAGAGTATTCCCAAGGGTGTCATTTATTTGATCACAAAGGAAGGCAGGGTAGAGATATAACAATCATCAAGTGGAAAGGATAGAAAGGTCTCGGTAAGAACCTAGTAAGGATGGATAAAATAATAGTGGAGGTAGTGCGACACACACAAAATCTTTCAAGTCTAAGGGGGGTAAGAGGATCCTAGAGGTTAGTTAAGGTTGAGAGTTATGGAGGTACACCTACTATGTTCTATTGTACATATACATAGTCTAAACTAATTATTCAGAAGATATATCAATAGTGAATACTTATGCTATGTGGTTCAACACATCGGGCACGGGCTTACCCCTAGCAATACTAGGGCAACTCCCACCAAGAGCCTGTGGCATAGCCGAACGTGGAGGATTACAAAGGACAGATAGGGCTGTCACCACCTATTGCCTACCTCTTCAATCCGTGGGTCTACGAGACATCCAATGCTACATAGCTATCCTAGCACCATGCTAGCATATTAAGTAATTACCTTAAGAGCCTAGGCACAATCCATCCTAAGGCAATGAATTGAATCATCATTGAACCAATGTTGATACACAACATAATTATCCATACTAACCTAGTTATATGATAATTAACTAAACTATAGTGGGCGTCTATAGGTTCTATGATAATGAGATATGTTCATGATGAAATAGTCATAGAAGCTATACCTTCCACATACATGGACTCCACAATCAAACAAGAAACGCTTTGCCCAAGTATATGTATAAGTAGAGACTAAAGATACTATCTTTATTATGCATAAAGTCACAAATACAAGAAAGAACACATGAGCCATACCTTTCCCAACGTAGGATTAGGAAGAGTGAGACTCCTTACTCCTTTCCCAATTTGGACTTGGGACTAGAGACTCTCTTCTCTACAACCTAACTCCTCTAAGACTATGGATGATAGTGTATACAATAGAGATGAAGCTCAAGTGGTGTGTGTTGAAGTGAGGGGTAGGGGGTCCTATTTATACTAGTGTTAGGTCGGTTCCCCCCACCAAAAGCGCGTGAATCAGTCACCATTGACTATAGGAAGCCGGGAGGAGCCAACACGTGGAGGCTTACTGAGTTTGGTGCAGAGACCATGTCGGTCGACCCCCTGGTTCGGCCGACCTGGTCATTGCACCAATTCTCGTGTGCTTTCTCTAGGTGGCTTCCAGGTGGGTCCCATCGATGTATATGGGTGATACACCGTTGGATCTCCTCGGATACTTGTTTTTGTGGGCCATTTGATCCATGGGATGCCTCATGTCATCGCCTGATTGGCTGGGATGATATTTTATAGGATCGGTCCCTCTACATTTCCTCATTTCCTGCATAAAATGCTGCATACACATATTTCTCCAAGTCCAAGTGGAATTGAGTTAGATAGAAAGGTGATGTGTGCAAGAAATGACAAATCCTTCACATAATTGAGTTAAATTGACAGATGAAATTTGTATATAACAGCCGTCAACAAAGACCATGGGTATTGCCGGAGCTCCTAAGGTCCAACAACCCCAGGGGGCCCGGCGGTGGCGTCTCCTATGGAGACCACAAGTGTTGTCGGATCTCCTGAGCTCCGACAACCCCAGGGGGCCGATGTTCCCAAAGAAAGTGCTAGTTCCTTCTAGTACATGTACACAATCCGAATTGCATACATGTACCGGGGAACGAGACACAAAAATATCAAGAACCGAAGATCAAGAGGACTCCTATCATTAAAAGATTATCTTAAAAAATTGGAGGCATACAGGGAGGAGCAAGAAACGAAATGCCTAAGTCCTACGGATAGCTGAGACAATGGCTTCGGCGGCCTCCTGAACACTCTCCCGGGCAGTGTCCAGCTCTGCCTCGATCGACCCTTCGACTGCTGGACTCAGGGGGAAGTGGGGGTCCCGGCTCTGGTAGCACTTTAGCACGTATTCGGCGACGGTCTTGGTCAAGGACCTCCCCTCCGTCTCCAGCTGGTCCGCGACGATGTCGACCACTGCGTCGAACTTGGTGCCAATGGAGCCAAGAGCCGCCAACGCGTCGTGTAGCTCTGGCACCGAATGGGCCAGACGTATAGGGATGAAGTCAAACTGTGCCAGTGCTCCGTCCGCCTGCCCCAGGAAGTCCCACACTCGCTGGGACTCGGCCGCTCTTGAGCCCTGCAACTCTTCCAGAGCCCTCCTGGTGGCCTCCAGTTCTGCACCCTCCTTTGCGAGGCGCTCGGCCTCCTTGCCGTGCTACTAGATTCTCTTGGCCAGCTCCCTCTCGCGATCAGTGAGCTCCGACTCCTTGACAAAGATACAGTTCTGATGCTCCGCCAAGTCTTCCTCCCGGCCCCGGACAGTATTTTCCTTGGCAGAGACGTCAGTCTCCCACTTGTTGAGGCTTTGCCCCTGTTTCTAGAGCCTGTCTACCTCAAGCTTACACCACGCTTCAAACTGCTCGCGGGGATCCGCCAAGCTCTGCTCACCCGCCGACAACTTCCGGGAGAGCTCCACCTCTCTCTGACTCAGGTCCTCAAGCTTCTCGGCGAGGGTGAACTCCTCCAAGCCGAGCTCCTGGCGGCGCTTCTGGAGGGTCTCGTGCCAGGCAGTTAAACCACCTTGGCGCTGGTCCGCAGCTCTCTGGCATTCCATAGCTTCTTCATAGATCTTCCACGCCTTCTCGTCGAGAGCCTTCAGAGTAGCCTCTCCCGCGTTGAGAAGCTCACCTTGCTCGGCCAGCCGGGTTTGCTCACCCTTGGCCCATTCTTCATGTTGATGGAGCCTTCTATGCTCCTCCTCCAGAGCCTTGAGGTTGTGCTCGAAAGACACAACAACCTGCTGCAAGCTGGAGCGAGCGTTGTTGATGGCCAGTTCTAAGGGAATGGGCACCGGACTGGATAGGAGCGCTCCTTCCCCCGTCTCCACCAGGATGTCCGCCGTCACCCGGGAGGGGCTACCCCTCAAAGGCGGTGGAACTTGCAGGATCAAGACACCTGGGGCCTCTGCCCGACCCTCCGGTGCAACCGCAGGTGCTCCCGGTCCAGCCCCTGGCGCTCCCGGCTCAGCCTCCGACGTCAGAGAAGCGGGACATGTGCCTGGAGCCTCCATGGCTTGAAGCGCGGATGCGGGTGCACTGGACGCTGCTGACTGAGGCACTGGAGCCTCAACCACCATCGGAGCGGGAGCGGGTACTTCGATGACAGCCGGGTCCGCCACCCCAACCTCCGCAGAAGCTGGCGTGGGGGCCGGCTCTTTGATGAGATCATGCATATTATTATTGCACCTACAAACATGACACAATGTTTATTTGTTTGGGATCCTGGCTTAAGTGAATGTGCACTCTTATTTGATGGACAAGATCAAGATGGCGCACTATGTCGTCCACCACCTTGGCCTCCTCCATTCATGCATACAAGAAGATTTGATGGCGTTGCACATTTGGACCAACACATGAGAGGAGATGAACTTGAGTCGAGGACGACTCCAATTCAAGAAGGGGAGGATTATGATGACATCACTTCTATGGATACAAACAACACTCCATTGAATATACAAGATGCAATTAATAGAGTTCATACAAAACAATTAATTTCAGAGGTGAGCTCGTTCTTATATGTTTCCTTATATGTTTTTGAGCATAGATTGCTACCTAATGATTTAATTGTGATTAGGATCCATGGAGAGGTTCAAAGAGTACTTGGAAGAAGTATTAGAGACGTGGAAGACAAGAGAATTCGTTCAAAGAAGATGGAAACCGACCCCAACTCAAAATCGTGTCCAACTCGGAGTCCATGAGCAATACGCACTAAAATGGACGCCCAGGAGGCATACGAACTCCGTTTTGGACGTTCCACATATGCACGGAAAGGGGAGAGGATAAACTTTCCAATGGTTCTGGTCCCATATCAAAATTCCTTCGGAGTTATCAGAAATGGTCAAAACAATATCGAGTACAGAATCTGTCAGGGTGCTGCGCCACCGTATTGGGCCATTGGGCCTTGTATCAAGTCTGAGTCCATTATTTTCGTGTCTTAGGGTTAGGTCACGACCCTAACACCCCCTTGGACGTCCTCCCACCTATATATACTCCATGCTAGCCGCCATAGTCAATTGGGGTTTTGCTTATATCAATAATATCTCCGTTCTTCGGTTTGTGAGACCCCAACTTCGCGATTTCAGATCGTGTCTACCTTGTTCTTGCTTGTGTTCTCGGTTGCACTTGCAGGGATTAGCCTTCTTGGCGAGGTTAATCATGTGCAGCTCGGTTGATAACCAATGGAGCGGTGGTGTAGTAATTGCAGGGGTTTTTCGTGTTCTACTCGAGAGCCTCGGATCATCAACGTCGAGATCTCCATCAATCGACTTATCCATTACCTTTCGAAAGATCGAGACCAAATACTTATCAATTGGTATCAGATTTCCAGGTTGCCTGTTAGGTAATTCATATATACATTACATTAGTTTTGTTATTCATACCTAGAGTCCACAAAAAAGCCACAAAAAATTTGCAGTTTAGTAGATCTGTTCATTACTTTGTCCAAATTACTATTGAGCATTTGCAACTTTCGTTTTCAGTTTTGTTTTGTTGAGTTTGTGTCCATTGTTGAGTCATATTGCTGGTTTATAAAGTGTTTTTAGTCTTAGTTTGAGTTTTGCATTGTGTGATTCATCCTTTTGAATCACGTCATCACGTCCAGATTAGATTCACCTCTGTCCAGTTTGGTATTTTCATCATATCTCGCACATACGAACTCGGATTTTGGTGTTCTTGTACTTTCTGGAAAGCTTAAGAATTGCTATATAACTTTCATATTCATCAGTTTCCCACAAAATATAGTTATCGATGTCTAAATTGCATTAGATCCGAATCTGTTATTGACCTAAAATTTCTGAACAGTCTGTATTTCGGGGGCAATATCTCCTATTGTTCTTTTCCAAAATAGGTCTTCCATATATTCAAATTAAGAAGGAGAGATATATCTACAATCTTGATGTTGTTAGTTTTTCTATTTGGAGCCTCTAAGTATGCCTATTTGTCCTTGGACGATTGATCAGAAAATCTGTGACAGACCCATGAGATATCTTTGATTGATTTTCATTGTGTTCTTCCCTTGCAGCACATTCTGAAAAAAAAAGAAAAAAGAAAAAGGCAAGTGCAAAACAAGAAACAAAAGCCGCACAAAAAAAAAAAAAAACAACAAAAAAAACAGAAGTGCTTGCATTCTTTGTGTCATCTAGTTTTGTCTCATGTCTTGCTAGCTTGAACTACTAGGAACACATTTAGGCCAACAACTTTGACAAGTACTTTGGACACTTATTCAACTTTACTATCTCATTTATTATTGCTAATCCTTTCTACATATAAAGTGCCATCCAAGCTACACTTTACTCTTGAGCAGAATCGGTACACCTTTGCAATCATCCCACGCTTCATTGGTTTCTTCATACCGGCCACCGTTTGCCACCTGCAGTGTCGGTAAGAACACTTGTAAGAGCGTGGTAAGACGCTTGAGAGTGTGTGATTCCACTTCCACTTTGCCATTATCCATTGTAGGTTATAGGGATAACATATTTTTTTGTTGTCTTCTGTTTGCTACTAACAATGTCAGGTAAAAGCAAGAATCATGCATTATATGCTGAGATGATGGACATGATGAAGACGGCGATGGAGTTGCTCACTAAAAATCAAACATCAACCAAGGTTTCACATGACATTCAGACCACCTTTACAACACCTTCCATAAGAAGTAACTACATTCTTCCATCTCTTCCTTCTTATGATGGTTTTGGTTATGATGAATATATTACTTGAAAAATAGAGGTGGATAAAAATTTTGGACAATGTGATATGTGTGAGAGGAGAAAGATTAGAAATACTGCAAGTGCATTAGTAGATTGTGCATTAACTTGGTGGAACAATTTAAATGAATTAGAAAAACCTCGAACATGGAAGGAAACGAAAATTCTTATGCGAGAAACTTTTGCTAATGTATGTATGTGCAAAGAAGAAATTCAGCAATTTGAGAAGAAATTTCTTGTTGTGCCTCCTTTTGTGTCTAACGTTTTGCAGGACAGTATATAAAATAATATAGATGATGCAAAAGAGAACGAGACTTTCGACAACACTTGTGAAATTTTAGATGGATCAACTCATAATGCACTCAAAATCACCGCTGAAAATGGTAAGGCAAAACATTCTACAAATACAGAAGGTGAGAAGTTTTTGGATGTTCTGAATTTTTCCACCAATCATGCTATTTTCGAGGAGCAACTATTAGAATCGTTTATTTATACACCATTGTCATATGTTGATTTTCCTGCCGATCGTTGCTCTAAGAAAGAGTTGTGTGCTGATAACTCTAATATACCTATGCAAAAACAAGTTAATGTACAAGATGATTGTGTTATGGATTCACCTACTTGTGCTGAAATTCATAATTTGATCACCGCTACTGGTGAAAATGATGAGCTGAAATTTTTGTCTTCTCTAAATACTTTGGGTTATATTGAATTTGACACTCTTTGTGATCTAAATATTATAGAGAGGATAATATTTTCACAATCTGAATTGCCTTTATTAAGTAGAAATATTTTTCATGCTATAGGCAACTATGAAGATAGTGGTGAATTTATGGTGCATAAAGTTTACATATGTTCAAATGTGCAAGCTCCTTTTGTGCTGCAACAACATGGTGAAATGAATGGATGCACTAACACTAATAATGTATTGTCAAGTTTTTCTAGCATTTTTTTATTGCAGCAAGGACAACAAATAAAAAAGAAGTATTGTTCACTGCGGTTGTGCAATATGGACAGTGTTCATTCTACCCCCAAAGCAATCCTTTTTCCTGGACATACGAGCAAGCCGAGGACGGCTTGTCATAAAGAAGGGGAGAATGATGAGATCATGCATATTATTATTGCACCTACAAACATGACACAATGTTTATTTGTTTGGGATCCTGGCTCAAGTGAATGTGCACTCTTATTTGATGGACAAGATCAAGATGGCGCACTATGTCGTCCACCATCTTGGCCTCCTCCATTCATGCATACAAGAAGATTTGATGGCGTTGCACATTTGGACCAACACATGAGAGGAGATGAACATGAGTCGAGGACGACTCCAATTCAAGAATGGGAGGATGATGATGACATCACTTCTATGGATACAAACAACACTCCATTGAATATACAAGATGCAATCAATAGAGTTCATACAAAACAATTAATTTCAAAGGTGAGGTCATTCTTATATGTTTCCTTATATGTTTTTGAGCATAGATTGCTACCTAATGATTTAATTGTGATTAGGATCCATGGAGAGGTTCAAAGAGTACTTGGAGGAAGTATACTTGGAAGACCAGAGAATTCGTTCAAAGAAGATGGAAACTGACCCAAACTCAAAATCGTGTCCAACTCGGAGTCGAGGAGCAATACGCACTAAAACGGACGCCCAGGACGCATACGAACTCAGTTTTGGACATTCCACATATGCAAGGAAAGGGGAGAGAATAACTTTTCCAATGGAACTGGTCCCATATCAAAATACCTTAAGATTCATCGGTAATTGTCGAAACAATATTGAGTACAGAATCTGTCAGGGTGCCGCACCACCGTATTGGGCCATTGGGCCTTGTATCAAGTCTAAGTCCATTATTTTCGTGTCTTAGGGTTAGGTCACGACCCTAACACCCCCTTGGACGTCCTCCCACCTATATATACTCCATTCTAGCCGCCATAGACAATTGGGTTTTGCTTAGATCAATAATATCGCCTTTCTTCGGTTTGTGAGACCCCAACTTCGCGATTTAAGATCGTGTCTAACTTGTTCTTGCTTGTGTTCTCAGTTGCACTTGCAGGGATTAGCCTTCTTGGCGAGGTCAATCGTGTGCAGCTTGGTTGATAACCAACGGAGCGGTGGTGTAGTGATTGCAGGGGTTTTTCGTGTTCTACTCGAGAGCCTCAGATCATCAACGTCGAGATCTCCATCAATCGACTTATCCATTACCTTTCAAAAGATCGGGACCAATTATCCTATCACTCTTTGACCACTCCCGGCTCGCCGACCGGAGCCTCTTCCGCGTCTGGCATGGGGGCCGGCTCCTTAGCTACATCCAGCTAGGGCTCTGAAATCCCCTCAGAAGATGGCGCGGGAGCCGATCCCTCGGGGGCTCCCGACACCAGGGGCAGAGCTCCCGTCGTCTCCTGATCCGTCTGGGGCACCAGAATCTCCTTGGAAGATGGCGCGGGAGACGATCCCTTGGTGTCCCCTAGCACCAGGGGTCGAGCTTCTGCCGACTCCTGAGCCGGGCCGACGCTTGGCACCTCCGTCGGGGCCTCGGGGCCACTGGCTCCAGCACTGGAGCCCTAGCCGTCCCCGCGTCAACAGCCAGGGCCCTCGATTTAGGCGCAATCGCACATGGGGTTGGAGCCGCCCTCGTGTCGGCCGGAGCCTCCACATTCGTTTGGAAGGTGTAGGAGTTGAAGCTGAAGCACCTACCTGCTCAACCTCCCGTGTCGCCGGAGGTGTGGCGGTCGTCTCACCTTTCTTGGAAGCACTGCACAACCAAGATAGAAATGTTTAAAGGGTGACCTTGACCTGAAGAGATATCAAAGTAAGAAGCTCGGTTGCTTAACTTGGGAAGCCCCAAGTACCGCGGAGACAGAGCCGCTTCTGAGCAGGGCCGGAGCTGAAACCCGAAGGACTTGATGCGGCCGGAGCCTCAAGCCTCCCAGGAGCTTGGACCGGAGCCGGAGTTGAAACCTCCCTGCTCGGAGTGACCCCTGTTTGAGGGGGACCTCCGGAGCTCAGTCTCGTACTTGGCGCCGTAGTGGGAGGTGGCCCCCAGGAACCGGTTCCTCCCAGAGGTCTCGGAACTGGATGAGGTGGCCCCCCATAGGTACATACGTGTGTCACCCCGCACCAGTTTCCTCTTGCGGCTGGATGGTTCCATCGGGGCCTTGCCCTTGCCGGAGCTGACGACTCCACCTCCCTGCCATGGGGGAACTAGGGCTGATCCCCCGGAGGTCCCAAGAGCGGTGGCTGCTGGAGGAGCCTGCCTCGTCGCGACTTTGATGTCATCCAACCTTGGCATCAGCTTCCGGAGCTCTCGGATGAACTTGGGATCCAGGTTCAGGGGTAGAAAGGATGCTGGAGGAGCCAGGGACTCAAGTGAGATACTGGGCTTGCTCTGGAACTTCTTTAGCAGCTCCTTCAGTGCTTCATCTTTCACTTGGGTGTCGACATCTTGCAGTGTGAATGTCCATGCCGTCTGTTCCCTGAACTTTAGAGGCGTCGACCTGTTCCTCAGGAAGTTCCTGAAGACCATTTGGGGGGTTACACCGCCAGTGAAGCAGCCTTCGATCCTAGCCACAACGGGCTTGTCGCTGCCAGTAGCTCCGGGACCTCATTCCAGAGGTCGGTATCCACGTTCGGAAGGCTCTCAGGCAGGTCCAGCTTCTCGTGCCTATCCACAGTGATGATCACCCACTTCTTCTTCCAGTCGTCCCATTTGCCGAAGGAAAAGGTGTCCAAGTACTTGAAGGGACAACGCTTCCGCTTCACGAAGTAATACAGCCCCACCATCTCGTTCCCCTTTCCGGTGGTCTGCAGCGTGAAGATGTTTCGGAAGAGCTCTAAACTGGGCCGCACCCCCAGCCACATCTCGCAGAAGTGGACGAAAGTAGCGACCAGTAGAACTGAGTGGGGTCCGAGAAAATGTAGCTGGATTCCGTAGAACTCTAGCAAGGTCATTAAGATATACGAGAAGGGGGGAAGCAGGCTGACCATGGCGTATCCTTGGAAGAAAACCATGTCGCTGGCATTCTTCTTCTTGAAGGGAAGCTCCCCGAAGTGGATCTTGTTGTTGAAGGAGTCATGGGACCACCCCATGTAAGCTGGGACCTTCTTCTGTCCCTTATTTGTCTTGATCTTGCTGGCGGGGAGGCCCAACTCCATGGCAGTGAGGTGGAGCAGACAGAGGATGGCCGTGCAAGGGCTAGGACTCAGGGCTGGAGGATGCGAGGAGGCAGTAAGGTCTTAGGCACGGGTGCGAATGGAGGCATGAAGAGCGTGGGGCCTGTGCTAGTCCCCTGCTTAAGTATGCGGTCACGACATTTGGCAGGAAACCGCAGGCACCAAAATGCTAGGGCTACCCGCGCTATGACTGGTGAGTCAAGAGCCTGAATCGGCGGAAATGCCGAGTATCCGCCATAAGGTAGCCGTTTTCGTAGGCGAGAGTTTAAAGCTCAAGGGCGGTGACTTGATGGGCACGCGGAACCGAAACGAATTTTGTATCGGGAACTGGCGCCAATTGATGGCGCAATATCCACAGACATTGAACGGAAGTCCTTAAAGCTGTGGCATGAAGATTCAAAATGGTCCCACCTCGGGTATAACCACTTTACCAAGGAAGTCCCTCCCCGAGATCGGCTCGGGGGCCACTATCGGTGCCTGGCGAACCGGGTACCCCTAGGTACAGGGATGAAAGCACGCTGGGCCCCATCGCCCACGGGGGCGAGATCTGACATGGGCCCAGGGTGCCGCTTGGCAAGCGGTGCAGCAGCGTCTCCCATCGAAGGAAAGTCCAGCGCTACCACGTGGCCTGCAGCGCTGGGCCCACCGCCTTGCTGAGCGAAAGGTCCGGCGTGTTCGCTAGGTCAGTGGCCCCAGACCTCCCCCCGTGGGGAGAAGGTCAGGTGCAGCCATGAACCCGACAGTTCCGGACCCGACCTCCCGGACCCGGTCATCCCGGTGAGGGAAGGTCCGGGAGCTGCCACGTGCCAGATAGCACTGGGCCTGGGCCTTCTATCGGAAGCGGCAGTAAAGGGAGGCTTGCTCAGTGCACCTAAGCTATAAGGACGCGCACGTTCCCTAGGTAGGCGGGAGCTTGCACTCATAAGTCAAGAGGACAGTGGCCGGTCTTGTCATGACTGGTCAGAGCCGAACTACTATGTACGACAGACCAATGAGAGGTCGCGACAAGATAGACAAGACACGACCGCCCTTGATGAGGGGCTATCTGTAGCCCTGCAGCAAGGCATGGCCAAGCGGCACATTGAAACCATTGTCAGGGGATAGCATTTACTCCTAAATCTTAGGATGGATTTGGTTACTCCCAGGGCCACCTGTTAGGCCCTGGATCCCACCTCTAAGCCGCTCGGCCTTGGACTATGAAAGGACCGAGCGGCCACGGATCCAGACAAGCTCTCTCAGACCCAAGCAATACTACACACAAACCATCGTGGAGTAGGGTATTACGCTCAGGCAACCCGAACCACGTAAATTCCTCATGTTCATCATTATCTGAGCTTGATCTTGTTAGGACTAGCCCCTCGAATATACATCGAACCTCCACGGACTACTCCCAAGTAGGTCCGGGGGAGGTGTCAGTTTAGACACCTCGACAGTATGGAACCATGCTAAGCAGGCTAAACACCCTGGACCAGATCCACCAGAGCTTAGATGCTTCGAGTGCTGCTTCTAAATGCTATGACAACCTTTTAAGAAAAAAAAAACTATCCTACCACTACGCCTAGAATGATGCTTTACCGAAGTGGCGCTGGGGAGGCAAAGTGTACACGCTTAGGGTGCAGAACTAGACTAAGCAGGCTGCATACTCTGGACCTCTCATTGTGCCAAAAGTGAAACATACAGAGGATCTTCGGGTCAAACTTATTGTAACACCTTGGTGACGTCGTTGTCGTCGTGGTGGCGAGAAACTGCTTGACGTCCTACCCATGAGACCCCTTAGAGGCCCCATGTTAGGTGTGGCCAACTGGTTGGGGACGTCTACCACTTAGTCACAGGATGTCGTTGGCGGGCCCCCGGTAGAGAGCGGGAGCTTGAATAGTTGACGCCAGCGGGCCCCCTAGGGAGCGCCAGACCTGAATTGAGATGTATGGTCATCGTCGGAGAAGTCTCCGGTGGCGATAGAAACGAGGTGGCCACCGAACTGAGGCGGCGCCCACCCTCAACGTGTGGAACATCGACGGCGGCCCCCTGGGAGGTGCCGAAGCTGGATGCTCCAGCGGCGCCCTCCATCAACGCTAAGAAACGTCGACAGAAGGCCCCTGGGAGGTGCCAGAGTTGGATGCTCCGACATCGCCCATCATCAATGAGAAGAACGTCGACGACGGGCCTCCTGGATGGTGCCAAAGCTGGTTGCACCAGCGTCGCCCACCAACGCTGTAGAAACATTGATGGTAGGCCCCCTGGGTGGTGCCAGAGCTGGCTGCTCCAGCGTCGCCCATCATCGCTGTAGAAACGTCGACGGCAGACCCCTTGTGTGGTGCCGGAGTTGGCTGCTACAGCATCGCCCATCGTCGCTGTAGAAACGTCAACGGCACACCCCTTGGGTGGTGCCGGAGCTGGCTTCTCCAACATCACCCATCGTCGGTGTAGAAACGTCGACGACAGGCCCCCTGGGTGGTGTCGGAGCTGGATGCTCCGGCATCGCCCATGTTCAACGAGAAGATTATCGATGGTGGGACCCTGGGGTGGTGTCGGTGCTGGATGCTCTGGCGTGGCCTATCATCAATGAGAAGAACGTTGACGGCGGGCCCCCTGTAGGCTTGATGAACACCATTGCAGTGAAAGCGCTACAACTTTTTTGAGGGAAAAGGCCCCTTCTTGGCGTGCCAAATGTCGAAGTGCTAGAGCGACACTTCCCCCGAATCCGCTAAGGAGCAGCCCGCGGAGGTTCTCTGTTCGGCGCGGCTTGGGCCTCAATCAAGTGTTCTAGCGGATGAGAATATGAGACGGTGGTTTTTACGTGGTTCGGGATGCAAGGAGCGTAACACCCTACTCCACGGTGGATGGTATTGCTAGTATGTGTGTATGTGTGTGTGTGTTCGATGTTGGATGTATCCTTTGTAACACTGGTGGTCGGTCCTTTTATAGACAAGGTCGGACGCCTTACAAGTGGGGTCCGGGGCCTGACAGGTCGTTCTGGGGTGATAATATCCTAAAGATCTAAGGCTTCTTGCGTACGCTGCCTTCGACCACACATTGAAGACTTGTTGTCTTCACTGCCTCGTTCGCTAGTGGCAGGGTGTAGTCGTTGATGATGGCAGGGAATGTCCCATCCATCTGTCTTGCCGCCGTAAGCTACCCACTTGGCGGAGCGGGGTAGGCTTGCAGTGCCTTCACTGCGATGTGATTGGACGCAGCGGTACCCGACAGGGGGTGTGCGCTGCACAGTGCGCCAGAGGTAGTCACGTGCCTTTAATGCGCAAATGGACATCACGCACCGCCCTTTACTCTTCGAGGCCCACGGCTTATTGCAGGTCGTGGGACACACTCCAGCAACAGAGCCCTCCTTGGTGGGAGCGAGGGCCCAATGCCGAACGGCGCGTGGCAGCTCCGGAGCCCTCCTTTGTGGGAGCAAGGGCCCGGAGTTGGAGCACGCGTGGTAGCTCCGGAGCCCTCCTAATCGGGGAGGCCGGGTCCGGAGCTTCTTCTTGTATGCGGGGTACCCGGTCTTGAGGGTACCAAAAAAATGCATCACAGAGTCTCAAAGAAAAATTAGAGCAACAGGACACAAGAGAGATCTAGGACTCTCTCTCTCTCTCTCTCTCAACCTGAGCTACGACCTAGGACTCCCCCTTAATCTCTCCCCCTTTGGCATCAAGGAACCAAAAAGAGAGAGAAGGAGGGATCTACTCGTCGTCACCAGCTCCATCCATGCTGTTGGTCCTTTCTTCATCTTCTGCATCGGACTGAGGAGGAGGAGGAGAAGAACCACTCGTCGTGTCCCTAAGGCCAAAGTAAGCAAGCTCGGAGTTGGTGAGAGATGGAAGCTTCGAGAAATCAGATTCAGAATCATCTAAAATAACAGGGGCCCAACAGGCTTAATCTCCAATTTTTGGCAAATGGCTTTGACATTTTCCTTCATGTACCGCATTTGCTCTTTTCTCGCCTTGTTCATCTTGTGTATCTTCACCTATGATCTGTGGCAAGAACCAAAGATAGCAGCCAAATACTTCAATATCCCGCTAGGGGACCATTTGCGAGATGGAGGGGCCCTAGAGCTAGAGGGAGGCCTTGTCTCATCTTGGGCTCTCCTAGGGTGCTTTTCACTTGACGCAGGAGAGGGAGCTGTTGGGAGAGCAGCTTGAGATGACTTCTGAGGCCTCAAGGCAGTGTGCTCCACATCCTTCACAAACTCAATTCCTGTGACCTTCTCAATCATGAACATAATGTATGGTGCATAGCCACAGGAATGGTTCAGAGTGCAAGAGATGTTCACCATATCATTCCAAATATAGTCTAACACATCAAATCTTCTCCTCTTGTTTATCACCTTCATCAAGGTTATCAAGTAACCTTGGACGCTGCTTGCATCCCCATCCTTAGGAGCAATCGTCTTCCTAAGCACTCAATTCAGGACAACAAAAAACGGCTTCATGTTCTTGGTTGATCGAGGATAGTAAGGAAGACGAGTGTCATAGAGGAACTCCATCTTGTCCTTCTCCAGAGGACTATCATTGTGGATCATGATCTCATGGTTCCCGATGTCCTCAAGATGTAACATCTTTGCAAAGTCAACATAAGTGATGGAATAGATTGATCCATGAGTCATCCAGGTTACTCTTTCTTCACCTGTACTGGCAAAGTGGCAAGTAGCAAAGAATTGAGCAATTACTTCATCATTCCAATTGTATCTAAAGGATAACATATCCTTTAGACCATGCCTCTCTACTGCACCCCCTAGCTCATCAAAAGCATCACAACTCTTCCTTTCAATGTAGTTCCAATCTATCCACTGACTGTGAACTATTGTAGTCTTCATCGTGAGGTAGACGCTCCTGTAGTAGTCCGCTGTAGTAGTCCGAGTGGAAATCACTCCAAAACCTCGGATCAGTGGCTACCTTCCCTTTGCTATAAGCATCAACCTTCCTGAGCTTCCAAGCGACATCGCTGCCCTTTCCATTGATTCTCTATTCTAAAGAACTTATGTTTCTCTGTCTTGGAGGAGCCATCTTCAGGGGGCCTATCGGGCCAGAGGCAATTCATTTCCCTTTGCCATTAGATTGGCGGGGAGCCGCCGAGTTGGATCCAACTACATCTTTGCCCTTGGAAGTTGGTTTCTTTGCTGGGACCTTCCGCTGCACCCGAGGTGGAGTTGGAGAAGGCCCGACAGCACACTCTTGCCTTTTGTTGGAACGAGGCTTCAAAGCATGAGGCAATGTCTCTTCATCCATTTCGGCCTCAAAGTTGGATAGATTCTCGTTTGAGTTTGACATTACCCAAATCCTTCGATTCAAGGATTTTCAAGAGTTGTTGGTGCGGATTAGTCGGGGGTCTTCGATCTCCTTTCAATGTAGATCGATTCCCACAGAGATTTGAGCAGATTTGAGGGAGAACTTGCAAAATCGCTTTGGGAGCACTTGAGTGATGAGAGAGAACTTGAGGGAAGTTGTGAGGAGGAAGAAGAAGGATCTGCACCGGCCTAAGGGGTTAAGGCGTCGATACACTGGACTAGTCCATGGTCATACGGGACTAGTCTGAACAAGCGGACACTCCGAGGACTAGTCTGTAGTGTGCGGACTAGTCCGTGATCACCTAGACAATAACTGAAAGTGTCTAATAAAGAAATAGGGGACAAAGACACACAAATATTCTTGATGAATATGATCAGTAAACAAACAACAATCAAGCTATGACCATAATTCATCAAGATCTAATAATAAACGTAGTTTATAGAAGAAAACAGGGAAAGATGAATTTTCAACAAAAAGAACTTGATTCTGATGTTGGCATACATATCTGCAAGATTTCAAGCCACCTTCTGTGCATCAAGGATATTTAGTTCATTTGGAAGCTCACAAAAGAATTTTTCATCAAGTGGCTTGGTGAAGATATCGGCTAGTTGTCTCTCAGTTTTGACATGGGAAATGGCTATGTCTCCTTTTATTGAATGGTCTCTCAAAAAGTGATGCCGGATATCAATGCATTTGGTTCTAGAGTGCTCAACAGGATTATGTACAATTTTAAATGCATTGTCATTATCACAAAGGAGCCGAATATGGTTCATATTGTAACCATAGTTCCTTAGAGTTTGTCTCATCCAAAGGAGTTGTGCAGAACAACACCCGGCTGCAACATAGTCCGCTTCGACACTAGACAAGGCAATGGAGTTTTGTTTCTTGGAGGACCAAGAAACTAGGGACCTTCCTAGAAATTGGCAAGTACCAGAGGTGCTTCTTCTATCTTCCTTGCATCCGACATAATCTGCGTCGGAGTATCCAATGAGATTGAACTTTGATGCTTTAGGATACCAAAGGCCTAGGTTGGGTGTATGATATCACAAGATCCTTTTTACGGCTGTTAAATGACATTCCTTAGAATTGTCTTTAAATCTTGCACACATACATACACTCAACATGATATCAGGCCAAGATGCACATATATAAAGTAGAGAGCCTATCATGGAATGATATACCTTTTGATCCACGTTAGGTCCATCTTCATTGAGGTTTAAGTGTCCATTTGTCGCCATGGGAGTCTTTATGGGCTTCGCTTTGTCCATGCCAAATTTTTTGAGAATGTCTTGGGTGTACTTTGTTTGGCTTATGAACGGTCCTTCCTTTAGTTGTTTCACTTGGAATCCCATAAAGTATATCAATTCTCCCATCATAGACATCTCGAATCTATCTGCCATAGATTCTTGACAAAAAGATTTGTTAGTTGAACCAAATATGATATCATCAACATAAATTTGACAAATGAATAGATCATCGTCAAAGTGCTTGGTAAACAAGGTGTAATCAGCTTTACCAATTTTGAAGCCATTTCCAGCTGGAAAATCTCTAAGGCACTCATACCAAGCTCTAGGAGCTTGTTTGAGGCCATAGAGAGCCTTACACAGTTTGAATACATGGTCGAGGTACTCTTGATCTTCAAACCTAGGGGGTTGCTCCACGTACACCTCCTCCTTGATTGGTCCGTTGAGGAAGGCGCTTTTGACTTCCATTTGAGATAGCTTGAAATCATGGTGAGTAGCATATGCAAGTAATATACGAATTGATTCAAGCCTAGCTACAAGAGAAAAAGTCTCATCGAAATCCAAACCTTCGACTTGTGAGTAACCTTTGGCCACAAGTCGTGCCTTGTTCCTTTGTCACCACTCCGTGTTTGTCTTGCTTGTTGCGGAAGACCCATTTAGTGCCAACGATGTTGGACTTGGGTCTTTCAACAAGTTCCCATACTTTGTTCCTCTTGAAGTTGTTCAATTCTTCTTGCATCGCCATCACCCAGGCAGGATCTCTTAATGCATCTTCAACCCTATATGGTTCCAAAGAGGATACGAAAGAATAGTATTCACAGAAATTAGCTATACGAGAGCGAGTTGTCACTCCCTTTTGGATGTCACCAATTATGTTGTCGACGGGGTGATCACTTTGTATGCTTTGGTGTACTCTTGGATGTGGCACTTGTGATCTTGAATCCTCATGATCATCATCTTCTTCGTCTCCTTCCTGGATAGTTGCCCTCATTAATGTTTGATTATCTTGATCTCCTTGCGGTTGATCTTGTGTGGTATCCCCCCCTTGATCATTCTCCTCCGTTTGTGGTTCATCTTCTTCATTCGGATTTTGAGGTGATGCTTGTGGTGGAATATCACCAAGTGTCATCCTTCTCAATGCTTGACATGGAGCTTCTTCTTGATCTAGCACACACTTATCAACTTGCTGTACTTGAGAGCCATTAGTTTCATCCAACACTACGTCACGTGCTACTTCAACAAGTCCAAAGGCTTTGTTGAAGACACGATAAGCTTCGAAGCGAATCATAGCCAAGCAAGAAACTTTCATTAGACTTCGAAGCGAACTTCGAAGCTCTAGGTTTCTTGATTAGAATATAACATTTTGAATCGAAAACTCAAAAGTATGTAATATTTGGTTTGTTACCAGTGAGTAGTTCATATGAGGTTTTCTTGAGTAAACAATGAAGGCATAGTTGGTTTATGGCATGACACGCAGTGTTAACCGCTTCAGCCCGAAACTAGTATGAAGTCTTGTATTCATCGAGCATTGTCCTTGCCATCTCAATGAGTGTTCGGTTCTTCCTTTTGGCTACCCCATTTTTTTGACGAGAGTAGGGTGCTGAAAATTCATGCTTTATTCCTTCTTCATCTATATACTCTTCAACTTGAGTATTCTTGAATTATGTTCCATTATCACTTCGTATGTTCTTGATCGTCAATGAGAATTCATTTTGAGCCTGCCTGAGAAATTTCTTGAGTGTTCCTTGAGTTTCTGTATTATCATGCAAAAAGAAAACCCACGTGAAGCGTGAAAAATCGTCGACAATGACTAAACAATATTTATTACCGCTGATGCTTATATAAGCAATTGGACCAAATAGGTCCATGTGAAGGAGCTCAAGCGGTCTTGTTGTAGTCACAACATTGTTCGCGGGATGAGGTGCTCCTACTTGCTTCCTGGCTTGGCACGAGCTACAAGGCCTATCTTTCTCAAAAAGAACATCCTTCAAACCTCGGATGTGATCCCCTTTTAGAAGTTTTTATAGATTCCTCATACCAACATGTGCTAGCCGTCTATGCCACAACCAACCCATGTTAGTTTTTGCAATCAAGCATGTGCCAAGTTTGGCTTTATCTTTGTTGAAGTCAACTAGATAAAGTTTTCCCTTTAACACACCTTTGAATGCAATAGAGTTATTCACTCCTAGAGATGGTCACACCCTCATTAGTGAATAAACAATTATAACTGTCGGTACCCAGCATATCGGGTACCCTCGCGCACAGGTTAGAGCCGCCTAGGTACCTCGCCCCCCAGCAGGGATAGGGTCCCAAGGCGCCATGTGTTCGAGAGACCCGGACCCGCCAGCCTCAGATGGGAGGTCCGAGGTGCCCAGAAGACATCCCTAAGGAGGCACTCAGCTCCACCTCGATGACAAGCTCCGAAGAAGCCACATGTCCAGCGGGACGGGACCCAACCTCCTCCGCGGAGGTGAGCTCCCAAGCTACCACGTGGCACACGAAGTCAAGACCCGACCTCCCCCATGGAGGCAAGCACCCAAGCTGGGGCAAGATCTGGCCTCCCCTCTGGAGTTGAGCTCCCGAGCTGCCACATGGCCCGCAAGATGTGCGTGGCCTCCACCATGGCAGAGAGATCCCCAGCGGCTGCATAGTCAGTCCACTTGCCCTGAGCAGATAGTGAGGAAGTTAAGAGGGCGGTACGCCTTGTCTCTGTCAAGCCTTGAAGATACGCGGCTTCCCCAGACGCATGGTGCAGCGCACGCCTAATGTCAGGTACCTCTACGACTAATCGCATCACAGTGGAGGCGCCACAGGCCTATCCAACTCGGCCAAGTGGGTAGCTTACGACGCCAGAGACCGTTGGATGGGACATTCCCTGCCAATGTCAGCAACAGCGCGTGGGCTACTGATGACCCGGGCGGCAAGACGGCGAGTCCTCAAGTCCATGGTTAGAGCAAGCATATAGAAGAAGTGTAGGACTGAAGAGCACATGAAAAGCTACCAGAGGGGGTGGGGGTGAATGGTAGATTTAAAAAAAATCTTACGCAGCGGAAACAATTAAATTCAAAACCCTTCGGCAGAAAACGATCTGTTAAATAATTCGTGTGTGAGACTAATCTAAACATGTTTTATCATGACAAAAGTGATATATATCAGAGATAATAAATTCAAGAAGAAAACACTAGAAGAATAACTCAAATCCGTCGAGAAAAACTCAAGTTATGATCGAAAGATCGAACAAAGGTCAATCTGTCCTACCAGAGAAAAACAATTCTGGAACGCTGCAACGAAACTCGTGTAGATCAGAAACCACAAATCCAATGACCATGAAATTTTGACAGATGATATACAATCATGTTGTTAAGACAACCCAAAAAGAATCATGTCAATTGGATCTGTAAAACTCGAGTTATGATAAAACCACCAATGAAAGGTAGTGCTGTCCAGAAACTCGACGAGTAAAACTTGTCTGGAACAAGTCGGACAAACAAGGCACAAAAGTTCCTTCAAACTACAAATTTTATTCAACAGAACACACGAGGAACAGCCCCAAAGTCGTGCACCACGAGCTTTGGCCTTCCTTTGCTTATATAACCAGCCCTTAGGCCAACCCAATCTTTACTAGGACTCCAATCCTACTCCGATCACGGATCGAAACTTTCCATAACTGCTTAGGAATCTTCTATACGTATATAGAAGCAATATTAAGACTTCCAAACACCTTAGGAACGTATCCCACATTTCTAAAACAACTCAAATTCGTGACCCACACGAAATCCTATCATAACCAACTCGATACTTTCCATACCGAGCCATAACTGACTCCGCCGCAGCCAAAGTCATCAACCGATACGATCCGATCCTTCCAACCAGATCTTCCACTCCATAAACCATCTTCGGAACCATGTTGCCACGTCATGCACCGCATGCATACGTGCAAACACCTTCCTTTGACGTCCAGTAACCTTCACATGCACTGCCTTTGATTTAATCATCCTGCGCGACCTCCTGACCCGCTCAACCACAATTCCTCCTGAATTTGGTTGTTGGAACCTCATCTCCTCCCTGAGACTAGTCCAAAGGATCCTGTCACCAGCTATGACTTGAAATCAAGCAACACCTACACATGAATAAACAAAATCAAGTCAGTTCCAAACACAACACCTTATGTGAGCACCTCACATAAGCATGTTGCAAAGCATAGCAAAACGATATCAGCCATATCTACCAAAACGCACCAAAAACTTAGTAAAAGAATACTAAGCAAACTTTCCAACAATGTAAAGCAGGTTCGAAACATTTCACATTAAAAGCTGGAACATTGCGATCAAGCACCGGACCTTGCCAAAGCTAACCGGAGCTTGAGCCGGAGCTTACCAAAGCTAGTAGAACCTAGCGCCGGAGCTTACCAAAGCTAGTGGGACCAAGCACCCGCCGGAGCTTACAAAAACTAGCAGGGCTAGTTAACCCGAAAACCAGAGCTAGAAAAAGCAACTCGGAGCTTAGAAAAAACATGTCATAGCTATCAAAAACATACCGGAGCCAAACACAAAACTCACCAGAGCTAACCAAAAGCTAGTCGGATTTTGCCAGCAAATCGGACATAGCATAGGACGTACTCGGAGCTACCCAAAACAAGCCGGACCTACCATCGGACCTTGTTGTAGCTCGGAGCTGGAGTCAGACCTTGCTAAAAAGGTGTTTTAGCAGAATTCAAAACTTTTATCGCCATAGCCAATGTATTCAGCATAGGTCTCACAATCTCCCCCTTGATGAATGCATTGGCAACACCATTTAAAATCCGAACATTGGCTTATTCACATTAAAAGTTTTGAAAACAATTTCTCCCTTTTTGAAAATAAAATCTCTCCCCATGCACATATTATCTCTCCCTGCACATTATCTCTCCCCCTTTGACAATGTTTCCAGCAAGGTTAAAAAGAGAAATTTTAACATATACATATAAAACAAAGCTCATCCAAATCATACTATCAAGTAACTTACACTATCACATCAATGAGATACATAAAGTAGTGTAAGACATGCTAGAGATCAAATGTAATTTTCAATTTAAGCAAGTCATGATCTCACAAACTTAAATATTTCAATACCTGAAAGCATGACACTTGTTGCTGCATTTTATTATTTTTCAAAGCACAAATTTAGATCATATGATATTTGCAAGAGATTATATGCGCATCTGCCTTATTCCAACCAACCAAGCCAAGCCTATGTCATTTGACAATCAGAAGCTTAAGGACATGGTTTTAGTCATACACAACTTCTTCCAAGTTCATATCTAAGTGCAATGATAAGCCATCTCAAAAGAATAAGTGCGATGCATGCATATTCTCTTGATCTTTTCTCAACTTATATTTGTTCACAAAATCTCAATATGTGAGTTGATTACTTGATTAATTATTTGTGATTAAAAGCACTTGTGAGCATGCAACAAGTTCAAAACAACAAGAAAGTTCGACCATGGCCAGATTTTGTGTAAGTAATTATTCAAATTACTAGACATAGCAAAAACTACAAAATGTATAACACGAGTAATGTAGTAAGAACTTTAAGCATGTAAAAGGAATCACAAAGTCATATATGTATGAAATACTATGCTCATATTATTTTAAGTTCAGATTCACACATAGAATTTCCAAGTTTGAAAACTGCCCCTGAATTTAAGCCATGAGGATGCATAACCCCTATTTCACTACGAATGTAACAAAAACGAGTGAAATCCAAAGGTTTTGTAAAAATGTCTGCCAATTTTTGTGCGGTATCTACATGGTGAAGCACAATGTTTCCTTTTTCAACATTATCACGGAGAAAGTGATACCTAATATCAATGTGCTTAGTTCTAGAATGTTGCACGTGGTTTTTAGCAATGCAAATAGCACTAGTGTTGTCACAAAACAGTGGAACACTATCTAGATCAACCCCATAGTCCTTAAGTGTTTGAACAATCCAAAGAATTTGTGAGTAAGAACTAGCAGCAGCTACATATTCAGATTCGGCTGTGGATTGTGCAACTGAATTTTGTTTTCTAGAGGACCAAGCAACAAGTGAATTACCAAGAAAATGACAAGCACCAGAAGTACTTTTCCTATCAATCCTACAACCTCCAAAATCAGCATCAGAAAAAGCTTTCAAAGTAACGGTTGAGGAAGAAGGAAGAAAAATGCCAAATTCATGAGTTCCATGTAAGTACTTGAGAATCCTTTTGACGGCTTGACGATGTGAACCCGTGGGGAGGCTTGAAACCATGCACAAAGACATACGCTGAATTGTATGTCCGGTCTTGATGCTGTGAGATACAAAAGTGACCCGATCATGCTTCTATATTCTTTTTGATCCACGGGTTCACCATCTTCATCAAGTTCAAGTGTTGTTGTTGTTCCCATTGGTGTCCAAAGAGGCTTGCTTTTGTCCATGTTGAAGCGCTTTAGGAGGTCTTTTGTATACTTCGTTTGATGCACAAAGGTACCCTCCTTGGTTTGCTTGATTTGCAGCCCCAAAAAGTACGTGAGTCCTCTCATCATACTCATCTCAAATTCTGAACTCATCATAGCTGAAATCTTGGACACAAGATCATGAGAAGCACAACCAAAGATAATATCATCCACATACACTTGAACGAATAATGAGTCATTGCCATGCTTAAGCACAAAAAGAGTTTTATCAACCTTGCCCATGGTAAACCCCTTTTCAAGTAAGAATGTTTTTAACCTATCATACCATGCTCTAGGGGCTTGTTTGAGACTGTACAAGGATTTGGACAGTTCGTAAACATGATTAGGAAAATCTGAATTTTCAAAACCCGGTGGTTGTTTGACATAAACCTCCTCATCTATGTAGACATTAAGTAAAGAACTTTTAACATCCATTTGATATAGCTTAAAACCTTTAGAAGCAGCAAAGCTAACATAATTCTTATGGCTTCTAATCTAGCAACAGGAGCAAAAGTTTTATCAAAATCTAGACCTTCTACTTGAGTGAAACCTTGAGCAACCAACCTAGCCTTATTCCTAACCACAACCCCATCCTCACTTTGTTTATTTTTAAACACCCATTTAGTTCCAATTAAAGTGTGACCTTGAGGTGGAGGTACAAGTTTCCAAACATTATTTCTTTCAAAATTTTCTAACTCTTCTTGCATGGCAATAATCCAAGATTCATTAGTGAGTGCGTGTGATATATCTTTGGGTTCAAAAGAAGCAACAAAAGCAAAATGAGCATGAGAGTTTGGATCACAAAACTTGGACCGTGTAACTCATTCATGCAAGCTTCCAATAATCTGTTGTGGGGGATGATTCTTGACGATCCGTAGGGGAACAAATATCTCACAAGCTTCTTCTTCATAAGGTTCATTGTAGATTGATGAGCTTGTGGCTTGTGGACAATCAGGACAAGCAGAGGTGGTAGTCGGAGCTTGTTCAAAGTTCGGAGCTGGACATGTGTCAGCTTTGGAACTATTAGGCAGTATCATGGTCTTTTCTTCATGTTCAAAAATACCCTCCCCCTGAGGATATGGATCTGGTCCTGCAATACCGGAGCTAGTACCTGGGCTAGCTTCATCAAAAGACACTTCACAAGTCTCCACAATTTTGTTAGTGTCAAGTAAAAGCACACGGTAGCCTCTAGTATGAGATGGATAACCAAGAAACATGCCATCAATAGATCTAGGTTCAAATTTATCAAGATTACCATGTTTCTTAACAAAGCATTTGCAACAAAAGACCCGAAAGTGTGTGACACTAGGCCTATGTCCAAACCGGAGCTCATATGGTGTTTTATCTAGCTTAGCGCGCAAGAAATTACGATTTGAGACATAACAAGCGGTTGCAATCGCATCAGCCAAAAATTTCCTAGGAGTTTGATATTCATCAAGCATAGTCCTAGCCATCTCAACTAAGGTTCTGTTCTTTCTTTCTACAACACCATTTTGTTGAGGTACATATGGTGAAGAAAATTGATGATCTATTCCATTTTTAGCACAAAAGTGATCAAAAGATTGATTTTTAAATTCAGTTCCGTTATCACTTCTAATTGCTTTTAAAGATCCTGGGTGATCAATTGATAATCTAAGAAATAAATTTCTAAAGTGACTAAAAGCTTCATTCTTAGTTGCCATAAAGTAAACCCAAGAGTATCTAGAATAATCATCAATAATCACAAGAACATACCATTTACCTCCGAAGTATTGAACACGTGAAGGTCCTACGGTGTCAAGGTGCAAAAGTTGACCAGGTTCAGTTGTCACAGTAATCGTGAGAGGAGCATGTGAACCTGCAACCATCTTAGCATGTCTACACGAAGAGCATACAATATCTTTGTCTCCTTTGAGTTTAGGCAAACCACATATGTGATCAAGAGTACTAACACGAGTGAGGTGATCAAAGCCTACGTGATCAAGTCTATGATGCCAGAAGAATAAATCTTTTGAATCATTTGCAACTAGAGACCTATGCTCAGAGGAATAGATATCAAAATCAGCTTTAAAAACTCTTCCAAAACGAGACATGTTAAACAAAAGCTCACTATTTGAATCTACAACTTTGCAACAATTTTTAGACAAGGATATTTCCAAATTCTCATCAAGCAATTGAGAAACAGAAAGCAAGTTGTACTTCAAATTTTTAACAAGTGCCACATCTTTTAAAGTGTAGTGATCATTTACTCTAATTGAACCTTTAGCAATAATAGGAGTTGAAGAATTATCGGCAAAAGTAACATTTTCTACACATGACACAAGGGAGAGGGAGGAGAACCATTCTCTGTTACCGGTCATGTGGCGTGAGCATCCTGAATCCACAATCCATATGTTCTCCTTCCTCAAGAATGAAACCTACACAGAAGGACAGTTCGTCGTTGACTCAATACTGGGGTTAGTCAATAAGCATTTTGGAATCCAGTACTGAGCCATGCGACGTCCAGTAGGAACAACACGCGAAAGCTGTGACAAAACAGCAGGTTTATGAGTCAACGGTTGAGGTTTTCTGTTCTTAACAATTGATTTAGAAGTTGTTACTCGTTTAGAGCGAAAACCAGTAGCTCCGGAGGTGTGGACATTTGTTTCGGAAGAAGTAGTTGAAGCTCCAGATGCACAAACCGAAGGTCCGAAAGCAAAAACTGAAGCTCCGGAGGGAACAACAGAAGGTCCGGGAGCTTTCGGAGCTATCGGAACTACCGGAGCTGTCTTTGCAAGTCTCTTACCAGAGGGTCCGGAAGCTACCCTTTCAAATTTATGACTCGTTAAAGCAGATTGCATGTTTCTAATGTTAGGTTTAGCATGAAGGTTATGAGATCTAGCAGACATTTTGTCCTTTTTAATTTGTTTAGCCAGTCTATAACAAAAATCTACGACATGACCATCTTTATCACAATAATTACAATGAAATTTAATTTTGTAATCATGTCTAGATGAGCACCCACCATTAGAAATAGAATTAGAAAGCACTCCTGCAGATTTGAAAACCACTTCTTTTTGTTTAGGAACTGTTTGAATAAAACAACTTCCTAATGACTTTACAATTTTAGGTGGATGTGCCTTAGCATGAGAATCAAAACCTAAACCATTTTTATCATTGCAAGACTTGGAAGAATTCAACAGCAAGTTTAGGTTCTTATTCCCATTACAAAACTGATCTAATGTCCTATACATGTTATGAAGTTTATTGGACAGATCAAGGAAATTTTCACATGAATATTTTCCTTTTAATTTGCAATTGGAATAATATTTAACTTCATGAGAACGTAAAGAATTATTCAATATTGAAATTTCATTATAGCATCTTTTAGTTTCTTATCAAGATTGTCACATGTAGAACAATGCAAATCATTTGTTGAATAGGAAGCATCTTTTAAGTTTTTATCATTAAGTGCAGCAAGATCTCTGTTCTTTTTAATTTCTTCATCAAGTCTATCTAGAGTGGAGGAGTGTGCATTTCTTAATGTGGACAATTGTTCATAGATTAAGTCACATGAGGGACATGCATCATCACTAGGAATCAAAGTTTTTAAACGATTGATTTCAGATTCTAGTGATTCAATTTTAGAAGCATTATCCCTAAGCTTTTTGTCCTTTTTCTTGACAATAATAGTTGCACGAGAAATAGCATCACACATTTCATTGCAAGTAGAACATACCTCATCATCATCACTGTTGTGTTCTGCATCCTCCTGACTTGATCTTGATCTTGTTTTGCCTGCCATGAAGCATAAGTTGGCCAGATCATCATCATCTTCATCACTTTCAAAGTCTACATCACTTGAACTGAGTTCTTGAAGTGCGGTGATGAAGCTGTTAATCATCTTGCATCCTATGGTGCCCTTCTTTTTCTTGTTGGGATTTCCAGAGGTGGTCTTGACCTTGTTCTATTTTTCTTCACGGGTAGTAGGACCTGAAAGGTTAGGGCATTCTGTACGGAAGTGTCCTGTCTTACCACATTCAAAACAGCGTTGAGGTCCGGAGCTTCCTCTCCTTCTAGTTCTCACATTTTGCAATGCTTTTGAGAATCTAGTAGAGATGAGTGCTAACTCCTCTTCTGGAAATTCATCGATATGCTCTAGGGTTAGTGAGGACAACAAAGCAAGAGTATTGCAAGATGGTGATTGTCCGGAGCTAGGCATATCACGTTGTGAGTCAAATGCAATAGACTTATTTGGGTTCTTACGTGCTAAGATGTCAATTTCATGAGTTTTTAGTTTAGAATAAAGTACATCTAATGTAAGAGAACTCATTCCAGTTGATTCACGAATAGATGTTACTTTCATCTCCCAAAATGACATGTCTAATACACTAAGAAGTTGCCTAGCATTCTCAGCACCAGAAAAGTTAACATTGACACTACGTAAGTTGCTGAGAATTTTATTGAAGTGAGCAAAGAGGTCATCGATGGACTCACCGGGTTGCATCTCGAAACGCATATATTCTTTTTTGAACATATCTTGTTTTACCTCCTTGATTGTGTTGGAGCCTTCATGATAATCACAGAGAGCTCTCCAAACATCGTATGCTGATCGGAGGTGCGCGACACGATCAAAGTTGCTTTGAGTGAGTCCTTAGATGATCAAGTTTCGGGCTTTGTTGTTGTTTTCGACGTCCCGTAGGTTTGTAGATGTAACTTGATCGTATGGTGGCACTTTGTAAGGCTTGTACACCTTTTCCCATATTGCGAAGCCTTGCGTCTGGATGAAAGCCTCCATGCATGCCTTCCAAACCTGAAAATCAATACCAGCAAACACACATGGTTTGGTGGAGTATTTCTCCATGATGATTAGAAAAACACGTGCAAATCACAAAGATTAGAGCACCACGGCTCTGATACCAATTGTAGGATCGAAGAGCACGTGAAAAGCTACCAGAGGGGGGGTGAATGGTAGATTTAAAAAAAATCTTACGCAGCAGAAACAATTAAATCCAAACCCCTTTGGCAGAAAAACAATCTGTTAAAGAATTCATGTGTGAGACTAATCTAAACGTGTTTTATCGTGACAAAAGTGATATATATCAGAGATAATAAAGTCACGAAGAAAAAACAAGAAAAAACACTCAAATCCGTCGAGAAAAACTCAAGTTATGATCAAAAGATCGAACAAAGGTCAATCTGTCCTACCCGAGAAAAACAGTTCTGGAACGCTACAAAGAAACTCGTGTAGATCAGAAAACACAAATCCAATGACCGTGAAATTTTGACAGATGATAGATAATCAAGTTTTTAAGACAACCCAAAATGAATAACGTCAATTGGATCTGTAAAACTCGAGTTATGATAAAACCACCAACGAAAGGTTGTGCTGTCCAGAAACTCGACGAGTGAAACTTGTCTGGAACAAGTCGGACGAACAAGGCATAAAAGTTCCTTCAAATTATGGATTTTATTCAATGGAAGCACGAGGAACAGCCCCAAAGTCGTGCACCACTATCTTTGGCCTTCCCTTTCTTATATAACCAGCCCTTAGGCCAACCCGATCTTAACTAGGACTCCAATCCTACTCCGATCACGGATTGAAACTTTCCATAACTGCTTAGGACTCTTCTATACGCAGATAGAAGCAATCTTAAGACTTCCGAACACCTTAGGAACGTATACCACATTCCTAAAACAACTCAAATTCGTGACCCACACGAAATCCTATTATAACCAACTCGATACTTTCCATACCAAGCCATAACCGACTCCGCCGCAGCCAAAGTCATCAACTGATACGATCTGATCCTTCCAACCAGATCTTCCCATCCATAAACCATCTTCGGAACCATGTTGCCACGTCATGCACCGCATGCATATGTGCAAACACCTTCCTTCGACGTCCAGTAACCTTCACATGCACTGCCCTTGATTCAATCATCCTGCGCGACCTCCTGACCCGCTCAACCACAATTCCTCCTGAATTTGCTTGTTGGAACCTCATCTCCTCCTTGAGACTAGTCCAAAGGATCCTGTCACCAGCCATGACTTGAACTCAAGTAAGACCTGCACATGAACAAACAACCAATCCGTACGAGCCCAAGTCCGCGACTTGATTCAAGTTAGTTCCAAACACAACACCTTACATGAGCACCTCACATAAGAATGTTGCAAAGCATAGCAAAACAATATCAGCCATATCAACCAAAACACACCAAAAACTTAGTAAAAGAATACTAAGCAAACTTTCCAACAATGTAAAGCAAGTTCGAAACATTTCACATTAAAAGCCGGAACATTGCGATCAAGCATCGGACCTTGCCAAATCTAACCGGAGCTTGAGCCAGAGCTTACCAAAGCTAGTAGAACCTAGCGCTGGAGCTTACCAAAGCTAGTGAAAACCAAGCACCAGCCGGAGCTTACAAAAACTAGCAGGGCTAGTTAACCCAAAAACCGGAGCTAGAAAAAGCAACTTGGAGCTTAGCAAAAACATGTCGGAGCTATCAAAAACATGCCGGAGCTAATGACAAAACTCACCGGAGCTAACCAAAAGCTAGTCGGATTTTGCCAGCAAATCGGACCTAGCATTGGACGTACCTGGAGGTACCCAGAACAAGCCGGACCTACGATCGGGCCTTGTTGTAGCTTGGAGCTATAGTCGGACCTTGCTAAAAAGGTGTTTTAGCAGAATTCAAAACTTTTATCGCCATAGCCAATGTATTCAGCATACATAGGTCTCACAAGAAGCCTTATATCTTTAGGATTAGATGGCCCTGGGACCACCTATCGGGCCCTGGGACCCCACTTGTAAGGCGTCCGACCTTGACTATAAAAGGCCCGGACTGCCACCAATACAAAAACCGACTCAGAATGCCCGATACACCCACATACGGATACACACTCACCATGCAATACAATCCACCGTCGAGTAGGGTGTTATGCTCCTTGCGGCCCGAACCACGTAAAAACAACTGTCTCATACTCTTCTGCTAGAACACTAGTTTGAGGCCTAAGCCCCGCCGAACCAGAACCTCTGCGGGTTGCTCCTTAGCAAATCCGGGGGAAGTGTCGCATTGACCCTTCGACATTTGGTGCACCAGGTAGGGCCTTTTTACCTCAAAAAAGTGGTAGCGCTTTCACCACCATGGTGTTCATCAGGCCCGTGGAAGGTGGTTTCCAATGCTGTCGCCCGGTAAGCAGATCCGCCACTCGAGCGGCACTCTCTGGTGAACCTCGCCCCCCTGTAGGTACGACTAGCCAAGGTAGCACACTGGGACACGCCCCAGCTCAGTCGGCTCCCCCAACAATGAGCCCAGAGAATGTTTTGGCAGCGTCCAGAGCTCTCCTCCACCACCCATTGTTGCTGAACGCCTCTCAGGGGGTGGCTCAGCAGTGGGTCCAAGACATCGACCACCTCGTCGTCAGAGCCATCAACTCCCCCAACAGGGGAAGGCGCCTCGTGTCGCTGTCACACACACCATCCATCGACCATCAAACTGCCAACTCCCGCTCCTCCAAGCCTACAATCATTGGCCGGCTCCCCACGGAGGACCTCAGAGCCGAGCTTGACCGTTGTCAAGCTCACATGGATAGCCGCGTCATCATTGAGCGGCAGCAAGAGAGGTGGCGCAACCTCGACGCCGAATATGGCACTCAATGCCCTGTTCACGAGGCATCTTCTGTCCAAGGTGCGCTGCAGGTAAACCTTCCACCACCTAATCAGGAGCACGTTGGATCGACAGACACCTGCAGTACTCGGTGCAGCAGGGTGTACAGGAACAATACTTGGCACAACTAGTACCGTTGCAATAGCGCATGGCACAACTAGTGCCACAACAGCAGGTCCAGCAAGTGTCGCACGTCGGGCAGCAGACCCCGGCGGGGTATGCTATCCCATATGCCTTTCCAACGAAGCCCGTTAGAGGCTGCACGGCGTTGGATCCACACCTCTGCTTCGCGATGTGGCCGCACAAGTTCCGGCCACATATCCCAAAGAGGTTCGACGGAAGCATCATTTCGGAGGAGTTCCTGCGGATCTACACCACGACACTCCTTACTGCGAGAGCGGATGAGACCATCCTGGCGAACTACTTCCCAGTCGCCCTGACTGGGTCAGCCTGCTCATGGCTGATGAACCTTCTCAAGAGGTCTATAACCTCTTGGGATGAGCTGTGCCAGCAGTTCATGGCGAACTTTAGCAGCTCCTACACATGCCCCGACACCAAGCTCGACCTCCACACCGTGCGATAGCAATCCAAGGAGACGCTGTGGTCATTCATCCAGCGTTTCTCCCAGGTATGCAAATCCATTCCCAACATTCCAAATGCCTCTGTCATAGTGGCATTTCGCCAGGTAGTGCGAGACCGCAAGATGCTCGAGAAGCTAGCCACGCACAACGTGCAAGACGTCTCTAAGCTCTTCTCCATCGCTGATCGGTGTGCCAAAGCGGCAGAAGGCCACAACTGGCACGCTCAGTTCGCCCTCGGAGCGGGCGGGGCTGGCCCGACCGGGGAAGGAGCAGCTACCAAAAGAAGAACAAGAATCGGGGTGGTGTCTAGAACAAGCCGTTGCAATTATCCCCCGTCGCGGCAGCAGCCACAACCAGAGGAGGAAAGCCGCCAAGCCCGGAGAAGCATCCTCGTCAGCCACCAGCCGCTGACGAAGACGTAGAGCCCTGCCTGGTGCACAAGACTCGTGAACACACCGCGAGCGAGTGTCGCGAGATAAAAAGGTGTGTCGAACGCTATGAAGAGCGAGGTCAGCAACGCCTAGAAAAAGCCCCCGCCCACCAGCGGGAGGGCAAGCAGAAGGTCAAACCCAAGTTCGACAATGAAGAAGAGCTGGAGTACCAGAAGCAAGAGCGGGCCATCAAAGTGGTCCACCAAGATGAGGACTCCGACGCGAGCAGTTGTCGGAGTGTTGTTCCGGCAATTCTCCTGGTACTACTGTTTGTAGTCCGTGGAGTTTGTAGTTCGATATTGGGCGCGCAGAGATTCAAAAGATGATGGTAAATAGACACAAGGATTTACGTGGTTCGGGCCGCCTGAGCGTAAAACCCTACTCCACGGGATGTGTAGTTATTGTATTGAGCGTCTAAGAGTCTAGAGCTTTCAGCTAGGGTTTTCGAGAGTCCGAGAGGAGTCCCTTTGTGTATCGTCGACCAGTCCTTTTATAGTACAAGGACTGGTCGTTACACCGTTAGCCTGGCCCGACATGTGGTCTTGGTGGTTACTGATGCTTAATACACAATTAAAGAGGTTAATTACCCTTAATAGCATGGTAACGGGCCTTGACAGTGCCGTTACTGGTATTAAGGGCCTTCAGATCGAGTGTCATTAATATGGTATTAATGACACTTAATCGGGTCTTGAAGTCTATGATTGCCCCTTGAAGGTCCGAGCCATTGGGGGTCCACCAGTCTGATTGTTGAGGTTGAATGTCCAGCGGTTGGACATGTGGCAGCTTCAGAGCTTTCCGTTTGGGAAGGGTAGGTCCGGTGTAGATGTACACGTGTCAGTACCGGAGCTTCCCTCTATCGGGGGTTAGGTTCGGGGGTGCCGCACAGGTGTTTAGCCCGGAACTATCCCATGTGCGAGATGTAGATCCGGTTGCAGTATACACGTGGCAGCACCGGGACTAACCATAGATGGGAGGCAGGTCAGGTCCCGTATGACACGTGGGGCCTTTGTAGGTCTTCAACTCAGACAGGTGAAGTTCCTTTGGTCTTTTTGTAGTCCCAAGGGATATACGGTACGTAGGGTACCGACAGTGGCCCCTTGGGCCCACCTCTGGGAGAGACCTTTTGGATGAAGTCGTTCTGCCGGAGGTGGGTCCATCCTTTGATTTTTGAGCTGTGTCTTCAAGGGTCTTCGGATGTGCCGTTGGCAGTAGTTCGCGGTTAAACCAACGCCGCGTGGCATATTCAGGATGCGGCAGGTGAGATCTGAGCATGCGGATCTCACGCAGTTGAAGGTCGTCGGTTCCCGATACGAAAACCGTATCGGTTCCGCGCGCCCTGTCAGGCCGCCGCCCTTGGGCTTCCCGCCTTTCATGATTACAACCGTTCGCCTGGGTTAAGGACCTCGACTTGATCGTCGGGGTGGCCCCAGGCCCCCTTGTCATTGGCAGGGTGAAGTTTTTGAATGGTATCATCAGCTCCCCTGCGGTTTCCATCCAACCGTTGCGATGGCTTACTTAAGAAGGAAAGCGCGCACCGTCTGGTGATTCTTTACGCCTTCATTCGAACTTGCGCTCAAATCCTCCAAACCTTTGCTTGCTTTTCCTCTCTCGCCACGTTGTGCCGCGATGAAGTTGGGACTCCCCAAGAACCGCATTGGGAGCAAGAAGGAGTTTTCCAGGGTCCGAACCTATATGGGATTGTCCAGTGACTCCTTCGACAACGACATTCGCTGTGGCGAGCTTCTCTTCGAGAAGAAGCGAGTCGGAGATATGGCGTACTTCCTTGGGTACGCCGTAGCGGGTTTGATCCTGCCTTTCTCCACCTTCTTTCTGATGCTGCTAGATTTCTATGGTCTGCAGCTCGACCATTTGGGCCCCCACTCAATCTTGCTGGTGGCAACTTTTGTCCACTTTTGCGAGATGTGGGTGGGCGTGCCCCCTTGCGTGGAGTTGTTCCGGACCTTCTTCACTGTCCACCCAACCGGGAAGAGTGATGAGTTCATCGACTTCTACTACTTCGTGAAGCGGAAAAACTCTCCCCTCAAGTACTTGAGGTCCTTCCCTTCTGGCAAGTGGGACGACTGGAAGAAAGACTGGGTAGTCATCACCGTCGAGGGACACGAGAGGCTAGAGCTGCCTGAAGGCCTTCCTCGCGTCGACATCGACACTTGGAGTGACATGCCGGAGCTGTCGACGGAGTAAAAGCCCATCCTGGACAGAATCCAGGAATGTGTCGAAGGTGGGGTGACCCTGCACATGGTCTTCGGCAACTTCTTGACGAACAGGTGGGCCCCGCTGAGGGCTAGGAGTCAGCCTGCCTGGGCCTTCAACAGTGAGATGGATACCAAACCGCATTGATGTCGTCTTGGACACCAACTTGGCCGGTGAAGCCTTGAAGACCCATCTCAAGAAGCTCCAGTCTGGGAACATCGTCCCTGGCGACGTGTCTCCACCGACGGCCTTCCTGCCTCTGAATATGATTCCAGAGGGGTGCAAAGAGCTCCGGAGGAAGATGCCGCTGTTAGACGACTTGGTCCTTGTGGAGAGGCGATCAACCTCTGGGGTGGCAATCCCCAGAGCTTCTGAAGGTGGCTCCACTCCTGCCCCAAAGCCAAGAACTGAAGTCATAGGCAAGGGCAAGGAGTTGGCCGAGCCCTCGAGCCGCAAGAGGAAGCTTAAGCATGCCGACGGGAGGTCCGTCAGACCTGCTCCTTCCGTGATGGCTCCTTCTCCCAGACGAATGAGGTCTTCGGTGGCGGCAACTACTCCAGCATCGACATCTCCCCGGGGTGCTAGCTCTGTCCATGTGGCTCCGATACCAGGGCTAACTGAAGGCTCTAGGTCTGAAGGTCCTTCTCGGTCGAGAGGGTCCTCAACCAAAACGTCGCTGATGGCGGGAACAAGGTCCGGGGAACCTTCCGGAGCTACCACGCCAGTGGCGACTGGGGCCAGTCCTGAGCGTCCGATGAAGAGGTTCTGCACTAGCTGGAGTGGGAGCCTTCCAAGGTAAGTTTGATTTTTTACCTCAGTTTATTGTTTTTGTTGTAACTGTGTTTTGAGTGTCTTTGTCCTTCATCCACAGAGTGCCCATGAAAGTGGCTGAAGCTTCGGTTCCTGCAGCAGCAGCTGATGCTGTGCAGGCAGAAGCTCTGGCTCCAATCCTGGTGCTGCCTCAAGAAGTGGCTGAGGCTGCGATCGCTCCGATGCCGGCTGTTGTGGTCCTGGACCTCGACTCATCCCCAGAAGCTCCCGTGGTAGCGCCGGACCACAGGAATGAAGATGTACCAGTGGCACCTGCCCCGGAGGTTGAAGCTTTGGGTTTGGATGCTGAAATGGTGGACGCTCCGGCCTCAGAGCCGGAGGTAGCTGCGATTCCGGCCCTAGATCCGGTTGTTACTGAAGCCCTGACGGCGGAGCCGGTGGTTGATGAGGCCCCGGCGATAGAGCCGGTTGTTTATGAAGCCCCGACGGTAGAGCTGATGGTTGATGAAGCTCCGGCGCCTGAGCTGGTTGTCGAAGAAGTTCCGGCGCCTGAGCCAGTTGTTGTAGAAGTGCCGGTGCCAGAACCCATGATGGTCGAAGCGCCAGCGCCTGAGCCGGCGGTGGAGGAGGTGCCAACGTCGGAGCCGGAAGTGGCTTCAGCTCCGACCAAATCTTCAATGCCTGCCCCGGAGGTGGTGGTCCCGGAGGTGCCCGCACCTGAGCCAGGGTGCCAAATGGTCCCGGAGGTGCCCGCACCTGAGCCAGGGTGCCAAGATGAAGTTGGTGGCCCCCCGCTTGAGGGACCAGTTGTTGATGACCTGGCGGCGGGACCTTCGGAGCCAACTACGGAGGTCGAAACTTCTGTGGCAGGACCTTCCTCGGCGGCGGCCGAGGCTATCCCGGAGGGCGGCCCTAGTGCCGTGGAAGCTCAGGGGACCGCTCTTGTAGAGTGGGACCCGATTTTTGTCAAGGAGAACCCGCTGGAACAAGCAGCGATGACCCCGGCAGGTCCGGAGCCGATCCCTCTATCGTTATCTATCGACAACGCCTGCTCCTATCTTTGTCAGGTCCAACTGTCTTTTTACCACGATAGCAAGGCCCTCGAGGAAGAGCGCCAAACTCTTAGGAGGTGGCGCAACCGGCTCCAATTCAAGACCAAGCTGGCACAGTCGAGGTTGGCTAACGATAAGGAGTGGGTGAAGAAGGAGAAGGTCCGGTTGGAGTGCTGGGATAAGCTGTTGGACGAGAGGGAAATCATGGTGCGATCCCTTGACAACCAGTCCCGGGCCATCCACGAACAGGCCGTAGCTGCTAATAACGCAACGAATGACCGCGGGGAGAACCTCAGCGCCATCCACGATAGCCTCGTCAAGCGCCGGGAGGCCCTTGTGGAGTGGGAGAAAAAGCTCGAAGATGAAGAGCAAAAACTTCTGGAGCTACGGGATGACCTCGTGAAGAGGGAGGAAGAGCTTACTCTGAGGCTAACTCTGGGTGACAAGAGTCTCGAAGCGCGCACCAAGAAATCGGAGGAGCACTGCGAGAGAGAGGAGAAGAAGGCCTGGCAGCGAGGGCAGGACCTCCACAAGAGGGAGAATGACATTGCTGCCAGGGAGAAGAAAGTGCGAGGCCGGAGAAGGACTTGGTCGACCGCCGGACAAGATCCACCTCCGGGAGGAGGAGCTCGGCAAACTCGAAAGGCAGGTTGCTGAAAAGATTCAGCAGAACGCCAAAGAAATTGAGTGTCTTGCCCGGGAGAATTCAGAGCTTGCGGCGACCAGAAGATCCTTGGAGGAGATGCGAGGCTCAAGGGCTGTGGAGTCCCAACAAGTTTGGGACTTCTTGGGCAAAGCCAACGATGCGCTGACGCCAATGGGTTTTAGTCCCATGCGTCCAGATGATCCGGAGCCGGAGCTGGACCAGGCGTTGCAAGCGTTGAGTTCGGCAGGCAACAAGCTCACCAAGATGGGCGATGTCATCGTGGACCAGCTGGAAACCGAGGGAAAATCCCTGGTGAAGAACGTCGTAGAATACATGTTGACGTGCTACACAAGCCGGGACCCTCAATTCCCACTAGACCCGGTGCTTGAAGGCCCCATCAACGGAGAGGGAGAAGCTGCCCAAGCCAGCATGTCGGAGGTGGCCCCAAAGGTCGCCTCGTTCTCCCATAGGGTCTAGGACTATCTCTTTGTAGCTCCCGCTTGTATTCTCTCTTCTTTTTTCTCCAATTTTGTAATCTCTTCTCTCCAGATTAATGAAATCCAAGTTTTTGTGAATTTCATTTTTTGTCTTCAACACCATTGTCCCACTTGGCCCCCTGGTAGATGTACACAATTGGATTGTGAACATGTACCAAGAAGATGTAGCACTTTGTTGAATACTTGCGTGCTTCGAACTTGTAGAACGTAGGTCCGAAGTCTTCGATAGTGAAGGCTCCCTAAGGTTGTCGGAGCATAGTGGCTCCGGCATTGACCATCGTCGGAGCTTAGTAGCTCCGGCAGCAGTCTCCATCAACGCGTAGAGCATCGACGGTTAGTCCTCTGGGGTGTCGGAGCTTGGTAGCTCCGGCAGTGACCTCTGTCAACACGCGGTGTGTTAACAGCAGACACCACTGTAGAGTCTTCCCACCATCTTATCTTCATGTTGACGGCTAGCCCCTGGCTTCAGCGACGCTTGCTATCAATGTTAAAACACCGAAAACAAGCCACCTTAGGGGATGTCAGAGCTTTAATAGCTCCGGCTTAATTCACCATCATCATGAGATCTTTATTTTTCCTGCACACTGAAGTCAAGAAAAACAGTAAAATCCATTTCCTATCTATAACTCAATTGCGACTTACTATCCCCGAGAAATTTTTAGGTCGAACGCAATTGTAAATATAATCAAGTGAACTAGCTTGTTTTCCCCAGGTCGAATTGTTTCTGTACTCACCTTACTTCGGCCTGCTGGGGTGTAGGTAGAGTGGCATACTTAGGGTGCATAACTAGGCTAAGTCGATAGCACACTCCAGACCTAGATTGGCTTGGTGGCATTCAGACGAGTAGACCATTAACGATGTTTAGACCTGGAAGATTTGACAATGCAACTTAAATTATACTTGAATTGGTCGAGCTAAAGTTTTTTTAAGAATTGCACAACTTTGTTATAGACAAGAAAGAGTAAAATAAAAAATATTGAGCCTGTACAAAATAAATGCATGTGGAGTCTGTTTTCACACAATGATGTCTTTCATTATAGGTCCGAGGTACAGGGGAAACAAGTACACTCTTAGGGTACGGAACCATGCTAAGTGTGTTTCGTTCCTTGTTTGACCCAAGGTAGCTAGCTACACTTTGTAGTTCTGAGAATGTGACAAGTGTTGCCTGAACTTTGCTGACCTCCCGGGGAAGGTCTGGGTGTTCTCCCAGAGGAGCTACCCAACTCTGTACAATGACTCTATAACATACATCACATGTAACTACAGACTCACCTCCATGATATTAAGCGTAGAACTTACAGAGGTGCTCAATGTTCTAAGGATTAGGGAGAGGTGTCCCATCCTCGGTTGCCAAGCGAACGCATCCGGGACGGGATACTTTGATCACTCGGAAGGGTCCTTCCCAGCTGGGGGAGAGTTTTTTTAACCCTTCTCTGGATTGTATTCTCCGTAGCACAATATCGCCTTCCTCGAGCTGTCGGCTGTGAACATGGCTTTGGTGATAGCGCCAAAGAGCTTGGCGGTATCGGGCATTCCGAACAGCTGCTCAACACCTTCCCTCTTCAAGGAGGTCAAGGTCTTCATGCCGATGCTGGTCCTGCGCGGCATCGTCGAAGGTCCGGACCCGGAGTGACCCCAAGGTGATTTTCGGAGGAAGGATTGCTTCGGCTCCGTACACCAGGAAGAAGGGTGTCTCTCCAGTTGACCGGTTTTGAGTTGTCCTGTTGGCCCATAGAGTGGGCGGAAGCTCTTCGATCCAGTTGGCTCCATGTTTTTTCAAGCGCTCAAATGTGCACGTCTTGAGTCCTTTTAGGATTTTGCATTTGCTCTTTCGACTTGACCATTGCTTGCCGGGTGAGCTACGGAAGCGTAGCTGACATGGATGCTAAGGTCTTTGCAATATCCTTGGAATGCAGAGCTTGTGAACTGGGTCCCATTATCAGTTATGATCTTGTTTCGGACTCCAAATCTGCATACGATGGACTGCAAGAAGCTGATAGCTGATTGCTTGTTTATTGTCACAACTGGAGTTGCTTCCGGCCATTTGGTGAACTTGTCAATGGCAACGTACATGAACTTGTAACCTACGACGGCTCTTGGGAAAGGTCCCAAGATATCCATCCCCCACACAGCGAAAGGCCATGTAGGGGGTATCATTTGTAGAGGTTGAGCCGGTGTGTGAATTTGTTTTGCATGGAAATGGCATGCTTCGCATTTCTTCACCAGCTCAGTTGCATCCTGGAGCGCTGTAGGCCAGTAAAAGCCATGCCGGAAGGATTTACCGACCAGCGTGCGAGAAGACGCGTGGTTCCCACACTCGCCTCCATGGATTTCTGCGAGGAGCTCGCAGCCTTCTTCCCTTGTAATGCACCGCATTAGGACGTCGTTGGCACCGCATCGGTAGAGATCCCCTTCTACCAGTGTGTATCCTTTAGCCAATCTGACTATTTGGTTAGCAGATACGTTATATTCAAGATGAAAATTGTCTTTCAAGTAGCTCTGGATCTCCGAGATCCATGCATCAGAGCTAGCTTGAGGATTTGAGTCTTGCATGCTGGGTTGCTCGGAGCTTCCTGCAGCACCTATGACCCTTGATGGACGCCATGGTAACAGGGCCATCGGGACCGCCAGCTTCGAGGTGCTGGTCTTGCCCCCTTTGCTCAGTTCAGCAGGCTGAGCTGTAGGTTTAGACAACCTCCAGACGAAGGTTCCGTCGGGAGCCGGAGCCCCGGTTGAAGCTTTCGTTGAGAGTTCGTCAGCTTCAGCGTTGTTGAGAAGCTGGATATGGCAAAGATCCAGAACGTCGAAGTCCTTCTGAAGCTTCTGGACTTCGAGTAGGTATGCAGCTAGTTGAGGGTTGATGCAGCAATATTCACCTTTGACTTGTTTTACAACAAGTTGTGAATCACTCTTTACTAGCAGCTACTTGACACCATACGATAGTGCCACCTTGAGTCCATAAATTAATGCTTCATACTCCGCCATGTTGTTGGTCGCCTTGAAGTCGAGGTGCACCATCTATTTAACCTTCTCCCCGGTCGGAGCGAGGAGGACTCCAGCTCCAGCCCCTTGCTGCTGCACGAAGCCGTCGAAGTAGAGAGTCCACTGAGGCTCAGTGAAGACCGGAACCTTGGGTTCCGACTTCTGCTCACTAAGGCCCCCAGGATTTGATGGAGAAGGGGTCCATTCCGCCACAAAGTCCGCCAATGCTTGACTCTTGATTGCTTATCTTGGGACGAATTCAAGGTCAAACTCGTCTAATTCCGCTGCCCACTTTGCAATGTTCCTAGTGGAATTGGGGTTATGCAAGATTGCACGTAGTGGATAAGAGGTTATCGCTGAAATCTTGTGAGCTTGGAAGTAGTGTTGGAGCTTCCTATAGGCAATAAGAACTGCGTAAAGCAGCTTATGCACCTCCAGATACCGAGTCTTGGTGTCATGGAGTACTTCGCTGATGAAGTACACTGGGCGCTGGACCATCCGGACCCCCCCCCGAAGGGGCCCGAAGCTTCCTTCTCATCTACCCGGACCCTCCCGGAGGAGTCCGGACCTTGTTCGGGACTCTCGGGTTCCGTTAGAGGAACCCGAAGCTTCTTCTGAAGTGACCCGGACCTTCCCGGAGGGGTCCAGATCTTGTTGCTCAGTAGCAGTGACTCCTTCATTTGAAGGAGATGGATCCTCTGGCGTCTCACCTTGAGGATCCGGGTGTGGTAGTTTGGACCCATTCTCGACTTCAGGTAACTCTGGACCCTCCCGAAGGGGTCTGGATTCCTGAACTGTAGATGTTTCTGGTCTTTCCGCAACCAAGATCATGCTAACAACTTCGTCAGTTGCTGAAATGTAAAGTAGTAGCAGCTCACCAGGGTTCGGAGCTACCAAGGTTGGTAGGGTGGTGAGAAGCTGCTTCATCTCCTGGAACGCCTTTTTTGCTTCTTCAGACCATTGGAATTTCGGACTTCCTCAATAGCTTGAAGAAGGGTAGCGCCCGTTCTGCTAGTGTTGAGATGAACCCACTGAGGGCAGCTAGACATCCAGTCAGCTTCTGGACGTCCATGATGCGGGCTGGTGGCTGCATGTCTTCAATAGCTTTTATCTTCGCCAGATTTTCTTCTATTCCTCGGTGGTTCACTAAGAAACCAAGAAGTTTTCCGGAGCTAACCCCAAAGACACACTGGTCCGGGTTTAGCTTCGTGCGAGTGACTCGCAACTTGTCGAAGACAGCTTGCAAGGTGTCAAGGAATGAATCCTTGTTCTTAATCTTGACGATGATGTCATCGACATACACTTCCACTACGTCTCTGATGATCTCTCCAAAAGTTTTGTACATAGCTCGTACAAATGTTGAAGCAGAATTTTTGAGACCGAATGGCATGGCAGTATAACAATATAATCCATCTCCTGTGATGAAGGAGGTATGCTCTTCATCTTGCCTAGACATTCTGATTTGATGGTACCCAGAATATGCATCTAGGAACCACAGTAATTCACACCCGGAGGTGGAATCCACTATCCGATCTATTCTAGGTAGTGGAAATGGATCTTTTGGACATGCCTTATTCAATGTAGTGTAGCCGATACACATCCGAAGCTTCCCGCCGGCCTTGGGTACAACGACTGGGTTTGCCAGCCATTTTGGGTGGAAGACTTCTCGAATGAACCCAGCTTCGAGCAACTTTTTCACTTCTTGATATACGGGTGGTCTGAGCGGCGTCGGAACTGATTTGGACGACTTTGATGGGAATGTCGGTGTCGCCGCTTGGTTGCACACGAGGTGCAAAGGTTGAGCCTCGATGATGAATGCTCAGGGGTTTCGGAGCTTGCTCCTTTCCGGATTCTTCCTCCTGCGGTGTAGCAAGCGCGTGGAGTTCTTCCAGAGCTGTCACTCTGGCTAGTGTTGAGAGAATACAAGCGGATCCGGAGAACACAAGCTAGTGTTGGCATCTTCAACACCAAGTAACCATAATGTGCAGCTGCCATGAACTTGTATAAAGCTGGCCTGCCCAAAATGGTGTTGAAGGGTAAGTTGATTTGTGCCACGTCAAAGACCAACTTCTTAGTGCGGTAATTCTCCCGGGTCCCAAAGGTCACCGAAAGAGTAATTGCACTGAGTGGGGTTATGGCCCCCGGACCTACTCCGGAGAAAGGTCGGTAGGGGCGAAGGTCCGAAGGTCGGAGTTGAAGCTTGACGAAAGCTTCGAAGCTTATGAGGTTCAGCCCCGAACCTCCGTCCACCATTACATGGTGGAGTTGGATGTTGTTTATGGTCAGAGATACCATCAATGGGAGTTGGCCAGCTCCAATCATATCCTGAGGGCAGTCTGATGCATCGAAAGTGATGGCAGTGTCCATCCACTTCCGGTGCGGCTCCACCCTGGCGGTGGGAGCTACTGAGGCCATGTCCTGCCGCATGGTCTTGAGGACACGGCGGGAGTGATGTCCCACAAACCACCAAAGATGGTGTTCATGGTTTTACGAAGTTCATTGTCGGAGACGTCGGAGTCGTCATCGACGGAGGTGTAAACAGACTTCAAGACCTTTTTAGGTACTGAAAGCCTAACTCCTCTTCAGCCGAAGCTTCGTCGACTTTCTTCTTTCCTTCCCTTTGACAGAAAGGAACTTCTTCCCGGCGCTTGTTATAGCACTCGGCAAGGTTCTGGACCTCCCAGTAGTTTTCCAGGTTGTGGCTGTTCGACTTATGTATGGGAAACCACATCTTGGAGCTGCCACCATCTTCAGACGATGGTCGAGGTCGTTTTTCGGGGCGTGGCCCCCGACCACCCGGAGTTGCGGCAGCTGCAACAGTTGGTGTGTCGGCTGACGGTTTTTTCTTGCCGTTGGACTTTTTCTTCTTTTTGTCACTCCCGGAGGTAGTGGCTTGACCCTTGGAAGATTTTTTGTTGTCCTTCGGAGGTGGTTTGGAGTGCATTCCACGGCCCTCCGCAGCTTTGGCGCATTTGTCTGCCAAGCTGAAGAGCTCCGTGACGCTGGTGATCTCCTTGGTCGCCAGCTTCTCCAACATCTTCTTGTCTCGTACGCCCTGTCTAAATGCCATAATAACAGGGGCGCTGGAGTTAAAAGGAATAGTGTTTCGTACCTGGGAGAACCTCTGGATGAAGGATCGCAGTGACTCTCCCCCCTTCTGCTTGACAGCAAAGAGGTCTAGTTTGGTGCCTAATCGGGTGCATGAACTCCCGAAATTGGCGGTGAACTGTTGGCACAGTTCTGCCCAACTGTTGATGGAGTCGGGCGGAAGGCTCATGAACCAGGACCTGGCGGTCCCAGTCAAAGCCACGAGGAAATAGTTGGTGAATGTAGGCCTAGAGGGGGGGGTGAATAGGCCTTTTTGAAAATTGTCAGATCCTGCAACACTCAACAACTAGTTCAATACCAGAGATATCGGACTAGTCCGGTAAAGTGCGGACTAGTCCGGTGTTCACAGACTAAGTTGATTAAACTTGATTGATTGGTTTGATTCTTTTATGTGTACAGCGGAAATATAGAATCAAACAATAGTTTAACAGTTATATGCTGGATTATATCACAATTAAGTCTTATGTTCAACAATTTAACGTAAGATGAACAATGTGTATGAAACCCTAGATTGAGTTGATTAATTAGAATGATGAACACTAAAACAAGACACAACGATTTATCCCGTGGTTCGGCTACCACGAAGGCAACCTACATCCACGTTGAGGAGTCCACAAAAGGACTGGGTCTTCTCCAACCCTACCCTCGTTGGATCGCCACGAAGGCCAATCCTCTTCCACTAATCACAAAGGGGTGAATAACCGAATTCAAGGGGCGTTCTCACATGTTGAGAGCTCCCTTAGATTACGAAACACAATGCCACCGAAAACACACTCAAAAGTTACAATTGAAACGCAGGAGTGTGTTAGAGAATCAAACCAAGAGCTCAATGTGGTGTTGCAAGTGTCTCTCCAATGATACAGAGTGAATCCTCAAGGGATTGATCGATGTTGCACTTAATTTCGTGGAGAGATGTCGTTTTTGAGGCTCTTGGGATGTGTCACGGTGCTAGAGTTCGAGAGTATGTGAAATTGGGCCGTGCACCTCTATTTATATGGGGTTTCTAATAGTTACCGTTAGGGTTCAGAAAGTTTGGACTAGTCCGTGGTGGTCACCAGACTAGTCCGGTGTGCTGTGTGTAGCAAACCCTAAGTATCCCGAAATATCGGACTAGTCCGGCTGAAAACGGACTTGTCCGATTTTGCTACTGGAAATCTTTGGACTAGTCAGATGTCCATCAGACTTGTCCGGACATGTGAAACCCTATGTGTGTTGGATGACAAGTCCACACTTGGAGGACTTGTCCGATTTAGATCAGTGAGTTTTTTGGACTAGTCCGTGTGAATATCGGACTTGTCCGAAGTGGATCAAAAAGAATATCGGACTAGTCCGGTTGATAACGGACTTGTCCGATTTTGTGTGACTTGTGTAGTGTTTTGAGGACTAGTCCGCACTGGGGAGGACTAGTCCGATTCTAGTCAGAAAGATATCGGACTAGTCCGACAGATATCGGACTTGTCCGATCTGGTGCAGAAAGGTTATCGGACTAGTCCGGTTGTGATCGGACTAGTCCGGTCCTGTGTAACTTTGTGCAATGTGTGTGTTTAATTATGATTGAGCTCTTGGGGTGTGTTTCCTTAACACACTCCATACACAATAATCTAATACTCTTTTTCCTTGAGCTCATTTCCACTTTGCTCCTCATCATCCCTTCTTTTTGGTATTTTTCTCATTTTTCTATTATAGGCCTGCATTCATCTCAACAAAGAGGTTAGGATCCCAATTGCTTGTCATAAATCATCCAAAACCCACAAGGGAGTCCTAGATGCACTTTCAATCTTCCCCTTTTTGGTGATTGATGACAACCAATTGAGATTTCACAAAATATGACAAAAATTGAGATTTTCATAAAGTATGCACATATGAATCAAAAATACATCAAGAAGTGAAAGATTATCCATATGTGCATTCTTTATGGTGGGATGCATAACTAAGTACATTAAGACATTGAGAGTGACATAATTTACATTAATCAACCAAAACCAAGCACATATGTCATTCCAGGAGCAAAAGTACAGATTTTAACAAATACTTCTCAAATTAAGTAAGCATTGCATCACAGAACCATAGTTAACCTAGAAACAATGTTAAATCATTATAATCACAAAGATAGATAAAAAGAGCTCTCTCCTCGCATCCTACCGCAGCTAAAGCTAAGACTCCCCTTAATCTCTCCCCCTTTGGCATCAAGACACCAAAAAGAAGGAGAGGAGGGTCCTAAGTTCTTCATTCTTCACTATCGGTCCTCTCGTCGTCGTCTTCGTCTTCTTCATCTTCAGCTTGACGAGGAGGAGAAGTAGGCGGGGCGGAGCCACTAGAGCCCCCAATGCCAAAGTAGGCAAGCTCGGAGGGGTTCAGGGACCCGAGCTCAGTGAAGTCCGGGTCGGATTCCTCAGAAATCACTAGAGATCCAATAGGGTCGATCTCCAGATTTTGGCAAATTTGCTTCACATTGGCCTTTATGTACTTCATGTCCTCCTTTATCTTCTGGTTGAGTTTATGGGCCCTCACTTCGGCCTTCTTGCAGGAGGAAAATATGGTAGCCAGATACTTGAGGATCCCACTAGCTGATCCTCTCTGAGGGGCTTCCCTAGAAGTAGGGACAGTTATAGCACCTTCTCTTGATCTTGCCGGTGCCTCGGGACTGGAGGTCGGCGAGGGAGCAGCCTGGGCATTCACTGGTTGAGGCTTCTGAGGCCTCAAAGGAGTATGCTCCACATCCTTCACAAACTCAATCCCTGTGACTTTCTCAATCATAAACATGAGATAGGGAGCATAGCCACATGACCTGTTGGGGGTGTTGGATATGTTGACCATATCATTCCATATGTAGTCAAACACATCAAACTTACGCCCTTTGCTTATGACCTTCATTAGGGTCCGGAGGTATCCTTGTACACTCCCTGCATCCCCATCCTTAGGGGCAATGGTCTTCCTCAAGACCCTGTTTAGCACCACAAAGAACGGTTTCATGTTCTTCGTGGAGGGAGGGATGAACTTTGAGTTGGGCTCATAGAGAAACTTTGTCCTCTCCTTGTCGATGACACCAACATTGTGGATGACCACATTATCATTGCTGGAAGTGTCAAGATGCAGCATCCTAGCAAACTCCTCATATGTGATAGTGTACTTGGATCCATGAGTCATCCAAGTCACTCTTTCTTCCTCATCGCTTGCAAAGTGGCAGGTGGCATAGAATTGAGCCACCACATCATCATTCCAGTTGTACTTGAAGGAAAAGAGGTCCTTCAAGCCATGTCTTTCAGCTGCCGCAATGACTTCATCAAATGCGGAGCATCTCTTCCTCTCAAGGTGTGCCCAGTCAATCCACTGACTGCGCACCACTGGTGTTTTCATTGGCAAGTATACCAATCTGTAGAAGTCAGCATGGAAGTTGCACCAGAACCTTCCATCTGCAGCTTGCTTCGGCCAGCCATACCAGTCGATGCTTCTGAATTTTGCCGCCGAGTCACTGCCCTTGCCATTGAATTTCTCTTCAGTGGGGTCTCGGACCCCTTCCCTGGGAGCATGCAACTTCAAAGAGCCAATTGGACCCGTTGCTATCCCTTTGCCCTTGCCCTTTGCTTGGCGAGAGCCACTTGATGATGCGGCCGCCTTGGAAACTGGCTTCTTTGCCAGCACCTTCCTTTGAACCTGAGGAGGGGAGGGAGCAGGCTCGGAGGGTCATTCTTGGTGCTTCTTGCCAAGACCCGTCGAGGTCCGAGGTGCCACCTCGTGGTCCATCTCGGCCTCAAAGTCAGAGATTTCATCGTTTGTGCTCGACATGATCTGAGAATGATTTGCAAGAATGATGATGAGTGATACAAGGCATAGGTATGAAAAGATAGCAAGGAATCGCATTGAGGAATTGAGGAATTAGGTTTTAGGTTCAGAAACATCGGACTTGTCCGGTGCACAGGAACAGACTAGTCCGGGGGACCGGACTTGTCCGTGCATGGACCGGACTAGACCGATGTTCATCCTCAAAAACCTAACGGTTTGGACAAAAACTAATTCCTAATGCACTATAAGTCTAGCATACACGTAGTACATCAAGGAAGCATGTATATAGTGAAAGATGCTAGGCTATTCGATCAACAATGGAGAAAAACAAGATTTCTAGGGTTTGGAAGAAAATTACAGAAGAAATCGATTGAAGCTTGAAGGTTAGGGAGTTGAAGCTCGAACAAGTCCGCTAGCTTCAATCGGCACGAGGTCAAGCTTGATTTATGCCAAAATGCGGACCTTTTTGATGGAGGGAGCAAGGAATCGCCTTGGGAGCTCGAGCGCAAGAGAGAGAGTTCATGAGCAAGAGTGGGGATGAGAGGAATTAGGGTTTGGTGGCGGCTAGGGTTATGGACACGAAAAATCGGACAAGTCCGGAGATAACCGTACTAGTCCGAACTCATCCAGAGAGCTATATCGGACTAGTCCGTGGTCTATCGGACTAGTATGGCCTAACCGGCACTCAGCGGACTAGTCTGCATGGGCGGACTAGTCCGGGTAACCACAGACTAGTCCGTGGTCACCAGGAGAAATTTGTATAGCCCATTCATATATATTTGAAGGTTCATAAATAGAGAATAGAGGGGCAAATCAAATCAATTAATCTTGATGAATTTGACCAGTAAGCATACAACAATCAAACAATGATCATAATTCATCAAGATCTAGTAATTGACATAGTTTTTCAAGAAAAATTGAGAGAGATGATTTTCACAATTCAATCAACATTTTTGAAGAATTCATACAGGTATGCAACTTTTCAAGCCACACTCCGAGCATCAAGGATATTTAGTTCATTTCGGAGTTCGCAAAAACGCTTTTCATCAAGTGGCTTGGTGAATATGTCGGCCAATTTCTTTTGGGTGTTGACATGTGAGATGGTTATATCTCCTTTCATGGAATGGTCTCTCGAAAAATGATGTCTTATGTCTATGTGTTTAGTTCTAGAGTGCTCAACTGGATTGTGGGTAATTTTAATGGCACTCTCATTGTCACAAAGGAGAGGAATACAATTCATATTGTAATCGTAATCCCTTAGTTTGTCGCATCCAAAGGAGTTGTGCACAACAACTCCCGGCTGCAACATACTCCGCTTCGGCTGTGGATAGGGCAATGGAATTTTGTTTCTTGGAGGACCAAGAAACTAATGATCTCCCTAGGAATCGGCATGTGTTGGAGGTTCTTTTTCTATCTACTTTGCACCCGGCATAATCTGCATCGGAGTAACCAATGAGATTGAATTTTGAGCCTTTTGGGTACCAAAGACCAAGGTTGGGTGTATGAACTAAATATCTCGAGATCCTTTTTATGGCTGTCAAGTGACATTCCTTAGGGTTGGCTTGAAATCTTGCACACAAACATACACTCAACATAATATCTGGCCTAGATGACATAAATAGAGTAGAGATCCAATCATGGAGCAATATACCTTTTGGTCGACATTAGGTCCATCTTCATTGAGATCCAAGTGACCATTTGTTGTCGTGGGGGTCTTTATGGGCTTTGCCTTGTCCATGCCAAACTTCTTAAGTATGTCCTGCGTGTACTTGGTTTGGATTATGAATGTTCGTTCCTTTTATTGCCGCACATGGAATCCCAAGAAGTATTTTAATTCTCCCATCATTGACATTTCAAACCTGCCTGTCATGATTTGCTAAATTCCTCACAAAAATATTGATTAGTTGACCCAAAGATTATATCATCAACATAAATTTGACAAATAAAGAGATCATTGTCTAAATTCTTTGTAAATAATGTATAATCTACTTTGCCAATTTGAAAACCATTCTCAATTAAGAAATCTCTAAGACACTCATACCAAGCACTAGGAGCTTGTTTGAGGCCGTAGAGAGCCTTACGCAATTTGAATATATGGTCGGGGAACTCTTCGTCTTCAAACCCGGGTGGTTGCTCCACGTACACCTCTTCCTTGATCGGTCCGTTGAGGAAGGTGCTTTTCACATCTATTTGATACAGCTTGAAATCATGGTGAGTAGCATATGCCAGTAATATTCTAATAGATTCAAGCCTAGCTACTGGAGCAAAAGTATCATCAAAATCCAAACCTTCGACTTGTGAGTACCCTTTGGCCACAAGTCGTGCCTTGTTCCTTGTCACCACCCCGTGTTTGTCTTGTATTGTTGCCGAAGACCCAGTTGGTGCCGACGATATTTGCATTGGGTCTTGCCACAAGTTCCCACACTTCATTCCGCTTGAAGTTGTTCAATTCTTCTTGCATTGCCACCACCCAGTCCGGATCCTTCAGTGCATCCTCAATCCTGCGTGGTTCCAAAAAGGATACAAACGAATAATGCTCACAAAAGTTAGCTATGCAAGATCTAGTGGTTACTCCCTTTTGGATGTCACCGATGATGTTGTCGATTGGGTGATCCCTTTGGACGCATTGGTGTACTCTTGGGTGTGGCACTTGAGGAGTTGTGTCTTCATGATTGTCTGCTTCTCCCCCTAAGTGGTTGCCTTCATTGACTTGTTGATCATCTTCGTACTCTTGTGGTTGATCTTGTGTTGAAGCTCCCCCTTGATTGATGGTCTCCTCTTGTGGTTCATTTTCCTCATGTACGTGTGAAGGTGGCTCTTATGGTTGAACTTCGCCTAGAGCCATTCTTTTCAATGCTTGACAAGGAGCTTTTTCTTTACCTAATTCACATGGATCAACTTGCTCCTTTTGGGAGCCATTAGTCTCATTGAACACTACGTCACGTGCTACTTCAACAAGTCCGGAGGCCTTGTTGAAAACACGATAGGCGTAATTATTCGAATCATAATCAAGCAAGAAACCTTCATCGGACTTCGAAGCGAACTTTGAAGTCCTAAGCTTCTTGTTCAGGATATAACATGGAGAACCGAAAACTCGAAAATATGAAATGTTTGGTTTGTTACCGGTAAGTAGCTCATAGGGAGTCTTCTTGAGTAGTCGATGAATATAAAGTCGATTTGCGGCGTGGCAAGTGGTGTTAATCGCTTCCGCCCAAAATCGATCCGAAGTCTTGTACTCATCGAGCATTGTTCTTGCCATCTCTATGAGTGTTCGGTTCTTTCTTTTGGCAACTCCGTTTTGTTGTGGCGAGTATGGAACTAAAAATTCGTGCTTGATGCCCTCTTCATCAAGGTACTCCTCCACTTGTGTGTTCTTGAACTCCGTGCCATTGTCGCTTCGAATACTCTTGATTGTCAATGAAAATTCGTTTTGAGCTCGCTTGAAGAACTTCTTGAGTGTTACTTGTGTTTCTGACTTATCATGCAAAAAGAAAACCCAAGTGAAGCGAGAAAAATCATCAATGATAACTAAACCGTATTTGTTACCACCGACGCTTATGTAAGCAATTGGACCAAACAAGTCCATGTGAAGTAGTTCGAGCGGTCTTGTTGTAGTCATGACGTTCTTTGCGGGATGATGTGCTCCAACTTGCTTCCCGGCTTGGCACGCGCTACAAGGCCTGTCTTTCTCAGAAACAACATCCTTCAAACCGCGAATGTGACCGCCCTTGAGGAGTTTTTGAAGATTCCTCATACCAACATGCGCTAGCTGTCTATGCCACAGCAAACCCATGTTGGTTTTTGCAATCAAGCATGTGTCGAGTTCGTCTTTATCCTTGTTGAAGTCAACAAGGTAAAGCTTTCCCTTCAACATACCCTTGAATGCAATGGAACCATCACTCCTCCTAGAGACGGTCACACCCTCGTTAGTGAAAAAGCAATTATAACCTTTGTCACATAGTTGAAATATGGACAGCAGGTTATAATCTAAAGATTCAACATGTAAAACATGAGAAAGTGTGTGTTCAGAGGATATTGCAATTTTACCGGTACCGAGCACCCTTCCTTGACTATTATCTCCGAAGTAGATGCCCTCGTTTGGATCCTCATTCTCTTCATATTCCACGAACATCCTCCTTTCTCAGGTCATATGGTTGGTGCATCCACTGTCTAGCACCCATTTGGATCCACCGGAGGAATAGGCCTGCAAAAACAAATTATGCTTTGGTTTTAGGTACCCAAGCTTGCTTGGGTCCTTGGAGGTTAGTTACAATACATTTGGGCACCCACATATGGGATTTTGTGTTCCCATGGCGTGGCCCAACATAATAAGCACAAACATTGCCAAGATTATTTCTCATTAACAAGTAGGAGGCATCAAAAGTTTTGAATAATAGCTGCTGTTGTTTATGAATCGGACTAGTCTGGGGGGCCGGACTTGTCTGGATGACCGGACTTGTCCGGACACCAACCGGACTAGTGCGGTATTCATGTGAGTTCAAGTTTTTATCCTTCGACTTACCAGTTTGAGAGGGTCTTCCCTTCACAATAGAAATTCTTCCCTTGTTATTCTTAGGACTTCCAGCATGCTGCTTTTCATCATAAGAGTAACCAATGCCATATTTCACATTTGGAGGTCTTTTGACCAAGTATGCACTACGTGCATAGTTGATCTTCTCCTTGTCAAATATGCCACATTGGGTAGGATTTTTATCCTTTGTGGAGGTTGACTTCCCTTTCAACCTGGTGTCAGTTTTACTACATGTGAACATATGAGCAAACTCAGCTTTAGTGGGTTGAGAAGGTGAATTTGAAGAGGAGGAAGGTTCACTCAGCTTGAGTGACTCAACTTGCACTTCAAGGATCTTATTAACCTTGATCAGGTCAGCAAGTTGGTCCTTGATTGCAACATTTGAGTTAGTTAACTCCAAGCAAGCTTTCTTGCTTGAAGCTAACTCAAGCTCTAGTGAATTGTTTTTCTCCTTTTCAAGCTCTAGAAGTTTGTCAAGTTCGACATACTCCTTCTTTTGGGAGATAATCATGTCCTCTTGACGATGATTAACCTCTCCTTCTCAACAAGTTGATCAAGTAAAAATTTCATTTTTGTTGCAGTTTTCCTATCTAGTCCATTTAGTGAATGTAGGCCTAGAGGGGGGGGGTGAATAGGCCTTCTTGAATGTTCTCGGTTCCTGTAGCACTTCAACAACAAGGTCAAAACCAGATATATCGGACTAGTCCGGTAAAGTGCGGACTAGTCCGGATTTCACGGACTAGGTTGATCAAGTTAGGTCAATTTGATTGTTTCGTTGACGTCTGCAGCGGAAATATAAACTTCAATAACAGTTCAATGATTGTATGTCAAGTTCTATTGCAAGTATGATTCTTGTTCAACTATTTAACTTAAATTCAACAAGATGAATCAAACCCTAGATAATGTTGATCAACTAGAATGATGAACACAAACGAACAAGACACAAGATTTATCCCGTGGTTCGGTTACCACGAAGGCAACCTACGTCCACGTTGAGGAGCCCACAAAAGGACCGGGTCTTCACCAACCCTTCCCTCGTCGGATCGCCACGAAGGCCAATCCTCTTCCACTAAACACACAGGGGTAAATCACCAAGTTGAAGGGGCAATCTCACAAGTTGAGAGCTCCCTTGATTACAAGTTTCAAGACCACCAATAACACACTTCGAAATATACAAATTGAGATGCAAGAGTGTGTTAGAGATTCAAACCAAGAGCTCAATCGTGTGCCAAGTGCCTCTCCAATGATCTACAAGTGATCTTCAATGGATTGATTGATTTTGCACTTAATTTCGTGGAGAGAGATGTTTTTTGAGTCTCTTGGGAGGTGTGACGGCGCTAGGGTTCGAGAGAGGGTGAAAGTGGGCCGTGCACCTCTATTTATATGGGGTTTCTAGAAGTTACCGTTAGGGTTCAGAAAGATCGGACTAGTCCGTGGTGGTGACCGGACTAGTCCGGTGTGCTGTGTGAAGCAAACCCTAAGTGTCACCACCCCGGACTAGTCCAGTTCAAAACGGACTTGTCCGATTTCGCTACTGGAAAGCTTCAGACTAGTCCGATTGTCATCGGACTTGTCCAGACACATGAAACCCTAAGTGTTTAGGATGACAAGTCCGCACTTGGAGGACTTGTCCGATTTAGATCAGGGTGTATATCGGACTAGTCCGTGTAAACACCGGACTTGTCCGAAGTGGATCAGAAAGTATATCGGACTAGTCCGGGTCACAACGGACTTGTCCGATTTTTTGAGACTTGTGCATTGTTTTGAGGACTAGTCCGCACTGGGGAGGACTAGTCCGAAGTGGAACAGAAAGATATCGGACTAGTCCGGTGTTGATCGGACTTGTCCGATCTGGTGCAGAATGTGATATCGGACTAGTCCGGCTCATATCGGACTAGTCCGGTCCTGTATAGCTTTGTGCATTGTGTGTGTGTGATTAAATGAGATTGAGCTCTTGGGTGTGTTTCCTTAACACACTCCATGCATACTAAACTACTAATTTCTTCTCCTTGAGCTCAAATTCATTTTCCTTCTCAATTTCCCTCTTTTTGGTACTTTGCTCATTTTTCATCATTTTCCTGCATTCATCTCAACAAAAGGATTAGGATCCCAATTGCTTGTCATAAATCATCCAAAACCCACAAGGGAGTCCTAGATGCACTTTCAATCTCCCCCTTTTTGGTGATTGATGACAACCAATTGAGATTTCACAAAATGAGGTATAAAATGAGATTCTCATAAAGTATGCACATATGACTCAAAAATTCATCAAGCAACAAGATAATTATTCATATGTGCATTCTTTATGGTGGGATGCATACTAACAGCATGAATGCATTAAGAATGACAAAATTTGCATTGATCAACTAGTATCAAGTGAATATGGCATTTCAGGGACAAAAATTCAGATTTCATCACACACTTGCAAATTATTTGAGCAATTCATAACAGGACCAAACATGATATGAAAATAGAGTTAAGCAAATGCAATCACAATTAAAAAAAAGAGAGCTCTCTCCTCGCATCCTATGCAGCTAAAGCTAAGACTAGAGACTCCCCCTAATCTCTCCCCCTTTGGCATCAAGACACCAAAAAGAGAGAGAGGAAGGTCCTAGGGCTTCACTCTTCGCTGTCAGTCCTCTCGTCGTCTTCATCGTCTTCCTCACTTTCAACTTGACGAGGTTGAGAGGTAGGAGGAGGAGCGGAGCTGCTCGAGCCCCCAATGCCAAAATAGGCAAGCTCGGAGGGAGTCAAGGGGCTGAGCTCGGTGATGTCCGGATCAGAATCTTCAGAAAGTACTGGAGATCCAATTGGGTTGATCTCCAGCTTCTCACTCAGCTGCTTCACATTGGCTTTTATGTATCTCATGTTCTCCTTCCTCTTCTGATTTAGCTTGTGAAGCTTCACTTCAGTTTTCTTGCATGAGGAGAAAATTGCAGCCAAGTACTTGAGGATCCCACTGGCGGATCCTTTCTGAGGGGCTTCCCTGGAGGGGGGAGTAGCCCTAGCAGCTTCTTCTTGCCTTGCCGGTGCCTCGGGGCTTGAGGCCAGCGATGGAGCAGCCTGGACACTCACTGACTGAGGCTTCTGAGGCCTCAGTGGAGTGTGCTCCACATCCTTCACAAACTCGATTCCTGTGACTTTCTTAATCATGAACATCAAGTAAGGGGCATAGCCACAGGATCGGTTGGGGGTACTTGAGATATTGACCATATCATTCCAAATATAGTCTGCAACATCGAATTGCCTTTTCTTGCTAATGACCCTCATCAGGGTCCGGAGGTAGCCTTGCACACTCCCTGCATCCCCATCCTTGGGGACAATCGTCTTCCTGAGGACTCTGTCGAGGACCACAAAGAAAGGCTTCATATTCTTTGTGGAGGGAGGGACATACTTGGAGGTGGGCTCATACATGAACTTCATTCCATCCCTCTCAATGACCCCAATGTTGTGGATAATGAGTTGGTCATGTCCTTCAGAGTCAAGGTGCAGCAGGCGGGCAAACTCTTCCTGAGTAATAGAATACTTGGATCCATGAGTCATCCAAGTCACACTTTCTTCGTCTTCACTTGAGAAGTGGCACGTTGCATAGAATTGTGCAATCACTTCATCATTCCAATTATATCTGAAGGCAAACAGATCCTTCAGCCCATGTCTCTCTGCAGCTGCTATCACTTCATCAAAAGCTGCACATTTCCTCTTCTCAAGGTGAGCCCAGTCAATCCATTGACTGCGTACTACCGGGGTCTTCATCGGCAAATAGACCAGCTTGTAGAAATCAGCATGGAAATTTGACCAAAACCTGCCATCAGCTGCTTGCTTGGGCCTTGCATAGCAATCAGCACTTCTCAACTTCATAGCCACATCGCTTCCCTTGCCATTGAATCTTTCCTCATTGAGGTCCCGGACCCCTTCTCTGGGAGTATGCAGCTTTAGGGGCCCAACAGGCCCAGTGGCAACCCCCTTGCCCTTCCCTTTAGCTTGGCGAAGGCCACTTGAAGGAGGAGTAGCCTTCGAGGCGGGCTTCTTGGCACACACCTTCCCCCGAACCTGGGGAGGTGAGGGAGCAGGCTCGGAGGGTCTCTCTTGGCGTTTCTTGCCAAGACCCGCCGAGGACCGAGGTGCCACCTCGTGGTCCAACTCGGCCTCGAAATCGGAGATTTCGTTGTCGGAGCTCGAAATGATCTGAGAATGAGTGATCAAGAGAAAGGACAAGTTATACAAGGTATTGGTGAGGTAAGATGGCAATGGAATGCATTAGGGAATTAAAGAATTAGGTTTTGGTTCAGAAAAAACGGACTTGTCCGGTGCACAAGAACGGACTAGTCCGGGGGACCGGACTTGTCCGTACCTGGACCGGACTAGTCCGGTGTTCATCCGCAAAAACCTAACAGACTGGACAAAAATTGATCCCTAAGGTAAAACTAGTCTAGCATACACATAGTACATCAACTAGACATGTAACTAGTGAAGAATGCTAGGCCAAACGATAAGCAATAGAGAAATTTGTGATTTCTTAGGGTTTTGAAGAGTATTTACCAAGAAATCAAAGGAAGCTTGAGATTTTGGGGGTTGGAGGCCGGACTTGTCCGCTAACTTCAATCCCCGAGTCTTCAAGCTTGATCTCCGCCCAAGATTGAGGCTTTTCGACGGAGGAATCAAGGATTCGCCTTGGGAGCTCGAGCGCAAGAGAGAGAAAGCTTGGGGGCGAGTGTGGGGTGAAGGTATTAGGGTTTAGTGGCGGCTAGGGTTATGGACACGAAAAATCAGACAAGTCCGGACATGACCGGACTAGTCCGAAGTCCTCCAGAGACCTAAGTCGGACTAGTCCGTGGTCTGTCGGACTAGTCCGGCCTAACCGGCACACTGCGGACTAGTCTGCAATGGCGGACTAGTCCGGGTAACCACGGACTTGTCCGTGGTCACCAGGAGAGAATTGCATAGCCCATTCATATATATTTGAAGGTCCAATAATTGAGAGTAGAGAGGCAAAACAATTCATATAATCTTGATGAATTTGACCAGGAAGCAAACAACAATCATACTATGATCAAAAATTCATCAAGATCTAATAATTGACATAGTTTTTCGAGAGAAAAATGGGGAGGGTTAATTTTCACAATTCAATCAATATTTTGAAGCAATCATACAGGTATGCAACTTTTCAAGCCACACTCCGAGAATCAAGAATGTTTAGCTCATTTCGGAGTTCGCAAAAACGTTTTTCATCAAGTGGCTTGGTGAATATGTCGGCCAATTGTTTTTGGGTGTTGACATGAGAGATGGATATGTCTCCTTTCATGGAATGGTCTCTCAAGAAATGGTGTCTTATGTCAATGTGTTTAGTTCTAGAGTGCTCAACTGGATTGTGGGCTATTTTAATGGCACTCTCATTATCACAAAGAAGAGGAATACGGTTCATATTGTAACCGTAATCCCTTAGAGTTTGTCGCATCCAAAGGAGTTGTGCACAACAACTCCCGGCTGCAACATACTCCGCTTCGGCTGTGGATAATGCAATGGAATTCTGTTTCTTGGATGACCAAGAAACTAAGGATCTTCCTAGGAATTGGCAAGTGCCGGAAGTGCTTTTTCTATCAACTTTGCACCCGGCATAATCTGCATCGGAATACCCAATGAGATTGAATTTTGAGCCTTTTGGGTACCAAAGACCAAGATTGGGTGTATGAACTAAATATCTTAGGATTCTCTTTACGGCTGTCAAATGACATTCCTTAGGGTTGGCTTGAAATCTTGCACACAAACATACACTCAACATAATATCTGGCCTAGATGCACATAAGTAAAGTAAAGATCCAATCATGGAGCGATATACCTTTTGGTCGACGCTCGGTCCATCTTCATTGAGATCCATGTGACCATTCGTTGCCATGGGAGTCTTTATGGGCTTTGCCTTGTCCATGCCAAACTTCTTGAGGATGTCCTGTGTGTACTTGGTTTGGCTTATGAATGTTCCTTCCCTTTGTTGCCGCACTTGGAATCCCAGGAAGTACTTCAATTCTCCCATCATTGACATTTCAAATCTGTCTGTCATAATTTTACTAAACTCTTCACAGAAAGATTGGTTAGTTGATCCAAAAATTATATCATCAACATAGATTTGGCAAATAAAAAGATCATTATCCAGATTTTTCGTGAATAGTGTATAATCTACTTTGCCAATTTGAAAGCCATTATCAATTAAAAAATCTCTAAGACACTCATACCAAGCTCTAGGAGCTTGTTTGAGGCCATAGAGAGCCTTACGCAGTTTATACACGTGGTCGGGGAACTCTTCGTCTTCAGATCCGGGTGGTTGCTCCACGTACACCTCTTCCTTGATCGGTCCGTTGAGGAAGGCGCTTTTCACGTCCATTTGATACAGCTTGAAATCATGGTGAGTAGCATATGCAAGTAATATTCTAATTGATTCAAGCCTAGCTACTGGAGCAAAGGTTTCATCGAAATCCAAACCTTCGACTTGTGAGTAACCTTTGGCCACAAGTCGTGCCTTGTTTCTTGTCACCACTCCGTGTTTGTCTTGCTTGTTGCGGAAGACCCACTTGGTGCCCACAATATTTGCATTGGGTCTTTCCACAAGTTCCCAAACCTCGTTTCTCTTGAAATTGTTCAACTCTTCTTGCATTGCCACCACCCAGTCCGGATCCTTCAATGCATCCTCAGTCCTGCGGGGTTCCAAAAAGGAGACAAACGAGTAATGTTCACAAAAATTTGCTATACGAGATCTAGTGGTTACTCCCTTTTGGATGTCGCCGATGATGTTGTCGATTGGATGATCCCTTTGAATGCATTGGTGTACTCTTGGGTGTGGCACTTGGGGGGTCGTATGTTGGTGATCATCTTCTTCTCCCCCTGAGTTTTTGTCCTCGTTGATTTGTTGATCATGTTCATATTCCTGTGATTTGTCTTGTATCGAGGCTCCCCCTGAATTGTTGATCTCCTCTTGTGGTTCACTTTCCTCTTGTATTTGTGACGATGACTCTTGTGGTCGTACTTCGCCTAGAGCCATCCTCTTCAATGCTTGATAGGGAGCTTCCTCTTTTCCTAATTCACATTGATCAACTTGCTCCTTTTGGGAGCCATTGGTTTCATCAAACACTACGTCACGTGCCACTTCAACAAGTCCGGAGGCCTTGTTGAAAACACGATAGGCGTAAGTGTTTGAATCATAACCAAGCAAGAAACCTTCATCGGACTTCGAAGCGAACTTTGAAGTCATGGGCTTCTTGTTCAAAATATAGCAAGGAGAACCGAAAACTCGAAAATATGAAATGTTTGGTTTGTTACCGGTGAGTAGCTCATAGGGAGTCTTCTTTAGTAGTCGATGAAGGTAGAGTCGATTTGTGGCATGGCAAGCGGTGTTGATTGCTTCTGCCCAAAATCGATCCGAAGTCTTGTATTCATCGAGCATTGTTCTTGCCATCTCTATGAGCGTTCGGTTCTTCCTTTCGGCAACTCCGTTTTGTTGTGGAGAGTATGGTGCTGAGAATTCATGCTTGATTCCTTCCTCATCAAGGTATTCCTCCACTTGTATGTTCTTGAACTCCGTGCCGTTGTCGCTCCGAATACTCTTGATTGATAGTGAGAACTCGTTTTGCGCTCGCTTGAAGAATTTCTTGAGTGTTCCTTGTGTTTCTGACTTGTCATGCAAAAAGAACACCCAAGTGAACCGGGAAAAATCATCAATAATTACTAAACCGTATTTGTTACCGCCGATGCTTATGTAAGCAATTGGACCAAACAAGTCCATATGAAGTAGTTCGAGCGGTCTTGTCGTGGTCATGATGTTCTTCGCAGGATGTTGTGCTCCAACTTGCTTTCCTGCTTGGCACGCGCTACAAGGCCTGTCTTTCTCAAACACAACATCTTTCAAACCTCGGATGTGATCGCCCTTGAGGAGTTTTTGAAGGTTCCTCATACCAACATGTGCTAGCCGTCTATGCCACAGCCAACCCATGTTGGTTTTTGCAATCAAGCATGTGTCGAGTTCGGCTTTATCCTTCTTGAAGTCAACAAGGTAAAGCTTTCCCTTTAACATACCCTTGAATGCAACGGAACCATCACTTCTCCTTGAGACGGTCACACCCTCGTTAGTAAACAGGCAATTATAACCTTTGTCACATAACTGAGATATGGACAGCAGGTTATAATCTAAATATTCAACGTGTAAAACATGCGAAAGAGTATGTTCAGAGGATATTGCTATTTTACCGGTACCGAGGACCCTTCCTTGACTGTTATCCCCAAAGTAGATGCCTTCGTTTGGGTCCTGGTTCACTTCATACTCCACAAACATCCTCCTTTCTCCGGTCACGTGGTTGGTGCATCCACTGTCTAGCACCCATTTGGATCCACCGGAGGAGTAGGCCTGCGAAAACAAATTACGCCTTGGTTTTAGGTACCCAAGCTTGCTTGGGTCCTTGGAGGTTAGTAACAATACATTTGGGCACCCACACATGGGATTTTGTGTTCCCATGGCGTGGCCCAGCATAATAAGCATACACTTTACCAACATTATTTTTCATTAATACATAAGAAGCATCAAAGGTTTTAAACAAGAGTTGCTGTTGATTATGGGTCGGACTAGTCTGTGTGACCGGACTTGTCCGGACCACAACCGGACTAGTCCGGTTTTCATGGGAGTTCAGATTTTTAGTTTTCGAGTTACCAGGTTGTGAGGGTCCTCCCTTCACAAAGGTAATCCTTCCCTTGTTATTTTTATGATTTCCAGCTCTTTGCTTTCCGTCATGAGAGTAACCAATGCCGTACTTGACATTTGGAGGTCTTTGGACCAAATATGCACTACGTGCATAGTTGATCCTCTCCTTGTCAAATATTGCACTTTGGGTAGGATTTTTGTCCTTTGTGGAGCTAGAATTTTCCTTCAACCTGGTGTTAATTTTATCACATTTGCAAATATGAGCGATGTTAGTTGAAGTGGGTTGAGAAGGTAGGGTTGAAGAGGAGGAAGGTTCACTAAGCTTGAGTGACTCAACCTGCACTTCAAGGATCTTGTTGACCTTGATTAAGTCATCAAGTTGATCCTTGATTGCAACGTTTGAGTTGGTTAACTCCAAGCAAGTTTTCTTGCTTGAAGCTAGCTTAAGCTCTAGTGAGTGGTTTCTCTCCTTTTCAAGAGCTAGTAGATTGTCAAGTTCGACATGCTTCTCCTTTTGGGAGATAATCATGTCTTCTTGACGATCAATTAGCTCTTCCTTCTCAACAAGTTGGTTAAGTAAGAATTTCATTTTAGCAGCAGTTTTTCTATCTAAACCAATTAGCATATCTTCATTATCACTATCTAGATCATCATCACTCGAGTAAGAATGCAAGGAAGGAGTTTTGATGTTTACCTTGCGTTTACCTTCCTTAGCCATGAGGCAAGTTCCACTTGCTTTCTTTGCAACGAGCGTGGGGAAGAGTGTGGGTTTCTTGGACATGCTTTTAATGGCTATGCTAGCCATTTCTTCTTCATCGGACGATGAGGACTCATCGTTTGAGTCCCACTCCTTTCCGATGTGTGCTTGTTCAGCTTGTTTCTTCTTCTTGAAGAATTTCTTCGGTTGAGGCTTGGACTCTTTACTCTTCTTCTTGTTGTCCTCATATGGGCAATCAACTATAAAGTGATTGTACTCACCACAATTATAGCATGCCCGCCTCATCTTCGGCTTTGTCTTCTCCTTGTATTTTCCTTCACTCGATTTTGTTCCTTGTCTTTTCTTCATAATTCTTTTGAACTTCTTCATGAACAAAATCATATCTTCTTCGTCCAGCTCACTGCTTTCATCATCGCTGTCCTCCTCAAGCTGTGCTTCTTTTGCTTCTTTGGATAGAGGCTTGAGTGAGGACTTTAAGGCAACTCCCTTCTTCTTGGCCGATGTGAGGTCGGCTATTTCTTTGAGGTGCTTGGCTTGCTTCTCCATCATCTCAAAGTTGATGATTTTGCCAAGCAGTTCATCCGGAGTCATTTTCTTGTACCCGGGACTTTCTCGGATCATAGAGCAAAGTGTGACGTTGCGAGGCATAAAGGCTCTAAGGATGAGCTTTACAACCTCGTGGTCATTCCACTTTTTGCTACCATATGATCGAACCTTGTTCACAAGAGTCTTCAGTCCGTTGTACATGTCCTGGGGAGACTCATCTTCCTCAATCGCGAACCTTCCCAGTTCGCCTTCAATCATCTCAATCTTTGCCTCCCGCACATGCCTGTCACCTTCATGTGCTGTCTGTAGTGTGTCCCAGATTTCTTTGGCAATCTCCAATCCGTCCACCTTTGTGAATTCATCTCTACTTAGAGATGAGGTGATAACGGCTGCGTCTTGGGCATTCCTGTGGATGGCTTGCTCTTGACTTGGTGTGAGTTCTTCATCGTCATCAGGGATGTTTATTCCTGTGCACACAATATGCCATAAACTTGGGTTAAGGGAAATCAAGTGCATCTTCATATTTTGCCTCCACATGGAGTAATCACTCCCATCGAAGTGTGGGGCTTTTCCGAGAGGAATAGATAGATAATGACTGCTGTTAGAATTTAAACGGTCATAATTAAAAGGATATCGGGAGTAGTCGGTGTGACTACTCCCCTTCTTCTTTTCTTCAAATTTAGCTTTCCCTTTGGAAAGTGCTTTCTTTCGGAGCAGTGCTTTCAGCTCCAATGTCTCCTCATCATCATCATCGAAGTCTTGAATGGCTTCGAGATATTTTCAAGCTTTTGGTGCTTGTCATTGTTCATTCCTTCCTGGTTGTTGATTTTCTGGACTTCCTTCATGTCCGACATGATCTCTTCGAGTGGTTGCACTCTTTCCTGAAGAACCTGCTCTGATACCAATTGAATGTAGGCCTAGAGGGGGGGTGAATAGGCCTTCTTGAATTTTCTCGGTTCCTGTAGCACTTCAACAACAAGGTCAAAACCAGATATATCGGACTAGTCCGGTAAAGTGCAGACTAGTCCGGATTTCACGGACTAGGTTGATCAAGTTAGGTCAATTTGATTGTTTCGTTGACGTTTGCAGCGGAAATATAAACTTCAATAACAGTTCAATGATTGTATGTCAAGTTCTATTGCAAGTATGATTCTTGTTCAACTATTTAACTTAAATTCAACAAGATGAATCAAACCCTAGATAATGTTGATCAACTAGAATGATGAACACAAACGAACAAGACACAAGATTTATCCCGTGGTTCGGTTACCACGAAGGCAACCTACGTCCACGTTGAGGAGCCCACAAAAGGACCGGGTCTTCACCAACCCTTCCCTCGTCGGATCGCCACGAAGGCCAATCCTCTTCCACTAAACACACAGGGGTAAATCACCAAGTTGAAGGGGCAATCTCACAAGTTGAGAGCTCCCTTGATTACAAGTTTCAAGACCACCAATAACACACTTCGAAATATACAAATTGAGATGCAAGAGTGTGTTAGAGATTCAAACCAAGAGCTCAATCGTGTGCCAAGTGCCTCTCCAATGATCTACAAGTGATCTTCAATGGATTGATTGATTTTGCACTTAATTTCGTGGAGAGAGATGTTTTTTGAGTCTCTTGGGAGGTGTGACGGCGCTAGGGTTCGAGAGAGGGTGAAAGTGGGCCGTGCACCTCTATTTATATGGGGTTTCTAGAAGTTACCGTTAGGGTTCAGAAAGATCGGACTAGTCCGTGGTGGTGACCGGACTAGTCCGGTGTGCTGTGTGAAGCAAACCCTAAGTGTCCAGGAATCTCGGACTAGTCCGGTTCAAAACGGACTTGTCCGATTTCGCTACTGGAAAGCTTCGGACTAGTCCGATTGTCATCGGACTTGTCCGGACACATGAAACCCTAAGTGTTTAGGATGACAAGTCCGCACTTGGAGGACTTGTCCGATTTAGATCAGGGTGTATATCGGACTAGTCCGTGTAAACACCGGACTTGTCCGAAGTGGATCAGAAAGTATATCGGACTAGTCCGGGTCACAACGGACTTGTCCGATTTTGTGAGACTTGTGCATTGTTTTGAGGACTAGTCCGCACTGGGGAGGACTAGTCCGAAGTGGAACAGAAAGATATCGGACTAGTCCGGTGTTGATCGGACTTGTCCGATCTGGTGCAGAATGGGATATCGGACTAGTCCGGCTGATATCGGACTAGTCCGGTCCTGTATAGCTTTGTGCATTGTGTGTGTGTGATTAAATGAGATTGAGCTCTTGGGTGTGTTTCCTTAACACACTCCATGCATACTAAACTACTAATTTCTTCTCCTTGAGCTCAAATTCATTTTCCTTCTCAATTTCCCTCTTTTTGGTACTTTGCTCATTTTTCATCATTTTCCTGCATTCATCTCAACAAAAGGATTAGGATCCCAATTGCTTGTCATAAATCATCCAAAACCCACAAGGGAGTCCTAGATGCACTTTCATTTAGCATATCCTCATCATCACTATCTATTTCATCATCACTAGAGTAGGAATGCACGGAAGGGGTTTTGATGATTACCTTGCCTTTACCTTCCTTTGCCATGATGCAAGTGCCATTTCCCTTCCTTGCACCGAGTGTAGGGAAGAGTGTAGATTTCTTGGACGTGCTCTCGATGGCTATGCTAGCCATCTCTTCTTCATCGGATGATGAGGACTCATCGTTTGAGTCCCACTCTTTCCCAATGTGCGCTTGTTCGGCTTGTTTCTTCTTCTTGAAGAATTTCTTAGGTTGAGGCTTGGATTCTTTGGTCTTCTTCTTGTTCTCCTCATATATGCAATCAACTATAAAGTGGTTATACTCACCACAATTATAGCACGCCCGTCTCAACTTTGGCTTTGTTCTTTCCTTGTACTTGCCTTCACTTGATTTTGTCCCTTGACTTTTCTTCATTATTCTCTTGAACTTTTTCATGAATAATATCATGTCCTCTTCATCTAGCTCACTGCTCTCTTCGTCACTGTCTTCCTCTAGTTGTGCTTCTCTTGCTTCTTTGGATAGAGGCTTGAGGGTGGACTTTAAAGCAACCCCTTTCTTCTTAGCCGAGGTGAGGTCGGCAATTTCCTTGACGTGCTTTGCTTGTTTTTCCATCATCTCAAAGTTGATAATTTTTCCAAGAAATTCATCCGGAGTCACCTTTTTGTATTCGGGGCTTTCTCTAATCATGGAACATAGCGTGACATTGCGAGGCATAAAAGCTCTAAGGATGAGCTTTACAACCTCGTGGTCGTTCCACTTCTTGCTCCCATATGATCGAACTTTGTTAACGAGTGTCTTCAATCGATTGTACATATCTTGGGGTGACTCGTCTTCCTCAATTGCGAATCTTCCTAGTTCGCCTTTGATCATCTCAATCTTTGCTTCACGCACATGTCGGTCACCTTCATGTGCAGTTTGCAAAGTATCCCATATCTCCTTAGCAATTTCGAGTCCATCCACCTTGGTGAACTCGTCCCGACCGAGTGAGGAGGTGATTATAGCAGCGGCTTGAGCGTTTCTATGAATGGCCTGCTCTTGGCTTGGGGTGAGCTCTTCGTCATCATCCGGAATATCTATCCCTGTGCATACAACATGCCATAGACTTGGAGTTAGGGAAATCAAATGCATCTTCATATTCTGCCTCCACATTGAGTAATCACTTCCATCAAAGTGTGGGGCTTTTCCAAGTGGGATAGATAAGTAATGGTTGTTATTGGAATTTAGACGATCATAGTTAAAAGGATATCGGGAGTAGTCGGTGCGACTACTCCCCTTCTTCTTCTCTTCAACTTTCGCTTTCCCTTTGGAAAGTGCCTTCTTTCTGAGGAGTGCCTTTAGCTCCAACGTCTCCTCATCATCGTCCTCGAAGTCTTGAATGGCTTCGAGGTACTTCTCCACTTTTTGGGTCTTGTCATTGTTAACCTCCTCTTGGTTGTTAATTTTGTGGACGTCCTTCATGTCCGACATGATCTCTTTGAGTGATTAGACTCTTTCTTGAAGAACCTTGCTCTGATACCAATTGAATGTAGGCCTAGAGGGGGGGTGAATAGGCCTTTTTGAAAATTGTCGGATCCTGCAACACTCAACAACCAGTTCAATACCAGAGATATCGGACTAGTCCGGTGTTCACGGACTAAGTTGATTAAACTTGATTGATTGGTTTGATTCTTTTATGTGTACAGTGGAAATATAGAATCAAACAACAGTTTAATAGTTATATGCTGGATTATATCACAATTAAGTCTTATGTTCAACAATTTAACGTAAGATGAACAATGTGTATGAAACCCTAGATTGAGTTGATTAATTAGAATGATGAACACTAAAACAAGACACAACGATTTATCCTGTGGTTCGGCTACCACGAAGGCAACCTACATCCACGTTGAGGAGTCCACAAAAGGACCGGGTCTTCTCCAACCCTACCCTCGTTGGATCGCCACGAAGGCCAATCCTCTTCCACTAATCACAAAGGGGTGAATAACCGAATTCAAGGGGCGTTCTCACACGTTGAGAGCTCCCTTAGATTACAAAACACAATGCCACCGAAAACACACTCAAAAGTTACAATTGAAACGCAGGAGTGTGTTAGAGAATCAAACCAAGAGCTCAATGTGGTGTTGCAAGTGTCTCTCTAATGATCTAGAGTGAATCCTCAAGGGATTGATTGATGTTGCACTTAATTTCGTGGAGAGATGTCGTTTTTGAGGCTCTTGGGAGGTGTGACGGCGCTAGGGTTCGAGAGTATGTGAAATTGGGCCGTGCACCTCTATTTATATGGGGTTTCTAAAAGTTACCATTAGGGGACTAGTCCGTGGTGGTCACCGGACTAGTCCGGTGTGCTGTGTGTAGCATACCCTAAGTGTCCCGAAATATCGGACTAGTCCGGCTGAAAACGGACTTGTTCGATTTCGCTACTGGAAATCTTTGGACTAGTCCAATGTCCATCGGACTTGTCTGGACATGTGAAACCCTAAGTGTGTTGGATGACAAGTCCGCACTTGGAGGACTTTTCCGATTTAGATCAGTGGGTTTTTCAGACTAGTCCGTGTGAATATCGGACTTGTCCCAAGTGGATCAGAAAGAATATCGGACTAGTTCGGTTGATAACGGACTTGTCCGATTTTGTGTGACTTGTGTAGTGTTTTGAGGACTAGTTCGCACTGGGGAGGACTAGCCCGGTTCTAGTCAGAAAGATATGCGACTAGTCTGACAGATATCGGACTTGTCCGATCTGGTGCAGAAAGGTTATCGGACTAGTCCGATTGTGATCGGACTAGTCCGGACCTGTGTAACTTTGTGCAATGTGTGTGTTTAATTATGATTGAGCTCTTGGGGTGTGTTTCCTTAACACACTCCATACACAATAATCTACTACTCTTTTTCCTTGAGCTCATTTCCACTTTGCTCCTCATCATCCCTTCTTTTTGGTATTTTGCTCATTTTTTTATTATAGGCCTGCATTCATCTCAACAAAGAGGTTAGGATCCCAATTGCTTGTCATAAATCATCCAAAACCCACAAGGGAGTCCTAGATGCACTTTCAGTTGGCCATTACAGCCTCGTTGCCTCCGGCCGCAAGGATTGCGGTGGAGTAAATTTGGAGAAACTCAGCAGGATTGTCAGTCCCGTCAATTTTCTCCGGCAGGTGAGGCCGGAACTTTTGTGGCCATTAGACCATGCGTAGGTGCATGGCCGGAGCAGAACAGCCTCCTCCTACTCCCTCGGGAGCAGGACTGTCCCGAGCCTCTCGCCTTTTGTGAGCGCGCTCGATATGGACGCGACCATCTTGTTGACGGTAACGACAATCAAGCTCCGCCCGGAGGTCATGAGTTGAAAGCCTGGTTACCGTATGGGTGCGTCGCGCCCCAGAAGGCAGCGACGTCACTTGTTGAGATGTAGCACGCCTCCTATGTTGGGAAGCGTGCGGACCAAGTCTGCCTGACACAGTCTGATGTTGCGATGGGGCCCGCCCCAAGGGGGGAGGACCTCGGTTGTTAATGCGATCGGCTGCTGCGGCAACCAAATGTTCCACATCAGCCCTCCACTGCTCCATTGCACCCTGGGATGCACCTGGAGGTGGCGGGCGTTGGAGAAGAGCACGCGCTCCATGGATCACGTGTTCAGGGTTGTTGTTAGCCGATGTCGTGATCGACGCAGATGCCCCATCCTGCTGTACAACTTGATTTGCTGGTGCGGATGGTGGCGGTGGAGGCATGACTCCTGTTGGAGCCGCAACACCTGCTAGCTGCTGCACATTGGAGGGATTGCCTCCAGCAGGTTGCGCTGCAGGGTTACTGTTGGACGATCCAGCAGCAGAGTTCACCATCTTTGGATCTCGGGCACCCCCTACCTGACGTGCCAACTTTCAGAGTGTTGTTCCGGCAATTCTCCAGGAACTACTGTTGGTAGCCCGCGGAGTTTGTAGTTCGGTATTGGGCGCGTAGAGATTCAGAAGATGATGGTAAATAGACACAAGGAGTTACGTGGTTCGGGCCGCCTGAGCGTAATACCCTACTCCACGGGATGTATAGTTGTTGTATTGAGAGTCTAAGAGTCCAAAGCTTTCAACTGGGGTTTTCAAGAGTCCGAGAGGAGTCTCTTTGTGTATCATCGACCAGTCCTTTTATAGTACAAGGACTGGTCATTACACCATTAGCCTGGCCCGACATGTGGCCCTGGCGGTTACTGATACTTAATACACAATTAATAAGGTTAATTACCCTTAATAGCGTTGTAACGGGCCTTGACAGTGCCATTACTGGTATTAAGGGCCTTCTGATCGAGTGTCATTAATATGATACTAATGACACTTAATCGGGTCTTGAAGTCTTTGATTGCCCCTTGAAGGTCCGAGCCATTGGGGGTCCACCAGTCTGATTGTTGAGGTTGAAGGTCCGGCGGTTGGACACGTGGAAGCTTCGGAGCTTTCCGTTTGGGACGGGTATGTCCGGTGTAGATGTACACGTGTCGGTACCAGAGCTTCCCTCTGTCGGGGGTTAGGTCCGGGGGTGCCGCACAGGTGTTTAGCCCGGAACTGTCCCATGAGCGGGATGTAGATCCGGTTGCAGTATACACGTGGCAGCACCAGGACTAACCATAGATGGGAGGCAGGTCCGGTCTCGTATGACACGTGGGGCCTTAGTAGGTCTTCAACTCAGACAGGTGAAGTTCCTTTGGTCTTTTTGTAGTCCCAAGGGGTATACCGTACGCAGGGTACCGACAACAGTGACAACGAGCGTCGCAAGACCCTCCACGTCATCTTCGGAGGGTCTTGGGATCCCACGTCCCGGAACGCGGTCAAGACCCTTGGTCGTGCGGTGGCTTCGATAGCCCCCGTACCCACTCCGGCGCAGCACCACCGCTGGAAGGAGACGTCGATCAGCTTTGACGCCTCTGACTGCCCCAAAAACATGGCTGGGGCAGGGGTACTACCTCTCCTCGCCACCCCCACCATAGCCAATGTCAAGCTCCACTACGTCTTGATAGATGGTGGGGCCAGCCTCAACCTCCTCAGCCGGGCTGCATTCGAGCAGCTGTAGATCCCGGTGTCCAAGCTTGCCCCCTCAAGCCCATTTTCGGGGGTGGGACCTGGGAGCATCATCCCATACGGCAACATCCACCTACAGATGACCTTCGAGACACTTGACAACTACAGGATGGAGAGCCTCCTCTTCGACGTCGCCGATGTTAGCCTCCCCTTCAACACCATCATTGGTAGGTCTGCTCTCTACCAGTTCATGGCTGTAACCCACTACAGCTACCTCGTCCTGAAGATGCCAACCCGCTCCGGCGTCCTCAGGATCCGCAGAGATTGCACCGCTGCAATGTTAGCCTTGGAGCAGCTCCAAGCACTCACAGCAGACCCAGCACATGTCCCGAGCGGCGCTGGATCATGTCAACCTCCGCCAAGCACGCGTCAGCGCAAAGCACCCGCCGTGCCTCAGCTGCAGTACCCCGGCAGCACTGACACCTCTGTCAAAGTTACCATGCCCAACGCCGGCACTGCTAGGACCACTCGCAAGACGAGCGGCCACGGCGGGAAATAGGGATAACTCGCTCATCACCCCTTTGAGTAGCTATTGACAGCAAGGTTGCCCACCAACCATCGCAGCTACCCATGGAACTTTGGGCGCCCCTGTTGTAAATACTAGGCTTAGTAAAACAGTGTAAAAGAGTAGTAGGACATAGGAGCAGCACTAAGGACAACCGAGCGTTGGGAGGGTCAGGACTAGAGTGCGCAGTCATCTTAGCTTGGTTCCAAACACTAGGCATGTGCACCCTGCCTCCCTCGTCACCCGGAGGCAAGCCGTTGCCCTCTATTGTAAAAGCATGTTTCCTCCTACAAACTCGTAACAGAAATTTACTGTTTTACTTAAAGGCTTCTTAAAAAACTTTGTTCAATTAATTATGCATTTGTTTTATGATCATGCCATGATAACCCCGCTTACCACGTGTTACCTACATATTCACCGTCGCATACTCTGTAACTCATCATAAGCTAAAGTCATGCAATCCTGCTAGAGGGGGCAAACTTGAGGTACCTGCAGTGTGTGAAAGGTCCACCCGACTGCTCTCATCATTAGGGACCTGTGGCGCCAAAAGGTTCCCCCAGGAAAGCTCTGTACCGAGCAGGAGGTCCAGGGGGTGCAGGTTGCTTAGCTTGGTCCTGCACCCTAAGAAAACACACCCTGCCTCCCAGCGCTACAGCTGAGTACTGGAACCAGAGAGGCCACACCCTAAAGATGACAGGAGCCGTGTGACGTCCGGTTCCGAAAATGAACCAAGCTAATGCATATGTGTGCCCAGGATGTTCAACACACATACACGAGTGCATTCACAAAAGAGAATACAGAAAATTACCACAGAACAAGATTAATTAACCAAATTTTATTAAAAAAACCATATTATCCTCGAATACAAGCTCTAATGAATATTGATGACAAGTTCAACGACTGCAGCGGAAATAAACTAATTAAGCGAACTAAGCAGCTAGGCAGCATACGCGATAGGGTATAACGCAACTCCAATCAACACCACAGGCAAAGCTGAAGGTAGACACGGCCTAGAACTCCGCATTATCGCCATTAAACTCCCAATCCTGACCTGCAACTGTTGGGGGGGGGGATTGCAAGAGTGAGTACATGTCGTACTCAGCAAGTGTGGAAATATGACATGTGGCTGATTCAAATAACGACAATAATAATGGCAAAGTGCTGAAAAGTACATTAAAACATTTGAAAAGCAATATATTATATATATGTGAATTAATCCCATCATAAGCCATAATTAATAACATAATACTAGTCCAAATTCTATATCCAACATCATATACCAATATCCATATTCAATACCAGAATTCAATTCATAACCATCTATAACCATAATTTCAACCATAACCATCCCAAATACCATCCCAATACCAAGTTCCCTCTAATCATGGAAGTTGTCCAGGTGCTCATAACCGGGAGCACGGCTATCATGATAGTTTTATTTAACTCTGCAGAGTTTGTACCGCTTTACCCACGTGTTTGTGATTTCATCACCCGTCGGCGACTAAAGAAACCTCTCTTACGCCAATTACACTTCCTTTGGTGTACGGCCAAGAGATCACAAAATAGCCTTTACAAAGGGATTACTAGCCTATTTAGACCCCACTGAGGTTTCACCGGTGGCGATGTCTCTCACAGAGCACATCTTCAACCAAGGGCCCCCTCTTGAGCCATTTGGATCCCAGGGTAGTCCCACCAAACATCAACAAACCCAATTCGACTACCCCTTCCCCGAGCATCCATAATGGTCCAAATAGCACTGGCAAAGCCCTAATTAATCAGCTATGCCGCACCCATACTTGGCCTCGTGGTGGCACTGTAGTCCTGGCTTATTCTCGCATGAACCGGTCCATAGATATAAAGCAAGCAAACCACCATGACATCCAACCCATCCACATACCAGGCTTGCTTAGATCACCCATGACCATATCATATTGACCAGTTCACATTAACCAAAATATCATTAATGCATAATTAAATGTGTAGTGTTGTTTTCCCATCCCAATTAATTAAGCGAAGCAAAAAGGTAAAAAGCCCTTCCCGACTCTCTATCATATATTCCAGGTGACAAGGGTGGTTAAACAAATCTAGTAAACTTCCTACCATAGGATTCCCATCAAATTGACACAAGCATGCAGTTTGCAAACAAAACATTTATTTTAAAAACAGGATCAATATGCTTCAAGGACACTTGCCTTGTTGTTGCTGTTGATTAGGATCAAAGCCTTCAAACTCTTGATGCTTGACATCCTCCGCAGCACTCTCTAGCGCAAATCCGTCTAATCCACACAATAAACATACAAGACAAGAAACACAATCAAAGGGTGCACAAATATTACTCAATATGACATGACATTCATGATTGATGCAAATGCAAGGTAGAACTTGTTAATAGATTGCTTTTAATGATCAATAACTAGTTCTAATAGCTTTTAACAAGTTTATACAGATCTGGAGTTGATTAGATCAAATTTTAGAATCAATTCAACACAATTTAACCAGAAAGATCGCACTAGTACGCTAGGGACCAGACAAGTCTGCCCTTTGCGAGACAGCAGATTAGGGTTTTCTAGATCGACGTGAATTTGGAGATTAGGGGTTGAGTTCACCTAAGGAAAAGAGAATAGAAGGTATACCAGGTGTTTAGGACTCCAATGAATCAAGAAACTTGGAGGTAGCACTTGGATCTTATGATCTAGGGTTGGTGATGAACTTGGGGATGAATTTGTGATGAAGAACGAAACTTGGTGGAGATCTTGACCCTCTTTCGTTTCCTCCTCTTCTTCTTCTTGCTTGGGATCTTCTCCTCCCTCCTTGATGGTGGCTCTCCATGCACTAGGGTTTGGGTGGGGTGGAAAAGTGGCAAATAGATTTCAACCAAGGGGTGGGGTTGTTTATATAGAGGTGGAGGCTAGGGTTAGATGGATTTCGAGTTTGAGAGGAATAGAGGCCGGTTTAGAGCCCCACATGGGCTCTAAAAGAGTTAGGCTCAACGTCTCTAGGCCCACATAACATGAAACCCAAGAAACAAGTCGTAAAACAAAAGATCAACTCGGAGTCATGAAATATCGGACAAGTCCAGAAAGGATCGAACTAGTCCGAAGTCGTCCAAAGCGAAAATCGGACAAGTCTGGCCAAAAATCAGACAAGTCTGACTTTAAACAGAGAGGAAATCAGACAAGTCCGCTGAAACACCAGACTAGTCCGGAAAAGTCCAAGGACTTAGCAATTTTTCAAGGATTCATGGAATATCGGACTAGTCCGCACAAAATCGGACAAGTCCGAAGATTTCCAGGGGCAAAATCAGACTAGTCCGCAGCAAAAATGGACAAGTCCGTTTTTAGTCAGAGAGAAATGGGACTAGTCCTCAGTAAAATCGGACTAGTCTGCACTTCCCTGCATTTTAAGTGCAGTTTTGTTCCAAATCAATTTTAAATGCTCCAAATCAATTTTAAACTCGTTCCTCTTGTTGTGGGTTAATGTTAAACATGTATATGAATGTATGCAAGGCATGATGCATGAAAATGAGCGTGTTACAAACCTAGCCCCCTTAAAATGAATCTCGCCCTCGAGATTCGATGCGGAAGAGAAGAGATAGGGAAATTCCTTGTTGAGATCATCCTCCAATTCCCACATTGCTTCTCTTTCTGTGTGGTGCTTCCATTGAACTTTACACCATCTAATAACCTTGTTCCTTGTGACCCTCTCCTTAGTTTCCAAGATTTTGACCAGTTGTTCGGCATAAGTCAAATCTTCCTCTAGTTCCAATTCTTCCATTGGCACTTGTTCTTCCGGTACTCTCAAACACTTCTTGAGCTGGGAAACATGAAAGACATCATGGACATCCGAAAGATGAGCTGGCATCTCCAACTTATACGCTACTTCTCCTCTTTTGTCCAAAATCTTGAATGGTCCAATATAACGAGGTGCTAGTTTACCTCTTATGTTAAACCTCTTATGACCTCTCATCGGTGACACCTTGAGGTAAACAAAATCTCCCACTTCAAAGGCTAATTTCCTTCTCCTATTGTCCACATAGCCTTTTTTCCTTGATTGGGCTGCCCTCAAGTTTTCACGAATTATTTGGACTTGCTTTTCGGCTTCTTGCAACACATCTGGACCAAACACTTGAGTTTCTCCTGCCTCATTCCAGAATAAAGGTGTCCTACACTTCCTTCCATAAAGCGCCTCATATGGTGACATTTTCAAGCTTGCTTGGTAACTATTGTTGTATGAAAATTCCGCATATGGCAAGCTCTTGTCCCAACTTTTCCCATGCTTCAAAGCACAAGTTCTTAACATGTCCTCCAAAATCTGATTGGTCCTCTCGGTTTGTCCATCCGTTTGAGGATGATATGCTAAACTAAAATTCAACCTCATTCCCAAAGCTTCATGCAATTTTTGCCAAAATCTGGAGGTAAATTGTGAACCTCTATCCGAGACTATATTCTTAGGGACTCCATGTCGGCACACAATATGCTCCATGTATATTTCGGCCAACCGTGCAGCTGTATATTTGGTCTTCACAGGGACAAAATGAGCTGACTTTGTTAAGCGATCCACAATTACCCAAATTGAGTCATACCCGGACTGAGTACGTGGTAACCCAACTATGAAGTCCATACCAATTTCTTCCCACTTCCATTTCGGAATCTTCAATGGTTGCAATAATCCAGCTAGCCTTTGATGTTCCGCCTTGACTCGCTGATACACATCACATAATGCCAAATATTCAGCTATGTCCTTCTTCATGATATCCCACCAATAGCAAGTCTTCAAGTCTTTGTACATCTTCGTACAACCCGGGTGAATCTAGTATGGCGAGTCATGTGCCTCCTTTAGTATTGTCTCCCGAATATGCTTCACATTAGGCACGACAATCCTTTTTCCAAGCCATAGGGTGCCATGTTCATCCTCATCAAATCTGAATTCTCTCCCTTCTTCGGTCCTTTCCTTGATTTCCTTGATCTCCTCATCTGTGGTTTGTGCTTTTCGAATTTCTTGCTCCAAGGTCGGATTTAACTCCATCATCTCCATCTCATTTACAAACCCGAGGTTCAACCGTTCAAACTCCTTATATAACTTGGACGATAACTCTCGAACTGTAAGTTGATGACTTACTCCCTTCCTACTCAATGCGTCGGCCACTACATTGGCCTTTCCCGGATGATAGTTGGTCCCCAAATCATAATCTTTGATGAGCTCCAACCATCTCCGTTGCCTCAAGTTCAGATCCATTTGTGTGAAAATATACTTCAAACTCTTATGATCCGTATAAATTTCACACCTATGTCCAAGGATATAGTGTCTCCAAATCTTACACGCATGTACCACGGCTGCAAGTTCTAAATCATGTGTTGGGTAATTCTTCTCATGTTTCTTTAGTTGTCTTGATGCGTAGGCGACCACTTGACCTTCTTGCATGAGCAAACATCCAAGTCCTTGTCTTGATGCGTCGCAATAAATATCAAAACTCTTGTTGACATCCAGCAATACCAAAACTGGGGCTGTTGTCAACCTCTTCTTCAACTCCTCAAAACTCTCTTGACAAGCTTGAGTCCGTTGGAAAGCCTTCCCCTTCATTAGCAATTCCGCCACGGGCTTGGCTATCTTGGAAAAGTCCTTGATGAATCGACGGTAATATCCAACCATCCCAAGAAAACTCCTTATTTCCTTGACATTTTGCGGAGGTTCCCACTTCAACACGTCTCTCACTTTCTCGGGGTCAACCGAAACTCCTCCTCCTGAGATTATATGACCCAAAAACGACACCTCTCTCAACCAAAACTGACACTTGTTGAACTTGGCATACAATTGATGCTCCCTCAATTTCTGCAACGTAAGCCTCAAGTGTTCCTCGTGTTCCTTCTCATCCTTCGAGTAGATCATAATATCATCAATAAACACCACAACGAACTTATCCAAGTACTCCATGAAGACCTTATTCATGAGGTACATAAAGTAGGCACGCGCATTTGTCAATCCAAAAGACATCACGGTGTACTCATAAGATCCATACCGTGTCCTAAAAGCTGTTTTGGGTATGTCCGATGGTCTAATCTTCATTTGAAAGTATCCCAACCTCAAATCAATCTTAGAAAAGACACAAGCACCCTTCATCTGATCGAACAAGTCTTCTATGTGTGGCAAGGTGTACTTGTTCTTGATTGTTACCTCATTGAGAGCTCGGTAATCCACACACATCCTTTGGGTTCCATCCTTCTTGTCCACAAACAGCACGGGCGCTCCCCAAGATGATGAACTAGGGTGAATAAAGCCTTTCTCTAGTTGCTCTTGAATTTGATCCTTAAGCTCCGCTAATTCCGTAGGAGGCATCCTATACGGCCTCTTAGCTATAGGTGCAGTTCCAGGTATTAAATCAATAACAAACTCAATGTCTCGATCAGGTGACATACCCGGCAATTCGTCCGAAAAAACATCCAAAAACTCATACACCACCGGAATCTCCTCAATTGTGGCACCGTCCATATGATTCAACTCCAATTTCTTTGGTGTGGTTTGAGATGCTTCAACTTCTACGGTGATCCCTTCTTCATTGGTCAACTTCACCGTCTTCGTGGCACACTCAATAACTCCATTGTGCCTCCTTAACCAGTCCATACCAAGTATAATGTCCAATCCTTGAGAATCCAAAACAATGAGGTTGGCGGAGAAGTCTACCCCCCTTATTCTAAGGCTTACTTTTGGACATACTATATTTGTCCTCATCTCTCCCCCAGGAGACTTAACCAATAGAGTAAACTTCATATGAGAGATAGGCAAACTATACTTGGCAACATATTTCGTTTGAATGAATGAATGCGATGCTCCGAAATCAAATAACATAGTCGCGGGGTTGGAGTTGGCGAGAAACATACCAATGACCACGTCATCCGCTTGTTGAGCATCCTCCATAGAGACATGGGAAATCAAATAACATAGTCGCGGGGTTGGAGTTGGCGAGAAACATACCAATGACCACGTCATCCGCTTGTTGAGCATCCTCCATAGAGACATGGTTCACGTTGCCACAAGCAAAATTCTGCTGTCCACGGTTCCCTTGTGGCTGTCCCCCATTAGGTCTTGGGTTTTACCTCGGCGCATTGCTTCGTTGACCAAGGCCTGACTTAGGACATTGATGCGCAAAGTGTCCAGCTTCTCCACAAGTATAACACTTCTTAACTCCACCAGAATTATTGGGGCGAACTTGGTTCTGAGCACTTGCAGCAGGAAAGTTAGCACGAGGTGCATATGGCATTGGAGGCCTAGGTGCTTGCATAACAGGGCACTGCTGCACAAACTGAGTTGGACGCGGTGCAAATCAAGGGCGTTGAGCAGGAATAGAAGAGCTGTAGTAAGGCTCATTTGGTGGTGCAAGGCGAGGGCGCACATTACTTCCTTGTTGCTATCCTTGATATGGCGCCTTTCTCTTATTGTTATGCTCCATCTCACGAATCTTGTTCTCAACCACAATTGCTTTGTCCACAAGCTTATGAAAATTGGCATAATCACAATTGAGCAATTGCACTTGAATTTCATTGTTCAAGCCTCTCATGAACAAGTATTGCTTCCGGCTGTCCCGACTAACACCCTCAGGCGCATATCTTGAGAGTTGAGTGAACTTATTGAGATATCCGCTCACACTTGATCTTCCTTGTCTTAAGTTCTCAAATTCTTGTCTCTTCAAAATCATAACTCCCTCGGGCACATAATGAGAGAGAAAACACTGCTTGAATTCGGCCCATGTAATTCTCTCTTGGTTCTCATGAGCATTGTCGTAAGCATCCCACCAATCCGCAGCTGCTCCAACTAGTTGATGAGAAGCAAACAAGACCTTCTCCCGGTCATTGCAATGGACAATAGCTAGCTTCTTCTCCACGTACTTGAGCCAATCATCAGCATCCATAGGGTCAGCAGCTTGAGGAAAGGTTGGCGGCCTAGTCCTCATAAACTCTCCCAACCGGTTATGAGGAGGCGGGGGTGGCGGTGGAGGCATGTGGGGCTGATTGTTGATATTGCCAGCCTGCAGCTGTCCCATAGTTTGTATCATAGTCTACATGAGCTGGTTTTGAAAATGAACCAAGCTAACGCATATGTGTGCCCAGGATGTTCAACACACATACACGAGTGCAATCACAAAAGAGTATACAGAAAATTACCACAGAACAAGATTAATTAACCAAATTTTATTAAACAAACCATATTATCCTCGAATACAAGCTCTAATGAATATTGATGACAAGTTCAACTACTGCAGCGGAAATAAACTAATTAAGCAAACTAAGCAGCTAGGAAGCATACGCGATAGGGTATAGCGCAGCTCCAATCAACACCACAGGCAAAGCTGACGGTAGACACGGCCTGGAACTCCGCATTATCGCCATTAAACTCCCAATCCTGACCTGCAACTGTTGGGGGGATTGCAAGAGTAAGTACATGTCGTACTCAGCAAATGTGGAAAGTATGACATGTGGCTGATTCAAATGACGACAATAATTATGGCAAAGTGCTGAAAAGTACATTAAAACATTTAAAAAGTAATATATTATATATATGTGAATTAATCCCATCATAAGCCATAATTAATAACATAATACCAGTCCAAATTCCATATCCAACATCATATACCAATATCCATATTCAATACCAGAATTCAATTCATAACCATAATTTCAACCATAACCATCCCAAATACCATCCCAATACCAAGTTCCCTCTAATCATGGAAGTTGTCCAGATGCTCATAACCAGGAGCACGGCTATCATGATAGTTTTATTTAACTCTGTAGAGTTTGTACCGCTTTACCCACGTGTTTGTGATTTCATCACCCGTCGGCGACTAAAGAAACCTCTCTTACTCCAATTACACTTCCTTTGGTATACGGCCAAGAGATCACAAAATAGCCTTTACAAAGGGATTACTAGCCTATTTAGACCCCACTGAGGTTTCACCGGTGGCGATGTCTCCCACGGAGCACATCTTCAACCCAGGGCCCCCTCTTGAGCCATTCGGATCCCAGGGTAGTCCCACCAAACATCAACAAACCCAATCCGGCTACCCCTTCCCCGAGCATCCATAATGGTCCAAATAGCACTAGCAAAGCCCTAATTAATCAGCTACGCCACACACATACTTGGCCTTGTGGTGGCACTGTAGTCCTGGCTTATTCTCGCATGAACCGGTCCTTAGATCTAAAGCAAGCAAACCACCATGACATCCAACCCATCCACATACCACGCTTGCTTAGATCACCCATTACCATATCATATTGACCAGTTCACATTAACCAAAATATCATTAATGCATAATTAAATGTGTAGTGTTGTTTTCTCATCCCAATTAATTAAGCAAAGCAAAAAGGTAAAAGGCCCTTCCCGACTCTCTACCATATATTCCAGGTGACAAGGGTGGTTAAACAAATCTAGTAAACTTCCTACCATAGGATTCCCATCAAATTGACACAAGCATGCAGTTTGCAAACAAAACATTTATTTTAAAAACAGGATCAATATGCTTCAAGGATACTTGCCTTGTTCTTGCTGTTGATTAGGATCAAAGCCTTCAAACTCTTGATGCTGGAGATCCTCCGCGGCACTCCCAAGCGCAAATCTATCTAATCCACACAATAAACATACAAGAAACACAATCAAAGGGTGCACAAATATTACTCAATATGACATAACATGCATGATTGATGCAAATGCAAGGTAGAACTTGTTAATAGATTGCTTTTAATGATCAATAACTAGTTCTAATAGCTTTTAACAAGTTTATACAGGTTTGGAGTTGATTAGATCAAATTTTAGAATCAATTCAACACAATTTAACCAGAAAAGATCGGACTAGTCCGATAGGGACCGGACAAGTCCGCCCTCTGCGAGACAGCAGATTAGGATTTTCTAGATGGACGTGAATTTGGAGATTAGGGGTTCAGTTCACGTTAGGAAAAGAGAATAGAAGGTATACCAGGTGTTTAGGACTCCAATGAATCAAGAAACTTGGAGGTAGCACTTGGATCTTGATGATATAGGGTTGGTGATGAACTTGGGGATGAATTGGTGATGAAGATCAAAACTTGGTGGAGATCTTCACCCTATTTCGTTTCCTCCTCTTCCTCTTCTTGCTTGGGATCTTCTCCTCCCTCCTTGATGGTGGCTCTCCACGAACTAGGGTTTGGGTTGGGTGGAAAAGTGGCAAATAGATGTCAACCAAGGGGTGGGGTTGTTTATATAGAGGTGGAGGCTAGGGCTAGATGGATTTCGAGTTTGAGAGGAGTAGAGGGCGGTTTAGAGTCCCACATGGCTCTAAAAGAGTTAGGCACGACGTCCCTAGGCCCACATAATATGAAACCCAAGAAACAAGTCGTAAAACAAAAGATCAACTCAGAGTCACGAAATATCGGACAAGTCCGGAAAGGATCGGACTAGTCCAAAGTCATCTAGAGCAAAAAACGGACAAGTTTGGCCAAAAATCGGACAAGTCCGACTTTAAAAAGAGAGGAAATCAGACAAGTCCGCTGAAACACCGGACTAGTACAGAAAAGTCCAAGGACTTAGCAAATTTTCAAGGATTCGTGGAATATCGGACTAGTCCGCACAAAATCGGACAAGTCCGAAGATTTCCAGGGGCAAAATCGGACTAGTCCACAGCAAAAACGGACAAGTCTGTTTTTAGTCAAAGAGAAATCGGACTAGTCCTCAGTAAAATCGGACTAGTCCACACTTTCCTGCGTTTTAAGTGCGGTTTTGTTCCAAATCAATTTTAAACTCGTTCCTCTTGTTGTGGGTTAATGTTAAACATGTATATGAATGTATGCAAGGCATGATGCATGAAAATGAGGGTGTTACAAGCCGAGCCCCAGAGCACCAATGCATCGAATTACCCAAGCCCCGTATACCAGGCTAGGACTGTAAGACATGGCAGAGCTAGGGAGAGAAACAGGTATAATCGACGAACAAGGCTAGCCTCCCCTCTTCCTATATGTAGGACAAACGCCAGAACACCCAACTCCGGCACCTCCCAAGGGGTCTGCCGTCGACGTCTACACGGAGATGGAGGACGATGTTGGAGCATCCAGCTCCGGCACCTCCCATGGGGCCTGCCGTTGACGTGCTGGAATGTGAATGACAACACCAAGTGCAGATAAATGAGTAACGCTCTTGTTGCTAATAAGGTTCCCTTGCGATAGCCTGTAAACCGGGGCCTGTTATCGACGTCTACATAGAGATGGTGGACGATGCTGGAGCATCCAGCTCCGACACCTCCCAAGGGGCCCGCCGTCAGTGTCTACACAGAGATGGTGGATGACGCTAGAGCATCCAGCTTTGTCACCTCCCAAGGGGCCTGCTGTCGACGTCTACACAGAGATGGTGGACGACACTGAAGCATCCAGCTCCGGCACCTCCCAAGGGGCCTGCCGTCGACGTCTACGCTGAGTTGGTGGATGACGCTGGAGCATCCAGCTCCCGCACCTCCCAAGAGGCCTGTCGTCGACGTCTACACGGAGATGGTGGACGACGCCATAGCATCCAGCTCCAGCACCTCCCAAGGGGCCTGCTGTCGACGTCTACACAGAGATGGTGGACGACGCCGGAGCATCCAGCTCCAGCACCTCCCAAGGGGCCTGCAGTCGACGTCTACACAGAGATGGTGGATGACGCCGGAGCATCAAGCTCTGGCACCTCCCAAGGGGCCTACCGTCGATGTCCACACAGAGATGGTGGACAACATTGGAGCATCTAGCTCTGGCACCTCCTAAGGGGCCTGTCGTCGACGTGCCGAAATTTCAACAACAACACCACATGTGGATAAATGAGTAAACTCTACTGCCCCGCTCTTCTTTCTAATAAGGTTCCCTTGTGATAGCCTGTAAACCAGGGGCCTGCCGTCGACGTCTACACGGAGATGGTGGACGACGCCGAAGCATCCAGCTCTGGCACCTCCCAAGGGGCCCGCCGTCAATGTCTACACGGAGATAGTGGATGACGCTGGAGCATCCAGCTCCGACACCTCCCAAGGGGCCTACCATCGACGTCTACACGGAGATGGTGGACGACGCCGGAGAACCCCGCTCCGGCACCTTCTGAAAGTGCATCTAGGATCCCCGTGGGATTTGGATAATTGATGACGACAATTAAGTGACTAATGAGCTCAGTGATCTTAAGCACAGGTGTGGACTCAAGTTGAACCACAAACTCTCAAAAAGGAAAAGGGGTGAAAATGGTGATGTCGACTCGAAAAGAAGAAACTAGGGTATCTAGTGTGTCGAGTTTAGACTAGCCAAATATGTGTGAGGGTGTGTGTGTAAAGTGCATTGAGATCAAGTTGGGAGCTCAAAGCGGTTTAGAGATCAAAACCTATTGAGAGAAGAGAGTTGGAGAAGTCTTGCAGGAGTGGCCGGACTAGTCCGCTCCTGGCCGGCCAAGTCCGTTTTTAGCCAGACCAGAAGGGTCTGACTGAGTTCGGATTAGTCCGGAGTGATACGGACTAGTCCGTGGTAGTCATGGAGTGGGTTTTGGGTACTAAGTCCCAAAACCCCAGACTTGTCCGTTTTTGTCCGGACAAAGAGGTCCTGACCGAGATTGGACAAGTCCGCCCAGGGTGCGAACTAGTCCGGGTTTGGAGAGAAGTGGAGTTCCAGCGACTAAGTCTGGGTAGGTCGGACTAGTCTGTGGTCTCCAAACTAGTCCATTTTCACACAGAACAAAAGGTTCTGTGTGAGATCGGACTAGTCCGGTGTGGGCCGGACTAGTCCGTTTTGAAGTGACTGTTTGAATTTGAAGTTTGGCGGGTAGTGTGACGATTGCCGCGCAGTGCGACAGTTGCCAGGGACGTCAGTGGTCCCAAGGGCCAGACTAGTCCGCCCATCTGCTGAAGTTAGCAGTATGGGCTGGGAACCTCTATAAATAGAGGACCCCTGGGTTCATTTGAAAAAAACCCTTAAAAAGATTGAAACCCTAGCACCACCACATCAAACTTTGAGCCTCCAAAAGCCTCCTTCTTGCCTACATTCCTTCTAAAACTAATTCTTGTGTGGATTAGGGTTTGGTGAGGTGAAGAAGAGGAAGAACACTGCTCTAGGATCTCGGTTTTATCTCTTGCACTTGTGAATTTTTGTGATCTATGGCTTGAGTTGATCTTTGTGATTTGTGATTGTATTTGTGGTGGGAGCCTCAGATTGTGAGAAGCCCCAACGAATCTTGTATTCACCCCTTTGTGATAGTGGAGAACCAAGTTAGACCCTTTTGGTAAACTTGGTGAGGGAAGGGTTGTTAAACCTGGTCCTTCGTGGACTCCTCAACGGGGACGTAGATTCCTTTGTGGGATTGAACCTCGGGATAAAATCCTTCTGTCCCTTGTATACTTCACTTTCACTTATTGCACATTGCTTCTAGGGTTAGCTTTATCGTTTTTGTTCATCACCCTTGTCTCATTGTGATCCTTAGCCTCATACTTGCTTCATAACTTGTTAAGGTTCACTACGTCATTCTAACATACTTTGCATCACAAGAATCGAACTAAAATTTGTTAGAAACCCCTTTTAGGTTTTCCCTGTAGGTGGACCGGACTAGTCTGCCCCTGGACCAGACAAGTCTGCCCCCTGAGTACTGATCTCATTTTATTAAGTCATTTCAGGTCGATTAGCCTATTCACCCCCCCCCCCCTCTAGGCAACTTTCAATTGGTATCAGAGCAGGACTCTCCCAAAGAGTATATCAACTCGGAGAGAAGATGGCCGGAGTGGGGTATGACGAGGTCTCGACAAATGATCCAGGCAACCCAAGAGGAGGTGCTTGTCTACCAAGACAAGTCGACGGATGACGAAGAGACTCGCCAGCTCAAGGCAAAACTTCGAGAGAAGTTGAAGATTTCAAAGGTTGACTCTTCAAGCTCCACATCGGGTGGCACGATCAACTACAACCAACAAGGCTACAACTTTGAACGCCTTGTCTCCAACAACCACTACCTTTCCATCCCATTGGGGAAGCCTCCTCAATTCGATGGAACCGACTACGGGATGTGTAAGCACAACAAGAAGATCCATCTCGTGTCACTCAACCCCTATTTATGGCAAATTGTGCTCACCGGGGTGCATATCCCGAAGAATGAAGAAGAAATCACTCCGGAGCAAGCCGTGCTCCATCACCACAATGCCCAAGCGGCCAGAGTGATCATCTCGTCTCTCTCAAGAGATGAGTTCAACTGAGTAGATGGACTTGAGGTGGCCAAGGATATTTGGGATGCCCTCAAGACGGCTGATGAAGGCAACTGAGTTGTGAAAGAAGCGAAGATTGAGCTCATTGAAGGAGAGCTCGGGAGGTTTGCCATAATGGATGGTGAATCTCCCCAAGAGATGTACAACCGCCTAAAGCTACTCATCAACAAGAATAGATCTTATGGCTGCACGAAGTGGACGGACTACGAGGTGGTGAAGAGGATGATTCGGGCATTCATGCCTAGAAACGTCTCTCTTTGCTCCATGATACGGGAAAGCCTGGGGTTTGCCAAAATGTCCCCAGAGGAGGTCCTAGGAAGGATCATCAACCACGAGATCATGGAGAAGGAGGCGCTCTTCTACAATGATCTCCAAAGGTTCACCACCTCGAAGATGAAGGATGTTGCACTCAAAGTGACATCCTCCTCAAAAGAGCAAAACAAAGATGATGAGGAGAGCCTTGACACCGATGAGGAAGAGGCCCTCTTCATCAACAACTTCAAGAGGATGATGAGGAGAAGAAAAGGAGGATACAAGCATGAGAGCAAGGGCAAAGAGAAAGCAAGGCCCAAAACAAAGAGGGCTTGCTACAATTGTGGCGAGTACAGGCACTTCATTGTAGATTGCCCACATGAAGAGGGCAAGAAGAAGAAGGAGGGCAAGCCATAAGAGAATAAGTTCTATAAGAATAAGAGGCCCTCCGGTCATGCTCACTTAGGCATGGAATGGGACTCTAACGATGAGTCCTCCTCGTCAAAAGACGAGGAGAAGATGGCAACCATAGCCATCGGGAGGAGCTCCAAGGGAAGCAATCTTTTCCACAACCTCTACAACCACAAGCAAACTTGTCTCATGGCAAAACAAGGAAGGAGAAAGTTACTTCTAAATCATCCTCTTCCATATCCTCCCATGATGATTTTGATAGTGCTAGTGAAAACGAACACATGCTTAAGGACATAATTAAGAACACTTTGTGTAGAATGAAATTACTCTCGGATGAAATCTTTGAAAAGGATGAGCTCGTATATAGGCAAGAGGACATGCTTATCCATGAAAAGGAGAGATGTAAAGAGCTCATTGAGCTCCTTGAGCTTGAGAGAGAGAAGAGCAAGGCATTAGAGCATGAACTTGCTCTAAGCAAGAAAACATGCTCAAGTCTTGAGGAGACAACCATTGAGCACAAGGACGAACTTGGCAACTTGGCAAAAGTTAACAAGATCCTTGAGACTCAAGTTGAGTCCCTCAAGACCAATGTAGCCTCTTCCTCCAAAAGCCCATCCTCCTCAAAGGTTGCATCCGAAGCAATCTCTACTTGCAAATGTTCTAACTTGATCCTTGAATTAAAGGATTATCTTAAAATGACTCAAGGCAAACAAGCACCTAATGGTGGCATTTTTGACAAAGAGAAGTTGGCGTATGCACGAAGTGCATACAACAACACAAGACCTCCCAATGTAAAGGATGGTCTTGATTATACTAGAGGTGGAAAGCAAAATGCTAAAACCTCCAAGTATGGCAAAGACTTGATTCTCTTTGTCAAAGGAAGCTCATCCCCAACTAAAATTGGGAAGAATACTTCAACTAGCACTAACATGCCTAAATCTGAACCACATCCTCTCTTTCATGATTTTGATGCATATTATGTTTTAATGAGGAACAAATATGGCAAAGTTTATGCTAGATATGTTGGGCCACTCCTCAAGAGCCCCAAGCCTTGTGTATGGGTGCCCAAGTGCCTCACTACTAACGTCAAAGAACCCAACTTCGCTTGGTTACCTAAAAGGAAGGCATAATCTTTTTTTGTAGGCGTACTCCTCCTGTGGATCCAAATGGGTGCTAGATAGTGGATGCACCAACCACATGACCGGAGAGAGGAGAATGTTCGTGGAGTATGAGCAACATGATGATCCAAATGAAGGGATCCTCTTTGGGGACAATAGCCGAGGGAAAATTCTTGGCTCCGGTAAAATTGTCATTTCTCCCCAACACACTCTTTCTCATGTTTTGCATATTGATTCTTTAGACTATAATCTTTTGTCCATATCACAACTATGTGACAAAGGTTATAATTGTGTTTTTACTAATGAGGGTGTGAGCATCCTTAGAAGAAGTGATAACTCAATCGCTTTTAAGGGTGTGCTCAAGGGAAAGCTTTATCTTGTGGATTTTACCTTGGATAAAGCTCAACTTGACACATGCTTAATGGTGAAAACCAACATGGGATGGCTTTGGCATAGAAGGCTAGCCCATGTTGGGATGAGGAACTTACAAAAGCTTCTTAAGGGCGAGCACATCTATGGTTTGAAGAATGTTGTCTTTGAAAAGGATAGGCCATGTAGTGCTTGCCAAGCGGGGAAGCAAGTAGGAGCTCAACATCCCTCCAAGAACATCATGACGACAACAAGACCATTGGAACTGCTACACATAGACCTTTTCAGGCCGATAACCTACATTAGCATTGGCGGTAACAAATATGGTCTTGTTATTGTTGACGATTTTTCTCGTTTCACTTGGGTGTTCTTGCATGATAAGGGTGAAACTCACGGTGTCCTCAAGAGGTTCTTAAGGAGAGCTCAAAATGAGTTCACCTTAAGAATCAAGGCTATAAGAAGTGACAACGGCACCGAGTTCAAGAACACTCAAGTGGAAGAATTCTTGGAGGAGGAGGACATCACGCATGAATTTTCAGCCCCCTACTCCCCTCAATAAAATGGGGTGGCAGAACGGAAGAATAGGACACTCATTGAGATGTCAAGGACGATGCTTGATGAGTACAAGACGTCGGATCGGTTTTGGGCGGAGGCGGTTAACACTGCTTGCCACGCGGTCAACTGATTGTACCTCCACCGGCTCCTCAAGAAGATTCCCTACGAGCTTCTAGTTGGTAAGAAACCCAATGTCTCCTACTTTCGTGTCTTTGAGAGGAAGTACTATATTCTCAACAAGAAGTCTAGGACTTCGAAGTTTGCTTCAAAGTCCGATGAAGGTTTCTTGCTTGGTTATGATTCAAACACCCACGCCTACCGTGTCTTCAACAAATCCTCCGGGATTGTTGAAATAGCACGCGACGTGGTGTTTGATGAAACTAATGGCTCCCAAGTGGAGCAAGTTGATCAAAGTGTGCTAGATCAGGAAGACTCCGTACAAGAAGCTCTTAGGAGGATGGCACTTGGAGATGTTCGACCGCAAGAACAACCTCAAAGCTCAAGTGACCAACAACAAGATGATGCAAGTCATCCCCCGCGTGACCAAGTTGAAGAAGGACAAGTAGTACCTCAACACGACCAAGGAGACGAAAGTCAAGGGGGAGGCATAGATCAAGGGAGAGATCAACAAGAAGAAGAAGATTATGATGACTCAAGAGTTCAACCTCCACATCCTCGTGTGCATCAAAGTGTTCAATGGGATCACCCCGTTGACAACATTCTAGGAGACATGACAAAAGGGGTAATCACTCGTTCTCGTGTTGCTAACTTTTGTGAACATTACTCCTTTGTCACTACTTTGGAGCCCCATAAGGTTGAAGACGCATTAAGAGACCCGAATTGGGTGGTGGCCATGCAAGAGGAACTCAACAACTTTGAGAGGAACAAAGTTTGGGAGCATGTCAAGCGTCCACAAGCAAATGTTGTGGGCACCAAGTGGGTGTTCTGCAACAAGCAAGATGAGCATGGTGTGGTGACAAGGAACAAGGCACGACTTGTGGCCAAGGGGTACTCACAAGTCAAAGGTTTGGACTTCGATGAAACCTTTGCTCCTGTAGCTAGGCTAGAGTCAATTCCTATATTACTTGCCTTTGCTACTCACCATGATTTTAAGCTTTACCAAATGGACGTCAAGAGTGCGTTCCTAAATGGTCCAATCAAGGAGGAAATCTATGTGGAGCAACCACCGGGCTTTGAAGACCAAGACTTCCCAAACCATGTCTTCAAATTGCGTGAGGCTCTTTATGGCCTCAAACAAGCTCCTAGAGCTTGGTATGAGTGCCTTAGAGACTTTTTGATTCAAAATGGTTTTAAGATAGGAAAAGCTGATTACAGTCTCTTTACAAAGCATTTTAATGATGATCTCTTTGTGTGCCAAATATATGTCGATGACATCATATTTGGTTCTACTAACAAAGTGTTTTGTGATGAGTTTTCTAAGATAATGACAGAGAGATTTGAGATGTCCATGATGGGGAAGTTGAAGTTCTTTTTAGGTTTTCAAGTTAAGCAACTCTAAGAAGGCACGTTCATAAGTCAAACAAAGTACACTCGAGACATATTAAAGAAGTTTGACATGGACAAGGCCAAACCCATCAAGACTCCAATGGCAACAAATGGACACTTAGACCTCAACGAAGATGGTCCAAGTGTGGACCAAAAGGTATATCGTTCCATGATTGGTTCTTTGTTATATATTTGTGCATCTAGACCGGATATTATGCTTAGTGTGTGTATGTGTGCACGTTTTTAAGCTGCACCTAAGGTGTGTCATATGACAGCCGTTAAGAGAATTCTTATATATTTGGTTCACACACCTACCCTAGGACTTTGGTACCCCAAATGATCCAAGTTTAACCTTATTGGCTATTCTGATGCGGATTATGCGGGGTGCAAAGTTGATAGAAAGAGCACATCCGGGACATGCCAGATAGATCCTTAGTGTCTTGGTCCTCTAAGAAACAAAACTCCATTGATCTTTCCACAACCGAAGCGGAGTATGTAGCAGTCGGAAGTTGTTGTGCACAACTTCTTTGGATGCGACAAACTCTAAGGGATTATGGTATAAACTTGCGCCATATTCCTCTCCCATGTGACAATGAGAGCGCCATCAAAATAGCCCATAATCCAGTTGAGCATTCGAGGACAAAGCACATAGATATTAGACATCACTTCTTGAGAGATCATTCCTTGAAAGGGGAGATAGTGATATCCCATATTAGAACTGAGAACCAACTAGCTGATATATTCACCAAGCCTCTAGATGAGAAGCATTTTTGTGAGATTAGGAGTGAGCTCAATATCTTAGATTTTCGAAATGTGGCTTGAAACATGCACATCTAAATGTTTACTTTACATCTTTTTCAAAAGAACGGATGTGTTTGAGAAATTCATCTCTATCTCAATTTTCTCCAAAATATTTGAAAAACTATCAACTTTGTGATTTATGGTCATAGTTTGATTTTTGATTGCTTACTGACCATATTCATAAGGTTTTGTTGTGGCAATATGTCCAAAAGGATCAACTATAGTGGATAAAACTCAAATATATATGTTTTCAACCTCTTTGGACCGGACTAGTTCGCCCTATGGCCGGACAAGTCCGGATCTAGACTGGTCCGGGTCTGGTCCGCAAACCGGACTAGTCCGGCCCCTTCACCGGACTAGTCCGGCCCCTATGGACTTAAACCCCCAAGGAGGCGGCCAACCCCTCCTCTTCTCCACACTCACTTTTCTCTCTCCCACGCGTGCAACTCCATGCCCATAAGGCGATTATCAATTTTCTCCACCAAAAACCGTTTCCAATCCGTGCATTGTAAGCCCTGGAGGTGTGGGAGACTTATACCAATCACTCCCGACGAGATCCATCCCCAGTTTCATCAATTCCTCAAGATTCGAAGTGGTATTCCTCATTTTTCAAAAACTTACCTCATTCTTGATTCATAGGGTTTTTGATAGATGCCTCTTCATTAAAGTGGTTCCTAGCATCCTTGTGAGCATAACCTAGGAGTATTGTGACTTGTTTCCAAGATTTTTTTGAAAAACTAATAGAGTTAGGGTTCAACCTGTGTAAACCGGACTAGTCCGGTGCCAGGCGGACTTGTCAGCCCGGCGGACTAGTCTGCCCCTGGGGCGGACAAGTCCGGTGTACACAGGCCAAACTCTAACTTTGCCCATTTCTCGTGATTTCTTTCGCATTATTCCACTTCCTTGACCTTCTATCTTATGTATTCTCCTTTTTTCAGCAGAAATGGCAGCTCCTCGCCGTTCCGCTTCTCCACCCACTGACCCCAAGTGGGAGGCCGAGCAACGTCGCCTTGCCGATGAAAGGGCAAGGGCTGAGGTTGAGGCTGCCAAGAAACATCTCGAGCAACACGAGCGAGCAAAGGAAGCAAAGAAACAACAAGCAAGGGTCGCAGCAACGGTCTACAATGAAGACGAAGCATTGGCCTCCTTATCACTCTTTGATGCCAGCTCCTTGCCCCGTGGCACCTCCTTCTCCGCCTCCGCCTCAATCAATGAGCGCATTCTTCAGGTTCTTTAAGGCTATTTTCACCTCCTGCCGGAAGCAAGAGATCCGGAATCAGCGGGCACACAAGCGCCAAGAAAAACACCTCAAGGCGGTGTGCGACAAAATGGAGGTCCCCATGTCCTCTCCGGAGGTGAGCGATGGGGAGATCACTCCATTCCCCAACTTCACTGCCAACGAGCTTGCCCAGCTCCAAGAAAACGGGAGCTCTTCCCGGGCGGCTCCCTCGGCACGGGCCTCCGACGACGACGACGATGAAGACTTTGAAGACTCAGAGGCCATGGAGAGCGACACCCCCGCCAAGGACGACGAGGAGGATGACTAGACTTTGGGATTCTTGGTTCCCCTCTTCTTTTCCATTTTGGTGTCCTGATGCCAAAGGGGGATAGTTAGAGGGGGGTAGGGGAGCGTTAGATGAGTTAGAGGGGGTAGCACTCTATTTTGTTGGATCCTTGGAAATGTTGCACACTTAATGTAATATTTATGCCATTTGAATCTTTCAATTTGCTTAATGTAATATTTATGTCATTCGAATGTTTAAATTTGTGCAAGACTGTTTTGATTGTTTAATATCAATTTGATGCTTTGAATGTCTATCTATTGATCATGTTCATATTTCACATGCCTTGTCACAAATGTTTGGCACAACACGTAGGCATCCCACCATAACGTGTGTGTGTATGAAGGACTTCCTCAATCTTCTTTTCATGATGCATTCATTGAGGGGGAGTCACTCATACACACGCACGTTATGAAAACAAAATTATATACTCTTATATGTTGAAACTTAATGTGTTGTCATCAATCACCAAAAAGGGGGAGATTGAAAGTGCATCTAGGATCCCCGTGGGTTTTGGATGATTGATGACGACAATTAAGTGACTAATGAGCTCAGTGATCTTAAGCACAGGTGTTGACTCAAGTTGAACCACAAACTCTAAAAAAGGAAAAGGGGTGAAAATGGTAATGTCGACTCAAAAAGAAGAAACTAGGGTTTCTAGTGTGTCGAGTTTAGACTAGCCAAATTTGTGTGAGGGTGTGTGTGTAAAGTGCATTGAGATCAAGTTGGGAGCTAAAAGCAGTTTAGAGATCAAAACCTATTGAGAGAAGAGAGTTGGAGAAGTCTGGCAGGAGTGGCCGGACTAGTCCGTGCAGGTGGGCGAATAGTCCGCTCCTGGCCGGCCAAGTCCGTTTTTAGCCGGACCAAAAGGGTCTGACTGAGTTCGGAATAGTCCGGAGTGAGACAGACTAGTCTGTGGTAGTAATGGAGTGGGTTTTGGGGACTAAGTCCCAAAACCCCAGACTTGTCCATTTTGGTCCAGACCAAGAGGTCCTGACCGAGATCGGATTAGTCCGGCAAGGGTGCGGACTAGTCCGGGTTTGGAGAGAAGTGGAGTTTCAGCGACTAAGTATGGTTAGGCCGGACTAGTCTGTTCTCGGGGCCGGACAAGTCCGTGGTCTCTAGACTAGTCCATTTTCACACGGAACAAAAGGTTCTGTGTGAGATTGGAATAGTCCAGTGTGGGCCGGACTAGTCTGTTTTGAAGTGACCATTTGAATTTGAAGTTTGGCGGGTCGTGTGACGATTGCCGCACAGTGCGACAGTTGTCAGGGACGTCAGTGGTCCCAAGGGTCGGACTAGTTCGGGCCCTAGAGCAAACTAGTCCGCCCATCTACTAAAGTCAGCAGTATGGGCTGGGAACCTCTATAAATAGAGGACCCCTGGGTTCATTTGAAAAAAAAAACCCTTGAAAAGATTGAAAACCTAGCGCTGCCACAACAAACTTTGAGCCTCCAAAAGCCTCCTTCTTGCCTACATTCCCTCTAAAACTAATTTTTGTGTGGATTAGGGTTTGGTAAGGTGAAGAATAGGAAGAACACCGCTCTAGGCTCTCGGTTTGATCTCTTGCACTTGTGAATCTTTGTGATCTGTGGCTTGAGTTGATCTTTGTGATTTGTGATTGTATTTGTGGTGGTAGCCTCAGATTGTGAGGTGCCCCAACAAATCTTGTATTCACCCCTTTGTGATAGTGGAGAACCAAGTTTGGCCCTTGTTGTAAACTTGGTGAGGGAAGGGTTGTTGAACCCGATCCTTCGTGGACTCCTCAACAGGGACGTAGATTCCTTTGTGGGATTGAACCTCGAGATAAAATCTTTGTGTCCCTTGTATACTTCGCTTTCACTTATTGCACATGGCTTCTAGGGTTAGCTTTATCGTTTTTGTTCATCACCCTTGTCTCATTGTGATCCTTAGCCTCATACTTGCTTCATAACTTGTTAAGGTTCACTAAGTCATTCTAACATACTTTGCATCACAAGAATCGAACTAAAATTTGTTAGAAACCCCTTTTAGGTTTTTCCTGTAGGTGGACCGGACTAGTCCGCCCCCTGAGTACTGATGTCGTTTTATTAAGTCATTTCAGGTCAATTAGCCTATTCAACCCCCTCCCCTCTAGGAAACTTTCACCTCCCAAGGGCCTGCCATCGACATCTATATAGAGATGGTGGACGACGCCAGAGCATCCAGCTCCGGCACCTCCCAAGAAGCCTGCCGTCGACGCCTACACGGAGATGGTGGAACACACCGGAGCATCCAGCTCCGACACCTCCCTAGGGACCTGCCGTTGACGTCTACACGGAGATGGTGGACGACGCCGGAGCATCCATCTCTGGTACCTCCCAAGGGGCCTGCCGTCGACGTCTACATTTAGATGGTGGACGACGCCAGAGCATCCAGCTCTGGCACCTCCCAAGGGGCCTGTCGTCGACGTCTACACAGAGATGGTGGACGACGCCAGAGCATCCAGCTCCGGCACCTCCCAAGGGGCCTGTCGTAGATGTCAACCCAGAGATGATGGACGACGCCAGAGCATCCAGCTCCATCACCTCCCAAGGGGCCTACCGTCGACGTCTACACAGAGATGGTGGACGACGTAGGAGCATCCAATTCCGGCACCTCCCAAGGGGTTTGCCGTCGACGTCTACACGGAGATGGTGCACGACCTCGGAGCATCTAGCTCCGACAGATGGTCGCGCTACGACACCCCAAACTCCCCCACTCCATTGGGGGCCAGTCCAAGACATTCTGCGCTCAAGCGGTAGATGTGGGTAGCCAACTATCCACATCTAACAAGAGGCCTCTAACAGGGTTCACATGCAAGAAATCAACGGGCGACACTACGGCCATGTCAGTTGTGCAAATTGTTGGTCCTGAGAAGCCAACGAGCTCAACAAAGGTTCTGCAGATCCTTACGATTTGAAACAACAGTTGAGAATCATAGAGACGATGCAATAAGCCAAACACAAATTCAAATCCATGAAGGATTTTTTTACAAAGGAGGGTGAACCCCGAATACAAAAATAAGCCACCAGCCTCAGCCCCAACTGAACAGCGCTACGACATGTTTGGTAGCCTCCTTAACCTCAGCCGATGCTGCCGCCTCACGTTCCACAACAGGGCCTTAAAAAACTGGCTCCAGTGGCAGATCAGGGTATCGGCTCTGGTAGCACACCAAGACATGGGATGACACCGTCTCCGTCGCCGCCCTACCATTGGCTTCCTGAGGCTAAGTCAGCTGACGCTACCGCAGGTCGAGCTCCCGGTCGCAGTGCTCTGATGTGTGCTCCCGGGCTTGGACGTCAAAATCGTGCAGAAGGACTTCCTGACGCTCATCTAGGTGCTTTGCCCGGTCCTGCGCCAGATTTCTCTCACAAAGCTCAAGGTCTTCGAGGCGGGACTGCAGCCTGTCCTGATCAGCTTCATCTCGAGCCATCATCGCTTGCGCCGCCACCTCTTGTTCGGCAACCGCAGCCTCCCTCTTGGCAATAGCGGCTTCCTGACAACTCAGGGCCTCTCAACCAGCAGCAAGAGCATGCAGGCGGGCGTCAGCAGCATCGTTGGCCGCCTTGGCGTCGGCCAGGATCTTCTGGGTCAAGGCGTTTGAGGCCCTCACCAAGCGGTGCCTCACCTCCAGTTCCTTGTTCTCCTTCTGGTACTTCGCCTTCGCCTCGGCGATCGTGGAACTCAGGAGACCCTCCCAGCCTCGAAGGCGCTCGCCCTCGGCACACAGCTTCTCCCACTCCGCAGCAAGAGCCTCTTGCGCCCGGCGGAGGTTAGATTGCCCCTGAAGGATGTTGGATTGCGTCAAGTCCATGATGTCGGAAAGTCGCTCCGGCTGCGCCGAAGTCAAGTAAGGCCATCCAGTGATCATCTCGGGGATCTCTTCCTTCTTGTAGCAGTGAAGGCGAGGCCACGAACACTGGGGATCTTGCCCCCGGAGCCTGAGCAGGAGTTGCGGTGCCACCTAACACAACAGGGTCACCACCGCTCAAAGGGCCAACCGCCGAATCAGCAGCACTAGGCGCCAGACCCCCAGCCCCAGTAGTCGGCTCCGACATGGCCTCTGCCACGACGGCCGGAGGTGCCTCTGGCACGACAACTGGAGATGCAACCGGAGATGCTTCAATACCCACGCCGGGCATAGACGCCGGAGCAGCACTCCCCTGAACAAGCTTGGCAGGCTGCTCTGCCTGCCCAGCCGTAGCATCCTCGGTCGCCTTCAAAGCACTCCCGGGCACTACCCTCGGCGGTAGGGGCCTTACAATAGCTAACGTAACCCTGCAAATCAAGACCAAGCCCTGACCAATAAACATAGGCAGCCGAGATAATAGAGCAAGCGTAGGCAAGAATGCCTTACCGACGTCACCGGAAGCTCCAACGAGCCTCCACCTTCAGCGACCCTGAAGCCGCAGGCCCTGGCGATGGAGTAACAGGCGATGCCACCTCGGCAGGGCCTCCTCCAAGGCCACCAGCAGTGCCGCCACACTGTGCTGGTTTACTCCCTCCAACCTCGACAGGGCCACCTCCCGAGCTACAGACGACATCAGCTCGAGTCCTTTTTGCCAGAGGCTCCGAAGGTGTGATGCTGCCGGAGTACCCTATGGAACCTAGAACCGTGCAGGTGGTGAGGACGCTGGATGACGTGCTGACCGCCAACAAAGGAGGAGTCGCCGCCTGGCAGACCAAACTTCCCCCCGAAGAACCGCCGACGCTAGGTACTGGAGAGGGGTGCACCGGTGGACGCTGACTAGGAGCAAAGGCAACCTGTGGAGTCGCCCTCGGTGGCAACCAAGGGCGTTTCTTCTTCACGACCTCAACCACCAGGGCCTTCCCTTTGCCTACGTCGGGGACCGGTGCCTTCCCCTTACCTACGTCAGGGACCAACACCTTGCCTTTCCCCCCAACAGCGGGCGCCTCCTCTGCCCCGGAGGCCTCGGAGCCTGAAGAAGGTGCAGACTCCTCTGAGGAGTCGACGATGGCCAGGCCACAGCTCTCATCGCCGACTTGCCGCGGCGCAAGACCAATCGCGTCCAAGTTTGGCATCTCCTTCAGAACCTTCGTAAGAAGGTCTCGATCTGTGCAAAGCGGTGGGCAAGCCTGTGGCAGGTTAAAGACGTCACTTGACAGCAGGTTGTCGCACGCCTTGGACATTGCTTCGAACACCTCCTGCGGGGTCGTCTCTGTGTCTCGACCCCTCAGCAACCTGGTATGATCTTGGAGCCCGAAGTAGATCCTTGTTGGGCGACAACGATGCTGGAGATGGGCCAGAAGGCGATGAATGAAGTCGGCCATCAGCAACAACTCCGACAGGTCGTGGTCCACCAGGAATCAGATCCTCTCCATCATCGGCTTGTACGCCGCCTTAAGCTCCGAGCGTTCCTCCCAGGCCGCCCTACTAATCACCGGAACCCGGTGGGCAAGACCATGCGATTATGGGCATTGACATGTACGATCACCCAGTTGCTCCTCCCGCCGGGCCACTTCGCCGAGGAAAGTAGAGTAATGTACTTGAAGGGGCTGTTGGCCCAATGCTTCATGCAGAAGCCGCCGAGGAAGTTGACTTTTCTCTTCTTCTTGGTCCACCTCAGCATGAAGAACTGCCAGAACACCGACACACATGGGCACACCCCGACAAACATCTCGCAGAAATGCAAGAACACCGCCACCACCACCAGAGAGTTCAGTGACAGATGGTGGAGTTGGAGCCCAAGGACTTCCAGAAGTGTCACCATGAAGGAGGAGACAGGAGGAACAGACCAGGAGTATGCGTACGCCTGGAAGAAGACGATCTCCTTCTCCCCCAACTCCAGTGGCAAGGAGCCAGGACGGATCAGATCCCATCGTTCCTTGTCCTCCGAGCCGAAAAGCCGCCTCACGGGTGAGACATCCTCCATCCAGGAAGGAGGCGGAGCTGAGTCCATTGGAGCAGGTGGTTGAGAACCTCAAGAATGGGCAGCACACAAGGAGGGAGTCAAAGGCTCGAATGCTTGGGGCGTGCGAAAGAATGGAAATTCCATTACCCACAAAGCTACCGCTTTTAAAGCACCATAATGGCGTTTGGACGCATCGTGCAAATTTGGGCAGTCTCCAAATCAACGGCTGTAACACGGCGACCATGACGAGCGGGCCCAGATCCCCGTCAAAAAAGCTGGCGCAGGTAGTTCCTCACTAGAGAATGCAATCCAGCGGTTCCCATAAAGATGAAAATGAAAGCAGCAGAAGTGCAGCAGGTGCCTCGGGAACCGTCGCGATAATGTCGCAGCAAGCAAAGATCTCGTTGCCACGACCCCTCATCCAGAGGAGGACGCGTGGTCGCAGCAGCAGAAGAGCACACTTTTTCGACTGATCAAGACAAAATTAAAAGATCGCGCGGGAAAGCAGGATAAGGCCCCACCCTGGGGCTCGTCGCCTCACTCCAAGGTTGACCCAGGGGCCACTGTTGGTACCCGGCATACCGGGTATCCTCGCGCAAAGGTTAGAGCCACCTAGGTACCTCACCTCCAAACAGGGACAGGGTTCGAAGGTGCCACGTGTCTGAGAGACCCGGACCCACCAGCTGGGGCGAGATCTGGCCTCCCCCGCGGAGGTGAGCTCCCAAGCTGCAAAATGGCCCACAAGACGGGCATGGCCTCTGTAACACCCTCATTTTCATGCATCATGCCCTACATGCACTCATATACATGATTAACATTAACCCACAACAAGAGGAACGAGTTTAAAATTGATTCGGAGCATTTAAAATTGACCTGGAACAAAACCGCACTTAAAACGCAGGAAAGTGCGGACTATTCCGATTTTGCTGAGGACTAGTCCGATTTCTCTCTGACTAAAAACGGACTTGTCCGTTTTTGCTGCGGACTAGTCCGATTTTGGCTCTGGAAACTTTCGGACTTGTTCGATTTTGTGCGGACTAGTCCGATATTCCATGAATCCTTGAAAATTTGCTAAGTCCCTGGACTTTTCCGGACTAGTCCGGTGTTCCAGCGGACTTGTCCGTTTTTCCTCTCTGTTCAAATTCGGACTTGTCCGATTTTTGGCCAGACTTGTCCGATTTTCTCTCTGGATGACTTCGGACTAGTCCGGTCCTGCCCAGACTTGTCCGATATTTTGTGACTCCGAGTTGATCTTTTGTTTTACGACTTGTTTCTTGGGTTTCACGTTAAGTGGGCCTAGGGATGTCGTGCCTAACTCTTTTAGAGCCCAGGTGGGACTCTAAACCGACCTCTACTCATCCCAAAACTCGAGATCTATCTAACCCTAGCCTCCACCTCTATATAAACAGCCCAACCCCTTGGTTTGACATCTATTTGCCACTTTTCCACCCACCCAAACCCTAGTTCGTGGGGAGCCACCATCAAGGAGGGAGGAGAAGATCCCAAGCAAGAAGAAGAAGAGGAGGAAATGAAGGAGGATCAAGATCTCCACCGAGTTTCGTCCTTCACCACCAAATCATCTCCAAGTTCATCACCAACCCTAGATCATCAAGAACCAAGTGTTACCTCCAATTTTCTTGGTTCATTGGAGTTCTAAGCACCTGGTATACCTTCTATTCTCTTTTCCTTACTAGAATTGAACCCCTAATCTCCAAATTCACGTCGATCTAGAAAACCCTAATCTATTGATCTCGTCAAGTACGGACTTGTCCGGTCCCTAGCGGACTAGTCCGATCTTTCTGGTTAAATTGTGTTGAATTAATTCTAAAATTTGATCTAATCGACCCCAAACCTATATAAACTTGTTACAATCTATTAGAGCTAGTTAGTGATCATTAAAAGCAATCTAGTAACAAGTTCTACCTTGCATTTGCATCAATCATGCATGTCATGCCATATTGAGTAATATTTGTGCACTCTTTGATTGTGTTTCTTGTCTTGTATGTTTATTGTGTGGATTAGACGGATTTGTGCTAGAGAGTGCCACGGAGGATCTACAACATCAAGAGTTTGAAGGCTTTGACCCTAATCAACAGCAAGAGCAAGGCAATTGTCCTTGAAGCATATTGATCCTATTTTTAAAATAAATGTTTTGTTTGTAAAACTGCATGCTATGTCAATTTGATGGGAACGCTATGGTAGGAAGTTTACTAGACTTGCTAAACCACCCTTGTCACCTGGAATTTATGGTCGAGTGTCGGGATGGACTTTTTACCTTTTGCTTCGCTTAATCAACTGGGATGGGAATAACTATACCACTCAATTTAATTATGCATGGATGAGATTATGGTTAACATGAACTAGTTAAATATGATATGGTAATGGGTGATCTAAGCAAGCCTGGTATGTGGATGGGTTGGATGTCATGGTGGTTTTGCTTGCTTTAGATCTAAGGACCGGTTCATGCGAGAATAAGCCAGGACTACAGTGCCACCACGAGGCCAAGTATGGGTGCAGCGTAGCTAATTAATTAGGGCTTTGCTAGTGCTGTTTGGACCATTGTGGATGCTCGGGGAAGGGGTAGTCGGATTGGGTTTGTTGATGATTGGTGGGACTACCCTAGGATCCGAATGGCTCAAGAGGGGGCCCTTGGTTGAAGATGTGCTCAGTTGGAGGCATCGCCACCGGTGAAACCTCAGTGGGGTCTAAATAGGCTAGTAATCCCGTTGTAAAGGCTATTTTGTGATCTCTTGGCCACACACCAACAGAAGTGTGTAATGTGACCGACGGGTCATGGGCATAAGGGAGGTTCTTAGTCGCCGAAGGGTGATGAAATCACGAACACGTCGGTAAAGAGGTACAAACTCTGCAGAGTTAATTAAAACTATCATGATAGCCGTGCTCCCGGTTATGAGCACGTGGACAACTTCCATGATTAGAGAGAAATTGGGATTTGGGATGGTCATGGTTTGGTAATGGTTATGGTTGATATTATGGTTATGGTTTGGTAATGGTTATGGTTGATATTATGGTTATGGTTATGGTTATGGTTATGGATGGAATTATGGTTTATGACATTGATTATGGTTATTGGTAATGGTGATTTATGGACTGGCATTATTATGGTTACATGGTTTATGATGGGTTTACTTCACACAATATGATATATTGCTTTTCAAATGTTTTACTGTACTTTTTGGCACTTAGCCATTATTATTGTCGTCATTTGAATCAGCCACATGTCATACTTTCCACACTTGCTGAGTACGACATGTACTCACTCTTGCAATCCCCCACCCCAACAGTTGCAGGTCATGATTGGGAGTTTAATGGCGATAATGCAGAGTTCTAGGCTGTGTCTACCGTCAGCTTTGCCTGTGGTGTTGATTGGAGCTGCGTTATACCCTATCGCTTATGCTGCATAGTTGCTTAGATTGCTTAATTAGTTTATTTCCGCTGCATTAGTTGAACTTGTCATTAATATTCATTAGAGCTTGTATTCGAGGATGATATCGTTTGTGTAATAAATTTGGTTAATTAATCTTGTTCTGTGGTAATTTTCTGTATACTCTTTTGTGATTGCACTCGTGTATGTGTGATGAACATCCTGGGCACACATATACGTTAGCTTGGTTCATTTTTCGGAACCGGGCGTCAGAGATTGGTATCAGAGCCAGAGGTTGACCGTAGGACGCAGCCTAGATAGAATGGACACTTTAGAGCACATAGGAGCACTCAAGAATCGATGTGTTTTTGCTTGGAGTGCTGTTTGCTATATATATTGGTGGCTTGTGTGCTTAATAGAGGATTTTGGGATGCTTTAGCATTGCCATGTCCACCTAGGCTAGTGTAGCTAGTTGTTTAGTTTCATATCCCTTGATGCATATAGTTGGGGACGTTTTCTAATTCTTACCTACTGCTTTTCTTTAGATGGTGAGGACTCGCAACCAGAGGGATGGCAATGATGAGGAGGAGAACAATGGAGTACCTCATAACAACATCGGACAAGGATCTACTCAGGGAGCTATCAACATCGAGCAGCTATTGGCCATGCAAAACCAGCTCATGCAGACCATGATACAGACTATGGGACAGCTGCAGGCTGGCAATATCAACAATCAGCCCCACATGCCTCCACCGGCACCCCCACCTCCTCATAACCGATTGGGAGAGTTTATGAGGACTAGGCCGCCAACCTTTGCTCAAGCCGCAGACCCTATGGATGCGGATGATTGGCTCAAGTCCGTGGAGAAGAAGCTAGCCATTGTCCAATGCAGTGACCGGGAGAAGGTGCTATTTGCTTCACATCAACTCGTTGGAGCAGCTGCAGATTGGTGGGATTCTTATTGCAATGCTCATGAGAACCAAGAGAGAATTACCTGGGCGGAATTCAAGGAGAGTTTCCGTTCTCATTATGTGCCAGAAGGTGTTATGATCTTGAAGAGGCAAGAATTTGAGAACTTGAGACAAGGAAAATCAAGCGTGAGTGAATATCTCCATAAGTTCACTCAACTCTCAAGATATGCGCCTGAGGATGTTAGCCGGGACAGCCGGAAGCAATACTTGTTCATGAGGGGATTGAACAATACGATCCAATTTCAATTGCTCAACTGTGATTATGTCAATTTCCAGAAGCTTGTGGACAAAGCAATTGTGGTTGAGAACAAGATCCGTGAGATGGAGCAAGAAATCAAGAGGAAGGCACCATATAAAGGACAGCAACAAGGAAGTAATGTGCGCCCTCGCTTTGTGCCGCCCAATGCGCCTCATTACAGCTCCTCTATTCCTGCTCAGCGCCCTGGTTATGCACCACGCCCAACTCAGTTTGTGCAGCAGCGCCCTGTTATGCAAGCACCTAGGCCTCCAATGCCTTATGCACCTCGTGCTGATTTTCCTGGAGCCAATGCTCAAAACCAAGCTCGTCCCAACAATTCTGGTGGGGTTAAGAAGTGTTATACTTGTGCAGAAGCTGGACACTTTGCGCAGCAATGTCCTAAGTCGGGCCTTGGTCAAGGAAGCAATGCATCGAGGCAAAACCCAAGACCTAATGGAGGACAACCACAAGGAAGCCGTGGACAGCAGAATTTTGCTCGTGGCAACGTGAACCATGTCTCTACGGAGGATGCTCAACAAGCGGATGACGTGGTCATCGGTATGTTTCTTGCCAACTCCAACCCCGCGACTATGTTATTTGATTCTGGAGCATCGCATTCATTCATTGCATCGAAGTATGTTGCCAAGTATAGTTTGCCTATCTCTCATATGAAGTTTACTCTGTTGGTTAAGTCTCCTGGAGGAGAGATGAGGACAAATATAGTATGTCCAAAAGTAAGCCTTAGAATAAGGGGGTCGACTTCTCCGCCAACCTCATTGTCTTGGATTCTCAAGGATTGGACATTATACTTGGTATGGACTGGTTGAGGAAGCACAATGGAGTTATTGAGTGTGCCACGAAGACGGTGAAGTTGACCAATGAAGAAGGGATCACCATAGAATTTGAAGCATCTCAAACCGCACCGAAGCAATTGGAATTGAATCATATGGACGGTGTCGCAATTAAGGAGATTCCGGTGGTGTGTGAATTTTTGGATGTTTTTCCGGACGAGTTGTCAGGTATGCCACCCGATCGAGACATTGAGTTTGTTATTGATTTAATACCTGGAACTGCACCTATAGCTAAGAGGCCATATAGGATGCCTCCTATGGAATTAGCAGAGCTCAAGAAGCAAATTCAAGAGCAGCTAGAGAAGGGTTTTATTCGCCCTAGCCCTTCACCTTGGAGAGCGCCCGTTCTATTCGTGGACAAGAAGGATGGATCCCAAAGGATGTGTGTGGATTACCGAGCTCTCAACGAGGTAACAATCAAGAACAAGTATACCTTGCCCCGTATAGAGGATTTGTTTGATCAGATGAAAGGTGCCTGTGTGTTTTCCAAGATTGATTTGAGGTCAGGTTACTTTCAAATGAAGATTAGACCATCGGACATACCCAAGACAGCTTTTAGGACACGGTATGGATCTTATGAGTACACTGTGATGTCTTTTGGATTGACAAATGCGCCTTCCTACTTTATGTACCTCATGAATAAGGTCTTCATGGAGTACTTGGATAAGTTTGTCGTGGTGTTTATTGATGATATTATGATCTACTCGAAGGATGAGAAGGAACATGAAGAACATTTGAAGCTTACATTGCAGAAGCTATGGGAACACCAATTGTATGCCAAGTTCAGTAAATGTCAATTCTGGTTACGGGAAGTTTCTTTCTTAGGCAACATTATTTCAGGAGGAGGAGTATCAGTTGACCCAGGGAAGGTGAGAGATGTGTTGAAGTGGGAACCACCGCAAAATGTCAAGGAAATAAGGAGTTTTCTTGGGATGGCTGGATATTACTGTCGGTTTATCAAGGATTTTTCCAAGATAGCCAAGCCTATGACGGAGTTGCTAATGAAGGGAAAGGCTTTTCGATGGACTCAAGCTTGTCAAAACAGTTTTGAGGAGTTGAAGAAGAGGTTAACAACAACCCCAGTTTTGGTATTGCCGGATGTAAGCAAGAGCTTCGATATTTATTGTGATGCATCAAGACAAGGACTCGGATGCGTGCTTATGCAAGAAGGTCAAGTGGTCGCCTATGCGTCCAGACAATTGAAGAAACATTAGCAGAATTACCCAACACATGATTTAGAACTTGCAGCCGTGGTACATGCATTGAAGATTTGGAGACACTATATTCTCGGACATAGGTGTGAAATTTACACGGATCAGAAGAGTTTGAAGTATATTTTCACACAAACGGATCTGAACTTGAGGCAACGAAAATGGTTAGAGCTCATCAAAGATTATGATTTGGGGATCAACTATCATCTGGGAAAAGCCAATGTAGTGGTCGATGCTTTGAGTAGAAAAGGAGTAAGTCATCAACTCACGGTTCGAGAGTTACCATTCGAGTTATGTAAGGAGTTTGAACGGTTGAACCTCGGGTTTGTAAATGAGATGGAGATGATGGAGTTAAACCCAACCTTGGAGCAAGAAATTTGAGAGGCCCAAACCGCAGATGAAGAGATCAATGAAATCAAGGAAAGGACCGAAGAAGGGAGAGAATTCAGATTTGATGAAGACAAATATGGTACCTTATGGCTTGGAAAGAGAATCGTTGTGCCTAATGTAAAGCATATTCGGGAGACAATATTAAAGGAGGCACATGACTCGCCTTACTCGATTCACCCCGGATGTACGAAGATGTACAAGGACTTGAAGGCTTGCTATTGGTGGGATAGCATGAAAAAGGACATAGCTGAATATGTAGCATTGTGTGATGTGTGCCAACGAGTCAAGGCAGAACATCAAAGGCCAGCCGGATTATTGCAACCGTTGAAGATTCCGGAATGGAAGTGGGATGAAATTGGAATGGACTTCATAGTTGGGTTACCGCGTACTCAGTCCGGGTATGACTCAATTTGGGTAATTGTGGATCGCTTAACCAAGTCAGCTCATTTTGTCCCTGTGAAGACCAAATATACAGCTGCACGATTGGCCGAAATATACATGGAGCATATTGTGTGTCGACACGGAGTCCCTAAGAAGATAGTCTCGGATAGAGGTTCTCAATTTACCTCCAGATTTTGGCAAAAATTGCATGAAGCTTTGGGAACGAGGTTGAATTTTAGTTCAGCATATCATCCTCAAACGGATGGACAAACCGAGAGGACAAATCAGATTTTAGAGGACATGTTAAGAGCTTGTGCTTTAAAGCATGGGAAAAGTTGGGACAAAAGCTTGCCATATGCGGAATTTTCATACAACAATAGTTACCAAGCAAGCTTGAAAATGTCACCATATGAAACGCTTTATGGGAGGAAGTGTAGGACGCCATTATTCTGGAATGAAGCAGGAGAAACTCAAGTATTTGGTCCGGATGTGTTGCAAGAAGCCGAAAAGCAAGTCCAAATAATTCGTGAAAACTTGAGGGCTGCCCAATCAAGGCAAAAAGGCTATGCGGATAATAGGAGAAGGAAATTAGCCTTTGAAATAGGAGATTTTATTTACCTCAAGGTGTCACCAATGAGGGGTCATAAGAGGTTTAACATAAGAGGAAAGCTAGCACCTCGTTATATTGGACCATTCAAGATTTTGGACAAAAGAGGAGAAGTAGCATATAAGTTGGGGATGCCAGCTCATCTTTCAGACATACATGATGTGTTTCATGTTTCCCAACTCAAGAAGTGTCTCAGGGTACCGGAAGAACAAGTGCCAATGGAATGATTGGAATTAGAGGAAGATTTGGCTTATGCCGAGCAACCGGTTAAGATCTTGGGAACCAAGGAGAGAGTCACAAGGAACAAGGTGATTCGATGGTGTAACGTCCAATGGAAGCACCATACCAAAAAAGAAGCAACTTGGGAGCTAGAAGATGATCTCAAGAAGGAATTTCCCTATCTCTTCTCTTCCGCGTCGAATCTCGAGGGCGAGATTCATTTTAAGGGGGGTAGGTTTGTAACACCCTCATTTTTCATGCATCATGCCCTACATGCACTCATATACATGATTAACATTAACCCACAACAAGAGGAACGAGTTTAAAATTGATTCGGAGCATTTAAAATTGATCTGGAACAAAACCGCACTTAAAACGCAGGAAAGTGCGGACTAGTCCTCAACGAAATCGGACTAGTCCGATTTCTCTCTGACTAAAAACGGACTTGTCCGTTTTTGCTGCGGACTAGTCCGATTTTGGCTCTGGAAACATTCGGACTTGTCCGATTTTGTGCGGACTAGTCCGATATTCCATGAATCCTTGAAAATTTGCTAAGTCCCTGGACTTTTCCGGACTAGTCCGGTGTTCCAGTGGACTTGTCCGTTTTTCCTCTCTGTTCAAATTCGGACTTGTCCGATTTTTGGCCAGACTTGTCCGATTTTCTCTCTGGACGACTTCGGACTAGTCCGGTCCTGCCCGAACTTGTCCGATATTTCGTGACTCCGAGTTGATCTTTTGTTTTACGGCTTGTTTCTTGGGTTTCACGTTAAGTGGGCCTAGGGACATTGTGCCTAACTCTTTTAGAGCCCAGGTGGGACTCTAAACCGGCCTCTACTCATCCCAAAACTCGAGATCCATCTAACCCTAGCCTCCACCTCTATATAAACAGCCCAACCCCTTGGTTTGACATCTATTTGCCACTTTTCCACCCACCCAAACCCTAGTTCGTGGGGAGCCACCATCAAGGAGGGAGGAGAATATCCCAAGCAAGAAGAAGAAGAGGAGGAAACGAAGGAGGATCAAGATCTCCACCGAGTTTCGTCCTTCACCACCAAATCATCTCCAAGTTCATCACCAACCCTAGATCATCAAGAACCAAGTGTTACCTCCAAGTTTCTTGGTTCATTGGAGTTCTAAACACCTGGTATACCTTCTATTCTCTTTTACTTACTAGAATTCAACCCCTAATCTCCAAATTCACGTCGATCTAGAAAACCCTAATCTGTTGATCTCGTCAAGTACGGACTTGTCCGGTCCCTAGCGGACTAGTCCGATCTTTCTGGTTAAATTGTGTTGAATTAATTCTAAAATTTGATCTAATCGACCCCAAACCTGTATAAACTTGTTACAATCTATTAGAGCTAGTTAGTGATCATTAAAAGCAATCTAGTAACAAGTTCTACCTTGCATTTGCATCAATCATGCATGTCATGTCATATTGAGTAATATTTGTGCACTCTTTGATTGTGTTTCTTGTCTTGTATGTTTATTGTGTGGATTAGACGGATTTGCGCTAGAGAGTGCCACGGAGGATCTACAACATCAAGAGTTTGAAGGCTTTGACCCTAATCAACAGCAAGAGCAAGGCAAGTGTCCTTGAAGCATATTGATCCTGTTTTTAAAATAAATGTTTTGTTTGTAAAACTGCATGCTATGTCAATTTGATGGGAACCCTATGGTAGGAAGTTTACTAGACTTGCTAAACCACCCTTGTCACCTGGAATTTATGGTAGAGTGTCAGGATGGACTTTTTACCTTTTGCTTCGCTTAATAAACTGGGATGGGAATAACTATACCACTCAATTTAATTAGGCATGGATGAGATTATGGTTAACATGAACTGGTTAAATATGATATGGTAATGGGTGATCTAAGCAAGCCTGGTATGTGGATGGGTTGGATGTCATGGTGGTTTTTCTTGCTTTAGATCTAAGGACCGGTTCATGCGAGAATAAGCCAGGACTACAGTGCCACCACGAGGCCAAGTATGGGTGCGGCGTAGCTAATTAATTAGGGCTTTGCTAGTGCTGTTTGGACCATTGTGGATGCTCGGGGAAGGGGTAGTCGGGTTTGTTGATGATTGGTGGGACTACCCTGGGATCCGAATGGCTCAAGAGGGGGCCCTTGGTTGAAGATGTGCTCAGTTGGAGGCATCGCCACCGGTGAAACCTCAGTGGGGTCTAAATAGGCTAGTAATCCCTTTGTAAAGGCTATTTTGTGATCTCTTGGCCATACACCAACGGAAGTGTGTAATGTGACCGACGGGTCATGGGCATAAGGGAGGTTCTTAGTCGCCGAAGGGTGATGAAATCACGAACACGTGGGTAAAGAGGTACAAACTCTGCAGTGTTAATTAAAACTATCATGATAGCCGTGCTCCCGGTTATGAGCACCTGGACAACTTCCATGATTAGAGAGAAATTGGGATTTGGGATGGTTATGGTTTGGTAATGGTTATGGTTGATATTATGGTTATGGTTTGGTAATGGTTATGGTTGATATTATGGTTATGGTTATTGTTATGGTTATGGTTATGGATGGAATTATGGTTTATGACATTGATTATGGTTATTGGTAATGGTGATTTATGGACTGGTATTATTATGGTTACATGGTTTATGATGGGTTTACTTCACATAATATGATATATTGCTTTTCAAATGTTTTACTGTACTTTTCGGCACTTAGCCATTATTATTGTCGTCATTTGAATCAGCCACATGTCATACTTTCCACACTTGCTGAGTACGACATGTACTCACACTTGCAATCCCCCACCCAACCAGTTGCAGGTCAAGATTGGGAGTTTAATGGCGATAATGCGGAGTTCTAGGCCGTGTCTATCGTCAGCTTTGCCTGTGGTGTTGATTGGAGCTGCGTTATACCCTATCGCTTATGCTGCATAGTTGCTTAGATTGCTTAATTAGTTTATTTCCGCTGCATTAGTTGAACTTGTCATTAATATTCATTAGAGCTTGTATTCGAGGAAGATATGGTTTGTGTAATAAATTTGGTTAATTAATCTTGTTCTGTGGTAATTTTTTGTATACTCTTTTGTGATTACACTCGTGTATGTGTGATGAACATCCTGGGCACACATATACGTTAGCTTGGTTCATTTTCGGAACCGGGCGTCACAGCCTCCACCATGGCAGAGAGCTCCCCAGCGGCCGCATAGTAAGTCCACTTGCCCTGAGCGGATAGTGAGTAAGTTAAGAGGGCGGTACGCCTTGTCTCTATCAAGCCTTGAAGATACGCGGCTTCCACAGATGCATGGTGCGACACACGCTTAATCTCATGTACTACTACGACTAATCGCATCACAGTGAAGGCGTCGCAGGCCTATCCAGCTGCACCAAGTGGGTAGCTTACGGCACCAGAGACAGTTGGATGGGACATTTCCTGCCAATGTCAGCAATGGTACGTGGGCTACTGATGACCCAAGCGGCAAGACGACGAGTCCTCAAGTCCACGGTCAGAGCAAGCTTACAGAAGAAGCCTTAGATCTTTAGGATAAGATCGCCCCGAGACCACTTGTTGGGCCCCGGGACCCCACTTGTAAGGTGTGCGACCTTGACTATAAAAGGCCCGGACAGCCACCGATACAAAGACCAAACTCAGAATCCCCGATACACCCACATACGCATACACACTCACCAGGCAATACAATCCACCATGGAGTAGGGTGTTACGCTCCTTGCGGCCCGAACCACGTAAAAACAACTGTCTCATACTCTTCCACTAGAACACTAGTGTTAGGCCTAAGCCCCTCCGAACAAGAACCTCCGCGAGCTGCTCCTTAGCAGATCCGGGGGAAGTGTCGCATTGACCCTTCGACAATAACCTTTGTCACATAGTTGAGAGATGGACAAGAGGTTATTATCTAAGGAATCAACATGTAGAACATGAGAAAGTGTATGATGTGATGAAATTGCAATTTTACCGGTAGTTAGCACCCTTCCTTGACTATAAATCACCAAAATAGATGCCTTCGCTTGAGTCTTCATTTTGTTCATACTCCATGAACATTTTTCTTTCTTCGGTCATGTGATTTGTTGATCCACTATCTAGCACCCACTTTGCTCCACCAGATGAATAAGCCTGCAAAAAGAAATTATGCTTTGGTCTTAGGTACCCAAGCTTACTTGGGTCATTTGAGGTTAGTCACAAGTGGTTTGGGAACCCACACACGAGACTTGGTGTTCTCATGGCGTGGCCCAACATATTTAGCATAAGTTTTTCTATAGCCATTTTTCATAAGAACATATGAATCATCAAAGGTTCTAAACAAGATTTGTTGTCCATATGAGTTCACAATGTTCAATTTATCAATGTTATCATGTTTTCCAACTTGGGAAGAGCTTCCCTTGACAAAAGAAATGCGATCCTTGTCATTCTTGTGGCTTCTAGCATTTTGCCTTCCACCATAAGAATACCCAATGCCATATTTAACATTAGGAGGTCTTGTGACTGAGTATGCACCGCGTGAATACTTGACCTTCTCCTTGTCAAATATGCCACTTTGGGAGGGATGCTTGTATTTTGTCAAGTTGGACTCTTCTTTCAAGTTGGTGTTATTTTTTAGCACATGTACAATTAAATACAGTTTTAGATTTGATATGTTGAGAAGGTGAGCTTGAAGAGGATGAAGAACCATTTTGCTTGAGTAACTCAACTTGTGTTTCAAGGATCTTGTTAACTTTGGCTAACTTAGCAAGTTCATCCTTAATAGTCACATTTGAGTCTTTTAACTTCAAACATGCTTCCTTGCTTGAAGCTAACTCAAGTTCTAGTGATTTACTTTGCTCCTTTTCAAGCTCAAGGAGCTTTTCAATCTCAATATTTTCATCCTTTTGGAGAATGATCATATCGTCTTGGCTATTGACTAGCTCCTCCTTATCAACAATCTTATCCATTAGAAATTTCATTTTAGCAGTAGTCTTTTTATCTAAACCACTAAGCATATCTTCATCATCACTAGAATTATCAATATGGCTAGTAAAAGAAAGCGAGGAGGAAGATTTAGTTATAAACATTCTTTTTCCTTCCTTGGCCATTAGACATGTGTGGTCGGTGTCCTTCCATGGGCCCATGGTTGGGAAAAGAGTGGACTTCTTGTTAGGCTTCTTGATGGCTATAATGGCCATCTCCTCTTCTTCTTCAGATGAGGACTCATCATTGGAGTCCCACTCCTTCCCTAGATGTGCTTGGCCATATTGCTTCTTTTTCTTGAATACTTTCTTTTGTTAAGGCTTGTTGTCTCTACTCTTCCTCTTATTATCTTCATGTGGACAATCTACTATGATATGATCATACTCTCCACAATTATAGCTTGCACGTCTCATCTTGGGTCTTTGTTTGTCCCTATGTCTTCCTTCATTAGAGCTACCACCCTTTCTTCTTCTCATCATTTTCTTGAACTTTTTTATGAACAAGATCATGTCTTCTTCATCGACATCACTGCTTACATCATCACCATCATCTTCCTCAGGAGCTTCTCAAGATTCTTTTGATGCGGGCTTGCAAGGTTCCTTTAGAGCAACTCCTTTCTTCTTTGCCGTGGTAAGGTCAGCAAGTTCTTTGACATGTTTGGCTTCCTTCTCCATCATTTCAAAGTTGATGATCTTGCCAAGAATTTCGTCCGGGGTCATTTTTCGATACCCTAGACTTTCTCTAATTATAGAGCATAGCGTAAAGTTCCGAGGCATGAATGCCCTAAGAATCAATTTCACCACTTCATGATCTGTCCACTTCTTGCTACCATAAGCTTGGAGTTTGTTGATGAGAGACTTCAGTCGATTGTACATATCTTGGGGTAATTCACCTTCTTCTATAGCAAATCTTCCCAATTCACCTTCAATCATCTCAATTTTAGCTTCGCGTACATGACGATCACCTTCATGTGCGATTTTGAGAGTATCCCAGATTTCCTTGTCAATCTCGAGTCCATCCACCTTGGTGAACTCGTCTCGGCACAATGATGATGTAATTACAGCTGCAGCTTGAGCATTTCAATGAATAGCTTGCTGATGACTTGGAGTTAGCTCTTCATTATCCTCTAGAATATCTATCCTTGTACACACTATATGGAAAAGACTTGGGTTAAGAGATATAAGGTGCATTTTCATGTTTTGTATCCACATTGTATTGTCATTTCCATCAAAGTAAGGTTCTTTGCCTATAGGAATTGATAAGTAATGGCTATTATTAGAATTTAAACGCTCATAGTTAGAAGGATATTGGGAGTAGTCTGTGTGACTACTCCCCTTTTTCTTCTCATCTTCAATCTTCTTCTTCCCTTTTGGAGAGAGTGCCTTCTTCCGCAGAAGAGCCTTGAGTTCAAGAATCTTCTCCTCATCATCCTCACAGTCTTGAATGGCATCGAGGAGTTTCTCTATTTTTTTGTTCCTTTCATCATCACCCTTTTCGTTGCTGAAGCCCTTGTCTTCACCCTTGATGTCCGACATCGTCTCTTTGAGCGGCGAGTCTCTTTTGAAGAGTTTGGCTTGGATACCAATTGAATGCGGCATAGAGAGGGGTGAATAGTCTTTTTGAATTTTAATTAATTCCTGAAACACTTAACAAAGAGATCAAATACAGGGGGGGTGGACTAGTCCGTTATCGTGCGGACTAGTACGATATACGCAGACTTGAAAATCAAAGTAGATCTTTAATTTTACTTCTAGAAGTATATGCAGCGGAAAGCAATTGACAATTTAAGTATATTATGGCGAAATAAGATATTGCAATTATCAAGTTTAATCCAATGTTTTCATATGAATTACACAAGACTATGCAAACCCTAGAATATGATGAAAATAGAACAAGAACATGTGACACAAGATTTTATCCCGAAGTTCGATTCCAAGGAGGAACCTATATCTCCATTGAGGATGCAGGATTGAATAGCATGTGTAAAGCTACCAGAGGGGGGTGAATGGTAGATTAAAACTTTTTAGCGGAAGCAACAAAAACACCCCTCGGCAGAAAACCAATCTGTTAAAGAAACCGTGTGTGCGACTAATTGAAACATGTTCAACCGTGAAAAAACTAGTATATATTGTATAGAATCAAGTCACGAAGACTTCACCACAAGAATCACGAAAATCTGTCGAGAGAAACTCAAGTTACGATCGAAAGATCGAACAATGGTCAATCTGTCCTAGCCAAGAAAAATAGTTCGGGAACACTGCAAAGAAACTCGTGTAGATCCGAAACCACAAATCCAATGATCGTGAAATTTTCACAGATGATATAAAATCAAGATGCGAAGACAACTCAAAATTAATCACGTCAATCGGATCTGTAAAACTCGAGTTATGATAAAACCACCGAAGCAAGGTAGTGCCATGCAGAAACTCGACGAGAAAAACTTGTTTGAAACAAGTCGGACGAACAAGGCACAAAAGTTCCTTTCAACTATGAATTTTATTCAGTAGAACACAATAGGAACAGCCCCAAAGTCGTCTACCACAAGCTCTAGCGTGACTTACTTATATAACCAGCCCATAGGCCAACCCAAACCTAACTAGAACTCCAATCCTACTCAATTCACGAATGAAAACTTTCCATAACTGCTCAAGACTCTTCTATACCAGATAGAAGCAATTTTAAGACTTTCAAACAACTTAGGAATGTATCCCACATTCCTAAAAAAACTCAAATTCGTGACCCACACGAAATCCTATCATAACCAACTCAAAACTTTCAATATTTGAGTCAAACACGACTCAGTCGCAGCCTGAGTCCACAACCTAGTCGGTTGGACCTTTCTGACCAATTTTTTATGTCCACATCTCTTCATCACGCCACGGAACCCTGTAGCCACGTCCATGCAGTCCTTGCACACGTGCAAACACCTTCCAACGATGTCCACGATACCTTCATATGCATTGTTCTTGATTCATACATGCTGCACGACCGACCTCCCGATCAACTCAACCACAATTACTCCCGAACTTGGTTGTTGAACCTCATCTTCTCTCTAAGACTAGTTCAATGAATCTCGTCACGAGCCATGTCTTGAACTCAAGCAACAGCTGCACATGAAGAAACAACCGATACTTCTGAGCACAAGTCCTCGACTTGGCTCTCGTTAGTTCCGAAACCACAACACCTTACGTGAGCACCTCACGTAAGCATGTTGCAAAGCACAACAAAAAGATATCAACCAAAACCCCCAAAACACACCAAAAACGTAGTAAAAGATTACTAAGAAACTTTCCATAATCCAAAAAACAAGTTTGAAACATTGCAAGTTAAAAGCAGAACTACTGGGATCAAGCTCCGAACCTTGCCAAAACTAACCGGACCTTGAACCGGAGCTAACCAAAGCTAGCAGGACCTAGCTCCGGAACTTACCAAAGCTAGTTGGACCTAGCACTGGAGCTTACCAAAGCTAGTCGGACCTAGCGCCGGACCTTGTTAAAAAGGTGTTTTGGTAGTATTCAAAACATTTATCACAAAGCCAATGTATTCAGCACACATAGGTCTCACAATCTCCCCCTTGATGAATGCATTGGCAACGGCATTTAAAATCCGAACATTGGCTTATTCACATGAAAAGTTTTGAAAACAATTTCTCCCCCTTTTTGAAAGGCAAATGAATAGAGATAAATTTCTAAATACATTTATCCCCTTATACATATTTCTCCCCCTTGCATACTTCTCCCCCTTTGACAATGTATTCAGCAAGGTAAAAAAGAGAAATTTTAATTTGTTATGAGCACATTATAACATATACATATAAAACAAAGCTCATCCAAGTTATACTATCAAGTAACTTACACTATCACAACAATGAGATACAAAAAGTAGTGTAAGCCATTTTAGAGATCAAATGTAATTTTCAATTTTAGCAAGTCATGATCTCACAAACTTAATTATTTCAAAACCTGAAAGCATGACACTTGTTGCTGCATTTTATTATTTTTCAAAGCGGAAATTCAGATCATATGATATTTTCAAGAGATTATATGCGCATCTGCCTTATTCTAACTAACCAAGCCAAACCTATGTCATTTGACAATCAGAAGCTTAAGGACATGGTTTTGGTCATACACAGCTTCTTCCAAGTTCATATCTAAGTGCAATGATAAGCCACCTCAAAAGAAGAAGAGTGATGCATGCATATTCTCTTGATCTTTTGTCAATTTATATTTGTTCATAAAACTCAACATGTGAGTTGTTTACTTGATTAATTCATTACGATTAGAAGCACTTGTGAACATGCAACAAGTTTAAAACAGCAAGAAGGTTCGATAATGACCATATTTAGTATAAGTAATTGTTCCAATTACTAGTCATGGCTAAAACTACAAAATGTATAACATGTGAGTTCATATATAAGTAAGAACTTTTAGCATGTAAAAGAAATCACAAAGTCATATATGTATGAAGTTCTATGCTCATATTATTTTAAGTTCAGATTTACACATAGACTTCCAAAGTTCCAAAAGTCCCCCTCAATTTAAGCCATGAGGATGCATAACCCCTATTTCACTACGAATGTAACAAAAACGAGTGAAATCCAAATGTTTTGTGAAAATGTCAACCAATTGTTGTTCGACATCAACATGGTGGAGCACAATGTTTCCTTTTTCAACATTATCACGAAGAAAGTGATACCTAATATCAATGTGCTTAGTTCTAGAATGTTGCACTGGGTTTTTAGCAATCCAAATGGCACTAGTGTTATCACAAAACAGTGGAACACTATCTAGATCAACACCATAGTCCTTAAGTGTTTGAACAATCCAAAGAATTTGTGAGCAAGCACTAGTAGTAGCTATATATTCAGATTCAGCTGTGGATTGTGCAACTGAGTTTTGTTTTCTAGAGTACCAAGCAACAAGTGAATTACCAAGAAAATGACAAGAACTGGAAGTAATTTTCCTATCAATCCTACAACCCCCAAAATCAGCATCAGAACGATTGAGGAAGAAGGAAGAAAAATGCCAAATTCTTGAGTTCCATGTAAGTACCTAAGAATCCTTTTGAAGGCTTGACGATTTAAAACAAGTGGGGAAGCTTGAACCCGTGCACGAAGACATACGCTGAATTGTATGTCCGGTCTTGATGCCGTGAGGTAAAAAAGTGATCCGATCATGCTTCTATATTCTTTTTGATCAACGGGTTGACCATCTTCATCAAGTTCAGGTATTGATGTTGTCCCTATTGGTGTCCGAAGAGGCTTGCTTTTGTCCATGTTGAAGTGCTTGAGAAGGTCCCTTGTATGATTCATTTGATGCGCAAAGGTACTTGTTGACGACTGTTATATACCAATTTCATCCGTCAATTTAACTCAATTATGTGAAGGATTTGTCATTTCTTAACAAACATCACCTTTCTATCTAACCCAATTCCACTTGGACTTGGAGAAATATGTGTATGCAACATTTTATGCAGGAAATGAGGAAATGTAGAGGGACCAATCCTATAAAATATCATCCCAGCCAATTAGGCGATGACACGTGGCATCCCATGGTTCAAATGGCCCACAAACAGGCGTGTCCGAGGAGATCCAACGATGTATCAACCATATACATCAATGGGGCCCACCTGGTAGCCACCTGGAGAAAGCACACGATAAACGGTGCAGTGACCAAGTCGGCCGGACCAGGGGGTCGGCCGACCTGGTCTTTGCACCAAACTCGGTCAGCCTCCACGTGTTGGCTCCTCCCGGCTGCCTGGAGTCAATGGTGACTGATTCGCGCGCTTTTGGTTGCGGGAACCGACCTCAACACCAGTACAAATAGGACCCCCTACCCATCACTTCAACACACACCACTTGAGCTTCATCTCTATTGTATACACTATCATCCATAGTCTTAGAGGAGTTAGGTTGTAGAGAGGAGAGTCTCTAGTCCCAAGTCCAAATTGGGAACGGAGTAAGGAGTCTCTCTCCTCCTAATCCTACATTTGGAAAGGTATGGCTCATGTATTATTTCTTATATCTGTGACTTTATGCATAATGAAGATAGTATCTTTAGTCTCTACTTATACATATACTTGGGCAAAGCGTTTCTTGTTTGATTGTGGAGTCCATGTATGTGGAAGGTATAGCTCCTATGACTGTTTCATCATGAACATATCTCATTATCATAGAACCTATAGACCCCCACTATAGTCTAGTTAATTATAACATAACTAGGTTAGTATGGATAATTATGTTGTGTATCAACATTGGTTCAATGATGATTCAATTCATTGCCTTAGGATGGATTGTGCCTATGCTCTTAAGGTAATTACTTAATATGATAGCTTGGTGCTAGGATAGCTAAGTAGCATTGGATGTCTCGTAGACCCATAGATTGAAGAGGTAGGCAGTAGGTGGTAACAGCCCTATCTGTCCTTTGTAATCCTCCACGTTCGGCTATGCCACAAGCTCTTGGCGGGAGTCACCCTAGTATTGCTAGGGGTAAGCCCGTGCCCGATGTGTTGAACCACATAGCATAAGTATTCACTATTAATCTAGCTTATGAATAATTAGTTTATACTATGTATATGTACAATAGAGCATAGTAGGAGTACCTCCATAACTCTCAACCTTAACTAACCTCTAGGATCCTCTTACCCCCCTTAGACTTGAAAGCTTTTGTGTTTGTCACACTACCTCCACTATTATTTATCCATCCTTACTAGATTCTTACCTAGAGCTTTCTACCCTTTCCACTTGATGATTGTTATATCTCTTCCCTGCCATCCTTTGGGATCAAATAAATGACACCCTTGGGAATACTCTTAAGGGGAAATGCTACAATGTTATCTCTGTGCGCTTGCGGAATTCACTCTGTGATCCAATAGAACCATTAACAAGCATTTCTGACACATCAGTTGGAGATGTTTAGTTAATGGTGCATAAGTAATACCAACAAGCATTTCTGGCACCGTTGCGGGGGATGATTCATTAGTATATCTTAGGAGCCGTCAACAACCATTTCTGGCGCCATTGTCAGGGAAGGCAAATAGATATATCACATGACTGAGTGAATAGGATAGAACCCCGAGTAGGATTTTAGTAGGATAACCTTTCTTTGTTTTCGCATTTTAAATGTGAAAGCAGGGTAGTGTATGTCTGGTTTCCGCGTGTCGAAAAACATTGTTGAAGATCTTGAATCCCTTCTGAGAGACCAACCCGTGTCATTACTCCTCAAAAGATTCGAGCGGCAAAGCAAGCCAGCATTTTTGCACCAACAATCCAAACACCAATGGATCAGAAGACCCTTCGTGAGTTCTCAGCTCCCTCTGCTAACAATGTGCCTATTGGGCCCACTGTTAACACGGGAGATGTGAACTTTGAGATCAAAACTGGCCTTATCAGTATGGTGCAAGCCAACCCATTCTGTGGGAAGGCTAACAAGGATGCAAGTGCTCACCTGCAACAATTCCTCGAGATCTGCATCACTTTTAAGATCAAGGACGTGTCTCCGGATGCGGTCCGTCTGAGATTGTTCACGTTCTCTCTCCTTGGCAGAGCGAAACAGTGGTTCTACGTGAACCGAAGTGCTGTAGACACTTGGGAGAAGTGTTCTACGACATTCCTTGCAAAATTCTTCTCGTTGGGCAAAACCAAAGCCCTACGTGGAAGGATTTCCAGCTTTCAGCAAGAGCTCAAGGAATCTATTCCCGAGGCATGGGAAAGGCTTCAGGAGTACATCCTAGCCTGTCCCCACCATGGGATGGATGACTAGCTCCTTATTCAGAATGTCTATAACGGGCTGATCCCATCAGCTCGTGACCATTTGGATGTTTTTACTCGAGGAGCCTTCTTCTCATTGACGGTGCAAAAAGCTAAAGATCTTATTGAGAAGATGGTGTCCAACATGGGATGGAACGATGAGCGTCTCCATACCCGATAGCAAGGCATGCACACCTTGAAGGAGGTGGAGATGATGCTACAAAATTGGACCTCCTAATGAAGAAAATTGATGGACAAGCCAGTGGTGAAGTGTGTGGCAATGCCTATGCCCTAGACTCTCACATCATGTGTGAAGTCTGTGGCGACACGGGTCATATGGGCAATGATTGCCCAGAAACTCGTGACGATGCCTTATACCTCGCCAACAACGGAAATTTCAACAACAATGGCTATCGTCAAGGAGGTCAAGGGTGGGTTCAACAACGCCCATTCTTTCAAGGAGGGTACATCAACAATGGCAACCCTAGAAATCAGCCCAACTTGAGAGAACTTGCCATTAGCCAGCTCAAGATCAACGATGCCCTATCCAAGAAGCTGTCAGCTAATCACAAGACCCTAGAGAATATCAATGCAAAGATTGAAGGACTATCCTCAACATTCATGAATCAACTAAGCTTCAACAAGATGTTGGAGACTCAGTTGGCACAACTTGCTGCAGTTGTCCCTCCATTGGAAAACAACATAATTTCGGGGCAGCCAGAAGCCCCAGTGGAGAACGTCAGTGTAGTGGTTACAAGAGGAGGAAAACCACTCGTGACCCACCATATCCCACACAAGAAAAGAGGACAACTGAGCCTGAGAAAGAGGATGTCACAAGTGAATTACTTGGTGAAAGAATGGCCAAACACTTTGAAGACACCAACTTATTGCCATTCCCTCACAAACAAAGGAAGCCAACAGTGGATGAGCAATTCAACCGTTTTGTTGAGATCATCCAAAAGATCCACATCAATGTGCCCTCGATTGATATGATGCAAGTCCCCACTTATGCTCGCTATCTCAAGGACATATTTAACAACAAACGGCCATATTCCACCACTAAGGTCGTCAAGCTTACGGAAGACTGCATTGCAGCCATCCTCAAAAGTATTCCTGAAAGGAAGAAGGACCCCAGATGTCCTACCATTTCATGCTCAATTGGGGCTCACCACTTTGACAAGGCACTTTGTGATTTGGGAGCAAGTGTTAGTGTGATGCCCAAGGTTGTGTTCAACCAGCTGAACTTCACAGAGCTGACTCCAACACCAATGCAGCTACAACTGGCTGACTCTTCTCAGTTATCCAGCAGGTATTGCTGAAGACGTCCTAGTGAAGATCCGGAACTGCTTCGTACCCGTGGATTTTGTGGTGCTAGACATGGACACTGAGAAAGATACACCACTCATTCTTGGGCGCCCATTCCTAAGCACTGCAAAAGCTCGCATAGATGTGGGAGCTGGAGAAATCCACTTCCATATCAATGGCAAAGAGGAAAGGTTTAACTTTCGGCCAAAATCAGAACAATGCTCCATGATTCTAATCAAGTATGGGCTGAATCATAAACACATCAGAGAGGTTAAAGTCACACCTCCAAAGGTGGACTCACTCATTGCATTCATGAGAAGATTAATCTACGAGGAGAATCCGTCGTTTCAACCACGCCGATATCCAAAGGCGATGGAATCATCTGGATCCCGAAGGCCCAAGTCCACCAAGCCGCCAAAGAAGGAATGGCGGAAGAAGCAAGACAATCCGTCCGAGCCCATCCCTCCGGGCCCGGATGTAAAATGAAGACGGAGGAATGTCCATCTCATCGGACGGTGGTGAGACCTACGCCAATAGGTTAAATTGGTAGTTATCCCACTTTATTTTTCTTTCTTTTTCCACCCCATTTGGATTTTTCCCATTGCATATTTTATTTTTCCTAGCTAGTTGAGAATCTAATATTCTCAACTATCATTTTTCTTTCTTTCTTTTCAAAAGAAATTTTTTATTGGGTTTGAAAAAAGGTTTCTATTTGAAAAACAATTTTTTTCTAAGCTGCACATGTGGCATTTCACCAACGTGCTAACTTTATAGACAAAAGGGGAACCAGGGGGGCCACCTGTCAGGTCGGCCGAACCCCCTGGTCGACCGAACAGGGAGTGGAGCCAAATTGGATCCCCTTCCTCCAACGGCTACATTTTGAACCCCAAGTGACTATTGGAGGGTGCACCCTATAAATTGTGGCCATGAGGAGCACCTCTCTTTACACACCACATCATTTTACACCTCCCCCATGTAACTCTCTAGCTCACCTTGTTTTCCATGATCTTCATTGCAACACTCTTGCTCAAATCCATCCCCAAAAAGATTTTCTTTTGTTTGCATTTGCATTTTACACTCAAGCTTTCAAGAGGAGAAAATTCGTTGAGATTTTTGTTTTCCAAACATCGCTTCTTTTCGAATTTTTCTCGCCTTGTTTTGTTATTGCTTGTTGAACTCAAAAAGACATGAAGAGGTTGTTTGGAATGAGAAAGGAGGCTGCAAACTCAAGCCATGGTGAAGGTTCTAGTGCACACCTCTCTTCCATGGGTACAAGCCCAAGGAGGAGAAGTGTGTGTGAGGACACTCCCATGGAAGAGAGAAGCAACCCACACCAACTTCTTCATGACAACAACCTCGACATACGAAGCGAAGTTGAAGATCAAGCACGCAGGCTTCTCCAAGATCATGAGTTCCGCCACACCAAGGCTTACGATCCACATTTGATCTCCAAAATAGGTATGGACTCCGAATTTCTTTCTATTTGGCATGCAATTGGATTTTATGACTTTGCTCACATAGAGGAGAAAGGTTCACGCCTTCTCACTATCCAATTCCTTTGCACGCTAAGAATCGGATTTGATGGTAATGCTTTTAGATTATTTCAAAAAGAATACAACATACTATGGAAAGAATTAGGTAGCATCCTAGGCTTCCATAAACAGTGTTTGCTAGATTTAGACAATTTGCCTAAGTTTAACAAACAAAGTTTTTGGCATGAGCTAACTAGTGATGTCACATGTAGGGCTCCTAGGAATAGTCACATCCAAAACCCTACCTTACGCTTCATGCATATATGGGTGGCTATGTCTATGTTCCCTAGGGGAGATGTTAGGGTTGTGCGAGATGATGAATTGAAAATTTTGTTTGACGTGACTAAAAAGATAAAAGTTGCTCCAGTCAAAGCCATGACGACACAATGGTTAGATTACATTTCAAAATCAGGACCAGTTGAATGCACTTCATTGATTACTCATATTGCTGATAGTGTAGGAGCACTTAAATACTCTTCATTTGAATATATTGAAACTGAAAGAGAATTAATTGATGAAGACTATTTAGTGCAAGGACATACCCTTAAGCATGATCATGATGGCTCCTTGATATTTTTTATCCCGGCTTTGTCAATGAAATTCGGTTACCTAACCCGGATTTTTATTTGTACAAATGCCGGAGGCTAACCATTAATCTTCTTCCCCTTGAGGAAGCAGGAAGAAGTAATGTCTCTGGCAGGGTAACAAGGAATCGTGCGAGGGCTGCAGCCACATGCATGCCACCAATAATCTCTCCGATCCATGAATACCAAGAGGAAGAGAACCCAACGGGTTGTGCTCCCGGATGGACTCAACCTCCGACGTATGAGACTGGGGGATCATCTTGGCAAGAATGGCAAAGGGATCTACCCTTATCCACTTCAAGCTCTAGTGGCTTGCCCCCAACATCCATGAGAGGACGTTGTTCCTTTTCGACCAGAAGTCATCATGACTATAGCCAAGGAATGACGGACCTCACTAGACGTATGGGAGAACTTGAAGTAAGAACGAGTGACATCTACAGCACACTCCAAGAGCATGTTCAAGGTACCCAGGATTGGCAACAACACATGGATGCTCAATTCACCAACTTCAACACGACGCTACAACAACAACAAGCCGATCTTGCAGCGTACTTCTGTCATCATGGGTTCAACCCTTATCACGGAGGTAGTTGAAGAACAAGCTTGGGGGGGGGACCCCATTTGAGGTAACATGTATGACATTCCTTGCATATTTATTTTCCATCCATCCATCATCCACCTTGCATATATATAAAAAAAATAGGTTAGATTTGCTTTCATCAAATAAAGATGTGCGGTAAGAATGATTTAGAATTCACACAGATGAAATGATGAATAGTTGCTCTGTTTTATTTTCCTAAGTCTCTAGTTTACAACTTGCTACTCTCCGAATATTTCTTTCATTGGTGTGAATTACTTTTACCTTAATTTGGAAGTTGTGGGTAGCAAAAGCTTAATCTAATTCTAGGTTGTTGCAAGATTAGAATTAGTAATAGGGCTGCTAGTCCTAGTTTGAAAGTAAAACTTAGATTTCCGGAGAAATTCTAAAAATATTTAAGTTTCCCTCAATTGATTGGAAATACCTACCAAAGCCATATGATGTTCATACATAGACAAGACCTTATGCATATGCTATTTGCTTTCACATTGAGCCTAGTCAAACTAGTATAGACCTATGTGAAAAATCATTCAACTCTTTTTGAATTCAAGACTTCACTTGCACATGCTATACTTCTACACTAGAAGTAAGCAAAACGCCCATCATATCCACCATACCACAACAAAAAGAGGAACTCCATGTTATTCATGTTTAGCACTCTCTTAAAAATTCATTGCAAAGAAAGGGAGTAGGAGACATGGATACAAAAAAAGGGGCATGCTTACAACATAGGCATGAGAAAAAAAAAGAAAAAAAGTGGCCATGTTTCATCCCTACAAAAGAAAGAGAGAATAGACCAAAAAGGAGTTATCTCAAGTAACCACATCCACTTCCACTCCATCACACATGCACTAGTCTTGAATCAAAAAGTTTTGATTTGAATTCTCCTAAGGCTTACTCTTTTGACTTAGCAATATATGTGATGCAAATATGACTACTTACTTTCCCTACCAAGCTCCACATACAAGCCATATTCAATGAGTAGGAATAGTAGAGGCACAATGCTTTAGTGAGGAAATATTTCCACTATCCACAAAGGAGTGATTGAGAGAATCAAATTGAGGTTCTTAATATCTAAATTGAATTCTCTGGGATTTAAGTGGAACTTGATTTCTAGGCTATGTTTGCTCCATTTGCTATTCTACCTTTCAACTACTCATGAATATGAAAAAGCATAAGCCCCATGATAACTTAAGAAAGGTAGAGTATCATAGCTAATTTCTGCAATACTAGGTAGAGTATCTTGTTGTGCATTAGATACTTTTGGAAATAAGACATTATAGCAACTCCTGATCATCAAACTAAAGTCTTGACTTTGCTCGGGACGAGCAAAGGATAAGCTTGGGGGAGTTTGTTAACGGCTGTTATATACCAATTTCATCCGTCAATTTAACTCAATTATGTGAAGGATTTGTCATTTCTTGCACACATCACCTTTCTATCTAACCCAATTTCACTTGGACTTGGAGAAATATGTGTACGCAAAATTTTACGTAGGAAATGAGGAAATGTAGAGGGACCAATCCTATAAAATATCATTCCAGCCAATCAAGCGATGACACGTGGCATCCCATGGATCAAATGGCCCACAAACAGACGTATCCGAGGAGATCCAACGGTGTATCACCCATATACATCAATGGGACCCACCTGGCAGCCACCTGGAGAAAGCACACGAGAAACGATGCAATGACCAGGTCGGTCGAACCAGGGGGTGAGCCGACCTGGTCTTTGCACCAAACTCGGTCAGCCTCCACATGTTGGCTCCTCCAATCTCGGCTCCCTGGAGTCAATGATGACTGATTCGCGCGCTTTTGGTGGCGGGAACCGACCTCAGCACTAGTATAAATAGGACCCCCTACCCCTCACTTCAACACACACCACTTGAACTTCATCTCTATTATATACACTATCATCCATAGTCTTAGAGGAGTTAGGTTGTAGAGAGGAGAGTCTCTAGTCCCAAGTTCAAATTGGGAAAGGAGTAATGAGTCTCTTGTAACACCCTCAATTTTCGCATCATGCATTGCATACATGTTCATGCATTAAGTATTAATAGAATAAAAAAATGATAAACCATACATATATGGTGTAGCAAAAAGAAGAAAGAGAAAATAATAATTATAGCTAAAACATGTAATAGGGAATAAGTATAAAAATAATAAAAAAAAGCATATATATAAATATATATAAATATATATATAAATAATATATATAATAAATGTATATAAAAAATAAATAAAATAAATAAAAAATAATATATAAAAAAGAAGAAGAAAATGAAAAAAAAACAAAACGCCGCTGCTGGCCAGGCTGACGGCCCAGCCAGCCACGCCCCGCGCCTGCGCCCGACCGGCCCACGTGCGCTTGGCCCCACCCCACGAGCCAGCGCCGAGCGACCCCGCCCCGCCGCCTGCCTTGGCCCCCGCGCCGATTCCACGCGACTCCCGCGACCGCACCGCCGCCTGCCTTGGGCCCCGCACCGCGCTCACCCGCCCGCGGCCTCGCCCACACGCCCCGGCGCCTGCTCCCGGGTCCCACGCCCCGCCGCCCTCGATCGCGCGTCCCGAGCGCCAGCTCCCGCGCGCCCCGAGCCGCGCCCGACCCGCCGCGCAGGTTCCCGCTGGGCCCCGCCCCGCCTGCCCCGCACCGCGGCTTCAGCGCGCGCGCCCCGAAGCTGCTCCCGCGCGATAGCAGTGCGCGTTCCGCGCCGCGCCGGCCCTAGGTGCCGCGTGCCCTAGCCGCTGGCTATAAAAAGCCCCGGGACTCGTGTTTTCCCTCGACTCCAGAAGCGCTGCCGCCAGGAAAAAAGGGGAGAAGCCCTAGCCGCCGCTAGAGGGAAAAAGGGGACCAGAGGCTGCGCCGCCAGGGGAAGAAAAGGAAGAAAAAAAAGAGGGGAAGAAGAGGAAGAAAAAGAGGAGGGTGCTGTCGTCCGCTGGAGATCGTCGTCACCATCGCGTCGCCGTTGTCGTGCCGACGGAGGACCTTGCGCATCTACTTCGTCTACGCGTCATCATCATCCCGCGATCTTCGAAGCCATCGCACCTACGGTAGGATTCGTTCCCGATGCGAATTTTAGCGGCCATATTGAATCTAATAGACGTGAATTGATTTTAGTTGCATCGTATTTTTATTTTCAGCAGGATTAATCCACTCTAAAACCTCCATAAACTCATATGAACACGTATGAACTAGTTGCATCTAATTAATAAACAACCGTAGTTAATCAATTATTGTACTTTGCATGCATGCATGTCATCGCATGTTGATTAGTATGTATGCATTGTGATGATTTGTATGTATATTCTTGTATGTGTGATCATGAGTAGAGGGAAGTGCTCAAGAGATCGTGTACGAGGATTTTCAGAATAAGGATTTCGAGGCGCTTGAGCAACCCTATCTGCCGGAGCAAGGCAAGTGTCCTTGAAGCATATTGATCCTGTTTTAAAATAAATGTTTTGTTTGCAAAATTGCATGCTTGTGTCAATTTGATGGGAATCCTATGGTAGGAAGTTTACTAGACTTGTTAAACCACCCTTGTCACCTGGAATTTATGGTAGAGCGTCAAGATGGACTTTTTACCTTTTGCTTCGCTTAATCAACTGGGATGGGAATAACTATACCACTCAATTTAATTATGCATGGATGAGATTATGGTTAACATGAACTGGTTAAATATGGTATGGTAATGGATGATCTAAGCAAGCTTGGTATGTGGATGGGTTGGATGTTATGGTGGTTTGCTTGCTTTAGATCTAAGGACCGGTTCATGCGAGAATAAGCCAGGACTACAGTGCCACCACGAGGCCAAGTATGGGTGCGGCATAGCTGATTAATTAGGGCTTTGCTAGTGCTGTTTGGACCATTGTAGATGCTCGGGGGAGGGGTAGTCGGATTGGGTTTGTTGATAATTGGCGGGACTACCCTGGGATCCGAATGGCTCGAGAGGGGGCCCTTGGTTGAAGATGTGCTCAGTTGGAGGCATCACCACTGGTGAAACCTCAATGGGGTCTAAATAGGATAGTAATCCCTTTGTAAAGGCTATTTTGTGATCTCTTTGCCATACACCAAAGGAAGTGTAATTGGTATAAGATAGGTTCTTTAGTCGCCGACGGGTGATGGAATCACAAACACGTGGGTAAAGTGGTACAAACTCTGCAGAGTCTATTAAAAACTATCATGATAGCCGTGCTCCCGGTTATGAGCGCCTAGATGACCTACATGCTTAGAGGGAATTTGGTAATGGGATGGTTATTGGAATGGTTATGGTTTGGTAATGGTTATGGTTGATATTATGGTTATGGTTGATATTATGGTTATGGTTATGGGATGGAATTATGGTTTATGACATTGATTATGGTTATTGGCAATGGTAAATTATGGACTGGTATTATGATGGTTACATGGTTTATGATGGGATTACTTCACACACATATAATATAGTGCTTTTCAAATATTTTACTGTACTTTTCAGCACTTTGCCATTATTGTTGTCGTCATTTGAATCAGCCACATGTCATACTTTCCACACTTGCTGAGTACGACATGTACTCACTCTTGCGATTCCCCCCAACAGCTGCAGGTCAGGATTGTGAGTTTAATGGCGATAATGTGGATTTCTAGGCCGTGTCTACTGTCAGCTTTTCCTGCGGTGTTGCATGGAGCTGCGCTATCCCTTTTGCTTAGTTTGCTTAGTTGCTTAATTAGTTTATTTCCGCTGCATTAGTTGAACTTGTCATTAATATTCATTAGAGCTCGTATTCGAGGATAATATGGTTTGTGTAATAAAATTTGATAATTAATCTTGTTCTGTGGTAATTTTTTGTATACTCTTTTGTGATTGCACTCGTGTATGTGTGTTGAACATCCTGGGCACACATATGCGTTAGCTTGGTTCAGTTTTCGGAACCGGGCGTCACAGATTGGTATCAGAGCCAGGTTGACTGTAGGATGCAGCCTAGATAGAATGGACACTTTAGAGCACATAGGGGCACTCAGGAATCGATGTGTTTTTGCTTAGTGTGCTGTTTGCTATATATATATTGTTTGCTTGTGTGCTTAATAGAGGATTTTGGGATGCTTTAGCATTGCCATGTCCACCTAGGCTAGTATAGCTAGTTGGTTAGCTTCATATCCCTTGATGCATATAGTTGGGGACGTTTCTAAATTCTTACCTATTGCTCTCCTTCAGATGGTGAGGACTCGCAACCAGAGGAATGTCAATGATGAGGAGCAGAACCATGGAGTACCACAGAACAATATTGGACAAGGACCTGCTCATGGAGCTATGAATATTGAGCAGCTTTTGGCTATGCAAAACCAGCTCATGCAGACCATGATACAGACAATGGGACAGCTGCAGGCTGGCAACAACAACAATTAGCCCCACATGCCTCCACCGCCACCCTCGCCTCCTCATAACCGATTGGGAGAGTTTATGAGGACTAGGCCACCGACCTTTGCTCAAGCTGTTGACCCTATGGATGCAGATGATTGGCTCAAGTCCGTGGAGAAGAAACTTGCTATTGTCCAATGCAGTGACCGGGAGAAGGTCCTGTTCGCTTCTCATCAACTCGTTGGAGCAGCTGCAGATTGGTGGGATTCACTATGCAATGCTCATGAGAACCAAATGAGAATTACTTGGGCTGAATTCAAGGAGAATTTTCGTTCTCATTATGTGCCGGAAGGTGTTATGCTCTTGAAGAGGCAAGAATTTGAGAATTTGAAGCAAGGAAGATCAAGCGTGAGTGAATACCTCAATAAGTTCACTCAACTCTCAAGATATGCGCCTGAGGATGTTAGTCGGGACAGCCGAAAACAGTACTTGTTCATGAGGGGCTTGAACAATGAGATCCAAGTGCAACTACTCAACTGCGATTATGCCAATTTTCAGAAACTTGTGGACAAAGCAATTGTGGTTGAGAACAAGATCCGTGAGATGGAGCAAGAAAACAAGAGGAAGGCTCCACATCAAGGACAACAACAAGGAAGTAATGTGCGCCCTCTCTTTGAGCCGCCCAATGCGCCTTACTTCAGCTCTTCTAAGCCTGCTCAACGCCCTGATTATGCACCGCGCCCAGCTCAGTTTGTGCAGCAACGCCCTGTTATGCAAGCACCTAGGCCTCCAATGCCTTATGCACCTCGTGCTAATTTCCCAAATGCAAATGCTCAAAACCAAGTTCGCCCCAATAATTCTGGTGGAGTTAAGAAGTGCTATACCTGTGGAGAAGCTGGACACTTTGCGCATCAATGTCCTAAGTCAGGCCTTGGTCAAGGGAGCAATGCGCCGAGGCAAAACCCAAGACCCAATGGAGGATAGCCACAAGGAAGCCGTGGACAGCAGAATTTTGCTCGTGGCAATGTGAACCATATCTCTACGGAGGATGCTCAACAAGCGGATGACGTGGTCATTGGTATGTTTCTCGCCAACTCCAAACCCGCGACTATGTTATTTGATTCTAGAGCATCACATTTATTCATTGCATCGAAGTATGTTGCCAAGTATAGTTTTCCTATCTCTCATATGAAGTTTACTCTGTTAGTTAAGTCTCCTCGAGGAGAGATGAGGACAAATATAGTATGTCCAAAAGTAAACCTTAGAATAAGGGGGGTAGACTTCTCCGCCAACCTCATTGTTTTGGATTCTCAAGGGTTGGACATTATACTTGGTATGGACTGGTTGAGGAAGCACAATGGAGTTATTAAGTGTGCCACAAAGACGGTGGAGTTGACTAATGAGGAAGGGATCACCGTAGAATTTGAAGCATCTCAAACCGCACCGAAGCAATTGGAGCTGAATCATGTGGACGGTGCCGCAATTGAGGAGATTCCGGTAGTGTGTGAATTTTTGGATGTGTTTCCGGATGAGTTGCCAGGTATGCCACCCGATCGAGACATTGAGTTTGTTATTGATTTAATACCTGGAACTGCACCTATAGCTAAGAGGCCGTATAGGATGCCTCCTATGGAATTAGCGGAGCTCAAGAAGCAGATTCAAGAACAACTAGAGAAAGGTTTTATTCGCCCTAGCTCTTCACCTTGGGGAGCGCCTGTTCTATTTGTGGACAAGAAGGATGGATCCCAAAGGATGTTCGTGGATTACCGAGCTATCAACGAGGTAACAATCAAAAACAAGTATACCTTGCCACGCATAGAAGACTTGTTTGATCAGATGAAAGTCGCCTGTGTGTTTTCCAAGATTGATTTGAGGTCGGGATACTTTCAAATGAAGATTAGACCGTCGGACATACCCAAGACAGCTTTTAGGACACGGTATGGATCTTATGAGTACACCGTGATGTCTTTTGGATTGACAAATGCGCCTACCTACTTTATGTACCTCATGAATAAAGTCTTCATGGAGTACTTGGACAAGTTCGTTGTGGTGTTTATTGATGATATTATGATCTACTCGAAGGATGAGAAGGAACATGAGGAACACTTGAGGCTTACGCTGCAGAAATTGAGGGAGCGTCAATTGTATGCCAAGTTCAGCAAGTGCCAGTTTTGGTTGAAAGAGGTGCCATTTTGGGGTCATATAATCTCAGGAGGAGGAGTATCGGTTGACCCCGGAAAAGTGAGAGACGTGTTGAAGTGGGAGCCACCGCAAAATGTCAAGGAAATAAGGAGTTTTCTTGGGATGGCTGGATATTACCGTCGGTTTATCAAGGATTTTTCCAAGATAGCCAAGCCTATGACGGAGTTACTAATGAAGGGAAAGGCGTTCCAATGGACTGAAGCTTGTCAAAATAGTTTTGAGAAGCTGAAGAAGAGGTTAACAACAGCTTCAGTTTTGGTTCTACCGGATGTGAGCAAGAGTTTTGATATATATTGTGATGCATCAAGACAAGGACTCGGATGCGTGCTTATGCAAGAAGGTCAAGTGGTCGCCTATGCGTCAAGACAATTGAAGAACCATGAGCAGAATTACCCCACACATGATCTTGAACTAGCAGCTGTGGTACACGCATTGAAGGTTTGGAGACACTATATTCTTGGACATAGGTGTGAAATTTACACGGATCATAAGAGTTTGAAGTACATTTTCACACAAACGGATCTGAACTTGAGGCAACGAAGATGGTTGGAGCTCATCAAAGATTATGATTTGGGGATCAACTATCATCCGGGAAAAGCCAATGTAGTGGCCGATGCTTTGAGTAGAAAAGGAGTAAGTCATCAACTCACGGTTCGAGAGCTACCATTCGAGTTATGTAAGGAGTTTGAACGGTTGAACCTCAGGTTTGTAAATGAGATGGATATGATGGAGTTAAACCCAACCTTGGAGCAAGAAATTCGAGAGGCCCAAACCGCAGATGAAGAGATCAAGGAAATCAAGGAAAGGACTGAGGAAGGGAGAGAATTCAGATTTGATGAAGACGAACATGGTACCTTATGGCTTGGAAAGAGGATTGTTGTGCCTAATGTAAAACATATTCGGGAAACAATACTGAAGGAGGCACATGACTCACCTTACTCAATTCATCCCGGTTGTACAAAGATGTACAAGGACTTAAAGACATGTTATTGGTGGCCTAGCATGAAGAAGAAAATAGCTGCATATGTTGCGTTATGCGATGTGTGCCAACGAGTTAAAGCTGAACATCAAAGGCTAGCAGGATTATTGCAGCCATTAAAGATTCCGGAGTGGAAGTGGGAAGAGATTGGTATGGACTTTATAGTTGGATTACCACGTACACAGTCCGGATATGACTCGATTTGGGTAATCGTGGTTCGGTTGACAAAATCAACTCATTTCATCCCTGTCAAGACCACATATACCACCGCGAAGCTAGCAGAATTGTATATGGAGCATATTGTGTGTTGACATGGAGTACCAAAGAAAATAGTCTCGGATAGAGGTTCTCAATTTACATCCAGATTTTGGCAAAAATTGCATGAAGCTTTGGGAATGAGGTTGAATTTTAGTTCAGCATATCGTCCTCAAACGGACGGACAAACCGAGAGGACCAATCAGATTTTGGAGGACATGTTAAGAGCTTGTGCTTTAAAGCATGGGAAAAGTTGGGACAAAAGCTTGCCATACGCGGAATTTTCATACAACAATAGTTACCAAGCAAGCTTGAAGATGTCACCATATGGAGCGCTTTATGGGAGGAAGTGTAGGACACCTTTATTCTGGAATGAGGCAGGAGAAACTCAAGTATTTGGTCTGGATGTGTTGCAAGAAGCCAAAAAGAAAGTCCAGATAATTCATGAAAACTTGAGGGCTGCCCAATCAAGACAAAAAGGCTATGCAGACAACAGGAGAAGGAAATTAGCCTTTGAAATAGGAGATTTTGTTTACCTCAAGGTGTCACCTATGAGAGGGCATAAGAGGTTTAACATAAAAGGCAAGCTCGCACCACGTTATATTGGACCATTCACGATTTTGGACAAAAGAGGAGAAGTAGCGTATAAGTTGGAGATGCCAGCTCATCTTTCAGATGTACATGATGTCTTTCATGTTTCCCAACTCAAGAAGTGTCTCAGGGTGCCGGAAGAACAAGTGCCGATGGACGAGTTAGGACTTCAGGAGGATTTGTCTTATGTCGAGCAACCTATCAAGATCTTGGACGTGAAGGAAAGGGTCACGAGAAATAAGAGGATCTGTTGGTGCAAAGTGTAATGGAAACACCATACAGAAGCCGAAGCTACGTGGGAACGTGAAGAAGACCTGAAGGCAGAATTCCCGCATCTTTTCTCCACGCTGTCGAATCTCGAGGGCGAGATTCACCTTAAGGGGGGTAGGTTTGTAACACCCTCAATTTTCGCATCATGCATTGCATACATGTTCATGCATTAAGTATTAATAGAATAAAAAAAATGATAAACCATACATATATGGTGTAGCAAAAAGAAGAAAGAGAAAATAATAATTATAGCCTAAAATTTGTAATAGGGAATAAGTATAAAAATAATAAAAAAAACATATATATAAATATATATAAATAATATATATAATAACTGTATATAAAAAAATAAATAAATAAAATAAATGATAACATATAAACAAAAAGAAGAAGAAAAAGAAAAAAACAAAACGCCGCTGCTGGCCTGGGTGACGGCCCAGCCAGCCACGCCCCGCGCCTGCGCCCGACCGGCCCACGTGCGCTTGGCCCCACCCCGCGAGCCAGCGCCGAGCGACCCCACCCCGCCGCCTGCCTTGGCCCCCGCGCCGATTCCACGCGACTCCCGCGACCGCACCACCGCCTGCCTTGGGCCCCGCACCGCGCTCACCCGCCCCCGGCCTCGCCCACGGGCTCCGCCGCCTGCTCCCGGGTCCCACGCCCCGCCTCCCTCGATCGCGCGTCCCGAGCGCCCGCTCCCGCGCGGACCGAGCCTCGCCCGACCCGCCGCACAGCGCCCCGCTGGCCCCGCCCCGCCTGCCCCGCACCGCGGCTCCACCGCGCGCGCCCCGAAGCGGCTCCCGCGCGATAGCAGCGCGCGTTCCGCGCCGCGCTGGCCCTAGGTGCCGCGTGCCCTAGCCGCTGGCTATAAAAAGCCATGGGACTCGTGTTTTCCCTCGACTCCAGAAGCGCCGCCGCCAGGAAAAAAGGGGAGAAGCCCGAGCCGCCGCTAGAGGGAAAAAGGGGACCAGAGGCTGCGCCACCAGGGGAAGAAAATGAAGAAAAAAGAGGGGAAGAAGAGGAAGAAAAAGAGGAGGGTGTCGTCGTCTGCTGGAGATCGTCGTCGCCGTCGCGTCGCCGTCGTCGTGCCGCCAGAGGACCTTGCGCATCTACTTCGTCTACGCATCATCATCATCCCACGATCTTTGAAGCCATCGCACCTACGGTAGGATTCGTTCCCGATGCGAATTTTAGCGACCATATTGAATCTAATAGACGTGAATTGATTTTAGTTGCATCGTCTTTTTATTTTCAGCAGCATTAATCCACTCTAAAACCCCCGTAAACTCATATGAACACATATGAACTAGTTGCATCGAATTAATAAACAACCGTAGTTAATCAATTATTGTACTTTGCATGCATGCATGTCATCGCATGTTGATTAGTATGTATGCATTGTGTTGATTTGTATGTATATTCTTGTATGTGTGATCACGAGTAGAGGGAAGTGCTCAAGAGATCGTGTACGAGGATTTTCAGAATCAAGATTTCGAAGCGCTTGAGCAACCCTATCTGCCGGAGCAAGGCAAGTGTCCTTGAAGCATATTGATCCTGTTTTAAAATAAATGTTTTGTTTGCAAAATTGCATGCTTGTGTCAATTTGATGGGAATCCTATGGTAGGAAGTTTACTACACTTGTTAAACCACCCTTGTCACCTGGAATTTATGGTAGAGCGTTAGGATGGACTTTTTACCTTTTGCTTCGCTTAATCAACTGGGATGGGAATAACTATACCACTCAATTTAATTATGCATGGATGAGATTATGGTTAACATGAACTGGTTAAATATGGTATGGTAATGGATGATCTAAGCAAGCTTGGTATGTGGATGGGTTGGATATTATGGTGGTTTGCTTGCTTTAGATCTAAGGACCGGTTCATGCAAGAATAAGCCAGGACTATAGTGCCACCACGAGGCCAAGTATGGGTGCAGCGTAGCTGATTAATTAGGGCTTTGCTAGTGCTGTTTGGACCATTGTGGATGCTCGGGGAAGGGGTAGTTGGATTGGGTTTGTTGTATGATTGGCGGGACTACCCTGGGATCCGAATGGCTCAAGAGGGGGCCCTTGGTTGAAGATGTGCTCAGTTGGAGGCATCGCCACCGGTGAAACCTCAGTGGGGTCTAAATAGGCTAGTAATCCCTTTGTAAAGGCTATTTTGTGATCTCTTGGCCATACACCAAAGGAAGTGCAATTGGCATAAGGGAGGTTCTTTAGTCGCCGACGGGTGATGGAATCACAAACACGTGGGTAAAGTGGTACAAACTCTGCAGAGTCTATTAAAAACAATCATGATAGCCGTGCTCCCGGTTATGAGCGCCTGGATGACCTACATGATTAGAGGGAATTTGGTAATGGGATGGTTATTGGAATGGTTATGGTTTGGTAATGGTTATGGTTGATATTATGGTTATGGTTATGGGATGGAATTATGGTTTATGACATTGATTATGGTTATTGGCAATGGTAAATTATGGACTGGTATTATGATGGTTACATGGTTTATGATGTGATTACTTCACACACATAATATATTGCTTTTCAAATGTTTTACTGTATTATTGTTGTCGTCATTTGAATCAGCCACATGTCATACTTTCCACACTTGCTGAGTACGACATGTACTCACTCTTGCAATTCACCCCCAACAGCTGCAGGTCAGGATTGTGAGTTTAATGGCGATAATGTGGAGTTCTAGGCCGTGTCTACCGTTAGCTTTGCCTGTGGTGTTGCATGGAGCTACGCTATCCCTTTTGCTTAGTTTGCTTAGTTACTTAATTATTTATTTCCGCTGCATTAGTTGAACTTGTCATTAATATTCATTAGAGCTTGTATTCGAGGATAATATGGTTTGTGTAATAAAATTTGATAATTAATCTTGTTCTGTGGTAATTTTCTGTATACTCTTTTGTGATTGCACTCGTGTATGTGTGTTGAACATCCTGGGCACACATATGCGTTAGCTTGGTTCAGTTTTCGGAACCGGGCGTCACATCTCTCTATTCCCAATCCTACATTGGGAAAGGTATGGCTCATGTATTCTTTCTTTTATTTGTGACTTTATGCATAATAAAGATAGTATCTTTAGTCTCTACTTATACATATACTTGGGCAAAGGGTTTCTTGTTTGATTGTGGAGTCCATGTATGTGGTAGGTATAACTTCTATGACTGTTTCATCATGAACATATCTCATTATCATAGAACCTATAGACCCCCACTATAGTCTAGTTAATTATAACATAACTAGACTAGTATGGATAATTTGTTGTGTATCAACATTGGTTCAATGATGATTCAATTCATTGCCTTAGGATGTATTGTGCCTAGGCTCTTAAGGTAATTACTTAATATGCTAGCATGGTGCTAGGATAGCTAAGTAGCATTGGATGTCTCATAGACCCACGGATTGAAGAGGTAGGCAGTAGGTGGTGACAGCCCTACCTGTCCTTTGTAATCCTCCACGTTCGACTATGCCACAGACTCTTGGAGGGAGTCGCCCTAGTATTGCTAGGGGTAAGCCCGTGCCCGATGTGTTGAACCATATAGCATAAGTATTTACTATTAATCTAGCTTATGAATAATTAGTTTAGACTATGTATATGTACAATAGGGCATAGTAGGAGTACCTCCATAACTCTCAACCTTAACTGACCTCTAAGATCCTCTTACCCTCCTTAGACTAGAAAGCTTTTGTGTGTGTCACACTACCTCCACTATTAATTTATCCATCCTTACTAGATTCTTACCTAGACCTTTCTACCCTTTCCACTTGATGATTGTTATATCTCTTCCCTGCCTTCCTTTGGGATCAAATAAATGACACCCTTGGGAATACTCTTATGGGGAAATGCTACAATGATATCTCCGTGTGCTTGCGGAATTCACTCTGTGATCCAATAGAACCATTAACAAGCATTTCTAACACATCAGTTGGAGATGTTTAGTTAATGGTGCATAAGTAATACCAACAAGCATTTTTGGCACCGTTGTCACGGATGATTTGTTAGTATATCTTAGGAGCCATCAATAGTACCTTCCTTGGTTTGCTTGATTTGCAGCCCCAAAAAGTAAGCGAGTTCACCCACCATAATCATTTCAAATTCTGAACTCATCATTGCTGAAAACTTGGACACAAGATCATGAGAAGCACAACCAAAGATAATATCATCCACATACACTAGAACGAATAATGAGTCATTGCCATGATTAAGCACAAAAAGAGTTTTATCAACCTTGCCCATGGTAAACCCCTTTTCAAGTAACAATGTTTTTAACCTATCATACCGTGCTCTAGGAGCTTGTTTTAGACCATACAAGGCTTTAGTCAGTTTGAAAACATGATTAGGAAAATCTAGATTTTCAAAACTAGTTGCTTAACATAAACCTCTGCATCTATGTAGCCATTAAGAAGAGCACTTTTTACATCCATTTGATATAAATTGAAACCTTTAGATGCAGCAAAAGCTAACAAAATTCTTATGGCTTCTAATCTAGCAACAGGAGCAAAGGTTTCCTCTAAATCTAGACCTTCAATTTGTGTGAAACCTTGAGCAACCAACCTAGCCTTATTCCTAACCATAACCCCATCCTCACTTTTTTTTTTATTTTTAAACACCCATTTAGTTCCAATTAAAGTGTGATCCTGAGGTGGAGGTACAAGTTTCCAAACATTATTTCTTTCAAATTTTTCTAACTCTTCTTGCATGGAAATAATCCAAGATTCATTAGTGAGTGCGTGCGATATATCTTTGGGTTCAAAAGAAGCAACAAAAGCAGAATGAGCATGAGAATTGGGGTCCAAAAACCTGGATCTTGTAATTCGTTCATGCAAGCTTCCAATTATCTGTTGTGGGGGATGATTCTTGAAAATCCGTAGGGGAACAGATGTATCACAAGCTTCTTCTTCATTAGGTTCATCGCAGACTGATGCGCTTGTGGCATGTGGACGATCAGAACCAGCAGAGATGGTAGTCGGAGCTTGTGCAAAGTTCGGAGCTGGACACGTGTCAGCTTTAGAACTATCAGGCAATATCACCGACTCTTCTTCTTCCTCAAAAATACCCTCCCTCTTAGGATATGGATCTGGACCTACAATGTTTGAGCTATTACCTGAGCTAGCTTCATCAAAAGACACCTCACAAGTCTCCACAATTTTGTTAGTGTCAAGTAAAAACACACGGTAGCCTCTAGTATGAGATGGATAACCAAGAAACATGCCATTAAGGGATCTAGGTTCAAATTTATCAAGATTACCATGTTTCTTAACAAAGCATTTGCAACCAAAGATCTGAAAGTGTGTAACACTAGGCTATGTCCAAACCGGAGCTCATATGGTGTTTTACCTAGCTTAGTGCGCAAGAAAACACGATTTGAGACATAACAAGCGGATGCAATCGCATCAACCCAAAATTTCCTAGGAGTTTGATATTTATCAGGCATAGTCCTAGCCATCTCAACTAAGGTTCTGTTCTTTCTTTCTACAACACCGTTTTGTTGAAGTACATATGGTGAAGAAAATTGATGATCTGTTCCATTTTCAGCACAGAAGTGATCCAAAGATTGATTTTTAAATTTGGTTCCGTTATGACTTCTAATTGCTTTTAAAGATCCTGGGTGATATTGATAATCTAAGAAATAAAGTTCTAAAGTGACTAAAACCTTCATTCTGAGATGTCATAAAGAAAACCCAAGAGTATCTAGAATAATCATCAACAATCACAAGAACATACCATTTACCTGCGAAGGATTGAACACGTGAAGGTCCTATGATATCAAGGTGCAAAAGTTGACCCGGTTCAGTTGTCACGATCATTGTGAGAGGAGTATGTGAACCTGCAACCATCTTAGCATGTCTACAAGAAGAGCACACAATTTCTTTGTCCCCTTTAAGCTTAGACAACCCACATATGCGATCAGGAGCACAAACACGCGTTAGATGTTCAAAGCCTACGTGACCAAGTCTACGATGCCGAAAATATAAGTCCTTTGAATCATTAGCATCTAAACACCTATGCTTAGAGGAGGACATATCAAAATTAGCTTTAAAAACTCTTCCAAACTGAGACATGTTAAAAATAAGCTCACTATTTGAATTTACAACTTTGCAACAATTTTTAGTGAAAATAATATTCAGATTTTCATCTAGCAGTTGTAAAACAGAAAGCAAGTTGTATTTCAAAATTTTAACAAGTGCCACATCCTTCAAAGTGTAGTGAACATTTACTCTAACCGAACCCTTAGCAATTATAGGAGTTGAAGAATTATTGGCAAAAGTAACATTCTCTACACGTGACACAAAAGAGAGGGAGGAGAACCATTTTCTGTTACCGGTCATGTGGCGTGAGCAACATGAATCCACAATCCAAATATTCTCCTTCCTCAAGCGTGTAACCTACATAGAAGAACAATACATCGATGAATCAATACTGGGGTTAGTCAAAATGCATTTAGGAATGCAGTACTGAGTCACATGATGTGCAGTAGGAAAAACACATGAAAGCTGAGATAAAACATCAGATTTATGAGCCAAAGTTTGAGATTTTTTGTTGTTAACTACTGACCTATAAGGTGTTACTTGTGTAGCACAAAAATAAGTAGCCCCGGAGGCAAAAACAGAAGTTCCAGAGGTAACAAAAGAAGGTCCGGAGGCAAAAACTGAAGCTCCGGAGGTAAACTTTGAATGTTTTTGACTCATAACAGCAGGTTGCATGTTCCTGACATTCGGTTTAGTATGTGCAGCAAATTTTGCGTGAGAGTTCTAAGATCTAGCAGACACTTTATCCTTTTTAATTTGTTTAGCTAGTCTATAACATAAATCTACGACATGACCATCTTGATCACAATAGGTACAATAAAATTTCATTTTGTAATCATGTCTAGATGAGCATCAAGTATTAGAAACAGAATTAGAAAGCACTCTTGCAGATTTAAAAGTCACATCCTTTTGTTTAGGGACAGTTTTGATTAAACCTCTTCCAAATGATCTTATAATGTGAGGTGCATGTGTTTTTTTAGAATACGCATGGGAATCAAAACCTAAACCAGTTTTATCATTGCATGGTTTAGAAGAATTTAACAGCAAGTTTAGATTCTTGTTCTCATTGTAGAACCGCTCAAGTATCTTATTTTTATTGTCAAGTTCTTTAGATAAAACTAGGCAGTTTTGACATGAAGTTTTTTCTTTTAGTTTGCAACTGGAAAAATATTTAACTTCATGAGAACGTAAAGCATTGTTCAGATTGGAAATTTCATTGTTTGCATCTTTAGTTTCTTGTCAAGTTTGTCACTTGCAGAACAATGCAGATCATCTATAGAACAAGAAGCATCTTTTAAATTTTTAACATTAAAATTAGACAGCTTTTTGTTTTTTTCAAATTTTTCATCAAGTCTATCTAGAGTGGAGGAGTGTGCACTTCTTAATGTGGACAAGTTCATAGATTAAGTCACATGAGGGACATGCATCATCACTAGGAATCAAAGTTTTTAAACTGTTGATTTCAGATTCTAGTGACACAATTTTAACAGCATTGTCCCTAAGCTTTTTGTCCTTTTTCTTAACAATAATAGTTGCACAAGAAATAACATCACACATTTCTTCGCAAGTAGGACATACCTCTTCATTGTCGCTGTTGTGTTCTGCCTCCTCCATACTTGATCTTGACTTGCCGTCCATGAAACACAAGTTTGCGAGATCATCTTCATCTTCGTCACTTCCAATGTCTACATCACTTGAGCAAGTTCTTGAAGTGCGGTGATGAAACTGTTTATCATCTTGCATCCTATGGAAACCTTATCTTTCTTGTTGGAGTTTCTAGAAGAGGGCTTGACTTTATTTTGCTTTTCATCACGGGTAGAAGGACCTGAACGGTTAGGGAAATCTGTACAAAAGTGTCCTGTCTTACCTAAAAGTGCATCTAGGCATCCCTTGTGGGTTTTGGTTGATTCGTGACAAACAAATGAGATCCTAACCACATTATTGAGATGAGTGCAGGTTTTAATGAAAGAATGAAGAAAGCGCCAAAACGGAAAGTAGAATGAGGATCAATTCGGGAAAGAGCTCAACAGCTGAATAGAATACATCATTGTGTAGGGAGTGTGTTGGTGTAACACATCCCAAGAGCTCAAGCACAAAAATCCTCACACACTTCACATTTCACAGGAAAAACGGACTAGTCCAATATACACCGGACTAGTCTGATATCCTCTCTGGACAGGTTCGGACAAGTCCAGCCAATGCGGACTTGTCCGCACCGGACTAGTCCGATAATGTTCGGACTAGTCAGATAATGTCTCTGACTAAAATCGGACAAGTCCTCCAAGTACGGACTTGTCCTATATTCACTAAGGGCATCACCACACCAGACAAGTCCGATATCAGCACGGACAAGTCCGAAAACCTTTCTGACTAAAATCGGACTAGTCCGCTCCTAGCCGGACAAGTATGATATTTCTGGACACTTAGGGTTTCTTGCACGCCGCACACCAGACAAGTCCCAACTCCACCACGGACTAGTCCGGACCCTCGAAACCCTAATGGTAACTTTTGAAAACCCTAATATAAATAGATGTGCACGACCCAACTATCAAATCTCTCGACCCCCTGCGCTGTCACACCTCCCAAGAGCCTAGAAAACACATCTCTCGACGCAATCCAACGCAAGAAAGATCAATCCCTTGAGGATTAACTTTGGATCAAAGGAGAGACATGATTCTACACTTTTGAGCTCTTGGGTTTGATCTCTAGCACACTCTTGTGGTTCCATTATTGATCTTACGAGTGTGTTCTTGGTGGTGTTTGAATTTTAATCTTGGGGAGCCCTCAACTTGTGAGAAGGCCCCTTGAACTTGGTGATTTGCCCCTTTGTGATAGTCGAAGAAGAATGGGCCTTTGTGGCGATTCGACGAGGTCAGGGTCAGTTAGGACCCGGTCCTTTTGTGGGCTCCTCAACGTGGATGCAGGTTGCCTTTGTGGGAACTAAACCAAGAGATAAAATCGTGTGTCAAACTTGCTCTTGAAGTTTCTCATATCATATTCTAGGGTTTGATTGATTTTGTCCATCTTACGTTAGAACATTCATATAAAAGCTAATTTGCACTACACCTAACTTCATTGGATCAATACTTGCAAGTTACATACTATTTTCCGCTGCATACTGTGCTTGAGTTGAAAATATTGTTCGAACTTGATCAATCTAGTTCGCACGCACCGGACAAGTCCGCACCCTACCGGACAAGTCCGATATCTCGGGATTTGATCAGTTTGTTAAGTGTTGCAGGTTCCGACTAAATTTCAAAAAGGCCCATTCACCCCGCTCTAGACCACATTCAATTGGTATCAGAGCAGGACTCTTCACAAGAGACTAATCACTCGAAGAGAACATGTCGGACATGGAGGATGCGCACAAGAGTCTCAACCAAGAGAAGGTTGAAGACGAAAAAGCTCAAAAATTGGAAAAGTTCCTTGATGCTATCCAGGACTTCGAGGACGATGATGAGGAGACACTTGAACTCAAGGCGCTCCTAAGGAAGAAAGCACTTTTGAAAGGGAAAGCGAAGGTCAAGGACGAGAAGAAGAAGAAGAGGAGTAGTCACACTGACTACTCCCGATATCCTTTCAATTATGATCGCTTAAATTCCAACAATAATCATTACCTATCTATTCCCCTTGGAAAAGTACCACACTTTGTTAGCAATGACTACTGAGTGTGGAGGCAAAACATGAAAATGCACTTATCTCACTCAATACAAGCTTGTGGCACATTGTGGTTACAGGAATAGATATCCCCGAAGATGATGAGGAGCTCACGCCTTGCCAAGAGCATGCAATCCATCAAAATGCCCAAGGTGCAGCAGTCATCACCTCATCACTAAGTCAGGACGAGTTCACCAAGGTGGATAAACTTTAGATTGCAAATGAAATATGGGACACGTTGCAAACTGCACATGAAGGCGATCGTCATGTATGAGAGGCGAAGATCGAGATGATCGAAGGCGAATGGGAAGATTCGCAATTGAAGAAGACGAGTCGCCGCAAGACATGTACAACTACTTAAAGACACTCATCAACAAGGTTCGAGCATACGGAAGCAAGGAGTGGAACGATCACGATGTGGTAAAGCTCATCCTTAGAGCCTTTATGCCTCACAACATCACATTGTGCTTGATGATTAGAGAAAGCCCTGGGTATATGAAAATGATCCCGGATGAGCTACTTGGGAAAATCATCAATTTCGAGATGATGGAAAAGCAGGCAAATCATGTAAAGTAGATTGACGACCTCACCTCGGCAAAGAAGAAAGGAGTCGCTTTGAAGTGCACTTGCAAGCCCTTGTCTAAAGAAGCTCGAGAAGCTCAGCAAGAAGAGGACATCAATGATGAGAGCAGCGACATCAACGAAGAGGACATGATCCTCTTTATGAAGAGATTCAAGAAAATGATGAAGAAGATACAAGGGGGAAAATCAAGTGAAGGAAAATATAAAGAGAAGTCAAGACCAAAGTTGAAGCGGGCATGCTATAACTGTGGTGAATATGACCACTTTATAGTTGATTGCCCATATGAAGAAAACAAGAAGAAAACAAAGGAAATAAGACCTCAAACCAAGAAATTCTTCAAGAAAAAGAAGCAAGCTGGACAAGCGCATCTAGGAAAGGAGTGGGACTCAAATGACGAGTCCTCATCCAAAGAGGAAGAGGAGATGGCTAGCATAGCCATCGAGAAGACATCCAAGAAGTCCACCCTCTTCCCAACTCTAGGCGCATGGAAGGGCAACAACACTTGCCTCATGGAAAAGGAAGGTAAACGAAATGTAACAACCAAATCCTCTTCCTTGCATTCCTATTCTAGTGATAGTGAAGTTGCTAGTGATAATGAAGACATTCTCATTGGCTTAGATATGAAAACAGCAGCAAAAATGAAATTCCTACTTGATTAGCTTGTTGAGAAGGAGAAGTTAATCAACCGTTGAGAAGATATGATTATCTCCCAAAAGGAGGAATATCTTGAACTTGACAAACTTCTCGAACTTGAAAAGGAGCGAGGAAAGTCACTGGAACTTGAGTTAGCCTCAAGCAAGGAAGCTTGCTTGAAGTTAAGCGACTCAAACACCACCATCAAGGATGAACTTGCTAACCTATCCAAGGTTAACAAAATCCTTGAGGTACAAGTTGAGTCACTCAAACAAAGTGACCCCTCATCCTCTTCAAGCTCACCTTCTCAACCACTTAAAACAGAAGCTACTATTACTTGCTCATGTGCTAAAATTGATACTAGCTTGAAGGAAAAGTCAACCTCTACCGAGGACAAGCATCCTTCCCAAAGTGACATATTTGACAAGGAGAAGATCAAATATGCACGTAGGGCATACCTGGTCACAAGACCTCCTAATGTCAAATATGGCATTGGTTATTCTTATGGTGAAAAGAAATATGCTAGAAGCCATAAAAATAATAAGGAGAGCATTGCCTTTGTGAAGGAAAACTCCCCTCAAGCTAGAAAAACCAATAATGCTAATAAGTCCAAGATAGTCAACACATACAACAACCGGACTAGTCCAGTCCTTACTCGGACAAGTCCGGTCCTCCGGACAAGTCCGATTTCCCAGATTGGTTCTATTTATAAACAACAACAAATATTATTCAGGACTTTCGATGCATCCTATGTTCTAATGAGAAGTAATTTTGGTAAAATTTATCCTCATTATGTTGGGCCACGCCATGGGAATACCAAGTCTCGTGTGTGGGTGCCCAAATCTCTTTTAACTAACCTCAAAGGACCCAAGCAAGCTTGGGTACCTAAAACCAAGGCATGATTTGTTTTCGTAGGCCTATTCCTCCAGCGGATCGAAATGGGTGCTAGACAGTGGTTGCACCAACCATATGACCGGAGAAAGAAGGATGTTCGTTGAGTATGAAGAAAATGAGGATCCAAGCGAGGGCATCTATTTTGGAGACAATAGTCAAAGAAAGGTGCTCGGTACCGGTAAAATTGCTATATCGTCTCAACATACTCCTTCTCATGTTTTACATGTCGATTCCATAGATTATAACCTGTTGTCCATATCTCAATTATGTGACAAAGGTAATAATTGCTTGTTCACTAATGAGGGTGTGACTGTCTGTAGAAGGGGTCATGGTTCCATTGCATTCAAGGGTATGTTAAAGGGAAAGCTTTACCTTGTTGACTTCAACAAAGATAAAGCCGAACTTGACACATGCTTGATCGCAAAGACCAACATGGGTTGGTTGTGGCATAGACGGCTAGCGCATGTTGGTATGCGGAATCTATAAAAACTTCTCAAGGGCGATCACATCCGAGGTTTGAAGGATGTTGTTTTTGAGAAAGACAGGCCTTGTAGCGTGTGCCAAGCCAGGAAGCAAGTTGGAGCACCTTACCCCGCGAAGAACGTCATGACTACAACAAGACCGCTCGAGCTAGTTCACATGGACCTTTTCGGTCCAATTGCTTACATAAGAATTGGCGGTAACAAATATGGTTTAGTGATTGTTGATGACTTTTCACGCTTCACTTGGGTTTTCTTTTTGCATGATAAGACACAAACTCAAGGAACCTTGAAGAAGTTTTTCAAGTGTGCTCAAAATGAGTTTTCATTGACGATCAAGAGCATTCGAAGCGACAATGGAACGGAGTTCAAGAACACCCAAGTTGAGGAGTACCTAGACGAAGAAGGCATAAAGCATGCGTTTTCAGCACCTTACTCTCCTCAACAAAACAGAGTTGCCAAAAGGAAGAACCGAACCCTCATAGAGATGGTGAGAACAATGCTCGATGAATAGAAGACCTCGGATCAGTTTTGGGCAGAAGCGGTTAACAACGCTTGCCACACCATAAACCGACTCTACCTTCATCGACTACTCAAGAATACATCCTATGAGCTATTCACCGGTAACAAACCAAATATTTCTTATTTTTGAGTTTCCAGTTCAAAGTGCTATATTTTGAACAAGAAGCCTAGGACTTCAAAGTTTGCTTCGAAGTCCGATAAAGGTTTCTTACTTGGTTATGATTCAGACTCTTACGCCTATCGTGTCTTCAACAAGACCTCTAGACTTGTTGAAGTAGCACGTGACATAGTGTTCGATGAAACTACCGGCTCCCAAAAAGAGCAAGTTGATCTATGTGTGCTAGATAGAGAAGAAGCTCCTTGTCAAGCATTAAGAAGAATGGCGTTGGGCGAAGTTCGACCACAATAGCCACCTTTACATGTGCATGAGGAAGATGAACCGCAAGTGGAGGCCAATGATCAAGGGGGAGCTTCCGCACAAGATCAACGTCAAGAAAACAAAGATGATCAACAACTCAATGAGAGCAACCATCTAGGGGAAGAAGAAGAAGATCATGAAGATACAAAACTGCAAGTACCACATCCGAGAGTACACCAATGTGTCCAAAGAGATCACCCAATCGACAACATCATCGGTGACATCCAAAAGGGAGTAACAACTAGATCTCGCATAGCCAACTTTTGTGAGAATTGCTCATTTGTGTCCTTTTTGGAACCACACAGGATTGAGGATGCATTGAAAGATTTGGACTGGGTAGTGGCGATGCAAGAAGAACTGAACAACTTCAAACAGAACGAGGTGTGGGAACCCGTCGAAATACCTAACGCGAACGTCGTCGGCACCAAATGGGTCTTCCGCAACAAACAAAATGAACACGGGGTGGTGACAAGGAACAAAGCACGACTTGTGGCCAAAGGGTATTCACAAGTCGAATGTTTGGATTTCGATGAAACCTTTGCTCCTGTAGCTAGACTTGAATCAATTAGAATATTGCTTACATATGCTACTCACCATGATTTCAAGCTCTACCAAATGGATGTGAAAAGCGCCTTCCTCGACGGTCCAATCAAGGAGGAGGTGTACGTGGAGCAACCGCCCGGATTTGAAGACAAAGAGTTCTCCGACCACGTATTTAAACTGCGTAAGGCTCTCTACGGCCTCAAACAAGCTCCTAGAGCTTGGTATGAGTGTCTTAATGATTTCTTAATTGAAAATGGTTTAAAGATTGGAAAAGCAGATTATACACTATTTACGAAACACTTCGACAATGATCTTTTCATCTGTCAAATCTACGTTGATGACATTATCTTTGGTTCAACTAACAAATCCTTTTTTAAGAATTTAGTAAGATTATGACAGGTCGGTTTGAAATGTCTATGATGGGAGAGATAAAGTACTTCTTGGGATTCCATGTGAGACAACAAAAGGAAGGAACATTCATAAGCCAAACCAAGTACACTCAAGACATACTCAATAAGTTTGGGATGGACAAGGCGAAGCCTATCAAGACTACCATGGCAACTAACAGACACTTGGATCTCAATGAAGATGGACCAAGCGTGGATCAAAAGGTATATCGCTCCATGATTGGATCCCTACTTTACCTATGTGCATCTAGGCCTGATATTATGTTGAGTGTATGTTTGTGTGCGAGATTTCGAGCCAATCCTAAGGAATGTCACTTGACAGCCGTTAAAAGGACCTTGAGATATTTGGTTCATACACCCAACCTAGGCCTTGGTATCCCAAAGGTTCCAAGTTCAATCTCATTGGATACTCCGATGCAGATTGTGCCGGATGCAAAGTAGATAGGAAAAAGTACCTCCGACACTTGCCAATTCCTAGGTAGATCCCTAGTTTCTTGGTCCTCCAAGAAACAAAATTCCATTGCCTTATCCACGACCGAAGCGGAGTATGTTGCAGATGAGAGTTGTTGTGCACAACTCCTTTTGGATGCGACAAACTCTAAGGGATTACGGTTACAATATGAGTTATGTTCCACTCCTTTGTGATAATGAGAGTGCCATCAAAATTGCTCATAATCCAGTTGAACACTCTATAACAAAACACATAGACATCCGACATCACTTTTTGAGAGACCATTCAATGAAAGGAGACATAGCCATTTCCCATGTCAACACTGAAAAGAAACTAGCTGATATATTTACCAAGCCACTAGATGAAAAACGTTTTTGCGAGCTCCAAAATGAACTCAATATCCTTGATGCTCGGAATGTGGCTTGAAAACTTGCATACCTGTGTTTGAGTTGCAAAAATCATCTTTCTCAATTTTTTCCAAAAACCATTTCAACTACTTGATTTGCTTTGCCTCCCTATTTTCTTAATAAGTACCTTTGAATATATACGAATGGGCTAAGCATTTCTTCCCTGGTGACCACGGACTAGTCCGTGGTTTCCCAGACTAGTCCGCCCCTGCAGACTAGTCCGCAGAGTGACTGTTAGTCTGGACTAGTCTGGCCGACCACGGACTAGTCTGATTTGGGCTATGGAAAAGTTCAGACTAGTCTGATTATTTTTGGACAAGTCCGATTTTTCGACTCCATAACCCTAGCCGCCACCAAACCCTAATATTATTCACCCTCACACTTGCCTCAAGCTCTCTCTCTCTCCTCGCTTGAGCTCCCAAAGGCGATTTTCTTCGTCCTCCATCAAATATCTTCGTGTTTTGGTGGAAAACGACCTCCATTGCTCAGGGATTAAAGACCACAGACTTGTCCACACCTTCAACTCCCCCATCTTCAAGAATCAAGCAATTTTGGTAAATTTTCCTCCCCAACCCTAGAAATCGTAATTTTCTTCGTCGTTGGCCAAATAGCTTAGCTCCTTTCACCAAATACATGCTTCCTTGATGTAACATTGATATTGAGCTATTCTTGCATTGAGCAACACCATTGGCCGTCTAGTTAGGGTTTAGGGTGATGAACACTAGACTAGTCTGGTCCATGTACGGACAAGTCCGGTCACCGGACTAGTCCATACCTGTACACCGGACTAGTTCAATTTTTTTCTGAACTCAACCCTAATTACTCATTCCTCAATGCAATTCCTTGCCATCCATTCTCATTCATACCTTGTGTAACCCATTCTCAGGACAATGTCGAGCACCAACGACAAAATCTCTGACTTCGAGGCCAAGATGGACCAAGAAGCCTTGCTTCGGTCCTCGACGGGCCAAGGCATGAAGCACCAAGAGAGTCCATCCAAGCCGGAACCCTCTCCACCTCAGGCTTGACAAAAGGTGCTCGCCAAGAAGCCTGCCTCCAAGGCTTCAGCTGGTGGTGGCCCTAGCTCGGCAATTGCTCGCCAAGCTAAGGGCAAGGGCAAAGGGATTGCCACAGGCCCAATTGGCCCCCTCAATATGACAGCTTCAAGGCAAGGGACCCGGGATCCCTCCGAGGAGAGGTTCAATGGCAGGGGAAGCGACACTGCTTCCAAGTTCAGAAATGTGGACTGCTACATCGGGCCCAAGCAAGCAGTTGATGGAAGGTTCTGGAGCAACTTCCATGTGGACATCTATAAGTCTGTCTACCTCACGATGAAGACTCTAGTGGTGCGCAACCAATGGATTGATTGGGCGCACTCTGAAAGGAAGAGATGCTCGAACTTTGATGAAGTAGTTCAAGCAGTTCAAAGGCATGGCTTGAAGGATCTCTTTGCCTTCCGGAACAACTGGAACGACGAAGTCATTGCTCAGTTCTATGCTACATGCCACTTTGCAAGTGATGAGGAAGAGAGGGTGACTTGGATGACTCATGGATCCAAGTATACCATTACCTATGACGAATTTGCAAGATTGCTTCATCTTTATAGCTCCAGCAATGATAACTTGATCATTCACAACATTGGTGTCCTTGAGAAGGACAAGATGAAGTTTCTTGATGAAACCCATTCAACTTTCAACCTTCCTTCCACCAAAAATATGAAGCCATTCTTTGTGGTCCTCAACGGGGTTCTGAGGAAGACTATCGCCCCAAAGGATGGGGATGCAGGAAGTGTCCAAGGCTATCTAAGGACACTGATGAAAGTGATTAGCAAAGACAGGAAGTTTGATGTCTTTGATTACATATGGAATGCCATGGTGAATATCTCATGCACTCCAAACAAGTCTTGTGGCTATGCACCTTACTTGATGTTCATGATTGAGAAGGTCCCAGGGATAGAATTTGGGAAGGATGTGGAGCATACTCCATTGAGGCCACAAAAGCCTCCTCAAGCAACAATCCAAGCTGCTCCTTCTCCGGTGTCTAGTGAAGAGGCACCAAGGAGAGCTAGAGGAGATGCAAGGGTTGATCCCACCACTAGGGCCCTTCCGCAAAAAGGGTCCCCTAGTGGAATCCTAAAGTACTTGTCAGCAATCTTTGCCTCATGCAAGAAGGTGGAAGTGAACACTCATAAGATAAACAAGGCGAGGAAGGCTGATATGCCGTATGTCAAAGAGAATGTCAAACACATCGCCAAAAGTTGGATACTGAGCCCATTGGGTCTCTAGTCATTTCTGATGACTCAACCTCATATTTCACCGATCTTAGGCCCTTGACTCCCTCCGAGCTTGCTTATTTTGTCATTGGGGGCTCGCGTGGATCCGCTCCTCCTCCTCCTCCTCATCCTCCTCCTCCTCAACCCATGAATGAAGATGATGATGATGAGAGGACCGACAGTGAGGACTGAAGATCATAGATCCCTCCTCTCCTTCTTTTTGGTGTCTTGATGCCAAAGGGGGAGAGATTTAGGGGGAGTCGTCATTAGGTCATAGCTGTAGGTTGAGAGATGAGAGCCTCTCTTATGCATCTTTTTATGTCTTCTGGGTTGTAAGACTTAATATTGTGCTCTTTTGGTACTTTTAATCCTTTGATGAAATGCTATGAATGATTTATGCTCATATTCATGAAATCTGTGATTTTGCTATGTAATTGACATATATGCTTGTTGTCGATATATTGATGTCAATTATTTCACTGTCATCCTGATTACTGCTCTCATTCATTTAGTTTTGCATCCCACCATAAAGAGTGCACATATGTCTTATGTTGCCATTGCCAAATAAGTTTCAAGCTCATATGTGCACACTTTATGAAAATCTCAATTTTTATCATATTTTGTGAAATCTCAATTGGTTGTCATCAATCAGCAAAAAGGGGGAGATTGAAAGTGCATCTAGGCATCCCTTGTGGATTTTGGTTGATTTATGATAAACAAATGAGATCCTAACCACATTATTGAGATGAGCGCAAATTTTAATGAAAGGATGAAGAAAGCGCCAAAACGGAAAGGAGAATGAGGATCAATTCGGAAAAGAGTGCAAGAGCTGAATAGAATACATCATTGTGTAGGGAGTGTGTTGGTGTAACACATCCCAACAGATCAAGCACAAAAATCCTCACACACGTCAAATTTCATAGAAAAAACGGACTAGTCCGATATACACCGGACTAGTCCGATATCCTCTCTGGACAAGTTCGGAGAAGTCCAGCCAATGCGGACTTGTCCACACAGGACTAGTACAATAATGTCTCTGACTAAAATCAGAGAAGTCTTCCAAGTGCAGACTTGTCCTATATTCACTAAGGGCATCACCACACCGGACAAGTCCGATACCATCACGGACAAGTCCGAAAATCTTTCTGACTAAAATCGGACTAGTCCGCTCCTAGCCGGACAAGTCCAATATTTCTTGACACTTAGGGTTTCCTGCACGCCGCACACCGGACTAGTACGGGCTCCACCACGGACTACTCCGGACCCTCGAAACCCTAACGGTAACTTTTGAAAACCCTAATATAAATAGATGTGCACAGCCCAACTATCATATCTCTCGACCCCCTGTGCCGTCACACCTTCCAAGAGCCTAGAAAACACATCTCTCCACGCAATCCAATGCAAGAAAGATCAATCCCTTGAGGATTCACTTTGGATCAAAGGAGAGACACGATTATACACTTTTGAGCTCTTGGGTTTGATCTCTAAGACACTCCTGTGGTTTCATTATTGATCTTACGAGTGTGTTCATGGTGATGTTTGAATTGTAATCTTGGGGAGCCCTCAACTTGTGAGAAGGCCGCTTGAACTTGGTGATTTGCCCCTTTGTGATAGTGGAAGAATAATTGGCCTTCGTGGCGATTCGACGAGGTTAGGGTCTGTGAAGACCCAGTCCTTTCGTGGGCTCCTCAACGTGGATGTAGGTTGTCTCCGTGGGAACCGAACCACGGGATAAAATCGTGTGTTAAACTTGCTCTTAAAGTTTCTCATATCATATTCTAGGGATTCATTTATTTTGTCCATCTTATGTTAGAACATTCATATCAAAGCTAATTTGCACTACACTTAACTTCATTGTATTAATACTTGCAAGTTACATACTATTTTCCACTGCGTACTTTGCTTGAATTGAAATTATTGATCAAACTTGATGAATCTAGTCCGCACGCACCGGACTAGTCCGCACCCTGCCGGACTAGTCCGATATCTCGGGATTTGATTAGTTTGTTAAGTGTTGCAGGTTCCGACTAAATTTCAAAAAGGCCTATTCACCCGCCCTCTAGGCCACATTCATTACAACATTCAAAGCATCGTTGAGGTCCGGAGCTTCCTCTCCTTCTAGTTGTCACATTTTGCAATGCTTTTGAGAACCGAGTAGAAATAAGTGCTAGCTCCTCTTCTGGAAATTCTTCAATCTATTCCAGGGTTAGTGAAGACAACAAACCAAGTTTATTGCTAGATGAAGATTGGCCGGAGCTAGGCATATCATGTTGAGGAATAAATGCAAGAGACTTGTTGGGGTTTTTACGTGAGATTATGTCAATTTCATAAGTTTTCAATTTAGAATATAGCACATATAATGTAAGTGAAATCATGACAGTAGATTCACGAATAGATCTGACTTTCATCTCACAAATTGACATATCTAATGCACTTAATAATTGCCTAGCATTTTCATCATCTGAAAAATTAACATTGACACTACGCAAGTTGCTGAGAATTTTATTAAAGCGAGCAAAAGGGTCATCAATGGACTCACCAGGTTGCATCTCGAAGCACATGTATTCTTTCTTGAACATATCCTGCTTTACCTCCTTGTTCGTGTTGCATCCTTCATGGTAGTCACAAGGTGCTCTCTACACATCATACGCCGATCGAAGGTGTGCAACACGGTCGAAGTCGCTACGAGTTAGTCCTTGGATTGTCAAGTTGCGGGCTTTCTTGTTGTTGTCGACATCTCTTAAGTTTGTAGTCGTGACTTGATCATTCGGCGGCATGTCATAAGGCTTCTACACTTTTTCCCATATCGCGAAGCCTTGCGCCTAGATAAAAGCTTCCATGCGTGCCTTCCAAACTTGAAAATCAATACCAACAAACACACAAGGTTTTGTCGAGTATTTCTCTATGAGGATTAGTCAAAAGCACGTGCGAATCACAAAGATTAGTGCACCGTGGCTCTGATACCAATTGTAGGATCGAAGAGCACGTGTAAATCTACCAGACGGGGGGGGGGGGGGGGGGGGGGGTAAATGGTAGATTAAAACTTTTAAGCGGAAGCAACGAAAACACCCCTCGGTAGAAAACCGATCTGTTAAAGAAACTGTGTGTGCGACTAATCTAAACGTGCCCAACTGTGACAAAGCTAGTATAGATTGTAGAGAATCAAGTCACGAAGATGTCACTACAAGAATCAAAAAATTCCGCCGAGAGAAACTCATGTTACGATCGAAAGATCGAACAATGGTCAATCTGTCCTACCCGAGGAAAATAGTTCTGGAACACTGCAAAAAAACTCGTGTAGATAAAACCACCAAAGCAAGGTAGTGCCGTGTAGAAACTCGACGAAAAAAACTTGTTTGAAACACGTCGGACGAACAAGGCACAAAAGTTCCTTTCAACTTTGAATTTTATTCAATAGAACACAATAGGAACATTCCCAAAGTCGTCTACCACGAGCTCTGGCATCCCTTGCTTATATAACCGGCCCTTAGGCCAACCCAAACCTAACTAGGACTCTAATCCTACACAATTCACGAATCAAAACTTTCCATAACTACTTAAGACTCTTCTATATGCAGATAGAAGCAATCTTAAGACTTCCAAACACCTTAGGAATGTATCCCACATTTCCAAAACAACTCAAATTTGTGACCCACATAAAATCCTATCATAACCAAATCAAAATATTCCATATTTGAGTCAAACACGACTCAATCGCAGCCTGAGTCCATAACCTAGTCGGTTGAACCTTTCTGACTAATTTTTTACGTCCACATCTGCTCATCATGCCTCAGAACCATGTAGCCACGTCCATGCACTCCTTGCACACGTGCAAACACCTTCCAACAACGTTCACGACACCTTCATATGCATTGTTCTTGATTCATACATGCTGCGCGACCTCCAGATCAACTCAACCACAATTCCTCCCGAACTTGGTTGTTGAACCTCATCTTCTCCCTAAGACTAGTTCAATGGATCTCGTCACCAGCCATGTCTTGAACTCAAGCAACACCTGCACGTGAATAAACAACCGATACTTCCGAGCACAAGTCCTTGACTTGATTCTTGTTAGTTCTAAAACCACAACACCTTACGTGATCACCTCATGTAAGAATGTTGCAAACCACAACAAAAACCTCCAAAACACAGCAAAAACTTAGTAAAATATTACTAAAAACTTTCCATAATAAAAAAACAACTTCAAAACATTGTATGTTAAAAGCAGAACCACTGCGATCAAGCTCCAAACCTTGCCAAAACTAACTGGTGTAGGATCGAAGAGCACATAAAAAGCTACCAGAGGGGGGGTGAATGGTAGATTTAAAAATCTTACGCAGCGGAAACAATTAAACTCCAAACCCTTTCGGTAGAAAAACGATCTGTTAAAGAAATCGTGTGTGAGACTAATATAAACGTGTTTCACCGCGATAACAGTGATAGATATCAGAGAGAATCAAGTCACGAAGACAACACAAAAAGAATCACTCAAATCCGTCGAGAAAAACTCAAGTTATGATCGAAAGATCAAACAAAGGTCAATCTGCCCTACCCGAGAAAAAAAAACAGTTCTGGAACGCTGCAAAGAAACTTGTGTAGACCATAGACCACAAATCCAATGACCGTGAAATTTTGACATATGATAGAAAATCAAGTTATGAAGACAACCAAAAAAGAATCACGTCAATTGGATCTGTAAAACACGAGTTATGATAAAACCACCGATGAAAGGTAGTGCTGTCCAGAGACTCGACGAGTAAAACTTGTCTGGAACAAGTCGGACAAACAAGGCACAAAAGTTCCTTCAAACTACGAATTTTATTCAATAGAACACAAGAGGAACAGCCCCAAAGTCGTTCCCCACGAGATCTGGGCTCACTTGCTTATATAACCAACTCGAAAGCCAAACCAACTCAGATCAGAAACCTAATCCTACTCTGTTCACGAATCGTAACTTTCCATAACTGCTTAGGATTCTTCTATACGCAGATATAAGAAATATTAAGACTTACAAACACCTTAGGAACGTATCCCACATTCCTAAACAACTAAAATTCGTGACCCACACGAAATCCTATCATAAGCAACTCAAATCTTTCCATATTTGAGTTAAACCCGACTCAGCCGCAGCCTGAGTCCATAACCTAGTCGGTTGGACCTTTCCGACCAATTCTTTACGTCCACATCTCTTCATCACGTATTGGAACCATGTAGACACGTCCATGCACTCCTTGCACACATGCAAACATCTTCCAATGACGTCCACGACACCTTCATATGCATTGTTCTTGATTCAATCATCCTGCGCGACCTACTGATCAACTCAACCACAGTTCCTCCCGAACTTGGTTGTTGGAACCTCATCTCCTCCCTGAGACTAGTCCAACGGATCCCGTCACCAGCCATGACTTGAACTCAAGCAACACCTGCACATGAATAAACAACCAACCCATATGAGCCCAAGTCCTCGACTTGACTCAAGTTAGTTCCGAACACAACACCCTACGTGAGAACCTCACATAAGCATGTTGTAAAACCACAGTAACACGATATCATTCATATCAACCAAAACGCACCAAAAACTTAGCAAATGAATACTAAGCAATCTTTCCAATAATGTAAAGCAAGTACAAAACATTGCAAATGAAAAGCAGAAGCACTACGGTCAAGTTCTAGACCTTGCCAGATCAATCCGGACCTTGAGTCGGAGCTAACAAAAGCTAGTAGAACCTAGCACCGGAGCTTAACAAAACTAGTACAACCAAGCTCCCACCGGAGCTTACAAAACTAGCAGGACCTAGCATCGAAGCTAACAAGAACTAGTCGGAACTAGTAATCCCAAAAGCCGGAGCTAGTAAAATCAACTTCGGAGCTTAGCAAAAACACGGCGGAGCTATCAAAAACATGTCGGAGCTATCAAAAAGATGTCATAGCTATCAAAAACATTTCAGAGCTATCAAAGACATGCCGGAGCTAAAGACAAAACTTCACTAGAGCTGACCAAAGCTAGTCGGATTTTGCTGTAGCTCGAAGCTAGAGTCGGACCATGATAAAAAGGTGTTTTGGTGATATTCAAAACTTTTAACGACAAAGCAAGTATATTCACGACAAGCCAATGTATTCAGCACACATAGGTCTCACAATCTCCCCCTTGATGAATGTATTGGCAACACCACTTAAAATCCAAACATTGGCTTATTCTCATTAAAAGATTGGAAGACAATTTCTCCCCTTTTTGTAAATCAAAAGTAAAATGAGAAATGAGAAGAAAATCCAAAAATTATCCCATATTATCTCTCCTTATGCACATATTATGTCTCTCTTCATGCTTATCTCTCCCCCTTTGACAATGTATTCAGCAAGTCATGAGCATATAAACAAATTATCTCCCCCCCTTTAGTTGTTATGAGCATATTATAACATATACATATAAACAAAGCTCATCCAAGTCATACTATCAAGTACCTTACATTATCACATCAATGAAATACATAAAGTAGTGTAAGCCATGCTAGAGATCAAATGTAATTTTCAATTTAAGCAAGTCATGATCTCACAAACTTAACTATTTCAAAACCTGAAAGCATGACACTAGTTGCTGTATTTGATTATTTTTCAAAGCATAAATTTAGATCATATGATATTTGCAAGAGATTATATGCGCATCTGCCTTATTCTAACCAACCAATCCAAGCCTATGTCATTTGACAATCAGAAGCTTAAGGACATGATTTTAGTCATATACAACTTCTTCCAAGTTCATATCTAAGTGCAATGATAAGCCATCTCATAAGAAGAAGTGCGATGCATGCATATTCTCTTGATCTTTTCTCAATTTATATTTGTACATAAAAACTCAACATGTGAGTTGATTACTTGATTAATTCTTAGTGATTAAAAGCACTTGTGAACATGTAACAAGTTCAAAACAGCAAGAAAGTTCGACCATGACCAGTTTTAGTGTAAGTAATTATTCCAATTACTAGACATGGCAAAAACTACAAAATGTATAGCACGAGTAATGTAGTAAGAACTTTCAACATGTAAAAGGAATCACAAAGTTATATATGTATGAAATACTATGCTCATATTATTTTAATTTCAGATTCACACATGGACTTCCCAAGTTTCAAAACTCCCCCTCAATTTAAGCCATGAGGATGCATAACCCCTATTTAACTACGAATGTAACAAAAACGAGTGAAATCCAAAGGTTTTGTAAAAATGTCAGCCAATTGTTGTTCAGTATCTACATGGTGATGCACAATGTTTCCTTTTTCAACGTTATCTCAGAGAAAGTGATACCTAATGTCAATGTGCTTAGTTCTAGAATGTTGCACTGGGTTTTTAGCAATGCAAATGGCACTAGTGTTATCACAGAATAGTGGAACACTATCTAGATCAACCCCATAGTCCTTAAGTGTTTGAACAATCCAAAGAATTTGAGAGGAAGCACTAGCAGCAGCTACATATTCAGATTCGGCTGTGGATTGTGCAACTGAATTTTGTTTTCTAGAGGACCAAGCAACAAGAGAATTACCAAGAAAATGACAAGCACCGGAAGTACTTTTCCTATCAATCCTACAACCCCCAAAATCAGCATCCGAAAAAACTTTCAAAGTAACGGTTGAGGAAGAAGGAAGAAAAATGCCAAATTCTTGAGTTCCTTGTAAGTACCTGAGAATCCTTTTGACGGCTTGACGTTGTGAAACATGTGGGGAAGCTTGAAACTGTGAACAAAGACATACGCTGAATTGTATGTCCGGTCTTGATGCCGGGAGGTACAAAAGTCATCCGATCATGCTTCTATATTCTTTTTAATTCACAGATTCACCATCTTCATCAAGTTCAAGTGTTGTTGATGTTCCCATTGGTGTCCGAAGAGGCTTGCTTTTGTCCATGTTGAAGCGCCTTAGGAGGTCTTTGGTATACTTCGTTTGATGCACAATGGTACCCTCCTTGGTTTGCTTGATTTGCAGCCCCAAAAAGTAAGTGAGTTCACCCATCATACTCATTTCAAATTCGGAACTCATCATTGCTGAAAACTTGGACACAACATCATGAGAAGCACAACCAAAGATAATATCATCCACATACACTTGAACGAATAATGAGTCATTGCCATGCTTAAGCACAAAAAGAGTTATATCAACCTTGCCCATGGTAAACCCCTTTTCAAGTAAGAATGTTTTTAACCTATCATACCATGCTCTAGGGGCTTGTTTGAGACCGTATAAGGCTTTGGACAGTTTGTAAACATGATTAGGAAAATCTGGATTTTCAAAACCCGGTGGTTGTTTGACATAAACCTCCTCATCTATGTACCCATTAAGAAAAGCACTTTTAACATCCATTTAATATATCTTAAAACCTTTAGATGCTGCAGAAGCTAACAAAATTCTTATGGCTTCTAATCTAGCGACAGGAGCAAAAGTTTCATCAAAATCTAGACCTTCAACTTGAGTGAAACCTTGAGCAACCAACCTAGCCTTATTCCTAACCACAACCCCATCCTCACTTTGTTTATTTTTAAATACCCATTTAGTTCCAATTAAAGTGTGACCTTGAGGTGGAGGTACAAGTTTCCAAACATTATTTCTTTCAAAATTTTCTAACTCTTCTTGCATGGCAATAATCCAAGATTCATTAGTGAGTGCGTGTGATATATCTTTGGGTTCAAAAGAAGCAACAAAAGCAGAATGAGCATGAGAGTTTGGATCGCAAAACCTGGACCGTGTGACTCGTTCGTGCAAGCTTCCAATCATCTGTTGTGGGGGATGATCTTTGTAAAACCGTAAGGGAACAGATGTCTCACAAGCTTCTTCTTCTTCTTCATGTTGATCACCAATCGATGAGCTTGTGGCTTGAGGATGATTTGAATCATCATTGATGGTTGTCGGTGCTGGTTGAGAATTAACATCCGGAGCTAAACCCTGCTGAATTTTCTGGCATCAACTCCAATTCTTGCTCATCTTCAATGAAAATGCTCTCCCCCTGCGGATATGGATCTGGAACTGCAATGTTTGAGCTAGTACCTGTGCTAGATTCATCAAAAGACACTTCACAAGTCTCCACATTTTGTTAGTGTCAAGTAAAAGCACACGGTAGCCTCTAGTATGAGATGGATAACCAAGAAACATGTCATCAATGGATCTAGGTTCAAATTTATCAAGATTACCATGTTTCTTAACAAAGCATTTGCAACCAAAGACCCGAAAGTGTGTAACACTAGGCCTATGTCCAAACCGGAGCTCATATGGTGTTTTACCTAGCTTAGCACGTAAGAAAACACGATTTGAGACATAACAAGTGGTTGCTAACGCATCAGCCCAAAATTTCCTAGGAGTTTGATATTCATCAAGCATAGTCCTAGCTATCTCAAATAAGGTTCTGATCTTTCTTTCTGCAACACCGTTTTGTTGAGGTACATATGGGGAAGAAAGTTGATGATTTATTCCATTTTCAGCACAAAAGTGATCAAAAGATTGATTTTTAAATTCAGTTCCGTTATCACTTCTAATTGCCTTTAAAAATCCTGGGTGATCAATTGATAATCTAAGAAATAAAGTCCTAAAGTGACTAAAAGCTTCATTCTTAGACGCCATAAAGTAAACCCAAGAGTATCTAGTATAATCATCAACAATAACAAGAACATATCATTTACCTCCGAAGGATTGAACACGTGAAGGTCCTACGGTGTCAAGATGCAAAAGTTGACATAGTTCAATTGTCATGAACATTGTGAGAGGAGTATGTGAACCTTCAACCATCTTAGCATGTCTACAAGAAGAGCACACAATTTCTTTGTCCCCTTTAAGCTTAGGCAGCCCACGTATGCGATCAAGAGCACTAACACGCGTTAGGTGATCAAAGCCTACGTGACCAAGTCTACGATGCCAAAAATATAAGTCCTTTGAATCATTAGCAACTAGACACCTATGCTTAGAGGAAGACATATCAAAATCAACTTTAAAAACTCTTCCAAACCGAGACATGTTAAAAATAAGCTCACTATTTGAACCTACAACTTTGCAGTAGTTTTTATTGAAAATAATTTCTAGATTTTCATCTAGCAATTGTGCAACATAAAGCAAGTTGTATTTCAAATTTTTGACAAGTGCCACATCCTTCAAAGTGTAGTGATCATTTACTCTAACCGAACCCTTAGCAATTATAGGAGTTGAAGAATTATCGGCAAAAGTAACATTCTCTACACGTGACACAAAAGAGAGGGAGGAGAACCAATCTTTGTTACCGGTCATGTGGCGTGAGCAACCTGAATCCACAATCCAAATGTTCTCCTTCCTCAAACGTGTAAGCTACATAAAAGCACAATATGTCGATGACTCAATACTGGGGTTAGTCAAAAGGCATTTAGGAATCCAGTACTAAGTCACGCGACGTGCAGCAGGAAAAACACGCGAAAGCTGAGACAAAACAGCAGGTTTATGAGTCAAAGTTTGAGATTTTTTATTCTTTACTACTGACCTATAAGGTGTTACTTGTGTAGCACAAAAATCAGTAGCTCCGGAGGCAAAAACAGAAGGTTCGGAGGTAAACTTTGAACGTTTTTGACTCAAAACAGCAGGTTGTACGTTCGGTTCAATGTGTGCAACAAATTTTGCATGAAAGTTATGAGATCTAGCAATCATTCTTTCCCTTTTCTTTTGTTTAGCTAGTCTATAACAAAAATCTATGACATGACCATCTCTACCACAGAAGGTACAATGAAATTTAACTTTGTGTTCATGTCTAGATGAGCAAGCAATATTTTTATTTGAAACCGAATGAGGCAACACTCCTGCAGACTTGAAAAACACTCCTTTTTGTTTAGGAACTGTTTGAATCAAACCACTTCCTAATGACTTTACAATTTTAGGTGGATGTGCCTTAGCATGAGCATGAGAATCAAAACCTAAACCAGTTCTATCATTGCAAGACTTGGAAGAATTCAGCAGTAAGTTTAGGATCTTATTCCCATTACAAAACCGATCTAATGTCCTATGCATGTCATCAAGTTTATTGGACATATCAAGGTAATTTTCACATGAATTTTTCCTTTTAGTTTGCAATTTGAACAAAATTTAACTACATGAGAACGTAAAGCATTGTTCAATATAGAAATTTCATTCATAGCATCCTGTAGTTTCATATCAAGATCATCACAAGTAGAACAATGCAAATCAATTGTAGAACAGCTAGCATATTTCAAGTTTTTATCATCAAGTGCAGCAAGCTCTTTGTTCTTTTCAATTTCTAACTCAAGTTTATCAAGTGTGGAGGTGTGCGCACTTCTTAATGAGGACAATTGTTCATATATTAAATCACATGAGGAACATGCATTATCACTAGGAATCAAAGTTTTTAAACGGTTGATTTCAGATTCAAGTGATTTAATTTTAGCAGCACTATCCCTAAGCTTTTTGTCCTTTTTCTGAACAATAATAGTGGCACGAGAAATAGCATCACACATTTCTTCGCAAGTAAGACATACCTCTTCATTGTCGCTGTTGTGTTCTGCCTCCTCCATACTTGATCTTGACTTGCCCGTCATGAAGCACAAGTTTACCAAATCATCTTCATCTTCATCACTTCCAATGTCAATGTCGCTTGAACTGAACTCTTGAAGCGCGGTGATGAAACTGTTGATCATCTTGCGTCCGATGATACCTTTCTTCTTCTTGTTGAAATTTTCAGAGGAGGTCCAAACCTTGCTTTGTTTTTCTTCCCGGGTGGTCGGACCTGAAAGGTTAGGGCATTCTGTACGAAAGTGTCCTGTTTTACCACATTCAAAACAGCGTTGAGGTCCGGAGCTTCCCCTCCTTCTAGTTCTCACATTTTGCAATGCTTTTGAGAATCTAGTAGAGATGAGTGCCAACTCCTCTTCTAGAAATTCTTCGATCTGCTCCACGGTTAGTGAGGACAACAAAGCAAGAGTATTGCAAGATGATGATTGGCCGGAGCTAGACATATCACGTTGTGAAACAAATGCAATAGACTTATTGGGGTTCTTATGTGAGATTATTCAATTTAATGAGTTTTTAACTTGGAATATAGCACATCTAAAGTATGTGAACTCATGACAGTAGATTCACGAATAGATGTGACTTTCATCTCCCAAATTGACATATCTAATGCACTTAGCAATTGCCTAGCATTTTCAGCATCTGAAAAATTAACATTGACACTATGCAAGTTGTTGAGAATCTTATTAAAGCAAGCAAAAAGGTCATCAATAGACTCACCAGGTTGCATCTCGAAGCGCATGTATTCTTTCTTGAACATGTCTTGCCTTACCTCTTTGATCGTGTTGGACCCTTCGTGGTAATCACAAAGTGCTTTCCACACATCGTATGCAGATCGGAGGTGTGCAACACGGTCGAAGTCGCTTTGTGTTAATCCTTGTATGATCAAGTTCCGAGCCTTGTTGTTGTTGTCGACATCTCTCAAATTTGTAGCTGTAACTTGATCGTTTGATGGCACTTCGTAAGGCTTGTATACCTTCTCCAATATTGCAAATCCTTGTGCCTGGATGAAAGCCTTCATGCGTGCCTTCCAAACCTGAAAATCAATACCAGCAAACACACAAGGTTTGGCGGAGTACTTCTCCATGATGATTAGTCAAAAACACGCGCAAATCACAAAGATTAGAGCACCGTGGCTCTGATACCAATTGTAGGATCGAAGAGCACGTGAAAATCTACCAGAGGGGGGTGAATGGTAGATTTAAAAATCTTAAGCAGCGGAAACAATTAAACCCCAAACCCTTTCGGCAGAAAAATGATCTGTTAAAGAAATCGTGTGTCAGACTAATCTAAACGTGTTTCACCGCAATTAAAGTGATAGATATCAGAGAGAATCAAGTCAAGAAGACAACAAAAAAAGAATCACTCAAATCCGTCGAGAAAAACTCAAGTTATGATCGAAAGATCAAGCAATGGTCAATCTGCCCTACCCGAGAAAAAAAAACAGTTCTGGAACGCTGCAAAGAAACTTGTGTAGATCATAGACCACAAATCCAATGACCGTGAAATTTTGACATATGATAGAAAATCAAGTTATGAAGACAACCCAAAAATAATCACGTCAATTGGATCTGTAAAACTCGAGTTATGATAAAACCACCCTTGAAAGGTAGTGCTGTCCAGAGACTTGACGAGTAAAACTTGTCTGGAACAAGTCGGACGAACAAGGCACAAAAGTTCCTTCAAACTACGAATTTTATTCAATAGAACACAATACGAACAGCCCCAAAGTCGTGCCCTACGATCTCTGGGCTCCCTTTCTTATATAACCAGCTCGAAAGCCAAACCAACTCAGATCAGGAACCTAATCCTACTCTGTTCACGAATCGTAACTTTCCATAACTGCTTAGGATTCTTCTATACGCAGATAAAAGCAATCTTAAGACTTCCAAACACCTTAGGAACGTATCGCACATTCCTAAACAACTCAAATTCGTGACCCACACGAAATCCTATCATAACCAACTCAAATCATTCCATATTTGAGTTAAACCCGACTCAGCCGCAGCCTGAGTCCATAACCCTGTCGGTTGGACCTTTCCGACCAATTCTTTACGTCCAAATCTCTTCATCACGTCTTGGAACCATGTAGCCACATCCATGCACTCCTTGCACACATGCAAACATCTTCCAATGACGTCCACGATACCTTCATATGCATTGTTCTTGATTCAATCATCCTGTGCAACCTCCTGATCAACTCAACCACAGTTCCTCCCGAACTTGGTTGTTGGAACCTCATCTCCTCCCTGACACTAGTCCAATGGATCCCGCCACCAGCTATGACTTGAACTCAAGCAACACCTGCACATGAATAAACAACCAATCCATACGAGCCCAAGTCCTCGACTTGACTGAAGTTAGTTCCGAACACAACACCCTACGTGAGAACCTCACATAAACATGTTGTAAAACCACAGTAATACGATATCATCCATATCAACCAAAACGCACCAAAAACTTAGCAAATGAATACTAAGCAATCTTTCCAACAATGTAAAGCAAGTACAAAACATTGCAAATGAAAAGCAGAAGCACTACGGTCAAGTTCCGGACCTTGCCAAAGCAATCCGGACCTTGAGCCGGAGCTAACAAAAGCTAGTAGAACCTAGCGCCGGAGCTTACCAAAACTAGTACAACCAAGCTCCCGCCGGAGCTTACAAAACTAGCAGGACCTAGTGCCGGAGCTAACCAGAACTATTCGGAACTAGTAATCCCAAAAGCCAGAGCTAGTAAAATCAACTTCGGAGCTTCGCAAAAACACGGCGGAGCTATCAAAAACATGTCGGAGCTATCAAAAACATGTCAAAGCTATCAGAAACATGTCGGAGCTATCAAAGACATGCCGGAGCTAAAGACAAAACTTCACCAGAGCTGACCAAAGCTAGTCGGATTTTGCTATAGCTTGGAGCTAGAGTCAGACCTTGATAAAAAGGTGTTTTGGTGATATTCAAAACTTTTAACGACAAAGCAAGTATATTCACGACAAGCCAATGTATTCAGCACACATAGGTCTCACAACCGGACCTTGAACCAGAGCTAACCAAAGCTAGCAGGACCTAGCGCTGGAACTTACCAAAGCTAGTCGGACCTAGCGCCGGAGCTTACCAAAGCTAGTCGGACCTAGCGCCGAAGCTTACCAAAGCTAGTCGGACCTAGCGTCGCAGCTAACCAAAGCTAGTCGGACCTAGCGCCGGACCTTGTTAAAAATGTGTTTTTGTAGTATTCAAAACTTTTATCATCCAATGTATTCAGCACACATAGGTCTCACAGAGGAGTCCACGGAGGATCGGGTCTTCACCAACCCTTCCCTTGTTGAATCGCCACAGAGGGCGATTCTCAATCACTAAGCACACAGGGGGTAAATAACTCATCCAACGGGCCTTCTCACAAGTTGAGGGATCCCCAAAGATTACAGCGAATAAATACCACCAAACACACTCAAATGATGTACAATAAACAATAAGAGTGTGTGAGAGATCAAACCCAAGAGCTCAAGATCGTGTAGATAAAGTTCTCTCCTTTGTCCAATCCCTAATACTCAAAGATTTGATCTTTTTTTGGTTTAGAATGAGTGGAGAGAAGTATTTTGTGGCTCCTGGGATGTGTGATGGCACAGGGACTCGAGAGACATTGTTGTGTGGCGATGCAACTCTTTTTATACTAGGGTTTTCAAAAGTTACCTTTAGGGTTTGTGAGGTCGGACTAGTCCGTGGTGGACACCAGACTAGTCCGGTGTGCGTGTGTGACAAAACCCTAAGTGTTGATGGATACCTGACTAGTACGTTAAGGTGTGGACTTGTCCGTTTTTTGTCAGAGACATTTCGAACTAGTCCGGTAGATATCGGACTTGTCCAGTGTGGTGAAAAACTTTAGAACTAAGGACAAGTCCACACTTGAAGGACTTGTCCGATTTGAGTCAGAGACTTTTTGGACTAGTACGGTGAATATCGGACTTGTCCGGTATGGTGAAAAAGTGTAGAACTGAGGATAAGTCCGCACTTGGAGGACTTGTTCGATTTTAGTGAGAGAGTTTTCGGACTAGTCCGGTGGATATCGAACTAGTCCGCTCTTCCTGATATTTGAGCAGTGAGTGCAATCTTTTTCACTTGTGCTCTTGGGGTGTGTTTCTCCAACACACTCCTTACAAAATAAATCTATTCTTTTCAAGTCTTGAGCTCTTTTCCTTTTGGATCCTCATTCTCCTTTCTCTTTGTGATTTCCTTCTAATCTTTTTAAAAACCTACGCTCATCTCAACAATTTTGTTAGGATCTTATTTTTTTGTCATTAATCAACCAAAAAGCAAAAGGGACGCCAAGATGCACTTTCAAATGGTCACTTCCCTTGTGACCTCTCTTCCACACCTTGGTCGGGGTCGACTCCTGACCGGTCTCTCGCTCCACTATAGCTGTGCTAGTGAGACAAATATTTTAAGAACAAATAAATGAACTTAAACTGTACTTACCATGCGTTTATCCAAACGCAAGTAGCCGTTGCCGCTGTAGTTGTGCTTTCACTCGGACCTCAAGCAGCACTATCTAGCCTTTATGGACTTAGCGATGAAAGCATTGCTTGCCCAGTGCCGACAGAGAGCTACGTACGCCTCGGGTCGACCCTATAACATGGAAATACTATTATGCACATTTTTCATATTTTATCAATGCAGTTAACATACGTAGGTATTTTATATATTTAACAATAAAAACTTACCTCCGCGTACAGATCCTCTTTCGAAGTACGTGTCGGAGTACTCCTGAATGGACCCCTTTCCTGCTGCTGGTCCCGGGGGTGCAGCTTGTGGTATGCAATGAGGGCCTGGATCCGGGGCGTTTGACAACTGAATGTAGCCTAGAGGGGGATGAATAGGCTTTTTGAACTTTTGTTGCAACCTGAAACACTTAGCATCCTGATCAAACACAGAGAAATCAGACTAGTTCGATAGAGTGCAGACTAGTCTGGTGTGTGCGGACTAGATCAATCAGGTTTGATCGACGATTTCGATCCAAGTACTCTATGCAGCGGAAATTGAGTTGTAACTAGAGTGTATTGCTTCAATGAAACTAGACATGGCACAAGTTAACTCTAGTTTCAAAGTTTTAACGTAAGTTGAACAAGATCGAGCAAACCCTAAATTGTAATGAATAGTAAGAACAAAAGTAAAGACACAATGATTTTATCCCGTGGTTCGATTCCAGAGAGGACATCTACGTCCATGTTGAGGAGTCCACGGAGGACCGGGTCTTCACCAACCCTACCCTCGCTGAATCGCCACAGAGGCCGATTCTCTTCCACTAATCACAAAGGAGGGTAAATAACCGTGTTCAAGAGGCCTTCTCACAAGTTGAGGGCTCCCCAAGATTTACAATTCAAAACACCACCAAACACACTCAAAAGATATGCAATAAAACAGCATGAGTGTGTGAGAGATTCAAACCCAAGAGCTCAAGACGTGAAGAACGTGTCTCTCCTTTGATCTATAGTTAATCCTCAAGGATTTGATCTTTCTTGCATTAGATTGTGTGGAGAGACGTGTTTTCTGGCTCATGGAAGGTGTGATGGCGTAGGAGGTCAAGAGAGATCATAGTAGGGCCGTGCACCTCTATTTATACTAGGGTTTCCAAGGTTATCATTAGGGTTTATAAAGTCCGGACTAGTCTAGTGTGCATCGTATGGAAAACCCTAAGTGTTCAGGAATATCAGACTTGTCCGAAAACATGCGGACTAGTCCGATCTGGGCGTTGGAGATATTCGGACTAGTCCGGCACATATCGGACTAGTCCGGCGTGGTGAATCCCTTAGTGAATTGAGGACAAGTCCGCACTTGTAGGACTTGTCCGATTTTAGTCAGAGAGGTTATCGGACTAGTCCGGATAATATCAGACTAGTCCCATGTCATGAAATTTTGAGGGGCTAAGGACAAGTCCGAAATCGGGGAACTTGTCCAAAGTTGGTCAGTGAGGATTTCAGACTAGTCCGTGGAATATCGGACTTGTCCGATGTTGATCGGAGGTCTTATCAGACTAGTCCGTACTTTATTGGACTAGTCCGTTGCGGTCAAGTTCGCACTGGGAGGACTTGCCCGTTCCTATACAGTGAGATTATCGGACTAGTCTGAGGTATATTGGACTAGTTCGGACCTGTGTAAATTTGTGCAGTGAGAGTGTTTTCTTTTGCTTGAGCTCTTGGGGTGTGTTTCTCCAACACACTCCATACACAAAGAGTATTCTATTCATCACTTGAGCTCTTTTCAACTTGATTCCTCATTCTCCTTTCTTTTTGTGCTTTCTTCATAATTTTATTAAAACATGTGCTCATCTCAACAATTTAGTTAGGATCTCATTTGTTTGTCATAAATCAACCAAAACCCACAAGGGATGCCTAGATTCACTTTCAATCTCCCCCCTTTTGGTGATTGATGACAACCAATTGAGATTTCACAAATATGATTAAAAGTCTAGATTTTCATAAAGTGTTCACATATGAGCTTGGAACAAATTAAGCAATGAAAACATAAGACATATGTGCACTCTTTGTGGTGGGGTGCAAAACTATGTGTGTGTAAGCAATAATCGGGATGAGAATGAGGTAAAAGTATAATCATAACAACAACAAGCATATATGTCAATTTCAAAGCATAAACATAGATTATATCAAATTATCATCACAGACTTCATAAACATAACTTAGAAGCAAAATAAGAATCTTACAGTGTGACACCCGGTTCCAAAAAATGAACCAAGTGCAATATATGTGTGCCCAGGATGTTTAACACACATATACAAGTGATTCACAATTGATAAACAGATAATTACCACAGAACAAAATTAATTAACCAGATTTTATTACACAATTCATATTATCCTCGAATACAAGCTCTAACAAATATTAATGACATGTTTAACTAATGCAGTGGAAATAAACTAATTAAGCAACTAAGCAAACTACGCAAAAAGGAATAGCACAGCTCCATGCAACACCACAGGCAAAGCTGACGGTAGACACAGCCTATATCTCCGCCTTATCGCCATTAAACTCACAACCCTGACCTGCAACTGTTGGGGGGGATTGCAAGAGTGAGTACGTGTCGTACTCAGCAAGTGTGGAAAGTATGACATGTGGCTGATTCAAATGACGACAATAATAGTGGCTAAGTGCTGAAAAGTACAGTAAAACATTTAAAAAGCAATATATCATATGTATGTGAAGTAAACCCATCATATCCCACAATGATTATTATAGATAAGTCCATATTTCATATCCAACATCATTAACCAATATCCATATTCAATACTAGAAATTAATTCATAACCATCCATAACCATAATACCTACCATAACCATCCCAAATACCATCCCAATATCGAGTTCCCTCTAATCATGTGAGGGTCCAGTTTGCTCATAACCGGGAGCACGGCTATCATGATAGTTTTAATACTCTGCAGAGTTTGTACCACTTTACCCACGTGTTTGTATTTTTATCACCTTTCGGTGACTAAGAGCCTCCCTTATGCACATGACCCGTCGTTCACATTACACACTTCCGTTGACGTGTGGCCAAGAGATCACAAAATAGCCTTTACAAAGGGATTACTAGCATATTTAGACCCCATTGAGGTTTCACCGGTGGCGATGCCTCTAACTGAGCACATCTTCAACCAAGGGCCCCCTCTTGAGCTATTCGGATCCCAGGGTAGTCCCACCAATCATCAACAAACCCAATCTGACTACCCCTTCCCCGAGCATCCTTAACGGTCCAAATAGCACTAGCAAAGCCCTAATTAATCAGCTACACCGCACCCATACTTGGCCTTGTGGTGGCATTGTAAATCCTGGATGGTCGCTCCATGAACTGGTCCTTAGATCTAAAGCAAACAAAACCACCATACATCCAACCCATCCACATACCAGGCTTGCTTAGATCACCACTTACCATATCAGATTTAACCAGTTGATGTCAACTACAATCTCATTAATCCATAATTAAATTAAGTAGTGTAGTTGTTTCCCATCCCAGTTGATTAAGCGAAGCAAAAGGTAAAAAGCCCTTCCCGACTCTCTACCATATATCCCAGGTGACAAGGGTGGTCAACAAAACTAGTAAACTTCCTACCATAGGATGCCATCAAAATTGACACAAGCATGCAGTTTTGCAAACAAAACATTTATTTTAAAACAGGATCAATATGCTTCAAGGACACTTTCCTTGTTCCGACGGATAGGGTTGCTCAAGCGCTTCGAAGTCTTGGTTCTCGAAATCCTCGTACACGACTTCCTGAGCACTTCCCTCTACTCGTGGTCACACATACAAGAAAATGTATACAAATCAACATGATGCACACACATTAATCAACATGCGATGATATGCATGCATGCAAAGATCAATTATTAATTAACTATGGTTGTTTATTAATTAGATGCAACTAGTTCATACGTGTTCATATGAGTTTACGGGGGTTTTAGCGAGAATTAGTGTTGTCGAAAATAAAAAGACGATGCAACTAAAATCAATTTACGTCTATTAGATCTAATACTCGCTAAAATTCGCATCGGAAAAACAAACCCTACCATAGATGCGGTGGCTCTGACAATCGAGGGACGAAGGCAATGCGTAGACGAAGTGGATGGCGCGACGGTCCTCTGGCGGCACGATGACGACCTCCGGCAGACGACGGCACCCTCCTCTTTTTCATCCTCTTTCTCCCTTTTTTTTTCCTCTATGGCGGCGGCTCTGGACTCCCCTGTTTTTTTTTCTAGGCGGCTAGGGCTTTTCCCGGCAGCTAGGGTGTATGGTGTTGAGAAAATACGAGGTCCCGATCCCTTTTATAGGCGACGGGGCTGTTTGCTATGGCCAGCGCGGGAGAGGAGCGCTGGGGCGCGCGGGCATAGGGTCAACACAGCGGGCGGCTCGCGCCAGGGCACGGGGGCAGGCGCGCGAGCTTGCGGCACCGACCGCGGGCGGCTCGGGCCATCGGGGCTGGCGCGGTTGCGCTGAGCGCGGGGCACGGTCGCGCTGGGCGCACTAGAGCGGGCCGGGTGCAGGCGCGGGGAGGCGCTCGCTGGCTGGGCCGTCGGCCTGGCCGACTGAGCAGTCCCCTTTTTTTTTCTTTTTTTCCTTTATATATATATACTTTATTTTTTCATTATATTATTTATTTATTTATTTATTTATATTTTATTTTTGTTCTTCTATTTTATTATTATTACATATTTTATTATTTATACTATTTTTTATATATGATTATTATTTATATTATTTATTTATATATATTATATATATATATTACTATTATTTTTTTATACTTATTCCCCAATACATGTTTTACGCTATTATTTTCTTTTTCTTCTTTAATTTGCTACTCATATTTGTATATGTATATTTTATGTTTTATCATTTTTGTTTTATTTTACTAATGTTTAATGCATGAATATGTATGCAATGCACGATGCAAAGATTTAGGGTGTTACAAACCTACCGCCTCTTAAAGTGAATCTCGCCCTCGAGATTCGATAGCGTGGAGAAAAGATGAGGGAATTATGCCTTCAAGTCTTCCTCACATTCCCATGTGGCTTCAACTTCCGTATGGTATTTCCATTGCACTTTGCACCAGCGGACTTTCTTATTCCTCGTGACCCTTTCCTTCACGTCCAAGATCTTGATAGGTTGCTCGACATAAGACAAATCCTCCTGAAGTTCTATCTCGTCCATCGGCACTTGTTCTTCCGGCACCCTGAGACACTTCTTGAGTTGAGACACGTGAAACACGTCGTGTACATCAGAGAGATACGTCGGCAGCTCAAGTCGATAAGCTACCTCTCCTCGCTTGTCCAGAATCTTAAATGGCCCGATATAGTGAGGTGCCAATTTTCCTTTGACGTTAAACCATCGCTGACCTCGGATAGGTGACACTTTGAGGTATACAAAATCTCCAACTTCGAAAGTCAGACTCCTTCACCTATTATACGCATAACCCTTCTGTCGGAACTGGGCAACCCTTAGGTTTTCTCGTATTATTTGAACTTGTCTTTCAGCATCTTGTAACACATCTGGACCAAATACTTGATTCTCTCCTGTCTCATTCCAAAACAAAGGTGTCCTACACTTCCTTCCATATAGTGCTTCATAGGGTGCCATTTTCAAGCTTGCTTGATAACTATTGTTGTATGAAAATTCTGCATACGGCAAGCTCTTGTCCCAACTTTTCCCATGCTTTAAAGCACAAGCTCTTAACATGTCTTCCAAAATATGATTGGTCCTCTCAGTTTGTCCATCCGTTTGAGGGTGATATGTTGAGCTGAAATTTAACCTTGTACCCATAGCTTCATGCAGTTTCTGCCAAAACCTAGAGGTGAACTGAGAACCTCGGTCCGAGACTATTTTCTTTGGAACTCCATGTCGGCACACAACATGCTCCATATACAATTTTTCTAGCTTCGCGGTGGTATAGGTGGTCTTGACAGGAATGAAGTGAGCTGATTTTGTCAACCGATCCACAATAACCCATATTGAATCATAGCCAGACTAAGTTCGCGGTAATCCAACTATGAAGTCCATACCAATCTCTTCCCACTTCCACTTTGGGATCTTCAATGGTTGTAACAATCTGGCTGGCCTTTGATGTTCCGCCTTGACTCTTTGACACACATCACACAATGCCACATATTCAGCTATGTCCTTTTTCATGCTATCCCACCAATAGCAAGTCTTCAAGTCTTTGTACATCTTTGTACAACTGGGGTGAATCGAGTATGGCGAGTCATGTGCCTCCTTTAATATTGTCTCCCGAATATGCTTTACATTAGGCACAACGATTCTCTTTCTGAGCCATAAGGTACCATATTCGTGTTCATCAAATCTGAATTTTCTCCCTTCTTCGGTCCTTTCCTTGATTTCCTTGATCTCCTCATCCGTGGTTTGTGCATCTCGAATCACTTGCTCCAACATTTGGTTTAACTCCATTATTCCCATCTCATTCACAAATCGAAGATTCAACCGTTCGAACTCCTTGCATAACTCGGATGGCAATTCTCGAATCGTGAGTTGATTACTTACTCCTTTCCGACTCAAGGCATCAGCCACTACATTGGCCTTTACTGGATGATAGTTGATCCCCACATCATAATCCTTGATGAGCTCCAACCATCTTCGTTGCCTCAAACTCAGATCCGTTTGTGTGAAAATATACTTAAGACTCTTGTGATCTGTATAAATTTCACACCTATGTCCAAGGATATAATGTCTCCAAATCTTCAATGCGTGAACCACGGCTGCAAGTTCCAAATCATGTGTTGGGTAATTCTGCTCATGCTTCTTCAATTGTCTTGACGCATAGGCGACCACTTGACCTTCTTGCATCAATACACATCCAAGTCCTTGTCTCGTTGCGTCGCAATAAATATCAAAGCTCTTGCTCACATCCAGCAGTACCAAAACTGGGGCTGTTGTCAACCTCTTCTTCAACTCCTCAAAACTGTTTTGACAAGCTTGAGTCCATCGGAAAGCCTTTCCCTTCATTAGCAACTCTGTCATAGGCTTAGCTATCTTGGAAAAGTCCTTGATGAATCGACGGTAATATCCAGCCATTCCAAGAAAACTCCTTATTTCCTTTACATTTTGCAGTGGTTCCCACTTCAACACGTCCCTCACTTTACCGGGGTAAACTGATACTCCTCCTCCTGAGATGATATGACCCAAAAATGGCACCTCTTTCAACCAAAACTGACACTTGTTGAACTTGGCATACAATTGATGCTCCCTCAATTTCTGCAACGTGAGCCTCAAGTGTTCCTCATGTTCTTTCTCATCCTTCGAGTAGATCATAATATCATCAATAAACACCACGATGAACTTGTCCAAGTACTCCATGAATACTTTATTCATGAGGTACATAAAGTAAGCAGGCGCATTTGTCAATCCAAAAGACATCACGGTATACTCATAAGATCCATACCGTGTCCTAAAAGCTGTCTTGGGTATGTCCGATGGTCTAATCTTCATTTGAAAGTATCCCAACCTCAAATAAATCTTAGAGAAGACACAAGCACCCTTCATCTGATCAAACAAGTCTTCTATGCGGGGCAAGGTGTACTTGTTCTTGATGGTCACCTCGTTGAGAGCTCGGTAATCCACACACATCCTTTGCGTTCCATCCTTCTTGTCCACAAATAGAATGGGCGCACCCCAAGGTGAAGAGCTGTGCCGGATAAAACCCTTCTCTCGTTGCTCTTGAATTTGCTTCTTGAGCTCCGCTAATTCCATAGGAGGCATCCTATACGGCCTCTTAGCTATAGGTGCAGTTCCAGATATTAAATCAATAACAAACTCAATGTCTCGATCAGATGGCATACCTGGCAACTCGTCTGGAAAAACATCCAAAAATTCACACACCATCGGAATCTCCTCAATTGCGGCACCGTCCATATGATTCAACTGCAATTGCTTCAGTGTGGTTTGAGATGCTTTAAATTCTACAGTGATCCCTTCTTCATTGGTCAACTTCACCGTCTTCGTGGCACACTCAATGACTCCATTGTGCTTCCTCTACCAGTCCATACCAAGTATAATTTCCAATCCTTGAGAATCCAAAATAATGAGATGGGCGGAGAAGTCTAACCCCCCCCCCCTTATTCAAAGGCTTACTTTTGGACGTACTATATTTGTCCTCATCTCTCCTCCAGGTGACTTAACCAATAGAGTAAACTTCATATGAGAGATAGGCAAACTATACTTGGCAACATACTTCGATGCAATGAATGAATGCGATGCTCCGGGATCAAATAACATAGTCGCGGGGTTGGAGTTGGCGAGAAACATACCAATGACGACATCATCCGCTTGTTGAGCATCCTCCGTAGAGACATGGTTCACGTTGCCACGAGCAAAATTCCGCTGTCCACGGTTCCCTTGTGGCTGTCCTCTATTGGGTCTTGGATTTTGCCTCAATGCATTGCTTCCTTGACCGAGGCCTGACTTAGGACATTGATGTGCAAAGTGTCCAGCTTCTCCACAAGTATAGCACTTCTTAACTCCACCAGAATTATTGGGACGAGCTTGGTTTTGAGCATTTGCATTTGGGAAATTAGCACGAGGTGCATAAGACATTGGAGGCCTAGGTGCTTGCATGACAGGGTGCTGCTGCACAAAGGTTATAATTGCTTGTTCACTAATGAGGGTGTGACTGTCTGTAGAAGGGGTCATGGTTCCATTGCATTCAAGGGTATGTTAAAGGGAAAGCTTTACCTTGTTGACTTCAACAAAGATAAAGCCGAACTTGACACATGCTTGATCGCAAAGACCAACATGGGTTGGCTGTGGCATAGACGGCTAGCGCATGTTGGTATGCGGAATCTATAAAAACTTCTCAAGGGCGATCACATCCGAGGTTTGAAGGATGTTGTTTTTGAGAAAGACAGGCCTTGTAGCGTGTGCCAAGCCAGGAAGCAAGTTGGAGCACCTTACCCCGCGAAGAACGTCATGACTACAACAAGACCGCTCGAGCTAGTTCACATGGACCTTTTCGGTCCAATTGCTTACATAAGAATTGGCGGTAACAAATATGGTTTAGTGATTGTTGATGACTTTTCACGCTTCACTTGGGTTTTCTTTTTGCATGATAAGACACAAACTCAAGGAACCTTGAAGAAGTTTTTCAAGTGTGCTCAAAATGAGTTTTCATTGACGATCAAGAGCATTCGAAGCGACAATGGAACGGAGTTCAAGAACACCCAAGTTGAGGAGTACCTAGACGAAGAAGGCATAAAGCATGCGTTTTCAGCACCTTACTCTCCTCAACAAAACAGAGTTGCCAAAAGGAAGAACCGAACCCTCATAGAGATGGTGAGAACAATGCTCGATGAATAGAAGACCTCGGATCAGTTTTGGGCAGAAGCGGTTAACACCGCTTGCCACACCATAAACCGACTCTACCTTCATCGACTACTCAAGAATACATCCTATGAGCTATTCACCGGTAACAAACCAAATATTTCTTATTTTTGAGTTTCCAGTTCAAAGTGCTATATTTTGAACAAGAAGCCTAGGACTTCAAAGTTTGCTTCGAAGTCCGATAAAGGTTTCTTACTTGGTTATGATTCAGACTCTTACGCCTATCGTGTCTTCAACAAGACCTCTAGACTTGTTGAAGTAGCACGTGACATAGTGTTCGATGAAACTACCGGCTCCCAAAAAGAGCAAGTTGATCTATGTGTGCTAGATAGAGAAGAAGCTCCTTGTCAAGCATTAAGAAGAATGGCGTTGGGCGAAGTTCGACCACAATAGCCACCTTTACATGTGCATGAGGAAGATGAACCGCAAGTGGAGGCCAATGATCAAGGGGGAGCTTCCGCACAAGATCAACGTCAAGAAAACAAAGATGATCAACAACTCAATGAGAGCAACCATCTAGGGGAAGAAGAAGAAGATCATGAAGATACAAAACTGCAAGTACCACATCCGAGAGTACACCAATGTGTCCAAAGAGATCACCCAATCGACAACATCATCGGTGACATCCAAAAGGGAGTAACAACTAGATCTCGCATAGCCAACTTTTGTGAGAATTGCTCATTTGTGTCCTTTTTGGAACCACACAGGATTGAGGATGCATTGAAAGATTTGGACTGGGTAGTGGCGATGCAAGAAGAACTGAACAACTTCAAACAGAACGAGGTGTGGGAACCCGTCGAAATACCTAACGCGAACGTCGTCGGCACCAAATGGGTCTTCCGCAACAAACAAAATGAACACGGGGTGGTGACAAGGAACAAAGCACGACTTGTGGCCAAAGGGTATTCACAAGTCGAATGTTTGGATTTCGATGAAACCTTTGCTCCTGTAGCTAGACTTGAATCAATTAGAATATTGCTTACATATGCTACTCACCATGATTTCAAGCTCTACCAAATGGATGTGAAAAGCGCCTTCCTCGACGGTCCAATCAAGGAGGAGGTGTACGTGGAGCAACCGCCCGGATTTGAAGACAAAGAGTTCTCCGACCACGTATTTAAACTGCGTAAGGCTCTCTACGGCCTCAAACAAGCTCCTAGAGCTTGGTATGAGTGTCTTAATGATTTCTTAATTGAAAATGGTTTAAAGATTGGAAAAGCAGATTATACACTATTTACGAAACACTTCGACAATGATCTTTTCATCTGTCAAATCTACGTTGATGACATTATCTTTGGTTCAACTAACAAATCCTTTTTTAAGAATTTAGTAAGATTATGACAGGTCGGTTTGAAATGTCTATGATGGGAGAGATAAAGTACTTCTTGGGATTCCATGTGAGACAACAAAAGGAAGGAACATTCATAAGCCAAACCAAGTACACTCAAGACATACTCAATAAGTTTGGGATGGACAAGGCGAAGCCTATCAAGACTACCATGGCAACTAACAGACACTTGGATCTCAATGAAGATGGACCAAGCGTGGATCAAAAGGTATATCGCTCCATGATTGGATCCCTACTTTACCTATGTGCATCTAGGCCTGATATTATGTTGAGTGTATGTTTGTGTGCGAGATTTCAAGCCAATCCTAAGGAATGTCACTTGACAGCCGTTAAAAGGACCTTGAGATATTTGGTTCATACACCCAACCTAGGCCTTGGTATCCCAAAGGTTCCAAGTTCAATCTCATTGGATACTCCGATGCAGATTGTGCCGGATGCAAAGTAGATAGGAAAAAGTACCTCCGACACTTGCCAATTCCTAGGTAGATCCCTAGTTTCTTGGTCCTCCAAGAAACAAAATTCCATTGCCTTATCCACGACCGAAGCGGAGTATGTTGCAGATGAGAGTTGTTGTGCACAACTCCTTTTGGATGCGACAAACTCTAAGGGATTACGGTTACAATATGAGTTATGTTCCACTCCTTTGTGATAATGAGAGTGCCATCAAAATTGCTCATAATCCAGTTGAACACTCTATAACAAAACACATAGACATCCGACATCACTTTTTGAGAGACCATTCAATGAAAGGAGACATAGCCATTTCCCATGTCAACACTGAAAAGAAACTAGCTGATATATTTACCAAGCCACTAGATGAAAAACGTTTTTGCGAGCTCCAAAATGAACTCAATATCCTTGATGCTCGGAATGTGGCTTGAAAACTTGCATACCTGTGTTTGAGTTGCAAGAATCATCTTTCTCAATTTTTTCCAAAAACCATTTCAACTACTTGATTTGCTTTGCCTCCCTATTTTCTTAATAAGTACCTTTGAATATATACGAATGGGCTAAGCATTTCTTCCCTGGTGACCACGGACTAGTCCGTGGTTTCCCAGACTAGTCCGCCCCTGCAGACTAGTCCGCAGAGTGACTGTTAGTCTGGACTAGTCTGGCCGACCACGGACTAGTCTGATTTGGGCTATGGAAAAGTTCAGACTAGTCTGATTATTTTTGGACAAGTCCGATTTTTCGACTCCATAACCCTAGCCGCCACCAAACCCTAATATTATTCACCCTCACACTTGCCTCAAGCTCTCTCTCTCTCCTCGCTTGAGCTCCCAAAGGCGATTTTCTTCGTCCTCCATCAAATATCTTCGTGTTTTGGTGGAAAACGACCTCCATTGCTCAGGGATTAAAGACCACAGACTTGTCCACACCTTCAACTCCCCCATCTTCAAGAATCAAGCAATTTTGGTAAATTTTCCTCCCCAACCCTAGAAATCGTAATTTTCTTCGTCGTTGGCCAAATAGCTTAGCTCCTTTCACCAAATACATGCTTCCTTGATGTAACATTGATATTGAGCTATTCTTGCATTGAGCAACACCATTGGCCGTCTAGTTAGGGTTTAGGGTGATGAACACTAGACTAGTCTGGTCCATGTACGGACAAGTCCGGTCACCGGACTAGTCCATACCTGTACACCGGACTAGTTCAATTTTTTTCTGAACTCAACCCTAATTACTCATTCCTCAATGCAATTCCTTGCCATCCATTCTCATTCATACCTTGTGTAACCCATTCTCAGGACAATGTCGAGCACCAACGACAAAATCTCTGACTTCGAGGCCAAGATGGACCAAGAAGCCTTGCTTCGGTCCTCGACGGGCCAAGGCATGAAGCACCAAGAGAGTCCATCCAAGCCGGAACCCTCTCCACCTCAGGCTTGACAAAAGGTGCTCGCCAAGAAGCCTGCCTCCAAGGCTTCAGCTGGTGGTGGCCCTAGCTCGGCAATTGCTCGCCAAGCTAAGGGCAAGGGCAAAGGGATTGCCACAGGCCCAATTGGCCCCCTCAATATGACAGCTTCAAGGCAAGGGACCCGGGATCCCTCCGAGGAGAGGTTCAATGGCAGGGGAAGCGACACTGCTTCCAAGTTCAGAAATGTGGACTGCTACATCGGGCCCAAGCAAGCAGTTGATGGAAGGTTCTGGAGCAACTTCCATGTGGACATCTATAAGTCTGTCTACCTCACGATGAAGACTCTAGTGGTGCGCAACCAATGGATTGATTGGGCGCACTCTGAAAGGAAGAGATGCTCGAACTTTGATGAAGTAGTTCAAGCAGTTCAAAGGCATGGCTTGAAGGATCTCTTTGCCTTCCGGAACAACTGGAACGACGAAGTCATTGCTCAGTTCTATGCTACATGCCACTTTGCAAGTGATGAGGAAGAGAGGGTGACTTGGATGACTCATGGATCCAAGTATACCATTACCTATGACGAATTTGCAAGATTGCTTCATCTTTATAGCTCCAGCAATGATAACTTGATCATTCACAACATTGGTGTCCTTGAGAAGGACAAGATGAAGTTTCTTGATGAAACCCATTCAACTTTCAACCTTCCTTCCACCAAAAATATGAAGCCATTCTTTGTGGTCCTCAACGGGGTTCTGAGGAAGACTATCGCCCCAAAGGATGGGGATGCAGGAAGTGTCCAAGGCTATCTAAGGACACTGATGAAAGTGATTAGCAAAGACAGGAAGTTTGATGTCTTTGATTACATATGGAATGCCATGGTGAATATCTCATGCACTCCAAACAAGTCTTGTGGCTATGCACCTTACTTGATGTTCATGATTGAGAAGGTCCCAGGGATAGAATTTGGGAAGGATGTGGAGCATACTCCATTGAGGCCACAAAAGCCTCCTCAAGCAACAATCCAAGCTGCTCCTTCTCCGGTGTCTAGTGAAGAGGCACCAAGGAGAGCTAGAGGAGATGCAAGGGTTGATCCCACCACTAGGGCCCTTCCGCAAAAAGGGTCCCCTAGTGGAATCCTAAAGTACTTGTCAGCAATCTTTGCCTCATGCAAGAAGGTGGAAGTGAACACTCATAAGATAAACAAGGCGAGGAAGGCTGATATGCCGTATGTCAAAGAGAATGTCAAACACATCGCCAAAAGTTGGATACTGAGCCCATTGGGTCTCTAGTCATTTCTGATGACTCAACCTCATATTTCACCGATCTTAGGCCCTTGACTCCCTCCGAGCTTGCTTATTTTGTCATTGGGGGCTCGCGTGGATCCGCTCCTCCTCCTCCTCCTCATCCTCCTCCTCCTCAACCCAAGAATGAAGATGATGATGATGAGAGGACCGACAGTGAGGACTGAAGATCATAGATCCCTCCTCTCCTTCTTTTTGGTGTCTTGATGCCAAAGGGGGAGAGATTTAGGGGGAGTCGTCATTAGGTCATAGCTGTAGGTTGAGAGATGAGAGCCTCTCTTATGCATCTTTTTATGTCTTCTGGGTTGTAAGACTTAATATTGTGCTCTTTTGGTACTTTTAATCCTTTGATGAAATGCTATGAATGATTTATGCTCATATTCATGAAATCTGTGATTTTGCTATGTAATTGACATATATGCTTGTTGTCGATATATTGATGTCAATTATTTCACTGTCATCCTGATTACTGCTCTCATTCATTTAGTTTTGCATCCCACCATAAAGAGTGCACATATGTCTTATGTTGCCATTGCCAAATAAGTTTCAAGCTCATATGTGCACACTTTATGAAAATCTCAATTTTTATCATATTTTGTGAAATCTCAATTGGTTGTCATCAATCAGCAAAAAGGGGGAGATTGAAAGTGCATCTAGGCATCCCTTGTGGATTTTGGTTGATTTATGATAAACAAATGAGATCCTAACCACATTATTGAGATGAGCGCAAATTTTAATGAAAGGATGAAGAAAGCGCCAAAACGGAAAGGAGAATGAGGATCAATTCGGAAAAGAGTGCAAGAGCTGAATAGAATACATCATTGTGTAGGGAGTGTGTTGGTGTAACACATCCCAACAGATCAAGCACAAAAATCCTCACACACGTCAAATTTCATAGAAAAAACGGACTAGTCCGATATACACCGGACTAGTCTGATATCCTCTCTGGACAAGTTCGGAGAAGTCCAGCCAATGCGGACTTGTCCACACAGGACTAGTACAATAATGTCTCTGACTAAAATCAGAGAAGTCTTCCAAGTGCAGACTTGTCCTATATTCACTAAGGGCATCACCACACCGGACAAGTCCGATACCATCACGGACAAGTCCGAAAATCTTTCTGACTAAAATCGGACTAGTCCGCTCCTAGCCGGACAAGTCCAATATTTCTTGACACTTAGGGTTTCCTGCACGCCGCACACCGGACTAGTACGGGCTCCACCACGGACTACTCCGGACCCTCGAAACCCTAACGGTAACTTTTGAAAACCCTAATATAAATAGATGTGCACAGCCCAACTATCATATCTCTCGACCCCCTGTGCCGTCACACCTTCCAAGAGCCTAGAAAACACATCTCTCCACGCAATCCAATGCAAGAAAGATCAATCCCTTGAGGATTCACTTTGGATCAAAGGAGAGACACGATTATACACTTTTGAGCTCTTGGGTTTGATCTCTAAGACACTCCTGTGGTTTCATTATTGATCTTACGAGTGTGTTCATGGTGATGTTTGAATTGTAATCTTGGGGAGCCCTCAACTTGTGAGAAGGCCCCTTGAACTTGGTGATTTGCCCCTTTGTGATAGTGGAAGAATAATTGGCCTTCGTGGCGATTCGACGAGGTTAGGGTCTGTGAAGACCCAGTCCTTTCGTGGGCTCCTCAACGTGGATGTAGGTTGTCTCCGTGGGAACCGAACCACGGGATAAAATCGTGTGTTAAACTTGCTCTTAAAGTTTCTCATATCATATTCTAGGGATTCATTTATTTTGTCCATCTTATGTTAGAACATTCATATCAAAGCTAATTTGCACTACACTTAACTTCATTGTATTAATACTTGCAAGTTACATACTATTTTCCACTGCGTACTTTGCTTGAATTGAAATTATTGATCAAACTTGATGAATCTAGTCCGCACGCACCGGACTAGTCCGCACCCTGCCGGACTAGTCCGATATCTCGGGATTTGATTAGTTTGTTAAGTGTTGCAGGTTCCGACTAAATTTCAAAAAGGCCTATTCACCCGCCCTCTAGGCCACATTCATTACAACATTCAAAGCATCGTTGAGGTCCGGAGCTTCCTCTCCTTCTAGTTGTCACATTTTGCAATGCTTTTGAGAACCGAGTAGAAATAAGTGCTAGCTCCTCTTCTGGAAATTCTTCAATCTATTCCAGGGTTAGTGAAGACAACAAACCAAGTTTATTGCTAGATGAAGATTGGCCGGAGCTAGGCATATCATGTTGAGGAATAAATGCAAGAGACTTGTTGGGGTTTTTACGTGAGATTATGTCAATTTCATAAGTTTTCAATTTAGAATATAGCACATATAATGTAAGTGAAATCATGACAGTAGATTCACGAATAGATCTGACTTTCATCTCACAAATTGACATATCTAATGCACTTAATAATTGCCTAGCATTTTCATCATCTGAAAAATTAACATTGACACTACGCAAGTTGCTGAGAATTTTATTAAAGCGAGCAAAAGGGTCATCAATGGACTCACCAGGTTGCATCTCGAAGCACATGTATTCTTTCTTGAACATATCCTGCTTTACCTCCTTGTTCGTGTTGCATCCTTCATGGTAGTCACAAAGTGCTCTCTACACATCATACGCCGATCGAAGGTGTGCAACACGGTCGAAGTCGCTACGAGTTAGTCCTTGGATTGTCAAGTTGCGGGCTTTCTTGTTGTTGTCGACATCTCTTAAGTTTGTAGTCGTGACTTGATCATTCGGCGGCATGTCATAAGGCTTCTACACTTTTTCCCATATCGCGAAGCCTTGCGCCTAGATAAAAGCTTCCATGCGTGCCTTCCAAACTTGAAAATCAATACCAACAAACACACAAGGTTTTGTCGAGTATTTCTCTATGAGGATTAGTCAAAAGCACGTGCGAATCACAAAGATTAGTGCACCGTGGCTCTGATACCAATTGTAGGATCGAAGAGCACGTGTAAATCTACCAGACGGGGGGGGGGGGGGGGGGGGGGGGGGTAAATGGTAGATTAAAACTTTTAAGCGGAAGCAACGAAAACACCCCTCGGTAGAAAACCGATCTGTTAAAGAAACTGTGTGTGCGACTAATCTAAACGTGCCCAACTGTGACAAAGCTAGTATAGATTGTAGAGAATCAAGTCACGAAGATGTCACTACAAGAATCAAAAAATTCCGCCGAGAGAAACTCATGTTACGATCGAAAGATCGAACAATGGTCAATCTGTCCTACCCGAGGAAAATAGTTCTGGAACACTGCAAAAAAACTCGTGTAGATAAAACCACCAAAGCAAGGTAGTGCCGTGTAGAAACTCGACGAAAAAAACTTGTTTGAAACACGTCGGACGAACAAGGCACAAAAGTTCCTTTCAACTTTGAATTTTATTCAATAGAACACAATAGGAACATTCCCAAAGTCGTCTACCACGAGCTCTGGCATCCCTTGCTTATATAACCGGCCCTTAGGCCAACCCAAACCTAACTAGGACTCTAATCCTACACAATTCACGAATCAAAACTTTCCATAACTACTTAAGACTCTTCTATATGCAGATAGAAGCAATCTTAAGACTTCTAAACACCTTAGGAATGTATCCCACATTTCCAAAACAACTCAAATTTGTGACCCACATAAAATCGTATCATAACCAAATCAAAATATTCCATATTTGAGTCAAACACGACTCAATCGCAGCCTGAGTCCATAACCTAGTCGGTTGAACCTTTCTGACTAATTTTTTACGTCCACATCTGCTCATCATGCCTCAGAACCATGTAGCCACGTCCATGCACTCCTTGCACACGTGCAAACACCTTCCTACAACGTTCACGACACCTTCATATGCATTGTTCTTGATTCATACATGCTGCGCGACCTCCAGATCAACTCAACCACAATTCCTCCCGAACTTGGTTGTTGAACCTCATCTTCTCCCTAAGACTAGTTCAATGGATCTCGTCACCAGCCATGTCTTGAACTCAAGCAACACCTGCACGTGAATAAACAACCGATACTTCCGAGCACAAGTCCTTGACTTGATTCTTGTTAGTTCTAAAACCACAACACCTTACGTGATCACCTCATGTAAGAATGTTGCAAACCACAACAAAAACCTCCAAAACACAGCAAAAACTTAGTAAAATATTACTAAAAACTTTCCATAATAAAAAAACAACTTCAAAACATTGTAAGTTAAAAGCAGAACCACTGCGATCAAGCTCCAAACCTTGCCAAAACTAACTGGTGTAGGATCGAAGAGCACATAAAAAGCTACCAGAGGGGGGGTGAATGGTAGATTTAAAAATCTTACGCAGCGGAAACAATTAAACTCCAAACCCTTTCGGTAGAAAAACGATCTGTTAAAGAAATCGTGTGTGAGACTAATATAAACGTGTTTCACCGCGATAACAGTGATAGATATCAGAGAGAATCAAGTCACGAAGACAACACAAAAAGAATCACTCAAATCCGTCGAGAAAAACTCAAGTTATGATCGAAAGATCAAACAAAGGTCAATCTGCCCTACCCGAGAAAAAAAAACAGTTCTGGAACGCTGCAAAGAAACTTGTGTAGACCATAGACCACAAATCCAATGACCGTGAAATTTTGACATATGATAGAAAATCAAGTTATGAAGACAACCAAAAAAGAATCACGTCAATTGGATCTGTAAAACACGAGTTATGATAAAACCACCGATGAAAGGTAGTGCTGTCCAGAGACTCGACGAGTAAAACTTGTCTGGAACAAGTCGGACAAACAAGGCACAAAAGTTCCTTCAAACTACGAATTTTATTCAATAGAACACAAGAGGAACAGCCCCAAAGTCGTTCCCCACGAGATCTGGGCTCACTTGCTTATATAACCAACTCGAAAGCCAAACCAACTCAGATCAGGAACCTAATCCTACTCTGTTCACGAATCGTAACTTTCCATAACTGCTTAGGATTCTTCTATACGCAGATATAAGAAATATTAAGACTTACAAACACCTTAGGAACGTATCCCACATTCCTAAACAACTAAAATTCGTGACCCACACGAAATCCTATCATAAGCAACTCAAATCTTTCCATATTTGAGTTAAACCCGACTCAGCCGCAGCCTGAGTCCATAACCTAGTCGGTTGGACCTTTCCGACCAATTCTTTACGTCCACATCTCTTCATCACGTATTGGAACCATGTAGACACGTCCATGCACTCCTTGCACACATGCAAACATCTTCCAATGACGTCCACGACACCTTCATATGCATTGTTCTTGATTCAATCATCCTGCGCGACCTACTGATCAACTCAACCACAGTTCCTCCCGAACTTGGTTGTTGGAACCTCATCTCCTCCCTGAGACTAGTCCAACGGATCCCGTCACCAGCCATGACTTGAACTCAAGCAACACCTGCACATGAATAAACAACCAACCCATATGAGCCCAAGTCCTCGACTTGACTCAAGTTAGTTCCGAACACAACACCCTACGTGAGAACCTCACATAAGCATGTTGTAAAACCACAGTAACACGATATCATTCATATCAACCAAAACGCACCAAAAACTTAGCAAATGAATACTAAGCAATCTTTCCAATAATGTAAAGCAAGTACAAAACATTGCAAATGAAAAGCAGAAGCACTACGGTCAAGTTCTAGACCTTGCCAGATCAATCCGGACCTTGAGTCGGAGCTAACAAAAGCTAGTAGAACCTAGCACCGGAGCTTAACAAAACTAGTACAACCAAGCTCCCACCGGAGCTTACAAAACTAGCAGGACCTAGCATCGAAGCTAACAAGAACTAGTCGGAACTAGTAATCCCAAAAGCCGGAGCTAGTAAAATCAACTTCGGAGCTTAGCAAAAACACGGCGGAGCTATCAAAAACATGTCGGAGCTATCAAAAAGATGTCATAGCTATCAAAAACATTTCAGAGCTATCAAAGACATGCCGGAGCTAAAGACAAAACTTCACTAGAGCTGACCAAAGCTAGTCGGATTTTGCTGTAGCTCGAAGCTAGAGTCGGACCATGGTAAAAAGGTGTTTTGGTGATATTCAAAACTTTTAACGACAAAGCAAGTATATTCACGACAAGCCAATGTATTCAGCACACATAGGTCTCACAATCTCCCCCTTGATGAATGTATTGGCAACACCACTTAAAATCCAAACATTGGCTTATTCTCATTAAAAGATTGGAAGACAATTTCTCCCCTTTTTGTAAATCAAAAGTAAAATGAGAAATGAGAAGAAAATCCAAAAATTATCCCATATTATCTCTCCTTATGCACATATTATGTCTCTCTTCATGCTTATCTCTCCCCCTTTGACAATGTATTCAGCAAGTCATGAGCATATAAACAAATTATCTCCCCCCCTTTAGTTGTTATGAGCATATTATAACATATACATATAAACAAAGCTCATCCAAGTCATACTATCAAGTACCTTACATTATCACATCAATGAAATACATAAAGTAGTGTAAGCCATGCTAGAGATCAAATGTAATTTTCAATTTAAGCAAGTCATGATCTCACAAACTTAACTATTTCAAAACCTGAAAGCATGACACTAGTTGCTGTATTTGATTATTTTTCAAAGCATAAATTTAGATCATATGATATTTGCAAGAGATTATATGCGCATCTGCCTTATTCTAACCAACCAATCCAAGCCTATGTCATTTGACAATCAGAAGCTTAAGGACATGATTTTAGTCATATACAACTTCTTCCAAGTTCATATCTAAGTGCAATGATAAGCAATCTCATAAGAAGAAGTGCGATGCATGCATATTCTCTTGATCTTTTCTCAATTTATATTTGTACATAAAAACTCAACATGTGAGTTGATTACTTGATTAATTCTTAGTGATTAAAAGCACTTGTGAACATGTAACAAGTTCAAAACAGCAAGAAAGTTCGACCATGACCAGTTTTAGTGTAAGTAATTATTCCAATTACTAGACATGGCAAAAACTACAAAATGTATAGCACGAGTAATGTAGTAAGAACTTTCAGCATGTAAAAGGAATCACAAAGTTATATATGTATGAAATACTATGCTCATATTATTTTAATTTCAGATTCACACATGGACTTCCCAAGTTTCAAAACTCCCCCTCAATTTAAGCCATGAGGATGCATAACCCCTATTTAACTACGAATGTAACAAAAACGAGTGAAATCCAAAGGTTTTGTAAAAATGTCAGCCAATTGTTGTTCAGTATCTACATGGTGATGCACAATGTTTCCTTTTTCAACGTTATCTCAGAGAAAGTGATACCTAATGTCAATGTGCTTAGTTCTAGAATGTTGCACTGGGTTTTTAGCAATGCAAATGGCACTAGTGTTATCACAGAATAGTGGAACACTATCTAGATCAACCCCATAGTCCTTAAGTGTTTGAACAATCCAAAGAATTTGAGAGGAAGCACTAGCAGCAGCTACATATTCAGATTCGGCTGTGGATTGTGCAACTGAATTTTGTTTTCTAGAGGACCAAGCAACAAGAGAATTACCAAGAAAATGACAAGCACCGGAAGTACTTTTCCTATCAATCCTACAACCCCCAAAATCAGCATCCGAAAAAACTTTCAAAGTAACGGTTGAGGAAGAAGGAAGAAAAATGCCAAATTCTTGAGTTCCTTGTAAGTACCTGAGAATCCTTTTGACGGCTTGACGTTGTGAAACACGTGGGGAAGCTTGAAACTGTGAACAAAGACATACGCTGAATTGTATGTCCGGTCTTGATGTCGGGAGGTACAAAAGTCATCCGATCATGCTTCTATATTCTTTTTGATTCACAGATTCACCATCTTCATCAAGTTCAAGTGTTGTTGATGTTCCCATTGGTGTCCGAAGAGGCTTGCTTTTGTCCATGTTGAAGCGCCTTAGGAGGTCTTTGGTATACTTTGTTTGATGCACAATGGTACCCTCCTTGGTTTGCTTGATTTGCAGCCCCAAAAAGTAAGTGAGTTCACCCATCATACTCATTTCAAATTCGGAACTCATCATTGCTGAAAACTTGGACACAACATCATGAGAAGCACAACCAAAGATAATATCATCCACATACACTTGAACGAATAATGAGTCATTGCCATGCTTAAGCACAAAAAGAGTTATATCAACCTTGCCCATGGTAAACCCCTTTTCAAGTAAGAATGTTTTTAACCTATCATACCATGCTCTAGGGGCTTGTTTGAGACCGTATAAGGCTTTGGACAGTTTGTAAACATGATTAGGAAAATCTGGATTTTCAAAACCCGGTGGTTGTTTGACATAAACCTCCTCATCTATGTACCCATTAAGAAAAGCACTTTTAACATCCATTTAATATATCTTAAAACCTTTAGATGCTGCAGAAGCTAACAAAATTCTTATGGCTTCTAATCTAGCGACAGGAGCAAAAGTTTCATCAAAATCTAGACCTTCAACTTGAGTGAAACCTTGAGCAACCAACCTAGCCTTATTCCTAACCACAACCCCATCCTCACTTTGTTTATTTTTAAATACCCATTTAGTTCCAATTAAAGTGTGACCTTGAGGTGGAGGTACAAGTTTCCAAACATTATTTCTTTCAAAATTTTCTAACTCTTCTTGCATGGCAATAATCCAAGATTCATTAGTGAGTGCGTGTGATATATCTTTGGGTTCAAAAGAAGCAACAAAAGCAGAATGAGCATGAGAGTTTGGATCGCAAAACCTGGACCGTGTGACTCGTTCGTGCAAGCTTCCAATCATCTGTTGTGGGGGATGATCTTTGTAAAACCGTAAGGGAACAGATGTCTCACAAGCTTCTTCTTCTTCTTCATGTTGATCACCAATCGATGAGCTTGTGGCTTGAGGATGATTTGAATCATCATTGATGGTTGTCGGTGCTGGTTGAGAATTAACATCTGGAGCTAAACCCTGCTGAATTTTCTGGCATCAACTCCAATTCTTGCTCATCTTCAATGAAAATGCTCTCCCCCTGCGGATATGGATCTGGAACTGCAATGTTTGAGCTAGTACCTGTGCTAGATTCATCAAAAGACACTTCACAAGTCTCCACATTTTGTTAGTGTCAAGTAAAAGCACACGGTAGCCTCTAGTATGAGATGGATAACCAAGAAACATGTCATCAATGGATCTAGGTTCAAATTTATCAAGATTACCATGTTTCTTAACAAAGCATTTGCAACCAAAGACCCGAAAGTGTGTAACACTAGGCCTATGTCCAAACCGGAGCTCATATGGTGTTTTACCTAGCTTAGCACGTAAGAAAACACGATTTGAGACATAACAAGTGGTTGCTAACGCATCAGCCCAAAATTTCCTAGGAGTTTGATATTCATCAAGCATAGTCCTAGCTATCTCAAATAAGGTTCTGATCTTTCTTTCTGCAACAGCGTTTTGTTGAGGTACATATGGGGAAGAAAGTTGATGATTTATTCCATTTTCAGCACAAAAGTGATCAAAAGATTGATTTTTAAATTCAGTTCCGTTATCACTTCTAATTGCCTTTAAAAATCCTGGGTGATCAATTGATAATCTAAGAAATAAAGTCCTAAAGTGACTAAAAGCTTCATTCTTAGACGCCATAAAGTAAACCCAAGAGTATCTAGTATAATCATCAACAATAACAAGAACATATCATTTACCTCCGAAGGATTGAACACGTGAAGGTCCTACGGTGTCAAGATGCAAAAGTTGACATAGTTCAATTGTCATGAACATTGTGAGAGGAGTATGTGAACCTTCAACCATCTTAGCATGTCTACAAGAAGAGCACACAATTTCTTTGTCCCCTTTAAGCTTAGGCAGCCCACGTATGCGATCAAGAGCACTAACACGCGTTAGGTGATCAAAGCCTACGTGACCAAGTCTACGATGCCAAAAATATAAGTCCTTTGAATCATTAGCAACTAGACACCTATGCTTAGAGGAAGACATATCAAAATCAACTTTAAAAACTCTTCCAAACCGAGACATGTTAAAAATAAGCTCACTATTTGAACCTACAACTTTGCAGTAGTTTTTATTGAAAATAATTTCTAGATTTTCATCTAGCAATTGTGCAACATAAAGCAAGTTGTATTTCAAATTTTTGACAAGTGCCACATCCTTCAAAGTGTAGTGATCATTTACTCTAACCGAACCCTTAGCAATTATAGGAGTTGAAGAATTATCGGCAAAAGTAACATTCTCTACACGTGACACAAAAGAGAGGGAGGAGAACCAATCTTTGTTACCGGTCATGTGGCGTGAGCAACCTGAATCCACAATCCAAATGTTCTCCTTCCTCAAACGTGTAAGCTACATAAAAGCACAATATGTCGATGACTCAATACTGGGGTTAGTCAAAAGGCATTTAGGAATCCAGTACTAAGTCACGCGACGTGCAGCAGGAAAAACACGCGAAAGCTGAGACAAAACAGCAGGTTTATGAGTCAAAGTTTGAGATTTTTTATTCTTTACTACTGACCTATAAGGTGTTACTTGTGTAGCACAAAAATCAGTAGCTCCGGAGGCAAAAACAGAAGGTTCGGAGGTAAACTTTGAACGTTTTTGACTCAAAACAGCAGGTTGTACGTTCGGTTCAATGTGTGCAACAAATTTTGCATGAAAGTTATGAGATCTAGCAATCATTCTTTCCCTTTTCTTTTGTTTAGATAGTCTATAACAAAAATCTATGACATGACCATCTCTACCACAGAAGGTACAATGAAATTTAACTTTGTGTTCATGTCTAGATGAGCAAGCAATATTTTTATTTGAAACCGAATGAGGCAACACTCCTGCAGACTTGAAAAACACTCCTTTTTGTTTAGGAACTGTTTGAATCAAACCACTTCCTAATGACTTTACAATTTTAGGTGGATGTGCCTTAGCATGAGCATGAGAATCAAAACCTAAACCAGTTCTATCATTGCAAGACTTGGAAGAATTCAGCAGTAAGTTTAGGATCTTATTCCCATTACAAAACCGATCTAATGTCCTATGCATGTCATCAAGTTTATTGGACATATCAAGGTAATTTTCACATGAATTTTTCCTTTTAGTTTGCAATTTGAACAAAATTTAACTACATGAGAACGTAAAGCATTGTTCAATATAGAAATTTCATTCATAGCATCATGTAGTTTCATATCAAGATCATCACAAGTAGAACAATGCAAATCAATTGTAGAACAGCTAGCATATTTCAAGTTTTTATCATCAAGTGCAGCAAGCTCTTTGTTCTTTTCAATTTCTAACTCAAGTTTATCAAGTGTGGAGGTGTGCGCACTTCATAATGAGGACAATTGTTCATATATTAAATCACATGAGGAACATGCATTATCACTAGGAATCAAAGTTTTTAAACGGTTGATTTCAGATTCAAGTGATTTAATTTTAGCAGCACTATCCCTAAGCTTTTTGTCCTTTTTCTGAACAATAATAGTGGCACGAGAAATAGCATCACACATTTCTTCGCAAGTAAGACATACCTCTTCATTGTCGCTGTTGTGTTCTGCCTCCTCCATACTTGATCTTGACTTGCCCGTCATGAAGCACAAGTTTACCAAATCATCTTCATCTTCATCACTTCCAATGTCAATGTCGCTTGAACTGAACTCTTGAAGCGCGGTGATGAAACTGTTGATCATCTTGCGTCCGATGATACCTTTCTTCTTCTTGTTGAAATTTTCAGAGGAGGTCCAAACCTTGCTTTGTTTTTCTTCCCGGGTGGTCGGACCTGAAAGGTTAGGGCATTCTGTACGAAAGTGTCCTGTTTTACCACATTCAAAACAGCGTTGAGGTCCGGAGCTTCCCCTCCTTCTAGTTCTCACATTTTGCAATGCTTTTGAGAATCTAGTAGAGATGAGTGCCAACTCCTCTTCTAGAAATTCTTCGATCTGCTCCACGGTTAGTGAGGACAACAAAGCAAGAGTATTGCAAGATGATGATTGGCCGGAGCTAGACATATCACGTTGTGAAACAAATGCAATAGACTTATTGGGGTTCTTATGTGAGATTATTCAATTTAATGAGTTTTTAACTTGGAATATAGCACATCTAAAGTATGTGAACTCATGACAGTAGATTCACGAATAGATGTGACTTTCATCTCCCAAATTGACATATCTAATGCACTTAGCAATTGCCTAGCATTTTCAGCATCTGAAAAATTAACATTGACACTATGCAAGTTGTTGAGAATCTTATTAAAGCAAGCAAAAAGGTCATCAATAGACTCACCAGGTTGCATCTCGAAGCGCATGTATTCTTTCTTGAACATGTCTTGCCTTACCTCTTTGATCGTGTTGGACCCTTCGTGGTAATCACAAAGTGCTTTCCACACATCGTATGCAGATCGGAGGTGTGCAACACGGTCGAAGTCGCTTTGTGTTAATCCTTGTATGATCAAGTTCCGAGCCTTGTTGTTGTTGTCGACATCTCTCAAATTTGTATCTGTAACTTGATCGTTTGATGGCACTTCGTAAGGCTTGTATACCTTCTCCAATATTGCAAATCCTTGTGCCTGGATGAAAGCCTTCATGCGTGCCTTCCAAACCTGAAAATCAATACCAGCAAACACACAAGGTTTGGCGGAGTACTTCTCCATGATGATTAGTCAAAAACACGCGCAAATCACAAAGATTAGAGCACCGTGGCTCTGATACCAATTGTAGGATCGAAGAGCACGTGAAAATCTACCAGAGGGGGGTGAATGGTAGATTTAAAAATCTTAAGCAGCGGAAACAATTAAACCCCAAACCCTTTCGGCAGAAAAATGATCTGTTAAAGAAATCGTGTGTCAGACTAATCTAAACGTGTTTCACCGCAATTAAAGTGATAGATATCAGAGAGAATCAAGTCAAGAAGACAACAAAAAAAGAATCACTCAAATCCGTCGAGAAAAACTCAAGTTATGATCGAAAGATCAAGCAATGGTCAATCTGCCCTACCCGAGAAAAAAAACAGTTCTGGAACGCTGCAAAGAAACTTGTGTAGATCATAGACCACAAATCCAATGACCGTGAAATTTTGACATATGATAGAAAATCAAGTTATGAAGACAACCCAAAAATAATCACGTCAATTGGATCTGTAAAACTCGAGTTATGATAAAACCACCCTTGAAAGGTAGTGCTGTCCAGAGACTTGACGAGTAAAATTTGTCTGGAACAAGTCGGACGAACAAGGCACAAAAGTTCCTTCAAACTACGAATTTTATTCAATAGAACACAATACGAACAGCCCCAAAGTCGTGCCCCACGATCTCTGGGCTCCCTTTCTTATATAACCAGCTCGAAAGCCAAACCAACTCAGATCAGGAACCTAATCCTACTCTGTTCACGAATCGTAACTTTCCATAACTGCTTAGGATTCTTCTATACGCAGATAGAAGCAATCTTAAGACTTCCAAACACCTTAGGAACGTATCGCACATTCCTAAACAACTCAAATTCGTGACCCACACGAAATCCTATCATAACCAACTCAAATCATTCCATATTTGAGTTAAACCCGACTCAGCCGCAGCCTGAGTCCATAACCCTGTCGGTTGGACCTTTCCGACCAATTCTTTACGTCCAAATCTCTTCATCACGTCTTGGAACCATGTAGCCACATCCATGCACTCCTTGCACACATGCAAACATCTTCCAATGACGTCCACGATACCTTCATATGCATTGTTCTTGATTCAATCATCCTGTGCAACCTCCTGATCAACTCAACCACAGTTCCTCCCGAACTTGGTTGTTGGAACCTCATCTCCTCCCTGACACTAGTCCAATGGATCCCGCCACCAGCTATGACTTGAACTCAAGCAACACCTGCACATGAATAAACAACCAATCCATACGAGCCCAAGTCCTCGACTTGACTGAAGTTAGTTCCGAACACAACACCCTACGTGAGAACCTCACATAAACATGTTGTAAAACCACAGTAATACGATATCATCCATATCAACCAAAACGCACCAAAAACTTAGCAAATGAATACTAAGCAATCTTTCCAACAATGTAAAGCAAGTACAAAACATTGCAAATGAAAAGCAGAAGCACTACGGTCAAGTTCCGGACCTTGCCAAAGCAATCCGGACCTTGAGCCGGAGCTAACAAAAGCTAGTAGAACCTAGCGCCGGAGCTTACCAAAACTAGTACAACCAAGCTCCCGCCGGAGCTTACAAAACTAGCAGGACCTAGTGCCGGAGCTAACCAGAACTATTCGGAACTAGTAATCCCAAAAGCCAGAGCTAGTAAAATCAACTTCGGAGCTTCGCAAAAACACGGCGGAGCTATCAAAAACATGTCGGAGCTATCAAAAACATGTCAAAGCTATCAGAAACATGTCGGAGCTATCAAAGACATGCCGGAGCTAAAGACAAAACTTCACCAGAGCTGACCAAAGCTAGTCGGATTTTGCTATAGCTTGGAGCTAGAGTCAGACCTTGATAAAAAGGTGTTTTGGTGATATTCAAAACTTTTAACGACAAAGCAAGTATATTCACGACAAGCCAATGTATTCAGCACACATAGGTCTCACAACCGGACCTTGAACCAGAGCTAACCAAAGCTAGCAGGACCTAGCGCTGGAACTTACCAAAGCTAGTCGGACCTAGCGCCGGAGCTTACCAAAGCTAGTCGGACCTAGCGCCGAAGCTTACCAAAGCTAGTCGGACCTAGCGTCGCAGCTAACCAAAGCTAGTCGGACCTAGCGCCGGACCTTGTTAAAAATGTGTTTTTGTAGTATTCAAAACTTTTATCATCCAATGTATTCAGCACACATAGGTCTCACAGAGGAGTCCACGGAGGATCGGGTCTTCACCAACCCTTCCCTTGTTGAATCGCCACAAAGGGCGATTCTCAATCACTAAGCACACAGGGGGTAAATAACTCATCCAACGGGCCTTCTCACAAGTTGAGGGATCCCCAAAGATTACAGCGAATAAATACCACCAAACACACTCAAATGATGTACAATAAACAATAAGAGTGTGTGAGAGATCAAACCCAAGAGCTCAAGATCGTGTAGATAAAGTTCTCTCCTTTGTCCAATCCCTAATACTCAAAGATTTGATCTTTTTTTGGTTTAGAATGAGTGGAGAGAAGTATTTTGTGGCTCCTGGGATGTGTGATGGCACAGGGACTCGAGAGACATTGTTGTGTGGCGATGCAACTCTTTTTATACTAGGGTTTTCAAAAGTTACCTTTAGGGTTTGTGAGGTCGGACTAGTCCGTGGTGGACACCAGACTAGTCCGGTGTGCGTGTGTGACAAAACCCTAAGTGTTGATGGATACCTGACTAGTACGTTAAGGTGTGGACTTGTCCGTTTTTTGTCAGAGACATTTCGAACTAGTCCGGTAGATATCGGACTTGTCCAGTGTGGTGAAAAACTTTAGAACTAAGGACAAGTCCACACTTGAAGGACTTGTCCGATTTGAGTCAGAGACTTTTTGGACTAGTACGGTGAATATCGGACTTGTCCGGTATGGTGAAAAAGTGTAGAACTGAGGATAAGTCCGCACTTGGAGGACTTGTTCGATTTTAGTGAGAGAGTTTTCGGACTAGTCCGGTGGATATCGAACTAGTCCGCTCTTCCTGATATTTGAGCAGTGAGTGCAATCTTTTTCACTTGTGCTCTTGGGGTGTGTTTCTCCAACACACTCCTTACAAAATAAATCTATTCTTTTCAAGTCTTGAGCTCTTTTCCTTTTGGATCCTCATTCTCCTTTCTCTTTGTGATTTCCTTCTAATCTTTTTAAAAACCTACGCTCATCTCAACAATTTTGTTAGGATCTTATTTTTTTGTCATTAATCAACCAAAAAGCAAAAGGGACGCCAAGATGCACTTTCAAATGGTCACTTCCCTTGTGACCTCTCTTCCACACCTTGGTCGGGGTCGACTCCTGACCGGTCTCTCGCTCCACTATAGCTGTGCTAGTGAGACAAATATTTTAAGAACAAATAAATGAACTTAAACTGTACTTACCATGCGTTTATCCAAACGCAAGTAGCCGTTGCCGCTGTAGTTGTGCTTTCACTCGGACCTCAAGCAGCACTATCTAGCCTTTATGGACTTAGCGATGAAAGCATTGCTTGCCCAGTGCCGACAGAGAGCTACGTACGCCTCGGGTCGACCCTATAACATGGAAATACTATTATGCACATTTTTCATATTTTATCAATGCAGTTAACATACGTAGGTATTTTATATATTTAACAATAAAAACTTACCTCCGCGTACAGATCCTCTTTCGAAGTACGTGTCGGAGTACTCCTGAATGGACCCCTTTCCTGCTGCTGGTCCCGGGGGTGCAGCTTGTGGTATGCAATGAGGGCCTGGATCCGGGGCGTTTGACAACTGAATGTAGCCTAGAGGGGGATGAATAGGCTTTTTGAACTTTTGTTGCAACCTGAAACACTTAGCATCCTGATCAAACACAGAGAAATCAGACTAGTTCGATAGAGTGCAGACTAGTCTGGTGTGTGCGGACTAGATCAATCAGGTTTGATCGACGATTTCGATCCAAGTACTCTATGCAGCGGAAATTGAGTTGTAACTAGAGTGTATTGCTTCAATGAAACTAGACATGGCACAAGTTAACTCTAGTTTCAAAGTTTTAACGTAAGTTGAACAAGATCGAGCAAACCCTAAATTGTAATGAATAGTAAGAACAAAAGTAAAGACACAATGATTTTATCCCGTGGTTCGATTCCAGAGAGGACATCTACGTCCATGTTGAGGAGTCCACGGAGGACCGGGTCTTCACCAACCCTACCCTCGCTGAATCGCCACAGAGGCCGATTCTCTTCCACTAATCACAAAGGAGGGTAAATAACCGTGTTCAAGAGGCCTTCTCACAAGTTGAGGGCTCCCCAAGATTTACAATTCAAAACACCACCAAACACACTCAAAAGATATGCAATAAAACAGCATGAGTGTGTGAGAGATTCAAACCCAAGAGCTCAAGACGTGAAGAACGTGTCTCTCCTTTGATCTATAGTTAATCCTCAAGGATTTGATCTTTCTTGCATTAGATTGTGTGGAGAGACGTGTTTTCTGGCTCATGGAAGGTGTGATGGCGTAGGAGGTCAAGAGAGATCATAGTAGGGCCGTGCACCTCTATTTATACTAGGGTTTCCAAGGTTATCATTAGGGTTTATAAAGTCCGGACTAGTCTAGTGTGCATCATATGGAAAACCCTAAGTGTTCAGGAATATCAGACTTGTCCGAAAACATGCGGACTAGTCCGATCTGGGCGTTGGAGATATTCGGACTAGTCCGGCACATATCGGACTAGTCCGGCGTGGTGAATCCCTTAGTGAATTGAGGACAAGTCCGCACTTGTAGGACTTGTCCGATTTTAGTCAGAGAGGTTATCGGACTAGTCCGGATAATATCAGACTAGTCCCATGTCATGAAATTTTGAGGGGCTAAGGACAAGTCCGAAATCGGGGAACTTGTCCAAAGTTGGTCAGTGAGGATTTCAGACTAGTCCGTGGAATATCGGACTTGTCCGATGTTGATCGGAGGTCTTATCAGACTAGTCCGTACTTTATTGGACTAGTCCGTTGCGGTCAAGTTCGCACTGGGAGGACTTGCCCGTTCCTATACAGTGAGATTATCGGACTAGTCTGAGGTATATTGGACTAGTTCGGACCTGTGTAAATTTGTGCAGTGAGAGTGTTTTCTTTTGCTTGAGCTCTTGGGGTGTGTTTCTCCAACACACTCCATACACAAAGAGTATTCTATTCATCACTTGAGCTCTTTTCAACTTGATTCCTCATTCTCCTTTCTTTTTGTGCTTTCTTCATAATTTTATTAAAACATGTGCTCATCTCAACAATTTAGTTAGGATCTCATTTGTTTGTCATAAATCAACCAAAACCCACAAGGGATGCCTAGATTCACTTTCAATCTCCCCCCTTTTGGTGATTGATGACAACCAATTGAGATTTCACAAATATGATTAAAAGTCTAGATTTTCATAAAGTGTTCACATATGAGCTTGGAACAAATTAAGCAATGAAAACATAAGACATATGTGCACTCTTTGTGGTGGGGTGCAAAACTATGTGTGTGTAAGCAATAATCGTGATGAGAATGAGGTAAAAGTATAATCATAACAACAACAAGCATATATGTCAATTTCAAAGCATAAACATAGATTATATCAAATTATCATCACAGACTTCATAAACATAACTTAGAAGCAAAATAAGAATCTTACAGTGTGACACCCGGTTCCAAAAAATGAACCAAGTGCAATATATGTGTGCCCAGGATGTTTAACACACATATACAAGTGATTCACAATTGATAAACAGATAATTACCACAGAACAAAATTAATTAACCAGATTTTATTACACAATTCATATTATCCTCGAATACAAGCTCTAACAAATATTAATGACATGTTTAACTAATGCAGTGGAAATAAACTAATTAAGCAACTAAGCAAACTACGCAAAAAGGAATAGCACAGCTCCATGCAACACCACAGGCAAAGCTGACGGTAGACACAGCCTATATCTCCACCTTATCGCCATTAAACTCACAACCCTGACCTGCAACTGTTGGGGGGGGATTGCAAGAGTGAGTACGTGTCGTACTCAGCAAGTGTGGAAAGTATGACATGTGGCTGATTCAAATGACGACAATAATAATGGCTAAGTGCTGAAAAGTACAGTAAAACATTTAAAAAGCAATATATCATATGTATGTGAAGTAAACCCATCATATCCCACAATGATTATTATAGATAAGTCCATATTTCATATCCAACATCATTAACCAATATCCATATTCAATACTAGAAATTAATTCATAACCATCCATAACCATAATACCTACCATAACCATCCCAAATACCATCCCAATATCGAGTTCCCTCTAATCATGTGAGGGTCCAGTTTGCTCATAACCGGGAGCACGGCTATCATGATAGTTTTAATACTCTGCAGAGTTTGTACCACTTTACCCACGTGTTTGTATTTTTATCACCTTTCGGTGACTAAGAGCCTCCCTTATGCACATGACCCGTCGTTCACATTACACACTTCCGTTGACGTGTGGCCAAGAGATCACAAAATAGCCTTTACAAAGGGATTACTAGCATATTTAGACCCCATTGAGGTTTCACCGGTGGCGATGCCTCTAACTGAGCACATCTTCAACCAAGGGCCCCCTCTTGAGCTATTCGGATCCCAGGGTAGTCCCACCAATCATCAACAAACCCAATCTGACTACCCCTTCCCCGAGCATCCTTAACGGTCCAAATAGCACTAGCAAAGCCCTAATTAATCAGCTACACCGCACCCATACTTGGCCTTGTGGTGGCATTGTAAATCCTGGATGGTCGCTCCATGAACTGGTCCTTAGATCTAAAGCAAACAAAACCACCATACATCCAACCCATCCACATACCAGGCTTGCTTAGATCACCACTTACCATATCAGATTTAACCAGTTGATGTCAACTACAATCTCATTAATCCATAATTAAATTAAGTAGTGTAGTTGTTTCCCATCCCAGTTGATTAAGCGAAGCAAAAGGTAAAAAGCCCTTCCCGACTCTCTACCATATATCCCAGGTGACAAGGGTGGTCAACAAAACTAGTAAACTTCCTACCATAGGATGCCATCAAAATTGACACAAGCATGCAGTTTTGCAAACAAAACATTTATTTTAAAACAGGATCAATATGCTTCAAGGACACTTTCCTTGTTCCGACGGATAGGGTTGCTCAAGCGCTTCGAAGTCTTGGTTCTCGAAATCCTCGTACACGACTTCCTGAGCACTTCCCTCTACTTGTGGTCACACATACAAGAAAATGTATACAAATCAACATGATGCACACACATTAATCAACATGCGATGATATGCATGCATGCAAAGATCAATTATTAATTAACTATGGTTGTTTATTAATTAGATGCAACTAGTTCATACGTGTTCATATGAGTTTACGGGGGTTTTAGCGAGAATTAGTGTTGTCGAAAATAAAAAGACGATGCAACTAAAATCAATTTACGTCTATTAGATCTAATACTCGCTAAAATTCGCATCGGAAAAACAAACCCTACCATAGATGCGGTGGCTCTGACAATCGAGGGACGAAGGCAATGCGTAGACGAAGTGGATGGCGCGACGGTCCTCTGGCGGCACGATGACGACCTCCGGCAGACGACGGCACCCTCCTCTTTTTCATCCTCTTTCTCCCTTTTTTTTTCCTCTATGGCGGCAGCTCTGGACTCCCCTGTTTTTTTTTCTAGGCGGCTAGGGCTTTTCCCGGCAGCTAGGGTGTATGGTGTTGAGAAAATACGAGGTCCCGATCCCTTTTATAGGCGATGGGGCTGTTTGCTATGGCCAGCGCGGGAGAGGAGCGCTGGGGCGCGCGGGCATAGGGTCAACACAGCGGGCGGCTCGCGCCAGGGCACGGGGGCAGGCGCGCGAGCTTGCGGCACCGACCGCGGGCGGCTCGGGCCATCGGGGCTGGCGCGGTTGCGCTGAGCGCGGGGCACGGTCGCGCTGGGCGCACTAGAGCGGGCCGGGTGCAGGCGCGGGGAGGCGCTCGCTGGCTGGGCCGTCGGCCTGGCCGACTGAGCAGTCCCCTTTTTTTTTCTTTTTTTCCTTTATATATATATACTTTATTTTTTCATTATATTATTTATTTATTTATTTATATTTTATTTTTGTTCTTCTATTTTATTATTATTACATATTTTATTATTTATACTATTTTTTATATATGATTATTATTTATATTATTTATTTATATATATTATATATATATTATTACTATTATTTTTTTATACTTATTCCCCAATACATGTTTTACGCTATTATTTTCTTTTTCTTCTTTAATTTGCTACTCATATTTGTATATGTATATTTTATGTTTTATCATTTTTGTTTTATTTTACTAATGTTTAATGCATGAATATGTATGCAATGCACGATGCAAAGATTTAGGGTGTTACAAACCTACCGCCCCTTAAAGTGAATCTCGCCCTCGAGATTCGATAGCGTGGAGAAAAGATGAGGGAATTCTGCCTTCAAGTCTTCCTCACATTCCCATGTGGCTTCAACTTCCGTATGGTATTTCCATTGCACTTTGCACCAGCGGACTTTCTTATTCCTCGTGACCCTTTCCTTCACGTCCAAGATCTTGATAGGTTGCTCGACATAAGACAAATCCTCCTGAAGTTCTATCTCGTCCATCGGCACTTGTTCTTCCGGCACCCTGAGACACTTCTTGAGTTGAGACACGTGAAACACGTCGTGTACATCGGAGAGATACGTCGGCAGCTCAAGTCGATAAGCTACCTCTCCTCGCTTGTCCAGAATCTTAAATGGCCCGATATAGTGAGGTGCCAATTTTCCTTTGACGTTAAACCATCGCTGACCTCGGATAGGTGACACTTTGAGGTATACAAAATCTCCAACTTCGAAAGTCAGACTCCTTCACCTATTATACGCATAACCCTTCTGTCGGAACTGGGCAACCCTTAGGTTTTCTCGTATTATTTGAACTTGTCTTTCAGCATCTTGTAACACATCTGGACCAAATACTTGATTCTCTCCTGTCTCATTCCAAAACAAAGGTGTCCTACACTTCCTTCCATATAGTGCTTCATAGGGTGACATTTTCAAGCTTGCTTGATAACTATTGTTGTATGAAAATTCTGCATACGGCAAGCTCTTGTCCCAACTTTTCCCATGCTTTAAAGCACAAGCTCTTAACATGTCTTCCAAAATATGATTGGTCCTCTCAGTTTGTCCATCCGTTTGAGGGTGATATGTTGAGCTGAAATTTAACCTTGTACCCATAGCTTCATGCAGTTTCTGCCAAAACCTAGAGGTGAACTGAGAACCTCGGTCCGAGACTATTTTCTTTGGAACTCCATGTCGGCACACAACATGCTCCATATACAATTTTTCTAGCTTCGCGGTGGTATAGGTGGTCTTGACAGGAATGAAGTGAGCTGATTTTGTCAACCGATCCACAATAACCCATATTGAATCATAGCCAGACTAAGTTCGCGGTAATCCAACTATGAAGTCCATACCAATCTCTTCCCACTTCCACTTTGGGATCTTCAATGGTTGTAACAATCTGGCTGGCCTTTGATGTTCCGCCTTGACTCTTTGACACACATCACACAATGCCACATATTCAGCTATGTCCTTTTTCATGCTATCCCACCAATAGCAAGTCTTCAAGTCTTTGTACATCTTTGTACAACTGGGGTGAATCGAGTATGGCGAGTCATGTGCCTCCTTTAATATTGTCTCCCGAATATGCTTTACATTAGGCACAACGATTCTCTTTCTGAGCCATAAGGTACCATATTCGTGTTCATCAAATCTGAATTTTCTCCCTTCTTCGGTCCTTTCCTTGATTTCCTTGATCTCCTCATCCGTGGTTTGTGCATCTCGAATCACTTGCTCCAACATTTGGTTTAACTCCATTATTCCCATCTCATTCACAAATCGAAGATTCAACCGTTCGAACTCCTTGCATAACTCGGATGGCAATTCTCGAATCGTGAGTTGATTACTTACTCCTTTCCGACTCAAGGCATCAGCCACTACATTGGCCTTTACTGGATGATAGTTGATCCCCACATCATAATCCTTGATGAGCTCCAACCATCTTCGTTGCCTCAAACTCAGATCCGTTTGTGTGAAAATATACTTAAGACTCTTGTGATCTGTATAAATTTCACACCTATGTCCAAGGATATAATGTCTCCAAATCTTCAATGCGTGAACCACGGCTGCAAGTTCCAAATCATGTGTTGGGTAATTCTGCTCATGCTTCTTCAATTGTCTTGACGCATAGGCGACCACTTGACCTTCTTGCATCAATACACATCCAAGTCCTTGTCTCGTTGCGTCGCAATAAATATCAAAGCTCTTGCTCACATCCAGCAGTACCAAAACTGGGGCTGTTGTCAACCTCTTCTTCAACTCCTCAAAACTGTTTTGACAAGCTTGAGTCCATCGGAAAGCCTTTCCCTTCATTAGCAACTCTGTCATAGGCTTAGCTATCTTGGAAAAGTCCTTGATGAATCGACGGTAATATCCAGCCATTCCAAGAAAACTCCTTATTTCCTTTACATTTTGCAGTGGTTCCCACTTCAACACGTCCCTCACTTTACCGGGGTAAACTGATACTCCTCCTCCTGAGATGATATGACCCAAAAATGGCACCTCTTTCAACCAAAACTGACACTTGTTGAACTTGGCATACAATTGATGCTCCCTCAATTTCTGCAACGTGAGCCTCAAGTGTTCCTCATGTTCTTTCTCATCCTTCGAGTAGATCATAATATCATCAATAAACACCACGATGAACTTGTCCAAGTACTCCATGAATACTTTATTCATGAGGTACATAAAGTAAGCAGGCGCATTTGTCAATCCAAAAGACATCACGGTATACTCATAAGATCCATACCGTGTCCTAAAAGCTGTCTTGGGTATGTCCGATGGTCTAATCTTCATTTGAAAGTATCCCAACCTCAAATAAATCTTAGAGAAGACACAAGCACCCTTCATCTGATCAAACAAGTCTTCTATGCGGGGCAAGGTGTACTTGTTCTTGATGGTCACCTCGTTGAGAGCTCGGTAATCCACACACATCCTTTGCGTTCCATCCTTCTTGTCCACAAATAGAATGGGCGCTCCCCAAGGTGAAGAGCTGTGCCGGATAAAACCCTTCTCTCGTTGCTCTTGAATTTGCTTCTTGAGCTCCGCTAATTCCATAGGAGGCATCCTATACGGCCTCTTAGCTATAGGTGCAGTTCCAGATATTAAATCAATAACAAACTCAATGTCTCGATCAGATGGCATACCTGGCAACTCGTCTGGAAAAACATCCAAAAATTCACACACCATCGGAATCTCCTCAATTGCGGCACCGTCCATATGATTCAAATGCAATTGCTTCAGTGTGGTTTGAGATGCTTTAAATTCTACAGTGATCCCTTCTTCATTGGTCAACTTCACTGTCTTCGTGGCACACTCAATGACTCCATTGTGCTTCCTCTACCAGTCCATACCAAGTATAATTTCCAATCCTTGAGAATCCAAAATAATGAGATGGGCGGAGAAGTCTAACCCCCCCCCCTTATTCAAAGGCTTACTTTTGGACGTACTATATTTGTCCTCATCTCTCCTCCAGGAGACTTAACCAATAGAGTAAACTTCATATGAGAGATAGGCAAACTATAATTGGCAACATACTTCGATGCAATGAATGAATGCGATGCTCCGGGATCAAATAACATAGTCGCGGGGTTGGAGTTGGCGAGAAACATACCAATGACGACATCATCCGCTTGTTGAGCATCCTCCGTAGAGACATGGTTCACGTTGCCACGAGCAAAATTCCGCTGTCCACGGTTCCCTTGTGGCTGTCCTCTATTGGGTCTTGGATTTTGCCTCAATGCATTGCTTCCTTGACCGAGGCCTGACTTAGGACATTGATGTGCAAAGTGTCCAGCTTCTCCACAAGTATAGCACTTCTTAACTCCACCAGAATTATTGGGACGAGCTTGGTTTTGAGCATTTGCATTTGGGAAATTAGCACGAGGTGCATAAGACATTGGAGGCCTAGGTGCTTGCATGACAGGGTGCTGCTGCACAAACTGAGTTGGGCACAGTGCATAACCAGGGCATTGAGTAGGAATAAAAGAGCTGTAATGAGGCGCATCAGGCGGCGCATATCGAGGGCGCACATTACTTCCTTGTGGTTGTCCTTGATATGGCGCCTTCCTCTTGTTGTCTTGTTCCATCTCACGAATCTTGTTCTCAACCACAATTGCTTTGTCCACTAGCTTCTGGAAGTTGGCATAATCACAATTCAGCAGGTGCACTTGGATCTCATTGTTCAAGCCCCTCATGAACAAGTATTGTTTCTGGCTGTCCCGACTAACATCCTTAGGCGCGTATCTTGAGACTTGAGTGAATTTATTGAGATATTCACTCACGCTTGATCTTCCTTGCCTTAAGTTCTCGAATTCTTGCCTCTTCAAGATCATAACACCTTCCGGCACATAATGAGAACGGAAGTTCTCCTTGAATTCCGCCCAAGTGATCCTCTCTTGATTCTCATGAGCATTGCAATAAGCATCCCACCAATCCGCAGCTGCTCCAACTAGTTGATGAGAAGCAAATAGGACCTTCTCTCGGTCACTGCATTGGACAATAGCTAGTTTCTTCTCCACGGACTTGATCCAATCATCAGCATCCATAGGGTCGGCTGCTTGAGCAAAGGTTGGCGGCCTAGTCCTCATAAACTCTCCCAATCGGTTATGAGGAGGCGGGGGTGGCGGTGGAGGCATGTGGGGCTGATTGTTGATGTTACTACCAGCCTGCAGCTGTCCCATAGTTTGTATCATGGTCTGCATGAGCTGGTTTGCATAGCCAGTAGTTGCTCGATATTGATGGCTGCATGAGCAGGTCCTTGTCCGTTGTTTTTCTGAGGTACTCCATGGTTCTCCTCCCCGTCATTGACATCCCTCTGGTTGTGAGTCCTCACCATCTGAAGAGAAGCAATAGGTAAAGTTTAGAAACATCCCCAACTAATGCATCAAGGGATATGAAACTAACCAACTAGCTGTACTAGCCTAGGTGGACATGGCAATGCTAAAGCATCCCAAAATCCTCTATTAAGCACACAAGCAGACAATATATATATATATATATATATATATATATATATATATATATATATATATATATATAGCAAACAACACACCAAAAAAATCACAACGCTTCCTGAGTGCTCCTATGTGCTCTAAAGTGTCCATTCTATCTATGCTGCGTCCTATGGTCAACCTGTGGCTCTGATACCAATCCGTGACACCCGGTTCCAAAAAATGAACCAAGTGCAATATATGTGTGTCCAGGATGTTTAACACACATATACAAGTGATTCACAATTGATAAACAGATAATTACCAGAGAACAAAATTAATTAACCAGATTTTATTACACAATTCATAATATCCTCGAATACAAGCTCTAACGAATATTAATTACAAGTTTAACTAATGCAGTGGAAATAAATTAATTAAGCAACGAAGCAAACTAAGCAAAAAGGGATTGCGCAGCTCCATGGAACACCACAGGCAAAGCTGACGGTAGACACGGCCTAGAACTCCGCCTTATCGCCATTAAACTCACAACCCAGACCTGCAACTGTTGCGGGGATTACAAGAGTGAGTACGTGTCGTACTCAGCAAGTGTGGGAAAGTATGACATGTGGCTGATTCAAATGACGAATGTAATAATGGCTAAGTGCTGAAAAGTACAGTAAAACATTTGAAAAGCAATATATCATATGTATGTGAAGTAAACCCATCATATCCCACAATGATTATTATAGATAAGTCCATATTTCATATCCAACATCATTAACCAATATCCATATTCAATACAAGAAATTAATTCATAACCATCCATAACCATAATACCAACCATAACCATCCCAATACCGAGTTCCCTCTAATCATGTGAGGGTCCAGGTAGCTCATAACCGGGAGCACGGCTATGATGATAGTTTTAATACTCTGCAGTGTTTGTACCACTTTACCCACGTGTTTGTATTTTCATCACCTTTCGGGGACTAAGAACCTCCCGTATGCTCATGACCCGTCGGCCACATTACACACTTCCGTTGGTGTGTGGCAAAGAGATCACAAAATAGCCTTTACAAAGGGATTACTAGCATATTTAGACCCCACTGAGGTTTCACCGGTGGCGATGCCTCCAACTGAGCAACTTCAACCAAGGGCCCCCTCTTGAGCTATTCGGATCCTAGGGTAGTCCCATTAATCATCAACAAACCCAATCCGACTATCCCTTCGCGAGCATCCTTAATGGTCCAAATAGCACTAGCAAAGCCCTAATTAATCAGCTACGCCACACCCATACTTGGCCTCGTAGTGGCACCGTAAATCCTGGATGGTCGCTCCACGAACCGATCCTTAGATCTAAAGCAAGCAAAACCACCATACATCCAACCCATCCACATACCAGGCTTGCTTAGATCACCCATTACCATATCAGATTTAACCAGTTCATGTCAACTACAATCTCATTAATGCATAATTAAATTAAGTAGTGTAGTTGTTTCCCATCCCAGTTGATTAAGCGAAGTAAAAGGTAAAAAGCCCTTCCCGACTCTCTACCATATATCCCAGGTGACAAGGGTGGTCAACGAAACTAGTAAACTTCCTACCATAGGATTCCCATCAAAATTGACACAAGTATGCAGTTTTGCAAACAAAACATTTATTTTAAAACGGGATCAATATGCTTCAAGGACACTTGCCTTGTTCCGACGGATAGGGTTGCTCAAGCGCTTCAAAGTCTTGGTTCTCGAAATTCTCGTACACGACTTCCTAAGCACTTCCCTCTACTCGCGGTCACACATACAAGAAAATGTATACAAATCAACATGATGCACACACATTAATCAACATGCGATGATATGCATGCATGCAAAGATCAATTATTAATTAACTATGGTTGTTTATTAATTAGATGCAACTAGTTCATACGTGTTCATATGAGTTTACGGGGTTTAGCGAGAATTAGTGTTGCTGAAAATAAAAAGACGATGCAACTAAAATCAATTTATGTCTATTAGATATAATATATTGCTAAAATTCGCATCGGAAAAACGAATCCTACCGTAGATGCGGTGGCTCTGACGATCGAGGGACAAAGGCGACGCGTAGACGAAGTGGATGGTGCGACAGTCCTCCGGCGGCACGACGTCGACCTCCGGCGGACGACGGCACCCTCCTCTTTTTCTTCCTCTTTCTCCCTTTTTTTTCCTCTCTGGCGTTGGCTCTGAACTCCCCTGGTTTTTTTTCAAGGCGGCTAGGGCTTTTCCCGGCGGCTAGGGTGTTTGGTGTCGAGAAAATACGAGGTTGCGGTCTCTTTTATAGGCGATGGGGCTGTTTGCTAGGGCCGGCTCGGGAGAGGAGCGCTGGGGCGCACGGGCGTAGGGTCAACGCGGTGGGCGGCTCGCGCTAGGGCGCAGGGGTGCGGGGGCACACGCGCGAGCGCGCGGCGCCGACCGCGGGCGGCTCGGGGCATCGGGGCTGGCGCGGTTGCGCTGAGCGCGGGGCACAGTTGCGCTGGGCGCGCTGGAGTGGGCCGGGCGCAGGCGCGGGGAGGCGCTCGCTGGCTGGGCCATCGGCCTGGCTGGCGGAGCAGTCCTCTTTTTTTTCTTTTTTTCTTTTTTTTTATTTTTCTTTTTTTTTCTTTATATATATATATATATACTTTATTTTTTTCATTATATTATTTATTTTTTATATTTTCTTTTTGTTATTTTTTATCATTATTACATATTTTATTATTTATACTATTTTTTATATATGATTATTATATGTATTATTTATTTATATATTATATATATATTATTACTATTATTTCTTTATACTTATTCCCCAATACATGTTTTACGCTATTATTTTCTTTTTCTTCTTTCACTACTCATATTTGTATATGTATTTTTTATGTTTTATCATTTTCTTTTATTTTACTAATGTTTAATGCATGAATATGTTTGCAATGCACGATGCAAAGATTTAGGGTATTACATACAGCACTAAAAACGGTCTTACACCACTAAAAGTATAACAGAGATCAAAAGATACAAAAAGAGCTCTCATCTCTCATCTATGGCTACAACCTAATGACCCCCCCCCCTCAATCTCTCCCTCTTTGGCATCAAGGCACCAAAAACAAGGAGAGGAGGGATCTAGAAGTCGCCGCAGGCTCATTCCTCGCTGTCGGTCCTCTCATCGTCTTCATTGTCGTCAGCCTGAGGAGGAGGAGGATGAGAACCACTTGTCGTACCCCCAACACCAAAATAGAAAAGTTCAGAAGGTGAAAGGGGTGGAAGCTCCGAGAAGTCAAAGGGAGAGTGCTCGAAGATGACTGGAGATCCAATAGACTCAATCTCCAGCTTTTGACAAATGGCCTTGATATTGTCCTTCATGTATCACATTTCCTCTTTTCTTGCCTTCTTCATCTTATGGACCTTCACCTCAGTCTTGCGGCAAGAACCAAAGATGGCAACCAAGTACTTCATTATTCCACTAGAAGACCCTTTCTGAGGAGGAGCCCTAGTGTTGGGGGCAGTCCTTGCATCTCCTTGAGCTCTCCTCGGAGCCTCTTCACTTGACATAGGAGATGCAACAGCTGGGAGAATGGCTTGGGGAGGCTTTTAGGGCCTTAGAGGAGAATGCTCTACATCCTTCACAAACTCAATTCTTGTGAATTTCTTGTTCATAAACATCAAGTATGGTGCATAGCCACTGGAGCGGTTTGGTGTGCAGGAGATGTTCACCATATCATTCCAGATGTAGTAAAATATATCAAACTTCCTGCTTTTGCTGATCACCTTCATCAATGTCCTCAGGTAGCCTTGGACACTCCCTGCATCTTCATTGTTTGGAGCAATTATCTTCCTAAGCACCCCGTTGAGAACCATGAAGTAGGGCTTCATGTTCTTGGTCGATGGAGGGTTGTACTTTAGGCGAGTATCATAAAGGAACTCCATCTTATCCTTCTCTAAGAAACCAATGTTGTGAATGATGAGCTCATTGCTGCTAGTGTTTTCAAGATGTAGCAATCTTGCAAACTCATTATAAGTAATAGTATACTTGGATCCATGTGTCATCCAAGTCACCCTTTCCTCTTCATCGCTGGAAAATTAGCAGGTTGCATAAAATTGAGCAATAACTTCATCATTCCAGTTGCACCTGAAAGCAAACAAGTCCTTCAGGCCATGTCTCTCCACAGCCTGTATCACTTCATCAAAGGTTGGGCAGCTCTTTCTCTCAAAGTGTTCCAGTCGATTCCATGGCTGCGGACCACTGGAGTCTTCATCGTTAGATACACGGAACAATAGTAGTCTGCGCGGAAGTTGCTCCAAAAACATGGATCAGCTGCCTTCCTGGAACTGCTGTAAAAGTCAATCGTCATGAGTTTTGAAGCCACATCGCTTCCTTTGCCATTGAATCTTTCTTCAGCAGGGTCTCTGTTCCCCTGTCTTGGTGCACTCATCCGGAGAGAGCCAATCGGGCCAGATGCAATCCCTTTGCCTTTCCCTTTGAATTGGCGATGAGCCGTTGAGCTAGAGCTAATCAAATCTTGATCTTTCGAAGCTGGCTTCTTTGCTATAACCTTCTGCCGCATCCTAGGTGGGGTGGGTGATGGTTCGGCAGCACACTCTTGCCTTTTCTTGCTTTGCCCCGTTGAAGCACGAGGCAAAGAGTCTTGTTCCATCTCAGTCTCAAAGTCGGAAATATCATCATTGGAGTTCGACATGGTCCTGACAAGAGGATTATACAATACATGGATGAGGATTGATGGCAAGGAAATGCATTGAGTAGTTGGAATTTAGGGTTGAGTTTAGTCAAAATTTGGACTTGTCTGGTGCTCAAGTGCGGACTAGTCCGACGTACCGGACTTGTCCGTACTGAGATCGGACTAGTCCGATGTTCAACTGCTCAGACCCTAACTAGCAAATCAATGATGTTTCTCAATGCAAAAATAGCTCAAGGTAGATGTAATACAACAAGGAGTCATGTATTAACTATTGGAGCTGTCGGTGGTTTGGAACCGGCAGATCTCCCTACACTGCTAAAGTGATAGGGGAGTTTGATGTTCGGTATGGGCGCGCGGAGATTCAAGAAGGTGAGTAGGAATTGACACAGGAGACACAAGAGTTTACGTGGTTCGGGCCGCCTGAGCGTAATACCCTACTCCACGGGTGTGTTGGTGTTGTATTAGCTGTTTGAGCTTGTGTTGAGCGTCAATGGCGTGTCTGTCTCTGGCGTATGTGTGTGTGTAGCCCCCTTGAACGTGTCGTCGGCCTGTCCTTTTATAGTACAAGGGCAGGCCGTTACAAGTTAGCCTGGCCCGACATGTGGCCCCAGCGGTTACTAGTATTGACACTTATTTAACACATTTAATCGCTCTTAATGACCTTGTAACGGGCTTTGACAGCACCATTATTGGTGTTAAGATCGTCCGTTTAAGTGTCATTAATATGGTATTAATGACACTTAATTGGGTCTTGAAGTCCTTGATTCCCCTTTGAAGATCCTGAGCCGTTGTGGGGTCTTCCGGAGGTTAGAGGCTGAAGATCCGACGGTTGGACACGTGGCAGCTCCAGAGCATACTGTGGAAACAGGTAGCTCCGGGGCTACCCGACACGTGTCAGGCCCGGAGCTTCTCTCGGTCTGGGGCTAACTCCGGAGGTGCCATTTCGGTACATGGCCCGGAGCTTCCCCCTTGTGGGCGGTAGCTCCGGTTTGGTAGTCCACGTGGCGACCCAGGGATTAACCATGTTGGAGAAGCAGGTCCGGTTATGTCTGACATGTGGGCCTTCGAGGGTCTTCAAACCAAGTAGATGATTTTCCTTTGAGATCTTTATAACCTCAAGGGGTGTACGGTTTCTAGGGTACCGACAGTGGCCCCCTGGACCTACCTCCGAGGAAGTCATTCCGCCGGAGGTGGGTCCATCCTCGCGACCTTTGAACTGAGTCTTCAAGGGTCTTTGAGGGTGCCATTGGCAAGGACTTGGAATTAAATCCTCGTCGTGTGGCGTATCCCGTGTGCGGCAGATGAGATCTTTGGCGTGCGGATCTCACGCAATTGAACGTCGCTGGTTCCCGATACGAAAACCGTATCGGTTCCGCGCGCCTTGTCAGGCCGCCGCCTTTGGGCTTCCCGCCTCTTGATGACAACTGTTCACCTGGGTAAGAACCTCGACTTGATCATCGGGGTGGTCCCGGGCCTGCTTGTCATCGGCTGGGTGGTATTTTTAGGTGGTACCTTCGACTTCCTTGCGGTTTCCATCCAAGCGTTGCGAGGGCTTACTTAAGAAGGAAAGTGCGCACCGTCGGGAGCTCTTTACGCCTCTCATCTTTTCTTGCGATCAAACTCCCAACTTGTGCTTCGCTTTTCTTCTCTTGCCTAGCTGTGCTGCGATGGATTTGGGTCTCCGCGAGAGTCGCTTGAAGACTGACGGCGACCTGAAGAAGGTCCGGGCCCTCATGGGGTGGTCCTCGAACTTCTTCAACCGTTCGGTCCGCGCTGGTGGAGAGCTCCCATTCGAGAAGGAGCAATCCAGCGAAATGGTGTACTTCTCCTCGTATGCCATGGTGGGGTTGATCCCACCTTTTTCTTCCTTTTTCTTGATGCTGCTAGACATCTATGGTCTGCAGTTATACCACCTTGGCCCTCACTCCATCCTCCTCGTGTCCATCTTCGTCCACTTCTGTGAGATGTGGGTGGGCATCCCCCCTTGCATTGAACTCTTCCGGACCTTCTTCACCGTCCACACCACTGGCCGGAGCAATGAGTACCTTGGCTTCTACTACTTCATGAAGCGCAAGAAGTGCCCATTCAAGTACCTCCGGTCAATTCCCTCTGGGAAGTGGGATGACTAGAAGAAAGGCTGGATAGTCGTCAGGGTGGAGGAGCACGAGAGGTTGGAGCTGCCCGATGGTCTTCCCGGCATCGACACAAGGATCTGGAGTGAAGCTCCGGTGCTGGCGGAAGCTTTCAACCCTGCTTTGACCAGGATCCGCCAATGCGTGGAGGGAGGATTGACTCCTCAGGTGGTATTTTGCAATTTCTTGGTCAACAGGTGGGCGCCGCTGAAGAGGAGGGAGAAACTCGCTTGGGCCCTCAACAGCGTGATGGACGACGACCGGGTTGAGACCGGGTTGAAGTCCAAGATGGTGGGGAAAACCTTGGAGTTCCACCTCAAGAAGTTCCAGCACGGCATCAACGTCGACGGAGACGACTTGACTCCGCCATCTGCTTTTCTTCCTCTGAACGTAGAAGTGGAGTTCAGCAGGGAGCTCCGGCGGAAGATGCCCATGCTTGACGACCTTGGTGTCGTCGAGAGAAGACCAACCTCTGGGGTAGCGATCCCCGGAGTACCCAAGGATGGCTCCGGCTCTGCTCCTAAGCTGAGGGGAGAAGTCGTCGGCAAGGGAAAGGAGCTGGCAGATGAACCAGTGAGCCAGAAGAGGAAGTTGCAGTACGCCGACGGGAGGTCCATCGGGCCCGCTACTTTTGCGTCGGCTCCTTCTCCCCGGAGGGGAAGGTCCTCTGCAGCTGCGGTGACTGTTCCCGTAGTGGGGTCATCCCGGAACGCGACTGTTCCTGCGGTGGGGTCCTCTCGGAGCGCGGCTATTCCCGCAGTGGGGTCCTCCCGGGGTGTTAGCTCCGGTCGTACAACTCCAGCTCCTGGGCCGGTGGAGGCCTCCAGGTCTGGGGGTTCTTCCCGATCGAGGGGAGCCTCGATCCGGGAAACACCCGTGGCCGCGACGAGTTCCGGGGGGCCTTCCGGAGCTTCCACGCCGGCTATGGCTAGCCCAGAACGCCCAGGAAAAAGGTTCCGCGCAAGCTGGTGCGGAAGCCTCCCAAGGTAATTTTTGATTTCTACCTTGGATAGTTGTTTTAATTGAAGCAACTATTTTAATTTTCTTCGTTCATCATTTGCAGCATCTCCAAGAAGGGGAGTGAGGCTCCACCCTCGGCCACAGTGGCTGAAGCCATGAGAGCGGGAGCTTCTGCTCCTGTCCCGGTGCCGCCCCAAGTGGTGGCCGAAGCTGCGACAGCTCCGGCGCCGGTTGTCGTGGTCATGGACCTCGACTCATCCCCAGAAGTTCTCGTGGTAGCGCCGGACCATGGGAGTGAAGATGCGCTAGCGGCACATGTCCCGGAGGTTGAAGCCCCGGGTTCTGGTGCTGCGATGATGGAAGCTCCGGCTGTTGAGCCGGAGGATGCAGTAATTCCGGCCTCTGAGCCGGAAATTGTTGAAGCCCCGGCTGTTGAGCCGGAGGTGATTGAAGCTTCGGCGTGCGCGCTGGAAACTGAGGTAGTTTCGGCAGTTGGGCCGGCTACCTCCGAAGCACCGGCCGCTGAGCCGGTCATTGTTGGAGCTCCGGCCATAGGCCCGGTCGATGTTGAAGATCTTCCAGCTCCTGAGCCAGTTGTTGAAGAGGTGACGGTATAAGGATCGAAACGCCCAAGAGGGGGGGGGGGGTGAATTGGGCTTTCTTTCAAATTTTAAGGCAATTAAAAACAAACTACTTAAGCCCAATTTCCAATGCGATTCTAACTATGCAATCAACGTAGATATAACTTGTGAAGTAAAGATTGCATAATGTAAAGAGAGGGAGAGAAATGCAAACGCTAGGGGACACGAAGGTTTATCCCGTGGTTCGGCAAGATCGCAAGGATCTTCCTACGTCCACGTTGTGGCACCCATCGAAGGGTTTTGCCACTTCCAATGTCACCGAGACAATGGAGTCTTCACTAATCTTCTCCGTTCGCCATCTCCGGCAAGGTGGAGCTCAAGCCTTGTACAACCTTCGATGTTCCGGGCTTCCACACACACCTTGGCAATCTCCGGAACGATCTTCTTCAACTTCTCACTAGCCTAGAGAGTTCAATCACAAAGAAAGAACGCACACAAGCTTCTCTCTAGCCTATTACAAATGATCTAAAAGTGTGGAAATGTATGCTCTATAGTCTTGAATGCTCTTGGATGTGTAGTTGGCTTCAGGTGATCAAGACTCTTCGGAATGGTAGGGTTAGAGGGGTTTTATAGCCAGCTTAACTGAAATAGCCGTTGGAAAAGTAGGCTGACAGAACTTTACTGTGAACACCGGATGATCCGATGTCTCCCCTCTAGTTATCATCGGCGTAATTACTTCGGCTGACGTCATTTTGTCAGATATTACCGTTATTAGACCGATGTTGCCCCCTGTCTTCTCATCGGATGATCCGGTGGCTCTTCCTTCAGAATTTGCTTGATCTTGATGCTTACTGGAGTGATCAACCGATGTGTGTAAGTCTGCACATCGGATGATCCGGTGCTTCACTTGTTCCAATTGTACTGCAAACTGTACTGATGCACCGATGTTGTTGAGCCCTTCACATCGGATGATCCGGTGAGTTCATTTGTCTGAGGTCTTTTTCTTCAGTTGAATCGACTCGACCGATGTGTTCATTTTGGAAATCATCGGTTGATCCGGTGAGTTGATTTTGTTTGCTACGAGTTGTTTTGAGTGAATCTTTTGAGTCTTGCTCGAATGACCTCTTAGACATTTGTTCCACAAGGCTCTCTGATGATTCTTAAGCATTGTATGTTGTCAATTTTTGATTGAGTGACTTAGACATAGAGCCTTTACATCTTGTCTTTATCTCATGAATTTGATCTCGAAAGTTGAGTATCTATGGGTCTCTAATGACATGTTCATTTCATCTTATTGAGTGTTTATGGGGACCTTGCATTCACAAATTCATTAGTAAAGTTCAATGGTTGTCATTAATCACCAAAACCGTACTACATGAGGGGGCCTAGAGCTTTCAGTCTCCCCCTTTTTGGTGATTGATGAAAACACAATAATCAAAGCGCAATGGTAGTGAATTTGATAGAATGAGATATGCAATGAATACGGATGTCACACTTGAAGCTTTAAACATCAATTAATAACACAAGTGTGAATTCAAAGAGATCATAATCATAGATAAACATCAAATGAGTTCAAATGATTAACAACTCATGGAAATAGGTTCATTACACACCAAATGTAGCAAATACGCAAATACAATAAAGATAAGCAAAGATAAGCTGGACTCGACTCCCCCTTACACTAGGACTCCCCCTGACTCCTCTAACTCTTCTCCCCCTTTGGCATCAAGGCACCAAAAAGGGATCCGAGCGCCTACGGACCCTGAGAGTTGGGCGCGATGACGAACTGGTCACCGCCGCTGTCGTCGGAGCTGTTGGCCGGAGTAGCGGGGGAGGGTGCTGCCGGAGCCGAAGGTGCCACCGTCGGTGCCTGCTGAGGAGGAGGTGTTGGAGCAGGGGCACTGGTGACGGAGGCCGGCGTCTGAAGAAACAGTGTCGTGGCCGACAGTGGGGAGTGAAGAGGAGCACCAGGAGTCAACAGCGGGGACATGCTGAACGAAGGGATCGGAGTGGAGGGAACTGGAGCCACTGGTGCAGTAGCTGGAGCCAAGACGGGAGGCGGAGGAGCTACTCCAGGCAGCTGCGATGGGAGGGCGATCCCGGTCTAGGTGTAGAGGTTGGTGATTAACCCCAGGATCCCCATCATCGCCTGTTGCGTCTGCTGCTGCTGGTCCAGAGTGCGCTGGTGCATCTGGTCGATGAGCCCCGTCAACCGGTCAGTGTCTTCACACCTCTCACGGGCGATCTGACGCTGCATCTCCTGCTGCTGCTGGAGCTCAAGAAGACGTGCAGCCTGCTCCGCGCGGGCCTGCTCGGCGGCCAGCCTGTCTAGCCTCTGCTGCTCGACCATCTACTGGAGGAGCGAAGTCAGCTCAGACGGCTGCGTGACCTGTGCCTCAGTGACGGGAGGTGGAGTGGGTGGTGGCGCTGTAGAACCTCCAGCCTCCGCGTCGTGCTATCGGGGATAGGGGGGAGGAGGGAAATACTCCTCGACACTGTCGTCAGTGTCACTCTCTGACCAAATGTGCTGCAGGTCCTCCCCCTGAGCCTCAGCCTCTGCAAGTCTCTCGTCCTCCTGCTCTAGCTCGGACCAATCTTCCTCTGTCAGACGGGCCCTGACCTGGCGCTCAACTGGACGACCAAGGCGGCGGTCTCCAGGAGCCGGGGCACGGTAGTGACCAAAGCGAGTCACACTCTCGTCAGCAAGTCTGACCTGTGCTGCATCCCCCTCAGGCACCATCATAGTGCATAGGTAACTGATCCAGTGCCCGTAGACCATCTACCTCATCATGCCTACCCCATCTGTGATCACGTCTTCCATCTTGCACAGGAGAATGTCCACAATGTCGAAATCCATCCCGTTCATCATGTAGAACAGGAGGGTCTGCTGTAAACTAGTGAACCCCTCCAAGTACCCCGACCTCGGCAGGAGCGTGCGGCGCAAGGCGAGGTGCACAATGCGCGCAGCTGGGGTCAGAAGTGCTAGAACTCTCAGCTGGTCCGGAGAGAATGTGGGGCCGAACAGGGACCGGATCTCCTCAAGCTGTGGTGCCACCCCTCCAGTAAGTGGCCTCCTTGGTGGATCTTCCTGCCCGTATACCCTCTCGTGCACGCAGGTGTCGTGCAGGTCCAAACCAAGAAGCTGCCCCAACGTCTGCCTCGTGAGGTGGCAGTGCTGACCCATAAACATGAAGTCGATCGACCTCCTGCCCTCAGAGATGTACAGGGTCGCATAGAAGACACAGACCCAATCTTCCACATATGCACTCCTCTCGTAAGCTAGCAGCTGCACCAATCCTCGGTATCTCTCAAAGAACGGACGAACCTCCGTCTCCGCTGCCAATGCAAGCTGCCCCCAGTCGAGGTAGTTATGCTGAAATAGCTTGTGCCCCCAACGTCTGTAGGTCTCGTAGAGAGACGCCTGGGCAACAGTCCAGAAGCGACTGTCCACAAGAGCCTCTCGGGGCTGTGGGTACCACTCCTCAAGCAGAACGTTCCATCAAAGCTTGCGTAGCTGCTTGGCCTTCATCTTCCGGTAGTCCGTCAACTGGACTCCCTCGGCCACGTGGACAGTGGTGTCCAACTCGTATATGGCCCGCTGAGCTTCCCTGTCCTCACGACGGTCGGCGGCTATCGGTTTTGGACGAGGAACGGCCAGGGACTGACCCCCACGTGTCTGGGCTGAGCGCCGGCGGACAAGCGGCTCAACCGGCTCCTCTTCGATGTCGGAGTCGTCGATCACAGGAGGCTGGCGAGCCTCGCGGATCCTCAGGGATCTCCCTCGGCCGCGCTCACGCTCCTCGGCGGCGCGAGTGGCCATTAGTGCCTTCTTATCTTCTTTGGATAGCTTCTGTTTCTTCACGGCGGGCTCCACGATCGCCTTGCCTTTGTTTCTTTTGTCGCGAGCCATATCGATGCGGGAGAATGAACTTGAAAACGTGGAACAATGTTGGGCGGCTGGAAACCCTAGCGGCGACGAGGACGTGGAAGGTGATGGTGGAGCTTGGTGGCGATGGGGATGGACATTGGCGGTGGAAACGGCGGCGGCGAGGAGAGGCGGCGGCGAGGTCGATGGCGGTGGAGACGGCGGAGGTGGCAAAGCCGGCGCGTGGGTGCGTGGATGGAGGCGGCGCGTGGAGCGGCGGTGCGGCGAGCGGCGGCGGCGCGGTGACGTGGGTGACGGCAGTGGAGTGTGGGAGGTGGCCGTAGACGGCGGCGGCGGCCTGAGGGCGACGGCGGCAGCGTCCGGCGGCGGAGGAGATGGAGGGCGTGAGAGGAATCGGCTGGCGGCGTCGGGATCAGGAGAAGGAAGACGAAAGGGGGTACGGCCGAGTTTAAATAGTGGGTCCCAAACCCTAGCCGTTTTTTAAACACCGGATGGACCGATGCTTATCGATGTGGACATCGGTCGAATAGTACAATATGGATATTCAAAGAGTCACTGAAGACATCGGATGGACCGACGTTTTGGGTTTTGAACATCGGATGAATGGCACAGTAAGGGTATTCAGGAGAGGGAAGTTGACACTGGAAGGTCCGATGTTAGATGAAAAGCATCGGTGGAATTCATCAAGGTTTCAGATTTGTGAACATCAGATGGACCGATGCTTTTCTGTTTGAACTCATCGATCGATTTTGGATATTGACTTAACTGGCACTTGGATTTTGAACACCTACTGATCCGATGGGGGATGAACCTAGGCATTGGATAATCCGATGAAAACTAAACACCAACATCCCATATATGTCCTTTGACCAAACAATCAAACAATGGGAAACACATGTCTTAGGACTTTTTGGGCAACCCCTTACCCCTCAAAAATACTAGTATGCCAATAATTTGGCTAGTCCTTAACAAAATTTGAACAACCGAGAAAAATGGGAGGAAATTATCCAAATGAAATGTAAGGCCCATGCTTTGTGAGGTAGAGTATGAAGACTACTATCTCAATGAAGCATGTTCCTCTAGGCATTAACGCACCTAACATTTCGTTCTTTCCACCTTATATGAGTTGAGATATTGCATTTCAAACAAGTCTCTTTCTCATGAGGTGGGTTCCCCTTTGTGACAATCTACCGTTATGCAATGCCAAACATTTTAATGCAATAGATATGGCAGGCACTATGCAAGACATAAAATAAATCTATCTCGCCAAATATGGTCCTTTCAAAGGCTTCTTCAGAGAGAGCCACTCTCCAAACCTTGGGTACACCCAAAAGAACTTTCAACCCAAGCTAACCCTAGCTCACCCCTATCCATTGAGAGTTAGGCAAGACCTACATGATATGCATTCTTACATGACGTTCGTTGCATCTAGCACATTTAATTCACTTCTAAGCCTAGAAAAGGTTTTCTCATCAAGTGGTTTAGTGAAGATATCCGCCAATTGTTCTTCGGACCTAATACCTCGCAATGAGATGTCTCCCTTAGCTTCATGGTCCCTCAAGAAGTGGTGGCGAATATCAATGTGCTTAGTGCGGGAGTGTTGAACGGGGTTTTTAGCTATCTTAACCGCACTTTCATTGTCACAAAGGAGAGGCACACAACCAAGTTTAATACCAAAGTCCAAAAGTGTTTGCTTCATGTAAAGAATTTGGGCACAACATGCACCGGCCGCTATATACTCCGCTTCCGCCGTGGACAAGGCGACGGGGTTTTGCTTTTTGCTAGACCAAGACACTAGGGAACGCCCAAGCAAGTGGCACCCACCGGAGGTACTCTTGCGATCCACGCGGCATCCGGCAAAGTCCGAATCCGAGTATCCCAAGAGTTGGAAGGTTGTACCTTTAGGGTACCACAAGCCCATACTTGGGGTATGCTTAAGATACCTAAGTATCCTAAAGACCGCCTTCTTATGCGATTCTTTAGGAGCCGCTTGAAAGCGAGCACATAAGCATACACTAAACATTATGTCGGGCCTAGATGCGGTAAGATAAATCAATGAACCAATCATAGAGCGGTAGTGAGATTGGTCAATAGGTTTACCGTCCTTATCCGGGTCGAGATGGCAATTTGTTGCCATTGGAGTGCTTCTTGAGCTACAATCTCCCATCTCAAATTTCTTCAAGAGGTCCTTGGTGTATTTCTCTTGGTAGACGAAGGTTCCCTCTTGAAGTTGCTTGATTTGGAATCCAAGGAAGAAGTTGAGCTCTCCAATCATTGACATCTCGAATTCCCTAGACATCATTTTGCCAAACTCATGGCTAAAAGCTTCGTTAGATGAGCCAAAGATAATATCATCAACATAAATTTGACAAATGAACAAATCTCTGTTGATGTCTTTGGTGAAGAGTGTGGTGTCCACCCTCCTGATCTTAAATCCTTGCATGATGAGGAAGTCCCGTAGTCGTTCATACCACGCCCTAGGTGCTTGCTTGAGCCCATAGAGCGCCTTGTGCAACCTATACACATGGTTAGGATTCCTCGGATCTTCAAACCCGGGAGGTTGTTCAACATAAACAAGCTCATTAATGTAGCCATTAAGAAAGGCACTTTTCACATCCATTTGATAAAGAGTAATATTATGATGTGAAGCAAAAGCAAGGAGAATACGAATTGCCTCTAACCGGGCGACCGGAGCAAATGTCTCCCCAAAGTCTAGTCCTTCAACTTGCGAGAACCCTTTGGCCACAAGTCTTGCCTTGTTGCGGACCACAACGCCATTCTCGTCTTGTTTGTTGCGGTACACCCACTTTGTTCCGATGACGTTCTTGTCCTTGGGTCGCACCTCCAACACCCAAACTTCATTGCGGATGAAGTTGTTGAGTTCTTCTTGCATAGCCATCACCCAATTTGGGTCTTGGAGTGCTTCCTCAATGTGAGTGGGTTCTACACACGAAACAAACGAGTAGTGCTCACAAAATGAGGCAACGTGGCGGGAACGAGTACTTACGCCCCTTGAAGGACTTCCAATGATTTGGTCCATTGGATGCGCCTTGGAGATGCGTCCATGCCTCATAAGTGGTTGTGAAGCACTTGGCGGTGGTGAAGCGTGTTGCTCCTCTTGTGGTTGGACTTGATCATGGAGTTCTTCTTCATCTTTATGTTGTATTTCTTGTGAGTCTTGAGTTGGCAATGGATCATCTTTCTCCTCTTCGTCTACTTGAGGCCCCATGGAGGTGTTGTTGTTGGAACTTGAAGCTCCCCCTTGATCATGGCCCTCTTCAACTTCCGGCTTGATGTCTCCAATGGTCATGTTCTTCATGGCTTCTCGTAGAGGCTCATCATCTATTTCATCATGACCAAAACTCTCCTCTTGGGAGCCATTAGTCTCATCAAACTCAACATCACAACTTTCTTCAACTAGACCGGAGGTTTGGTTGAATACTCGATATGCTTTTGAGTTTGATGCATAACCAAGAAAAATGCCAACATCACATCTTCTTTCAAACTTACCGAGCCTTTTCTTGTGGTAGATGTAGCATTTGCACCCAAAGACTCTAAAGTAGGAGATGTTGGGCTTTCTCCCAATGAGAAGCTCATATGGGGTCTTTTGGAGTAGTCGGTGAAGATAGACCCTGTTTGAGGCATGGCACGCCGTGTTGATTGCTTCGGCCCAAAACTTCTCCGACGTGCCGTAGTCATCAAGCATTGCTCTTGCAAGAGTGATGAGGGTTTTGTTCTTCCTCTCAATGACACCGTTTTGTTGAGGAGTGTTTCTGGCGGAGGATTCATGCTTCACACCTTCACGGTCACACCACTCCCCAATGTTGTAGTTCTTGAATTCGGTGCCGTTGTCACTCCGAACCTTGATAATGGGAAGTTGGAATTCCCTTTGAGCACGGTTGGTGAAGGTCTTGAACACTTCCGGAGTTTCACTCTTGTCACCTAAAAATAGAGTCCAAGCATAGCGAGAGTAGTCATCAACTATAACAAGACAATAGAGTTTACCGCCAAGGCTTTGGTATGTGGATGGTCCGAAGAGGTCCATGTGGAGTAGTTCAAGTGGCTTGGAGGTTGACACCATTGTCTTCATTGGGTGGTGTGAAGCAACTTGCTTCCCGGCTTGACAAGCACTACAAAGCTTGTTCTTCTCAAATGTCACATCCTTCACGCCGGTCACCATCCCAAGCTTGAATAACTTCTTGAGTTTGCTCATTCCAATGTGTGCTATGCGTCGGTGCCATAGCCAACCCAAGCTTGTCTTAGTGAAAAGACAAGTGGTTAGGCTAGCATTCTTGTTGGAGAAGTCTACTAAGTAGAGATGTCCATGCCGAAACCCTATGAAGATTAGCTCTTTGCTTGTCTCGCTACTCACAACAACATCATTTTTCCTAAATGTGCATGTTAGTCCAAGATCACAAAGTTGTGCAATGGAAAGTAGATTAAAGCTAAGCGACTTAACATACAACACATTAGAAATGAATAAATCATTAGAGATAGCAATTTTACCTAATCCTATTACCTTACCCTTAGAATTGTCACCAAAAGTGACTTGTTCATGATTACCGGGGTTTTCTATGGTGGTGAACATACCATCATTGCCGGTCATGTGTTGAGTGCACCCGCTATCGAGTACCCAATGCTTTCCTCCGGCTTTGTAGTTCACCGACACACATGAAGTTAATTTTTGACTTTAGGCACCCAAGCCAACTTAGGTCCTTGTATGTGAGATACAAGTGTCTTTGGGACCCAAAGTTGCTTGGGGAGCTTCCCCTTCACGCTCTTCATGTCTTTGCCAATGAACCTAGCTTTCACCTTGCCATTCACTTTGCTAAAAGATAATAGCGATCATTGAAAATAGATTTCTAGTTAGTAGGCAATTTAGGTGAAGGTCGGTTAGGAAGAGGACACTCCCTTGTGTGGTGACCGGTGACCTCACAATGTTGGCAATAAGAACCAACTTCCTTGATGAAGCTTGTTCTAAGCTCCGGTGAGGGCACCTTTCCTTTGTTGGGCACCGGGAAGGATCCAAGTCCTCTTTTGTTGAAGGCTTTTGCTTGTTGGAAGAGGATTTCCTTGTGCTTGACTTCACCTTTTGAAAGTCTAGCCACACTAGTGCGGAGACTCTCAATTTATTCCAACAAGTCCTTCTCCCTAACATTAGCTTTCAAAGACAAAGGCTTGTCCAAGACATTAGAGACATGCGAAGTAATGGATATCTTATCATTAAGAGTTTGTTTCTTTGCATCTTTTAACTCTTGATCAAGCATGTCATGAGCAATGTTAAGTGTTTGGTATTCTTGATTTAGCTTGTTGTGCTCCTCCAAGAGAGTTTGGTGTGCTATGTTGAGCTCATAATTGTCTACCTTGATTTTAGCATTTTCTTCCTCAATTTGCTTGACATGAGATTTGAGCGTGTCATGCTCTTTATGTATGCTTTCATACTTGTCAAGCAAATCAAGGTTAGCACTCTCAAGTTTAGCACGAATTTCTTCAAGAGTTTTAACCTTACTCTTCTCTCTATTAATGATAGCATGATATTCATTAATCAAAGAAGTTAAATCATCGGGGGAAAGCTCATCATCACTAGAGTCGTCACATACCTTGGTGTTACCTTTAGCCATGAGGCACATGGGTGGTGGAGGAAGAGGTGAGTCATCATGATTGGCAATGGCAAGGCCGGCCAAGCTTTCTTCTTCTTCTTCACTCTCTTCATCACTTGTTTCTTCGTCGGTGACCCATTCATTTGCCTCACACATAAACACCTTTTGTGGACCACTTCTCCTCTTTGGGAAGAGTCTTGCCTTCTTGCCCTTGTCTTGCTTCTTCTTCCCAAAGGCTCTTGGTTTGGGCTTGGCTTCTTCTTCATCATCATCACTTTCTTCAAGCTTGCGTTGCTTGCCTTTGTAGTTCTCTCTCCTTTTGTCCGGTTTTGGACAATCATAGGAGATGTGGCCTTGATCTCCACAATTGTAGCATATCTTGCGATCGTCTCTTCTTGGTAGAAATGCCTTCTTCTTGGGATCAAAGGTGTATCCCTTTTTGGTGATCTTGGAGTTCAAGCGTGAGAACTTTCTCATCATCAAGGCAAGCTCATCATCGTCATCTTCACTTGACGCTTGCTCTTCTTCACTTGAGCTAGGCTCAACCACCTTCTTCTTCTTGAAGCTTGTCTTCTTGGTGGAGGCCTTTAGAGCAATTGTTTTTGATAATGATTGCTCCATCATCCCAAGTACACTCATCTCATGAGCGTGTATTTCTCCAATGAGCTCCGAAACTTCAATGTTGTCAAGTGATTCCTTTTGGAGCATGGAGTTGATGATGTTGTACTTCGGCTTGGGAAGGAGCATGAGGATCTTGCGGTTAATAAGTCCCTTGCCAAGAGACGCAATGTCAAGAGCATTAATTTCCTCAATAAGAACATTTAAGCGTGAAAACATTTCATTAACATTTTCATGAGGAAGCATCTTAAATTCATCATATTTAGCTTTGAGCATGTGATATTTAAGTTCCTTTACACGAGATGAGCCCTCATGGATTTCTATCAAGCAAGCCCAAATTTCACAAGCTTTCTCCTTACTAGCAATCCTAGAGAAGACATCTTGACTTATGCATTCATAAATAGCATTCCTAGCCTTAGCATCCCACTTAACTTGATCACCCACATAGTTAAGTTCCCCAAATCCCGCATGAGTCGCTTCCCAAACTTCGGGGGCAATAGCCTCAAGGTAAGCGCGCATGCGTGCTTTCCAATAGGCAAAATTCTTGCCCTCGAAGATAGGAACCGAACCCCCAACCTTGGCCATTTTTGCTCTCCAGCGGTGAGGCTAGAATGATCCTATGAGCAACCTTGCTCTGATACCAATTGTAAGGATCGAAACGCCCAAGAGGGGGGGTGAATTGGGCTTTCTTTCAAATTTTAAGGCAATTAAAAACGAACTACTTAAGCCCAATTTCCAATGCGGTTCTAACTATGCAATCAACGTAGATATAACTTGTGAAGTAAAGATTGCATAATGTAAAGAGAGGGAGAGAAATGCAAACGCTAGGGGACACGAAGGTTTATCCCGTTGTTCGGCAAGATCGCAAGGATCTTCCTACGTCCACGTTGTGGCACGCACCGAAGGGTTTTGCCACTTCCAATGTCACCGAGACAATGGAGTCTTCACTAATCTTCTCCGTTCGCCATCTCCGGCAAGGTGGAGCTCAAGCCTTGTACAACCTTCGATGTTCCGGGCTTCCACACACACGTTGGCAAGCTCCAGAACGATCTTCTTCAACTTCTCACTAGCCTAGAGAGTTCAATCACAAAGAAAGAACGCACACAAGCTTCTCTCTAGCCTATTACAAATGATCTAAAAGTGTGGAAATGTATGCTCTATAGTCTTGAATGCTCTTGGATGTGTAGATGGCTTCAGGTGATCAAGACTCTTCGGAATGGCAGGGTTAGAGGGGTTTTATAGCCAGCTTAACTGAAATAGCTGTTGGAAAAGTAGGCTGACAGAACTTTACTGTGAACACCGGATGATCCGATGTCTCCCCTCCAGTTATCATCGGTGTAATTACTTCGGCTGACGTCATTTTGTCAGATATTACCGTTATTAGACCGATGTTGCCCCCTGTCTTCTCATCGGATGATCCGGTGGCTCTTCCTCCAGAATTTGCTTGATCTTGATGCTTACTGGAGTGATCAACCGATGTGTGTAAGTCTGCACATCGGATGATTCGGTGCTTCACTTGGTCCAATTGTACTGCAAACTGTACTGATGCACCGATGTTGTTGAGCCCTTCACATCGGATGATCCGGTGAGTTCATTTGTCTGAGGTCTTTTTCTTCAGTTGAATCAACTCGACCGATGTGTTCATTTTGGAAATCATCGATTGATCTGGTGAGTTGATTTTGTTTGCTACGAGTTGTTTTGAGTGAATCTTTTGAGTCTTGCTCGAATGACATCTTAGACATTTGATCCACAAGGCTCTCTGATGATTCTTAAGCATTGTATGTTGTCAATTTTTGATTGAGTGACTTAGACATAGAGCCTTTACATCTTGTCTTTATCTCATGAATTTGATCTCGAAAGTTGAGTATCTATGGGTCTCCAATGACATGTTCATTTCATCTTATTGAGTGTTTATGGGGACCTTGCATTCACAAATTCATTAGTAAAGTTCAATGGTTGTCATTAATCACCAAAACCGTACTACATGAGGGGGGCCTAGATGCTTTCAGACGGAGCTTGAGCCCTCATCGGAAGAGGTGCCCAGACCAGAGCTAGTAGCGGCTCCTGCTCCGGAAGCGACGACGTCGGAGGTACCTGCGGCCGAGCCGGAGTGCCCCAGCGAAGTCGCTAGCCCCCAGCCTAAGGGGGTGAACGAAGTTTTGGCAGCGGGGCCTTCCTCGATGGCGACTGAGGCCATCCCGGAGGACGGCCCTAGTGCCATGGAGACCCAGGGGACCACTCTTGTAGAGTGGGACCCAATTTTTGTATCCGAAGATCCGCTGGAACCAGCGGAGGAGACACCAGCAGGTCCGGAACCAATCCCGTTGTCGCTGTCCATTGACAACGCATGTTCCAGTCTGCGTCAAGTCCAACTGGCCTTCTTCCATGACAGCAAGGCTCTTGAAGAGGAGCGCCAAACCCTTAGGCGGTGGCGTAATCGGCTCTACTTCGAGACCAAGCTGGCGCAGTCGAGGCTAGCGGATGACAAGGAGTGGATCAAGCGGGAGAAGATCCGCCTGGAGTACTGGGGCAAGTTATTGGATGACAGGGAGAGTATGACTCGTGCCCTCGACGCTTAATCCCGGGAGATCTACGATCAGGCCAAAGCAGCCAATAATGCGACCGATGCACGCCACGAGCAGCTTGAGGCCATTAACACTGCACTCATCAAGCGCCGAGAGGCACTTGAAGAGAGGGAGAAACGGCTCGAAGATGAAGAGCAGAAACTCCAAGAGTTGCGGGATGACGTCCTGAGGAGGGAGGAAGAGCTCACCGAGAAGGTGGCTCTGGCTGACAAGGGCCTCGAGGAGCGCGCCAAGAAATTGGAAGAGCGCTGCCAAGAGGAAGAGGAGAAGGTCTGGGTGCGAGGACAGGAACTCTATGAACAAGAGTGTGCCCTTACTGCAAGAGAGAAGAAAGTGAGGGGTAGAGAGAAGGACCTGGTTGACCGCCGGAACAAGATTCACCTCCAGGAGGAGGAGCTCGGAAAACTCGAAAGGCAGGTTGCTGAGAAGATTCAGCAAAACGCCAAAGAAGTTGAGCGCCTTGCCCGTGAGAATTCTGAACTGGTGGCGGCCAGAAGATCCCTGGAAGAGATGAATGGCTTGAGGGCTGAGGACTCCCTACAGATTTGGGAGTTCTTGAGCAAGGCCAATGATGCACTGACGCCGATGGGTTTCAGCCCCGTGCGCCCGGATGATCCGGAGCCGGAGCCGGACCTAGCGCTGCAGGCGTTGAGCGCAGCAGGAAGCAAGTTCTCCAAGATGGGCAATGTCATCGCGGACCAACTGGAGGTTGAGGGGCAATCCCTGGTGAAGAACGTCGCAGAGTATGTGCTGACATGCTACACCAGCCGAAACTCCCAATTTCCTCTGGACCCGGTGCTTGAAGCCCCGTCGAAGGAGAAGGCGAAGCTACCCGAGCCAGCGTATCAGAGGTTGCCCAGAAGGTCGCCCAATTCTTCCATAGGGTCTAGGTCCATCTCTATAGTTCTCACTTGTATTTTATCTTCTTCTTCCTCAATTTTGTAATCCCTTGTCTCCAGATGTAATCCCTTGTCTCCAGATAAATGAAATCCCAAAATTTTTGTGAATTTCACTTTTTGTCTTCAACACTTTTATTTTCACTTGGCCCCCTGGTATATGTACACAATTTGATTGTGAACATGTACCAAGAGGATATTGCGTTTTGTTGAAGACTCTTTTGCTCCGAACTTGTAGAATTTAGGTTCGAAGTCTTCGATAGTGAAGGCCCCCTGAGGTTGTCGGAGCTTAGAAGCTCCGGCATTGTCTATCGCTGGAGCTTAGTAGCTCCGGAAATAGTCTCTATCAACGCGTAGAGCATCGATAGTTATTCCTCCGGGGTGTCGTAGCTTAGTAGCTCCGGCAGTGACCTTTGCCAACACTTAGTTGGTTGGCAGCAGACTCCATTTACAGGGTCTTCTCACCATCTTTTATTCAGCGTCGACGGCTGGCCCCCTTAGGGGAGTCGGACCTTAGTTAGCTCCGGCTTTTCTCCATCAACGTAGATTTTATTTTTCCTGCACACTTAAGCCAAGAAAAATAGTAAAATTTGTTTCTTGTCTATAACTCCGTTGCGGCTTATGACTCTCAAGAAGATTTTAAGTCAAACGCGATTCTAAATACAACTGAATGTGTTGTCTTTTCTTCTAGATCCAACTGTACACGGACCCACCTTACTTCGGCCTGCCGGGGTGTAGGTAGAGTGGCGTACTTAGGGTGCTTGACCAGGTTAAGTCGATAGCACACTCCAGCCCTAGATTGGCTTGGCGGCTTTCACGTGAGTTGGCCATGAACAATATTTGAATCCAAAAGAATTGACAATACAACTCGAATCATATATAAATCGATTGAACTAAAATTTCTTAAGAATTGCACGTCTTTGTTATAGACAAGAAAGAGAAAAATAAAAATATTGAGCCTGTACAAAATAAATGCACGTGGAGTCTATTTCACATGAAGATGTCTTTCATTATAGGTCTGGGGTACAGGGGAAAGAAGTACACTCTTAGGGTACGAAACCAGGCTAAGCGTGTTTCATTTCTCGTTTGACCCAGGGTAGTTAGCCACACTTTTAGTCCGGAGACTGTGACAAGTGTTGCATGAACTTTGCGGACCTTTCGAGAAAGGTCCGGCTGCTCTCCCGGAGGAACTACCCGACTCTGTACAATGACTCTATAACATACATCTCAAGTTACTCTAGACTCACCTCCGTGGTATTAAGTGTAGAACTTACGGAGGTGCTCGATGTTCCAAGGATTTGGGAGAGATGTCCCATCCTCAGTAGCCAAGCGAACGCTTTCGGGACGGGATACTTTAATCACTCGGAAGGGCCCCTCCCAGCCGGGGGAGAGTTTGTTTAACCCTTCTCTGGATTGTATTCTCCGTAGCACCAGATGGTCTTCCTCAAGCTGTCGGTTGTGTACATGCTGCTGGTGATAACGCCGTAGGGCTTGACGATATCGGGTTTTCCGAACAGCTGCTTGGCACCTTCCCTCCTCAAGGAGGTCTAGGTCTTCACGCCGGAGCTGGTCCTGCGCGGCTTCGTCGAAGGTCCGGACCCAGAGTGAACCCAAGGTGATTTCCAGAGGAAGGATTGCTTCAGCTCCGTACACCAGAAAGAAGGGTGTCTCTCCGGTTGACCGGTTTGGAGATGTCCTGTTGGCCCATAGAGTGGGCGGAAGCTCTTCGATCCAGTTGGCTCCATGTTTTTTCAAGCGCTCATAAGTGCGCGTTTTAAGTCCTTTAAGGATTTCAGCATTTGCTCTCTCGGCTTGGCCATTGCTGGCTGGATGAGCTACGGAGGCGTAGCAAACTTGTATGCCGAGGTCTTCAAAATATCCTTGGAATGCGGAGCTTGTGAATTGGGTCCCATTATCAGTGATGATTTTGTTTGGGACTCCAAATCTGCATACAATGGACTGCAGAAAGTTGATAGCAGATTGTTTGTTGATTGTCACAACTGGAGTTGCTTCCGGCCACTTGGTGAACTTGTCAATGGCGACGTACAGGAACTTGTAACCTCCGACGGCTCTTGGGAAAGGTCCCAAGATGTCCACCCCCCACACAACGAAGGGCCATGTAGGAGGTATCATTTGTAAGGGCTGAGCTGGTGTGTGAATTTGCTTTGCATGAAATTGGCATGCTTTGCAATTTTTTCACCAGCTCAGTTGCATCCTGGAATGCTGTAGGCCAGTAGAAGCCATGCCGAAAGGCTTTACCAGCCAGCGTGCGGGAAGACGCGTGGTTCCCACACTCGCCTCCATGGATTTTTGCGAGGAGCTCGCATCCTTCTTCCCTTGTGATGCACCGCATTAGGATGCCGTTGGCACCGCGCCGGTAGAGATCCCCTTCTACCAACGTGTATCTTTTAGCCAATCTGATTACCCGGTCAGCGGATACGTCATCATCAGGAAGGATATTGTCTTTCAAGTAGTTCTGGATCTCCGAGATCCATGCATTGGAACTAACTTGAGCATTTGAGTCTTGCGCGCTGGGTTGCTCGGAGCTTCCGGCAGCACCTACGACCCTTGATGGCTGCCATGGTAACAGGGCCATTGGGACCGTCAGCTTCGGGATGCTGATCTCGCCCCCTTCGCTCAGTTCGGTAGGCTGAGCTGTGGGTTTTGACAATCTCCGGACAAAAGTTCCGTCAGGAGCTGGAGCTCCGGTTGACGCTTTCGTCGAGAGTTCGTCGGCTTCAGCGTTGTGAGCACGCTGAACATGGTGGAGATCTAGGACTTCGAAATCCTTCTGAAGCCTCTGGACTTCAAGGAGGTAAGCAGCTAACTGGAGATTATTGCAGGAGCATTCACCCTTCATCAGCTTAATGATGAGCTGTGAATCTCCCTTGACCAGCAATTGCTTGACACCATATGACAGTGCCACCTTTAGTCCGTAGATGAGTGCTTCATACTCTGCCATGTTGTTGGTTGCCTTAAAGTCAAGGTGTACCATGTATTTCACCTTCTCCCCATTCGGTGCAAGGAGAAGGATTCCAGCTTTGGCCCCCTACTTCTGCATGGAGCCATCGAAGTAGAGGTTCCAGTGAGGCTCGGTGAAGGTTGGAGCTTGATGCTCCGTCTTCTGCTCACTGGGACCCCCAGGGTTTGATGGAGAGGGAGTCCATTCTGCCACAAAATCTGCCAATGCTTGACTCTTGACTGCTTGCCTTGAATTAAATTCAATATCAAATTCAGCCAATTCCGCTGCCCATTTTGCAATATTCCCAGTTGAATTGGGATTATGCAAAATTGCTCGAAGTGGGTAAGACGTCACCACTGAGACTTTGTGAGCTTGGAAGTAATGGCGAAGCTTCCTGGAGGCAATAAGAACTTCATAGAGCAGCTTATGCACCTCTAGGTATTGAGTTTTGGCATCATGTAGTACTTCACTAATGAAGTACACTGGGCGCTGAATGGTCCGGACCCTCCCGGAGGGGTCCGGAGCTTCCTCTTCACTGACCCGGATCCTCTCGGAGGAGACCGGATTTTCTTTGGGGACCTCCGGGTTCTGAGTGGAGGAACCCGGAGCTTCTTCAGAAATGACCTGAACCCTCCTGGAGGGGTCTAGGTCTCCTGAAGCGACTTCTTGTGGATTCGAATCTGGGAGCTGGGACCCAGACTCGCTTTCAGGAACCTCCGGACCCTCCCGAAGGGGTCTGGATTCCTGAGTATGGGGTAGTTCTGGTCTCTCCGCAACCAGAACCATACTCACGACTTCGTCAGTAGCTGAAATATAAAGCAACAAAGGCTCACCAGGGTTCGGAGCTACCAGAATTGGTAGGGTGGTGAGGAACTGTTTCAGCTCCTGGAATGCCTTTTCTGCTTCTTCGGACCATTGGAATGGTCCAAACTTCCTCAATAACTTGAAGAAGGGGAGTGCCCGTTCCGCCAGTCTTGAGATGAACCGGCTGAGGGCTGCTAGACATCCAGTTAATTTTTGGACATCCTTGATGCGGGTTGGTGGCCGCATGTCTTCAATGGCCTTAATCTTCGCCGGATTAGCTTCTATGCCCCGGTGACTTACCAGGAAACCAAGAAGTTTTCCGGAGCTAACCCCGAAGACACACTTGTCTGGGTTTAGCTTTGTGCGGGTGGCCCGCAGCTTGTCGAAGACAGCCTGCAAGGTGTCAAGGAGTGACTCCTTGTTCCTGACCTTGACCACGATGTCATCGACGTACACTTCCACTATGTCTCTAACAAGTTCTTCAAAAGTTTTGTACATAGCTCGTACAAAAGCTGAAGCTGCATTCTTGAGACCAAAGGGCATGGCTGTGTAACAATACAATCCATCTATTATGATGAATGAAGTATGCTCTTCATCTTCCCTAGACATCCTGATTTGGTGATATCCGGAATATGCATCTAGGAAACACAGTAATTCACACCCGGAGGTGGAATCCACTATCTGATCTATTCTAGGTAGTGGGAATGGATCTTTTGGACATGCCTTATTTAGTGTGGTGTAGTCAATACACATTTGAAGCTTCCCGCCGGCCTTGGGCACAACGACTGGGTTTGCCAGCCATTTTGGATGGAAGACATCTCGGATGAATCTGGCTTCGAGTAACTTCTTCACTTCTTGTCGGATGAAGTTCTGTCGCTCTACGGATTGCTTCCAAGGCTTCTGATGCACAGGCCGGGCATCGGGGTAGATATTCAGATTGTGCTCAATCACTTCCCTGGGGATCCCAGGCATTTGTGACGGTTGCCAAGCAAACACGTCGACGTTAGCCCGGAGGAAAGTGATGAGCGCGAGTTCCTATTTGTCGTTCAATCCTCCCGATATACGGGTGGTTTGAGCGGCATCGGAACCAATTTGGACGACTTTGATGGGAATGTCGGTGTCGCCACTTGGCTGCACTCGAGGTGCAGAAGTCGAGCCTCGTTGGCGAATGCTCGGGGGTTTTGGAGCTTGCTCCTGCCTGGAGTCCTCCTCTTGCGCTGTGGTGAGCGCATGGAGTTCTTCCAGTGCAGTTACTCTGGCAGTGCGATCTCCGCGGATCCGGAGAGCGCCTACTGGCGTTGGCATCTTCAACACCAGATAACCATAATGAGTAGCTGCCATGAATTTATATAGGGCAGGTCTACCCAAGATGGCATTGAAGGGTAAGTTGATCTGAGCGACGTCGAAGACCAACTTCTCGGTGCGGTACTTCTCCCGTGTCCCGAAGGTAACAGGGAGAGTAATAGCTCCGAGTGGGGTGATGGCCCCCGGACCTACTCCGGAGAAAGGTCGAGAGGGGTGGAGATCCGAAGGTCGGAGCTGAAGCTTAGTGAAAGCTTCGAAGCTGATGAGGTTAAGCCCCGAACCTCCGTCTACCATGACATGGTGGAGCTGGATGTTGTTGATGGTAGGAGATACCGTCAAGGGTAACTGTCCTGCTCCAACCATGCTCCGGGGACAATCCGAAGCATCAAAAGTGATGGCTGTGTCCATCCACTTTTGGTGAGGTTCCGGCCTGACTGTAGAAGCTATAGCGGCCATATCCCGACGCATAGTCTTGATGACGCGACGGGAGGTGATATCCCATGATCCACCAAAAATGGTGTTCATGGTCTTCCGACGCTCGTTGTCAGAGACGTCAGAATCATTGTCGACGGAGGTGTAGACGGCCTTCAGGACCTTTTTGGGATCCTGGAACCCTAACTCCTCTTCAGTCGGAGCTTCGTCAACTTTTTGCTTTCCTTCCCTCTGTCGGAAAGGAGATTCTTCCCGGCGCTTGTTTTAGCGCTCGACAAGGTTTTGGACCTCCCGGCAGTCTTCCAAACTGTGGCTACCCGTTTTGTGAATGGGACACCACACTTTGGGTTTTCCACCGTCTTCAGAAGACGGTCGTGGTCGCTTCTCGGGGCGTGGCCTCCAGCCACCCGGAGCTGCAGCAGCTGCAACGTTGGATGTGCAGGCCGACGGCTTCTTCTTGCCGTTGGTCTTCTTTTTCTTCTTGCCACCCCCGGAGGTAGCGGCTTCTTCTTTGGAGGATTTCTTGTGATCCTCCGAGGTTCGTTTGGAGTGCATCTCACGGCCCTCCGCAGCTCTGGCACATTTGTCAGCCAAGCTGAAGAGTTCCGTGACACTGGTGATCTCCTTGATCGCCAGTTTCTCCAACATCTTCTTGTCTCGTACACCCTGTCTAAATGCCACAATGACAGAGACACTAGAGATAGAAGGGATAGTGTTTCGTACCTGAGAGAACCTCTGGATGAATGATCGCAAGGATTCTCCCCCTTTTTGCACGACCGCAAAAAGGTCTAGTTCAGTGCCTGGTCGAGTGTATGAACTCCCGAAGTTGGCAGTGAACTGATGGCAAAGCTCCTCCCAACTGTTGATAGAGTTGGGTGGAAGGCTCATAAACCAGGACCTGGCAGTCCCAGTTAAGGCCACTGGAAAGTAATTGGCCATCGCGGCTTCGTGTCCTCCGGCTGCTAAGATTGCAGTGGAGTAGATCTGAAGAAATTCGGCGGGATTGACAGTCCCGTCGAATTTTTCCGGCAGGTGAGGCCGAAACTTCTGTGGCCACCTAACCATGCGCAGGTGCATGGCTAGGGCTCAACAACCTCCTCCCACTCCTTCAGGAGCAGAAAGGTCCTGTGCTTCCCGTCTTTCACGGGCACGCTCAATATGGACTCGGCCGTCCTACTGGCGGTATCGGCTATCAAGCTCCGCCCCGAGGTCGTGAGTCGAAAGCCTGGATACCGTGTGAGTGCGTTGTGCCTCGGAGGGCAATGAAGTCACTTGTTGTGACGCAGCACGTCTCCTGCTATTGGAAACGTGCGGACCATGTCTTCCAGACAAAGTCCGCCGCTGCGACGGGGCTCTTCCTGAAGGAGGAGGACCCTGGTTGCTGAGGCGTTCGGCTGTTGCTGCAACCAAATGCTCCACATCGGCCCTCCACTACTCCAGTGCATCCCGGGATGCATCCGGAGGTGGTGGGCGTTGGAGAAGAGCACACGCTGCATGGAGCACGTGTTCCGGGTTGTCATGATTTGCCGATGCAGTGATTGACGCCGGAGCACCATCACGTTGCCTAGCACGATTTGCTGGAGGAGACGGTGGTGGTGGGAGTGTGACTCCTGCTGGTGCTGAGGCTCCTGCTGGTGGCTGCCTATTGGAGGGATTGCCCCCAACAGCCTGAGCAGCAGGTTGGCCGTTGGATGATCCACCAGCAGAGTTCACCATTCTCAAAATCTCAGGTGCCCCTACCTGGCGCGCCAACTGTCGGTGGTTTGGAACCGGCAGATCTCCCTACACTGCTAAAGTGATAGGGGAGTTTGATGTTCGGTATGGACGCGCGGATATTCAAGAAGGTGAGTAGGAATTGACACAGGAGACACAAGAGATTACGTGGTTCGGGCCGCCTGAGCGTAATACCCTACTCCACGGGTGTGTTGGTGTTGTATTAGCTGTTTGAGCTTGTGTTGAGCGTCAATGGCGTGTGTGTCTCTGGCGTATGTGTGTGTGTAGCCCCCTTGAACGTGTCGTCGGCTTGTCCTTTTATAGTACAAGGGCAGGCCGTTACAAGTTAGCCTGGCCTAACATGTGGCCCCGGCAGTTACTAGTATTGACACTTATTTAACACATTTAATCCTCTTAATGACCCTGTAACGGGCTTTGACAGCACCGTTATTGGTGTTAAGATCGTCCGTTTAAGTGTCATTAATATGGTATTAATGACACTTAATCGGGTCGTGAAGTCCTTGATTCCCCTTTGAAGATCCGAAGCCGTTGTGGGGTCTTCCGAAGGTTAGAGGCTGAAGATCCGACGGTTGGACACGTGGCAGCTCCGGAGCATACTGTGGAAACAGGTAGCTCCGGGGCTACCCGACACGTGTCAGGCTCGGAGCTTCTCTCGGTCTGGGGCTAAGTCCGGAGGTGCCATTTCGGTACATGGCCCGGAGCTTCCCCCTTGTGGGCGGTAGCTCCGGTTTGGTAGTACACGTGGCGACCCAAGGATTAACCATGTTGGAGAAGCGGGTTATGTCTGACATGTGGGCCTTCGAGGGTCTTCAAACCAAGTAGATGATTTTCCTTTGAGATCTTTATAACCTCAAGGGGTGTACGGTTTCTAGGGTACCGACAGGAGCTAAGCTATTTGGTCCATAACACAAGAAATCGGAGGTTCTAGGGTTTTGGATAAAGTTTACCAAAATCCTTCAATTCTTGAAGTTGGAGGAGTTGTCGTTGCGGACTAGTCTGTGGGCCTCGATCCCCTTGCGATGAAGATCGTTTTCCACAGAGAGTTGAAGAGATTTGGTGGAGAAATCACCTAATCACCTTGGGGGCACTCGAGTGAGGAGAGAGAGCGTGAGGAACATTGTGAAGATGAACAATATTAGGGTTTGACGTCCCTAGGGTTATGGAGTCAAAAAATCGGACTAGTCCATGGTCAACCGGACTAGTCCGGGCTACCGGACCTCTGCGGACTAGTCTGTAGTGTGCGGACTAGTCCGAGTAACCACTGACTAGTCCGTGGTCACCATAACAGAAGCATTTAGCCCATTTGTATATATTCGAAGGTGCTAACAAAGAAAATAAGGGGCAAAACACACAAATAATCTTGATAAATATGATCAGTAAACATACAACAATCAAGCTATGACCATAATTCACCAAGATCAAGTAATTAACATAGTTTTTCGGAGAAAATAGAGAGAGATGATTTTCATAACACAATCAATAGATTTTGAAGATGACATACAGGTATGCAAGCTTTCAATCCACGTTCCGAGCATCAAGGATATTTAGTTCAATTCGGAGCTCGCAAAAATGTTTTTCATCATGTGGCTTGGTAAATATATCAGCTAGTTGTTTTTCGGTGTTGACATGGGAAATGGCTATGTCTCCTTTCATTGAGTGGTCTCTCAAAAAGTGATGTCGGAGGTCTATGTGTTTGGTCCTAGAGTGCTAAACGGGGTTATGGGCAATTTTAATAACACTCTCATTGTCACAAAGGAGCGGAACATGGCTCATATTGTAACTGTAATCCCTTATAGTTTGTCGCATCCAAATGAGTTGTGCACAACAACTCCCAATTGCAACATACTCCACTTCAGCCGTGGATAAGGCAATGGAATTTTGTTTCTTGGAGGACCAAGAAAATAGGGATCTACCTAGTAATTGGCATAATCTGCATCGGAGTATCCATTGAGATTGAACTTGGAACCTTTAGGATATACCAAAGGCCTAGGTTGGGTGTATGAACTAAATATCGCAAGATTCCTTTTACGGCTGTCAAATGACACTCCTTAGGATTGGCTTGAAATCTTGTGCACAAACATAAACTCAACATAATATCAGGCCTAGGTGCACATAAGTAAAGTAGGGATCCAATCATGGAGCGATATACCTTTTGATCCACGTTTGGTCCGTCTTCATTGAGATCCAAGTGTCCATTTGTTGCCATGGGAGTCTTTATAGGCTTCGCCTTGTCCATCCCAAACTTCTTGAGTATGTCTTGAGTATACTTGGTTTGGCTTATGAACGTGCCTTCCTTTTGTTGCCTCACTTGAAATCCCAAGAAATATTTCAATTCTCTCATCATAGACATCTCGAATCTATCTGTTATAATTTTACTAAATTCTTAACAAAAGGATTTGTTAGTTGAGCCAAATATAATGTCATCAACATAAATTTGACAAAAAAATAGATCATTGTCGAAATGCTTAGTAAACAACGTGTAATCAGCTTTACCAATCTTAAATCCATTTTCAATTAAAAACCTCTAAGACACTCATACCAAGCAATAGGAGCTTGTTTGAGGCCGTAGAGAGCCTTACGCAGTTTGAACACGTGGTCAGGGAACTCTTGATCTTCGAATCTAGGGGTTGCTCCACGTAAACCTCCTCTATGATTGGTCCATTAAGGATAAAACTTTTCACATCCAATTGATAGAGCATGAAATCATGTTGAGTAGCATATGCAAGTAATATTCGAATCGATTCAAGCCTATCTACGGGAGCAAAAGTTTCATCGAAATCCAAACCTTTGACTTGTGAATACCCTTTGGCCACAAGTCATGCCTTGTTTCTTGTCATCACCCTGTGTTCGTCTTGCTAGTTGCGGAAGACCCATTTAGTGCCGACGACGTTGAATTGGGGCCTTTCAACAAGTTCCCACACCTCGTTCTGTTTGAAGTTGTTCATTTCTTCTTGCATCGCCACCACCCAATCCGGATCTTTTAAAGCAAACTCAATCCTGTGTGGTTCCAAAGTGAATAAAAAAGAGTAATGTTCACAAAAATTGGCTATACGAGATCTAGTGGTTACTCCCTATTTGATGTCACCGATTATATTATCGACGGGGTGATCTCTTAGGATGCATTGATGTACTCTTGGATGTGGCTCTTGTGGTCTTGAATATTCATGGTCATCTTCTTCTCCCCCTATATGGTTGCCCTCATTGATTTGTTGGTCACCTTGATTTTCATGAGGTTGATCTTGTGTAGAAGCCCCCCTTGATAATTTACTTCCACTTATGGTTCATCTTCTTGATTTGCATTTGGAGGTGGTGCTTGTGGTCGAACATTGCCCAACGCCATTCTTCTCAACACTTGACATGGAGCTTCTTCTCTATCTAGCACACATTGATCAACTTGCTCTTCTTGAGAGTCGTTAGTTTCATCGAACACTACGTCACGTGCTACTTCAACAAGTCCGGAGACCTTGTTGAAGACACGATAGGCGTAAGAGTTCGAATCATAGCCAAGCAAGAAACCTTCATCGGACTTCGAAGCGAACTTTGAAGTCCTAGGCTTCTTGTTCAAAATATAAAATTTAAAACCGAAAACTCAAAAATAGGAAATATTCGGCTTCTTACCGGTGAGTAGTTCATATGACATTTTCTTGAGTAGGCGATGAAGATAGAGTTGGTTTATGGCGTGACAAGCGGTGTTAACCGCTTTAGCCCAAAACCGATCTGAAGTCTTGTACTCATCGAGCATTTTCCTCGCCATCTCAATGAGGGTTCGGTTCTTCCTTTCGACTACTCCGTTTTGTTGAGGGGAATACGGTGATGAAAATTCATGTTTTATCCCTTCTTCGTCTAGGTACTCCTCAACTTGGGTGTTCTTGAATTCCGTGCCGTTGTCATTTCGTACGTTCTTGATCTTCAATGAGAATTCATTTTGGGAACGCTTGAAAAACTTCTTGAGGGTTCCTTGAGTTTCTTTCGTATCATGCAAAAAGAAAACCCACGTGAAGGGCGAAAAATCATCAACAATTACTAAACCGTATTTGTTACCGCCGATGCTTATGTAAGCAATTGGACCAAATAGATCCATAAGAAGTAGCTCGAGCAGTCTCGTTATTGTCATGACATTCTTCGTGGGATGGGGTTCTCCTACTTGCTTCCCGGCTTGGCACGCGCTACAAGGCCTGTCTTTCTCAAAAACAACATCCTTCAAACCTCAAATGTGATCGCCTTTAGGAGTTTTTGAAGATTCCTCATATCAACATGTGCTAGCCGTCTATGCCACAACCAACTCATGTTGGTCTTTGCAATCAGCGTGTGTCAAGTTCGACTTTATCTTTGTTGAACTCAACAAGATAAATCTTTCCCTTTAACGCACCCTTGAATGCAACCGAGTCATCACTCCTTCTAGAGACGGTCACACCCTCATTAGTGAACAAGCAATTATAATTGATGACTTCGCTTGGATCTTCATTTTCTTCATATTCAACAAACATCCTTATTTCTCCAGTCATGTGGTTAGTACATCCACTATCTAGCACCATTTCGATCCACTAGAGGAATAGGCCTGCAAGAACAAATCACACCTTGGTCTTAGGTACCCAAGCTTGCTTGGGTCCTTTGAGGTTAGTCACAAGTGATTTGGGCACCCACAAATGAGACTTGGTGTGCCCATGGTGTGGCCCAACATGTTTAGCATAATCTCTACCAAGATTACTTTTCATGAGAACATATGATGCGTCAATGGTTTTAAACAATAGTTGTTGTTCATGTGTTAACATTTTTGGACTTATCAACATTATTAGGCTTTCTAGCTTGAGAGGAGTTTCCCTTGACAAAAGCAATGTGTTCCTTGTTATTCTTGTGGCTTCTAGCATTTTGCTTTTCACCATAAGAATACCCAATGCCATATTTGACATCAGGAGGTCTTGTGGCTAAGTATGCACTGTGTGCATACTTAACCTTCTCCTTGTCAAATATGCCACTTCGGGTAGGATGCTTGTCCTTTGTCAAGTTTGACTTCTCCTTCAAGTTAGTGTCAATTTTAGCACATACACAAGTAATAGTAGTCTTAGATTTTAAGTGTTGAGAAGGTGAGCTTCAAGAGGATGAAGGGTCACTTTGCTTGAGTGACTCAACTTGTACCTCAAGGATCTTGTTAACTTTGGTTAAGTTAGCAAGTTCATCCTTGATGATTACATTTGAGTCGCTTAACATCAAGCAAGCTTCCTTGCTTGGAGCTAACTCAAGTTCTAGTGACTTGCTTCGCTCTTTTTCAAGTTCAAGGAGCGTTTTTGATGAGTAGGTTTAGGCCCGATCTTCCGAAAGGTATGTCGATTGGGGCGGAGAACTCGACGTTGATGATCCGCGGCACTCGAGCGGTTCGAGTACCCCTGCAATCACTACACCACGGCTCCGTTTGTTATCAACCGTGCTGCACACGCTTGACCTCGCCAAGAAGGCTAATCCCTGCAAGTGCAATCGAGAACACGAGCAAGAACGTAGAAGACACGATCAGAAATCGCGAAATTGGGGTCTCACAAACCGTAGAACGGCGATATTATTGATCTAAGCAAAACCCACCAAATATGACCGGCGGCTGCAGTATTTATAGGCTAGGGTTCGACCAAAACACGATTAGATGCGTCCCTAATGGACTCTTACGGGATACAAGGCCCAAAGGCCCGATTCGGTGGCGCAGCACCGGACAGAAATCTGGACTCGACTTGTTTCGACGATTCCCAATGACTCCGGAGCAATTTTGAGGTGGGACCAGAACCATTGGAAATTTTATCTTCTCCTCTTTCCGTGCATATGTAGAACGTCGAAAACGGAGTCCGTATGCCTCCTGGGCGTCTGTTTTAAGGTGGACTGCTCCTGGACTCCGAGTTGAACTCGAGTCCGAGTTGTAAACTGTTTCCATCTACTTGTGGACGTCCCAGGTGGTTCTCCACGCTCCCAAGGCCTCCTTCCTTCACTTGTTGATCTTTTCCATTATTCCTAATAACAATTAAATCATCACATAGCAATCTATTCTCAAACTCACATGCAAAAGAAGTTAAGAACGAATTCACCTGCTGATTTAAAAACCGTGCCCGTGCTCTTGTGATTGGTCCTTGCAGTTCAATGTGCGTCTCTGCTGTTGTGATGTCCTCATCATCCTCCCCCTCTTGAATTGGAGTCGTCCTCGACTCAAGTTCATCTTCTTATCCCAAGTACGGTCGCAAATCTGAAATGTTAAATGTAGGACTAACCCCAAAATCGGGAGGCAATTCAAGCTTATATGCATTATCATTAATCTTTTCAACGATCTTAAAAGGACCAGCAGATCGTGGCATAAGTTTAGATTTTCTCAAGTCAGGAAATCGCTCTTTTCTCAAATGTAACCACACCAAATCGCCCGATTCAAGTTTTACTTCTTTTCTACCTTTACTACCTGCAATCCTATACTTCTCATTCATCATTTCAATATTTTTCTTTGTAGTTTCATGCATCTTAAGAATGAATTCAGATCGTTGTGTGGCATCCAAATTTATAGTTTCAGAAGGAGGCAAAGGTAGTAAATCAATAGGAGCACGGGGATTGAAACCATACACTACCTGGAATGGACTTACCTTTGTCGTGGAGTGAAGGGATCTGTTGTAAGCAAATTCTATATGTGGTAAACACTCCTCCCACAACTTCAAATTTGTTTTCAAGACAGCCCGTAACATAGTGGATAAAGTACGATTAACTACCTCGGTCTGTCCATCCGTTTGTGGGTGACATGTAGTTGAAAACAGCAACTTGGTTCCCAATTTATACCACAAAGTTCTCCAAAAATGACTTAAAAATTTTGCATCACGATCAGAAACAATGGTATTTGGCACACCATGTAAACGAACCATTTCCGTCATAAATAAATCAGCAATGTGTGAGGCATTATCATTCTTATGACAAGGTATAAAGTGTGCCATTTTGGAAAAACGATCAACAACTACAAAAATACTATCCCTCCCCCTCTTAGTCCTAGGCAATCCCAAAACAAAGTCCATAGAAATATCCTCCCAAGGTACACTAGGAACAGGAAGAGGCATATAAAGACCATGTGGGTTAAGACGAGAATTAGCTTTGTTGCAAGTAGTGCATCGTGACACGTAGCGCTCGACATCACGCCTCATCTTTGGCCAAAAGAAGTGTGTGGACAGCACGTCTTCAGTTTTCTTCACTCCAAAATGTCCCATCAAACCTCCTCCATGTGCTTCCTGCAAAAGCAATAGACGAACGGAGCTAGCTGGAACGCATAGCTTGTTAGCACGATAGAGGAGACCCTCTCGCAGCACATATTTATTCCAAGTTCTTCCTTCTCTACAATTTTCAAAAGCAACTTTGAAGTCCAAATCAGTAGGATATAATGCTTTAATTGTTTCCAAACCAAAGATTTTATGATCAAGTTGGGACAGCATGGTATAACGCCTAGATAATGCATCGGCAATGATATTTTCCTTCCCTTTCTTATGCTTAATGATGTATGGAAACGACTCTATGAACTCAATCCATTTAGCATGTCGTTTATTCAGATTGGTTTGACACTTAAGATACTTCAATGATTCATGATCGGAATGTATGACAAACTCCTTAGACCAAAGATAATGTTGCCATGTTTGTAATACACGGACTAAGGCATACAATTCCTTATCATAAGTGGAGTAATTCAGAGAAGGACCATGAAGTTTTTCACTAAAGAAAGCAACGGGTTTACCTCCTTGTATGAGAACGCCTCCAATACCAATGCCACTTGCATCGCATTCTAGCTCAAAGGTCTTGTCAAAATCAGGAAGTTGTAGTAATGGTGCTTGTGTAAGCTTCGATTTGAGTGCATCAAAAGCTTGTTGCTGCTGTTCACCCCATCGAAATGGAACTCCCTTCTTCGTTAGCTCATGTAGAGGTGCTGCAATGGTGCTGAAATCCCGCACAAAGCGCCGATAAAATCCTGCAAGACCAAGAAAACTACGAACCTGTGTGACTGTAGTTGGGGCTGGCCAGCTGGTGATTGCTTCAATTTTTGCCTCATCCATCTCAATTCCCTGCGAGGAAACGACATAGCCAAGAAACGAGACTCGATTGGTGCAAAAAACGCACTTTTCGAGGTTACCAAACAAACGTGCATCTCTCAAAACAGTAAAAACAACACGTAAATGATCAAGATGTTCATCATATGACTTGCTGTAAATGAGGATATCATCGAAGTAAACCACCACAAATTGTCCAATGAAAGCACGTAAAACCTCGTTCATTAATCGCATAAAGGTGCTGGGTGCATTAGTTAAACCAAAAGGCATGACTAACCACTCATAAAGTCCAAACTTGGTTTTAAATGCAGTTTTCCATTCATCTCCTAGTGCCATTCTAATTTGGTGGTAACCACTACGCAAGTCAATTTTTGTGAAGATGATAGCACCACTCAATTCATCAAGCATGTCATCTAATCGAGGAATAGGATAACGATATCGAATGGTGATGTTATTAATCGCTCGACAATCAACACACATGCGCCAACTACCATCTTTCTTAGGAACCAAAAGAACAGGAATGGAACAAGGGCTAAGGCTTTCACGAATGTACCCGCGGTCCAAAAGATCTTGGGCTTCTCGCTGAATTTCCTTAGTTTCTTGTGGATTCGCCCTGTATGCTGCACGATTTGGCAAACTTGCTCCTGGAATCAAATCGATCTTGTGTTCAATGCCTCTCATCGGTGGTAAACCAGGGGGAATCTCGGAGGGAAACACATCCTCAAACTCCTGCAAAAGGTTAGCAACAGCAGGGGGCAATGCAATAGACAATTCATGAAGTGAAAACATGGCTTCTTTGCAAACTAAAGCATAGCACATCCCCTTAGCATCGAATAAATCAGCAAGTTCAGATTTAGTTGCGAGCAATGATGGTGATTTTAACTTAATAACTTGCTGTTTTTCAGATTCTAATTTAGTTGCTTTGCCCTCACGAATTTTACTCTTCTCAAAATGCACAATTTCAGCAGGAGTCATGGGGAGCAAAGTGATTTTCTTTCCCTTATGCATGAGAGTATATTTATTGGTTCTACCATGATGAATAGCATCTGTATCAAATTCCCAAGGACGACACAATAAAAGAGAACAAGCATCCATAGGAACAACATCAAAATCAGCAAAATCATGGTATGAACCAATTGAAAAATGGATTCTCGCTGTTTGTGTTACCCGAACCTTACCGCTGTTGTTGAACCATTGAATGTGGTACGGATGAGGGTGTGCTCTTGTTGTCAAACCGAGTTTCTTGACGACATCCGTGTTTACCATGTTATTGCAGCTACCTCCATCAATTATAGTGTGTACACGGCAGTCCTTGACGACGAGAAACATGTGGAAAAGGTTGTGTCGTTGTAGCTTGTCGTCGGTCTCCACTTTGGAGCTCAAGGCACGCTGCACAATGATGCTCCTATAGTTCTCCATCGCCGCTGTACCAAGTACCTCTTCTTCGGTGTGTTCATCATTTGGATCTGTAAAGTCAGTAGCAAGAGAATATTCATCTTCAACATCCGAAGTACTATCATACCCGCCATCATCGCTTGCTATGTATGCTCGTTTGCTCGGGCAATCTCTCATCATATGACCAAGTCCCTGGCAGCGGTGACACTTAATGTCAGAAGTACGACCCATAGAAGGAGTGGACGACGAAGGCTTGAATGATGTCGCCTTGCTGCCTTCCGGCACACGAGAAGGTGGAGCAGCAGGTATAGTTCGTTGGCCGCCATTGGGTGGTGTAGTCGCTGCACGGGGGGCCGAAGATGGTGCTGTTTTGGACGGTGTAGTTGCTGCACGTGGCGTGAAGTTGCTCCTCGTGCGTTGTTGCTGTTGTTGTCGGCCCTGCAATTCTTTTTCTGCCAACATAGCAAGCTGAAACAATCTGTTAACAGTATCATATTCTTTGTAATCAACAATGTCCTGAATTTCACGCCTCAACCCCCCATAAAAACGAGCTATTTTATCATCCATGTCCTCTACTACCCCACAACGCAGCATACCCTTTTGTAACTCTTGATAATACTCCTCTACGGACATGTTACCTTGGTCTAAACGCTGCAATTTTTTGCGAAGGTCCCGCTGAAAAGATGGAGGAACAAATCGAACATGCATAGCTTCCTTTAATCTATCCCATGTTGGAGGATCAGTTCTAGTTTTAACAAGTTCATTCCACCATATGATAGCAAAGTCCTTAAACTCACTAGTGGCTTGACGAACTCTATGTTGTTCAGGAACAAGATGGGAATTAAATTTTTGCTCTACTGTCATCTCCCAATCAAGATAAGCCTCAGCATCATAAGCACCAGAAAAAGACGGTATAGTAAATTTCACTTTAGCAAAAGGATCATCAGGAGGGCGGTTATAATTGTTATGATTATTACCTCCCATACCTCGACGATAAAGTGGCAGTCTTGGCTGATTACTGTGATCTTCCAGTTCATCATAAGCATTGTCTTCTTGTCTTCCAGCGAGAGGCAACCGAGCCTCAAAAGTATTCATCCGAAGAGCAAGGTCATCCAGTTTGCGAGTCAAGTTCGCCAATGACTCCTCCGTTGATGCGTTGTATTTGGCGAACATATCACGTAACTCAACATGTTGAACACATTCGTCATTATTTTCTTCTCCTGCCATTGTTAGTAGGAAACAAAAGACAACAAAAAAATGTTATCCCTATCAACTACAGTGACAATGTGGAAGGTGGAAGAAAACAATCTCTCTCGCTCAAGCGTCTTACCATGCTCTTACAAGTGTTCTTACCGACACAGCAGGTGGTGTGGACGGTGAGATGAACCAATGAAGCGTGGGGTGATTGCAAAGGTACCTGTTATGCTCAAGAGAAAGGTGGAGCTTGGATGGCACAATATGGTGGCTAATAAGCAGAAAATCGTTAACAGCTAAACAAAGTTGAATAAGTATTCAATGTAGGAAACTGTTGCTGGTCAACTGAGTGCCCTAGAGACTAGCACAACACAAGGAAGTATCAAGATAAAAGAAAGACAGAATGATATAACCAAACAAACAGCACCAAGTGGTATAGGCCAATTGCTTTAATATGCGTGCTCTTCACTTTTTTTTTCTTTTTTGTAATATTTTTTTGATATTTTTTCTTTACTCAGTAGCACAAATATAGGAAGCACACAAATTTGCAGCTCAATTGGATGTAATATGCGGCCTATAGAAAATCAAGAAGGTTCTTTAAAATCCGTGCTGAAACTTCGGAGGCCGGATAGCCTATCTTCCGAGGGGATTTTGGGCAATCTATTTTCGCCGAATGCGGCTATGCCGCGGATAATCGGATGCGAAATTTCGCGTAGATGAATTTGAAAAAAAAATTCGCCCGATTTTGAGTTCGTATGCGAAAGTTATGGCCGTTTTAAGGTAGGCTGTCCGAGTTACGTTTTTTTGGATGTTGATTCCAACTCGGTTTGAGAACAGAACTCGCAAACGGATACGAAAACGATCGGGAATTTGCACAGCAACTAATGGGGTGGTGTGTGATGATTCAAGGATGAATGGCACAAAGATTTTTCACCTAATCTAGGGCTGGCGATGCGGGAGTTCACGCAAGGCGGCTAGCTAGGGCAAACCGATGAACGTGGCGGATCGGTTTGTTATTTAGGGATTGTGGAACAGGTATCGACTAGCAAGAAAACAAGGACGAAACACGATAACTAGGACCAAAAAACACAAAGCTAAACCAGCAACAAGACTCAACCACACGAATGCAAACTCAACAATGCAAACTGAAAAACGAAACTGCAGGCACTATAGTCTGGGAAGCGGTAAAAACGATCTAATTTTTTTTGTGGCTTTTTTGTGGACTCTAGGTACGAAACAAAATCGATCTAATGGAAGGAAGGAAAACAAAGATACCTCACGGGCAACCTGGAAATCTGATACCAATTGATGAGTAGGTTTAGGCCCGATCTTCCGAAAGGTATGTCGATTGGGGCGGAGAACTCGACGTTGATGATCCGCGGCACTCGAGCGGTTCGAGTACCCCTGCAATCACTACACCACGGCTCCGTTGGTTATCAACCGTGCTGCACACGCTTGACCTCGCCAAGAAGGCTAATCCCTGCAAGTGCAATCGAGAACACGAGCAAGAACGTAGAAGACACGATCAGAAATCGCGAAATTGGGGTCTCACAAACCGTAGAACGGCGATATTATTGATCTAAGCAAAACCCACCGATTATTACCGGCGGCTGCAGTATTTATAGGCTAGGGTTCGACCAAAACACGATTAGACGCGTCCCTAATGGACTCTTACGGGATACAAGGCCCAAAGGCCCGATTCGGTGGCGCAGCACCGGACAGAAATCTGGACTCGACTTGTTTTGACGATTCCCAATGACTCCGGAGGAATTTTGAGGTGGGACCAGAACCATTGGAAATTTTATCTTCTCCTCTTTCCGTGCATATGTAGAACGTCGAAAACGGAGTTCGTATGCCTCCTGGGCGTCTGTTTTAAGGTGGACTGCTCCTGGACTCCGAGTTGAACTCGAGTCCGAGTTGTAAACTGTTTCCATCTACTTGTGGACGTCCCAGGTGGTTCTCCACGCTCCCAAGGCCTCCTTCCTTCACTTGTTGATCTTTTCCATTATTCCTAATAACAATTAAATCATCACATAGCAATCTATTCTCAAACTCACATGCAAAAGAAGTTAAGAACGAATTCACCTGCTGATTTAATAACCGTGCCCGTGCTCTTGTGATTGGTCCTTGCAGTTCAATGTGCGTCTCTGCTGTTGTGATGTCCTCATCAGTTTTGATTTAAGATATTCCTCCTTTTGAAGGATGATCATATCTTCTTGGCGATTAGCAAGCTCCTCCTTATCAATAAGCTTATACATTAAAAATTTCATCATAGAGGCAGTTTTCTTGTCTAAACCACTAAGCAAGTATTCATTTTCATCACAACTATCGTATTCACTAGAATCATCACTATCACTGGCAAAGGAATACGAGGAGGAAGATTTAGTTGTTACATTTATTTTACCTTCCTTTGCCATTAGACATGTGTCGTTCTCCTTCCATGCACCAATAGTTGGGAAGAGGGTGGATTTCTTGGTTTTCTTCTTGATGGCTATGCTAGCCATCTCCTCTTCCTCGTCAGATGAGTACTCATCATTGGAGTCCCACTCCTTTCCTAGGTGCGCCTATCCAATTTTCTTTTTCCTCTTGAACATCTTCTTGGGTTGAGGCTTTGTATCCTTGGTCTTCTACTTGTTTTCTTCATAAAGACAATCAACTATAAAGTGATCATATTCACCACAGTTATAGCAAGCACACCTCAACTTTGGTCTTGATTTGTCTTTTTGTCTTCCTTCATTTGATCTACCACCTTGTCCTCTTTTAATCATCTTCTTTAATTTCTTCATAAATAGGATCATATCTTCTTCATCGATGTCACTACTTCCATCATTGCTGTCATCTTCTTTTTGAGCTTCTCATATCTCTTTCGACATTAGCTTGCAAGTGGACTTCAAAGTGACTCCTTTCATCTTTGCCGAGATAAGGTCGGCAATCTCTTTGACATGCTTTGCTTGTTTCTCCATCGTCTCAAAATTGATAATCTTTCCAAGCAATTCATCCGGGGTCATTTTCCGATACCCGGGGCTTTCTATAATATCGAGCATAGAGTTACGTTGCGAGGCATGAAGGCTCTGAGAATTAGATTCACCACCTTGTGATCATTCCACTTCTTGCTTCCATATGCTCGAACCTTGTTTATGACATTCTTCAACCGATTGTACATATCTTGTGGTGACTCATCTTCTTCTATGGCGAATCTGCCCAATTCGCCTTCGATCATTTCAATCTTGGCCTCTCGCACATGACGGTCACCTCCATGTGCAGTTTGTAATGTGTCCCATATCTCTTTTGCAATTTCCAGTCCATCCACCTCGGTGAACTCGTCTCGACTCAATGATGATGTTATGACAGCTGCAGCTTGAGTGTTCCGATGGATAGCTTGTTCTTGGCTTGGTGTGAGCTCTTCATCGTCACCCGGGATATCTATCCATGTACACACTATATGCCACAAGCTTGGGTTAAGTGAGATGAGATGCATTTTCATATTTTTCCTACACATAGAATAGTCACTGCCGTCAAAGAAGGGAGCTTTTCCTCGAGGAATAGACAAGTAATGATTATTGTTTGAATTTAGTCGGTCATAATTAAAAGGATATCGGGAGTAGTCAGTGTGACTACTCCCCTTCTTCTTCTTTTCATCCTCGATCATTATCTTCCCTTTGGAGAGTGCCTTCTTCATTAGGAGTGCCTTGAGTTCAAGCATCTCCTCATCATCATCCTCGCAATCTTGGATTGCGTCGAGGAGCTTCTCCATCTTCAGAGACCTTTCATCATCAATCTTCTCTCGGTTGAAATTCTTGTGCACATCCTTCATGTCCGACATCTTCTGTTCGAGCGATTAGTCTCTTTTGAAGATTTGTGCTCTGATACCAATTGAATGTAGCATAGATGGGGGATGAATAGGCTTTTTGAACTTTGTTGGAACCTGAAGCACTTAGCAACCTGATCAAACACAGAGAAATTGGACTAGTCCGGTAGAGTGCGGACTAGTCCGGTGTGTGCAGACTAGATCGATCAGGTTTGATCGACATTTCGATCCAAGTACTCTATGCAGCGGAAATTGAGTTGTAACTAGAGTGTATTGCTTTAATGAAACTAGATATAGCACAAGTTAACTTTAGTTTCAAAGTTTTAATGTAAGTTGAACAAGTTCGAGCAAACCCTAGATCGCAATGAATAGTAAGAACAAAAGCAAAGACACAATGATTTTATCCCGTGGTTCGATTCCACAGAGGAAATCTACATCCATGTTGAGGAGTCCACGGAGGAACGGGCCTTCACCAACCCTACCCTCGTTGAATCGCCATGGAGGCCGATTCTCTTCTACTAATCACAAAGGGGCTTAAATAACTGTGTTCAAGGGGCCTTCTCACAAGTTGAGAGCTCCCCAAGATTTACGATTTGAAACACCACCAAACACACTCGAAAGATATGCAATAAAACAGCGAGAGTGTGTGAGATATTCAAACCCAAGAGCTCAAGACGTGAAGAACGTGTCTCTTATTTGATCTATAGTTAATCCTCAAGGATTTGATCTTTCTTGTGTTGGATTGTGTGGAGAGACGTGTTTTTTGGGATCTTGGAAGGTGTGACGGAGCAAGGGGTCGAGAGAGATCATAGTAGGTCCATGCACCTCTATTTATACTAGGGTTTCTAAAGGTTACCGTTAGGGTTTACAAAGTCTGGACTAGTCCGTGGTTGACTCCGGACTAGTCCGGTGTGCGGCGTGTGGAAAACCCTAAGTGTTCTGGAATATCGGACTTGTCCGAAAACACGCGGACTAGTCCGATATGGGCACTGGAGATATTCGGACTAGTCCGGCACATATCGGACTAGTTCGGCGTGGTGAGTCCCTTAGTGAATTGAGGACAAGTCCGCACTTGGAGGACTTGTCCGATTTTAGTCGGAGAGGTTATCGGACTAGTCCGGATAATATCAGACTAGTCCGGTGTCGTGAAATTTTAAGGGGTTAAGGACAAGGCCAAAATTGGGGAACTATTCCGAAGTTGGTCAGTAAGAATTTCGGACTAGTCTGTGGAATATCGGACTTGTCTGTTGTGGATCAGAGGTGTTATCCGACTAGTCCGGACTTTATCGAACTAGTGTGTTGCGGACAAGTCCGCACAGGGAGGACTTGTCTATTCCTGGATAGATAGATTATCAAACTATTCTGGGGTATATCGGACTAGTCCGGACCTGTGTAAATTTGTGCAGTGGGAGTGTTTTCTTTTGCTTGAGCTCTTGGGGTGTGTTTCTCCAACACACTCCATACACATAGAGTATTCTATTCATCTCTTGAGCTCTTTTCAACTTGATTCCTCACTCTCCTTTCTTTTTGTGCTTTCTTCATAATTTCATTAAAAGTTGTGCTCACCTCAACAATTTAGTTAGGATCTCATTTGTTTGTCATAAATCAACCAAAACCAACAAGGGATGCCTATATGCACATTCAACAACGCCGCTGTCACGAGCTTCCGAGCGTTGTAGTAGAACACGTGTGCTCGTGCTCCTCCATGCCCAGTTCCTCTACCTGGTACCTCAACTGTAAGGAAACAAACATTTAAGTGATATGCATTAACACTTTATACAATTTGAAAAAAATTAAATAGTTAAACTTACCATAAAATCAATCCATGCGGCTCCCTGAAGGGTGCCATGGATATTGTGAGAGACACGAGCATAGTCATCCCACGACAGGGCAAGGAAACTGTCGATGACACCGGGATAATGCAACTTAACTATAGCCCTTAGGACACCGTTAACCTGCTAGTGGTGTTTCTGGGCCCCCGTGAACAAAAGGTCGTACCAACATCTGCAAAATATGTTAACTCATTAAGTAACGAAAGACACAATCTAATATTTAATATACTATATTGTCTTTTACCTATCTCTGATAGGTTAGATAGTGATCCTATGAGCAGGAACCGGAGGAGGTGATGGAAAGTGGGCCCTCCTTGTACATCGCCTCTGCGGCACCACCACATCCTGTGACCCGTAAGGTTGGTCACCATCAGAGCCCAAAGGGAGGCTAGCCGACTCCTGTTGCGGCACCCTAGCCTCTGACTCCGACTCAGATGACTCTGAGTTAGACTGCAAAAATGAAAAGATTGATAAGAAATAATTATTTATAAGTGCAATTTAAATTAATGTGATTGTCAACTGAAATTTACCTTCGTGCGCACGTCACCTGACTGGACCTGAGCCGCAAACTCTGGAACGTGCGCCAGTAGTTGGGAACGTCTGCTCCTAGTTGACGAGGTACCTGAGAAAGGATCTCGTGCGGGCGCAAACCCTCTCACTGCCTTCCCCTTATCCTTCAACGACACCCGATTGTAAGTAATAATTGATTATTATTCTAAGATAATATGCAAGATTCATGTTAAGTTAGTGAAGAAAACATTACTTCATAAATTTCAAAATTCATCAATGTCACGATCATGCACCCTACTCCTTAAAGCAGCCCATTGATCTTCTTCTTCCGTGACCATCTCGATTGCATTTTGTTTCATTTCCACATAGCAGTAGGCTTGACTAAGTCATAGATTTCTTCAATTTTCATTTTTTTTTCATGCCTATCTCGATATCTTGAGCATCTCCAACTAAGTCATCGAGTTCTACGCCGGGCTCGACTGAGAACGAGTCTGACAACTCTTTCTCTTGATAGACCTTATCAACCTCAACTTCCTCATGGTAACCATCATCTCCTGGAGCGTATAACCGCTCACGAGGATTAACCTTATGTACCACCCATCAAGCTTTGAGTTTATTGCATGGATAAGGTAGATTGTACACTTGCTACACTTGGTGTGCAAGAATTAATGAATCGAATCATTTCAACTGTTCCTTGTGTTTTACTTCGATCATTCCAAATTGGTTTATTCGAATTCCACAACTAGAATCAAACCATTCACAGTCAAAGAATACTGCTCGAATTTCCTTGTTTCTGACAAAAGCAAATTCAAGGATTTTTTAATAATCCCATAGTAATGAGTATCACGTTCTTGAGAATTGACTGCCCTCAACACAATTCCGGTATTACATGTTACCGCGAGAGGACGAAGAGATTCAAACTGAGTTGTACGGAATCGAAAGCCGTTGACGTCATATCGACCATAGCTTCTAACTTTAGTCGCTCCATAGGATAGTTGTCGCAAATCATCATCGACGTTGGCATCTTTGTTGCACTTTCCAAGATATGAAGTTATTAGAAAACTTTGTTAATATTTGTAAGTTATAAGAAAACATTGTTAATACTGATAAGTTAACAAGGAGACGTTACATGATCTTGAAAGCATGAAAGAAAATTAGGTCCCCCATTTATTCCTTCCCCTCGCATGCCTTCTATTTGGTTGCTTGTAGGTTGTTGTCTATGTCTCCAATTTTGCTTTTCAAACTCACTGTATGAAAAGAGAATCTTTTAGAATAGATGTGTTGCAAAATATACTGATTAGCATAAATGTAGCACAAACACTTACTCAAAATATTTCTCCATCTCGTCCATATTAGTGTACATGTAGAGGAAAGCAGCATGCGTTTCTTCTTCGCTAACGTCATAGGAAGTCTAACTACCAACATTAGTGCCTCTTGTTGCATAAATGAAGAGATCGCTACAAGTAGTTGCTCATCTATATTGTACCGCATTACTGAAGTATTGACATTATGTTACTCTGCAAAGTAAACACTTGAGAAGTATCCTACTTCCTTATGAGTAAAAGCTTCGGCGATGCAACCTTCAACCTTTGCCCTATTACCAACCATTGGTTTCAAATATTTTAGTGCTCTTTCAATATGATACATCCACCTATATGAACGGGACCGCCCACTTTTGCTTAAAATGGAAGATGGATTAGGAGATGTTGTAGTGCATTGAAGAACCCTAGAGGAATTTGTATCCATCTTACACAATAGTACTTTAATCTCCTTCTCCAACTTACTCATCATCTCTGTCTTGACTTTTTTAGCATGAAATTGTATATAGAAGTGGCTAAGCTAGGCTAACACCTTCCACACCGCATCGTCGAAGGAGCACCGAAACATAACAGGCAGAAGTATTTCCATGATTATGTGATAATCATGACTCTTCAACCCAATGAGCTTTCCCGTTTTCACATTCACGGCTCGTCTAAGACTAGATGCATAACCATCTGGGTTTCAAACTTTCAACCATTTGAGAACATCTTTCTTTTCATTAGGTTAAAGACAGAAAGAAGCACGTGGTTTACCACCATTTTCGGAGAGCTCAAGAGTTTAATGGTTACAAAGCTCAGCGAGATCATTTTGAGCCTTAAATTGTCTTTTGTTTTGCCCCTCATGTCTATGCATGTGCTTATGATACAACCAGTCATATTACGCTCTTGATGCATGACATCAGTGTTGTGCCTTAGAATTAACGACTTCACATACAGTAGCTCCCAAAGTCCAAATATGTGAGTCCAATTGTGTTTGTCTCCGTAACCTTCAAAATATCCATGACTGAATGTGGCCTAGAGGGGGGGGTGAATAGGCTTTTAACATATCATGCACACTTAATCAAATCATTAACTTTCTTTTGGACTGGACTTGTCCGGTGCAAATGCGGACTAGTCTGGTGTGCTTGAGTAATGTGAATTGATCAAGTAATATAGCAGAATTTGTATGTGTTGTAGTAGAGGAATTTAAGCACCTATTCAAACAATCTTGATTAAACGATCAATATTGCAAATGTGCACATGAAACACAAATTACTTGATAGATTAAATCCAATGCCCTAGATAATCAAACTTGCAAAGGTAAAACAGTAAAGCACATGAGACACGGATTTTTACCAAGGTTTGATTACACCAAAGAGATCTACTCCTCATTGAGGAAACCCACATAGAGTCGGGTCTCTTCAAACCCTTTACCTCATCAAGTCACCACTCAAGGCCGAATTGATTCCACTATCATGGGTAATTGTCGAATTGGTGGGGTAACCTCACACGTTGAGGGCTCCAACAAAAGATTACAGTAGAAAATATGATCTAATACACTCAAAAAGATTACAAGTTATTCAAGAGTGTAAAGCGATCAAACCCCAAGAGCTCAATGTCACGTAAACAATGATCGCCTAATCTCGAATCTGAATACTCAAATGATTTCACTTTTAAGGATCTTAGATGTGTGGGGAGATGTGTTTTGTGCTCTTGGGATAGGTGGCGGCACTAGGGTTTCAGTTGTGAACAATAGAATATGATTTTGTAATTGTGGGGCCGTGGATCTCCGACGGCCGGACTAGTCTGTACTGGGACCGGACTTGTCTGGTGTGCTGTGAAAAATCGGCGTGAAATGTGCAGCACACTAGAAACCCTATATTGTGTGAGGTATACCAGACTAGTCTGGTTGGTGTTCGGACATGTCCGGTGCCCTGTGAATTGGAACATTATAAAGTTTCGTGGACTAGTCCAGACCTTAAACAGACTTCTCCTGTGCAATGTGTTATGAAATATCAGAGCGTTCAACGGACTAGTCCGGTTTTTGAACGGACTTGTCCAGTGCATAGTGTATTGAGTTTATATAAAGTTGAACGGACTAGTCCGGTCCATAAACAGACTAGTCCAATGCACTGTGAAGTGAGGTTCTAGAAAGTTGATCAGACTAGCCCGATCCATGAATGGACTAGTCCGGTGCACTGTGAAGTTAGACAACAGAGAGTTGACCGGATTAGTCTTGTCCATCAAGGACTAGTCCGGTGCTTAGTGAATTTTAAGATTGATTTTAAGCCCTTACCCCTACACAAAGATTTGAGCTCTTGGGATGTGTCTCTCACACACATCCTATACAATTAATTCTACTTTGCGCTTCATTCCTTGGTTGGGATTTTCTCTTTCTCCGTCACTTTATTTTTCACTTTTTGAGTGCACCAAACTATATTATTTGAGTTGACCTGCACTCATCTCAACAAGTTCATTTGGATCTCATTCGTTTGTCATCAATCGTCCAAAACTCACAAGGGATTGCCTAGATGCACTTTCAATCTCCTCCTTTTTGGTGATTGATGACAACCAATTGAGATTTCACAATTAAGAGTAAGAATTGATTTTTATAAAGTGTGCATATATGAGAATGATAAAATAGTGGCCAAAAGTTCTCACATATATGCACTCTTCATGGTGGGGTGCCTATAGAGTGTGTGATCAAATGATGTGGTGAGCAAAAGATAAGAACTTAATAATTATAGAAACAATCATCACATTAACATTAAACTAAGCATCACACATTAAATAAAGTAAGCCCATCCACGAGAGATTACAATAACTTGAAATTGAGATACATTTCCTCTTCATAAGTCCTTAAGGCTACAAAATAAGCTAATAGTCTCAATCTCTCCCCCTTTGGCATCATGGCACAAAAAAGGGAAAATTGAGGGGAATCACTCATTGCCGCTGCCTCCCTCACTCTCGGTTCTATCTTCATCTTCTTATTCTTCATCTTCAGGTGATTTTTGAGGAGAAGGAGCGCAGACACCAGCCAGTCCAAATGAAGCCAGTTCTTGCTCCGAGAGGGGTGCCATCTCAGTGATATCCTCTTCAGAATCCTCTGAAATCTTAGGTGATCCCACTGGCTCAATCTCTAACTTCTCACAAATAGCTTTGATGTTGGCCTTCACATATCTTTGATGTTTATTCCTGGCCAATCTCTCCTTGTGCTGCTTAATGAGTAGCAGCCTGGGTCCTTGAGCCTTCATGAGCCCTCTTAGATCTTTGATCCATTGCATTTGAGGTAGGAGCAGTGGGAACAGTGCATATTGTAGGCTTCTGGGGCTTGACGCCTATGTGAGGAACATCATTGACAAACTCTAGTCCTGCCACCTTCTCAATCATGTACATGATATAGGGTGCATAGCCACTGGATCTGTTTGGAGTAATGGAGATGTTCACAATGTCATTGTAGATGTATTCAAAGACATTGAAGGTCCTTCTCTTGCTTATCACCTTGGATGGTTCATGCATCTCCTTCCCTAGGAGCTATGGTCTTCCTTAGAATTCTAATCAAGACAGCAAAGAATGGCTTCAAATATTTGGTAGTTGGATACTTGTATGACATTCTTGTATCATAGAGAAAATCTAGCTCATCTTTCTCCAGAGGCTTCAAGTTATGAATAGTGAGATCATTTTCCAAGGTACCTTCAAGATGAAGTATCCTGGCAAATTCCTCATAGGTGACACTGTACTTGGATCCATGTGTCATCCATATCATATGTCCCCATCATCACGGGCGAAGTAGAGAGTGGAGTAAATTTGAGTTATAACCTCATTGTTCCAATCCCACAGGAAGGATATGATATCCTTCAACCCGTATCTCTCCAATGCCTCCACGACCTCTTGATAGGCTTGGCACTTCTTGGATTGGAGGTAGGTGATATTGACCCACTGACTTTCAATCACTTGGTTCCTTATATTCAAGTATACATGCTCATAATAGTCAACACGAAAGTTGCTCCAGAACCTTGGGTTAGCTGACTGTTTAGGCTGCTCATAGAACTCAATCCTCTTGTATTTGTCAGGCAGTTCATTTCCTTTTCCAGTAAAATCATCACTTGATGGCTGCCTGTTGTGGTGAATAGGAGCCTCCATCTTTAATGAGCCAATTCGACCACTAGCCAGGCCTTTGCCCTTGTTGAGGCTTCTCTTAGGTGCCGACGAGCTGCCAGCACCTTCCTTGCTCAGAGGCTTCTTCACTACCACTCTCCTCTTCTTAGGAAGAACATCGTCGGGAGAGAGGAGTGAACATTGTGGTCATGCCTCTTCTTCATGACTCTCTCTTTGGCTCTTTGCACTCTTGCATGGTCACGCTCTTCGTCATAATCAGATGAGCTGTCCTCGGAAGCTAACGACATCCTGCCTGACAGGGGAATTCAAGGATTGATAATAATTGATTGCGGACTTTGTGCAAATAATAATTTAGAGGTTCAAATTGTCAGGTTACCGGACTTGTCCGTTTTCAGAGTGTGGACTTGTCTGGAGTACCGGACTTGTCCGCACATGAACGCCAGACTAGTCCAGGCTGACCAATGAACTCAAACTTCCTATTTCCATCAAATCTAGCTTGAATGATGCACAATGAGAAGGAATACATATAGAAAAGCAATATATGTCCTAGGAATCAACAGAAATAAGCAAGATTGGAGAAAAGGTGAGAACTAGGGTTGAGTGAGATTTCACAAAAAAAAATTGAAGATTGCAGTTGGAGGAGCAGAGCATGGTACGAATTAGTCCAGAGTGGGGAAGCTTCACGCCGAGGATAGAATTTCCCTTGGAGGAATCATTGATTTTGATGGATAGATGCAAAAATCGCCTTGAGAGCTCATGCTTGAGGAGAGAGAGAGCAAAAGCGATTATGAGAGGAGGAAGATGAAGTCCTGGCAGTGAGCTAGGGTTAAACCTAATAAATACGGACTGGACAAGTCCGGTATTCTTGGTCAGGGCCGGACTAGTTTGTGACAACGGACTAGTCCGATGCTGACGCTGGACTAGTCCGGGTCAGCTGGACAGAATAGAATGGAACAAATTGATTTTGGGAGTTTGAACTAATAGTGATCTAAAGGACATCATTTCACAAGGAATTTAGATGAACATGACCAGTAAACAATCAACAATCATAGAATGGCCATAATTCACTAAGATTCACTAATTTAACTAGTTTTCAAGAGGAAATTCAGATAAAGGGCAAATTTTCGCAAAATAAGTAAATTTTGAAATCACAACCAGGTATGTAGTGTTTCAAGTCACATTTCGAGAGTAAAGTATATTTAGTTCATTTATTAGCTCACAAAACCTCTTTTCATCTAATGGCTTGGTGAAAATGTCTGCAAGTTGTTTTTCAGTCCTAACATGTGAGATTACTATGTCACATTTTAATGAATGATCTCTTAGGAAATGATGACGAATATCTGTATGCTTAGTTCTTGAGTTCTCTACTGGGTTCTGTGCAATTTTTATAGTACTCTCACTATCACATAAAAGTGGAATATGGTTCAGATTGTAACCACAATCCTTTAGAGTTTGTCGCATCCAAAGTAGTTGTGCACAACAACTACCGGATGCAACATACTCCGCTTCGGCTGTGGAAAGAGCAATGGAGTTTTGCTTTTTAGATGACCATGAAACTAAGGATCTGCCAAGAAATTGGCAAGTCCCTGACGTGCTCTTTCTATCGACTTTGCATCCTGCATAGTCGGCATCGGAATATCCTATTACGTTAAACTTGGATCCTTTGGGATACCAAAGGCCCATGTTGGGTATGTGCACAAGGTATCTTAAAATTCTTTTTACATCTATTAAATGGCACTCCTTAGGTGCAGCTTGAGACCTTGCACACATACAAACACTAAGCATGATATATGGCCTAGATGAACAAAAATACAGTAATGAACCAATCATAGACTGATATACCTTTTGATCAACATTTGGACCATCTTCGTTGAGATCGAGATGTCAACTAGTTGTCATGGGTATCATGATGGGCCTGGCTTTGTCCATATTGAACTTCTCGAGGATGTCCGTGTACTTGGTTTGGCTTATGAAGGTTCCTTCTCTTAATTGCTTCACTTGGAATCCCAAGAAGAACTTTAATTGACCCATCATCGACATCTCGAATCTGTCTATCATAATCTTGCTAAATTCTTCACAAAAAGATTTATTAGTAGAATCAAAAATAATATCATCAACATAGATTTTACATACAAATAGATGATCATCAAAATATTTTGTGAACAAAGTACAATCATATTTTCCAATTTAAAACCATTTTGAATTAGAAAATCTCTAAGGCACTCATACCAAGCTCCAGGAGCTTGTTTGAGGCCATAGAGAGCCTTACGTAGTTTATACACATGGTTAGGGTACTCTTGATCTTTGAATCCCGGTAGCTGCTCCACGTATACTTCCTCCTTAGTGGGGCCGTTGAGGAAGGCACTTTTGACGTCCATTTCATACAACTTAAAATTATGGTGAGTAGAATATGCTAATAAAATACGAACAGACTCAAGTCTAGCTACGAAAGATAAAGTTTCTTAGAAGTTCAAACCTTTGACTTGTGAGTAACCTTTTGCCACAAGTCGCACCTTATTCTTGGTTACCACTCCATGTTCATCTTTCTTGTTTCGAAAGAACCATTTGGTTCCTATGATGTTCGCCTTTGGTATTTCTACAAGCTTCCATACTTTATTTCTCTTGAAGTTGTTCAGCACCTCTTGCATTGCAATCACCCAATCTAGATCCTTTTGTGCTTCCTCTTCCCTATGTGGTTCTATAAAAGAGACAAAAGAGTAATGTTCCCAGAAATTAGCTATGCGAGATCTAGTGGTTATTTCCTTAGCAATGTCTCCAACGATGTTGTTGACGGAATGATCTCTTTGTATACTCTGATGTACTCTTGGGTGAGGGACTTGTGAAGTTGCTTGCACTTCATTTTCTTCATTGTCATTGTCTCCCCCTAGATAATTGCTTCCATGATTATATTGATCTTCTTGATCTTGATCTTGTGCATGAGCTCCCCCTTGATCATTGCTTTCCTGTTGAGGTTCATCTTGGGCACTTGAGTATTGTGGTTGCTCTTGAGGTCGAATATCACCAAGTGCATCCTCATCAATGCTTGGCATGGGGCTTCTTCTTGATATAGCACACACTTATCAACTTGCTCCACTTGGGAGCCATTAGTTTCATCGAAAACTACATCACGTGCTACTTAAACAACGCCTGAGACTTTGTTGAAGACACGATAGGTGTAGGCATTCGAATCATAACGAAGCAAGAACCCTTCATAGATCTTGAAGCGAACTTCGAAGTCCTCGGTTTCTTGTTCAAGATAAAACATTTGCATCCAAATACTTTGAAATATGAAACATTTGGGCTGTTACCGCTGAGGAGCTCATATGGCGTTTTCTTCAAAAGTTGATGAAGATATAGCCGATTTGTGGTGTGACAAGCGGTGTTTACTGCTTCGGCCCAAAACTGGCCTGAAGTCTTGTATTCATCCAGCATTGTCCTCACCATCTCGATGAGCGTCCTGTTCTTCCTTCTGGCCACCCCATTTTGTTCAGGGGAGTAGGATGTCAAAAATTCATTCCTTATTCCTTCTTCATCTAGGTACTCCTCAACTTGAGTATTCTTGAACTCCGTTCCGTTGTCACTTCTAATGTTCTTGATGGTTGAGGAGAATTCATTTTTCACCCTTTTCAGAAATTTCTTGAGGATTCCCTGAGTTTCTGACTTATGATACAAGAAAAACACCCAGGTAGATCTAGAAAAATCATCAACTACAACCAATCCATATTTGTTACCGCCGATGCTTATATAAGCAATAGGACTGAAGAGGTCCACGTGAATAAGTTCCAACGGTCTTGAGGTAGTCATCACGTTCTTGGCGGGGTGTGGTGCTCCAACTTGTTTTCCCGCCTGGCATGCGCTGCACGGCCTGTCTTTCTCAAAAACAACGTCTTTCAAACCTTGGATGTGACCACCCACTACTGGAAACGCGACAGTAGACGACGGCCAGAATTATCGACGACGGCCCCGTCGATATTTAACTTATTGACGACGCCTAAATTTAGCCGTCGTCAATAATACCATAATTAACGACGATGGAGCGGAAACCGTCGTTCAATTTTTATTGTCGACGGTTGGCTGTCGTCAATAAGGACCCATCAACAATATGGGCCAAAACCGGGCCCACCCACGAAGTTATCGTCGACGGTTCAAATAGCCGTCATTGATAGAGGCTTATCAACGACGGTTGACCTACACCGTCGTCGATAAGAAACTATACCCGGCCCGCGCGCCCACCAATTTTACCACCCGTTTTCACACTGCCGCCCGCGCACCCGACTCCATCGCCGCTGTGCCCCCGACTCCACCGCCGCCGCGCAGCGCCACGCCGCCGTCAAAGGCCGTCACCGCCGCCGTTCTCCGCCTCCTCCCATGTACGCCACCGCCCCCTCCCGTCGCCCCTCCTCTCCCCTGCGCCGCCCTGCCGCCGGCCTCGCCGCCGCCCCTACCCCCTCACCTGCGCCGCCCTCGCTGCCGCCCCTGCTCCCTCCCCTGTTCCGGTCGGATCAGAAACAATCTTGTTGTCATCGAAGCTCAATCGCTCCTCTGTCAGTGAACGGCGTGGTTCATATTATCTATTGTTCTCCTTCTCCATGCAACTGTTGTTTGAGATATTGGGACAATGAATGTGGGCAGCCCTGATTTCGTGCTAGCTTTTGGCAGCGACTAGGAACGGTAGCGAATCATCAGAAACCTGAATGATTTCAGTAATTGACATGAGAGAAAGCCCAGGCCTCGCAGAGCATGAGAAGTCGTTTTCTGAAAGCGAGTAAAGCAATATCTTCCTAGCATACTTATCATCCCTTACTTTTAATTAGGCCTTTTTCTGTTGATTGGCACACAAATTCAGAAATCATAGAAACTTCGTGAGACGAAGAAACTGCTCTGCCATTCACCATGATTTATTCAGTTGTACCGTGCGTGGTTAATTAGGAAAGAACACCAATGAAACAAAGTTGCTATGAAGATTGCCAAACAACGAACCTGACCACTCCTACTCATACATCCTACTCATACAAGCATGAAGTTCGCAGACGAAAATTCACACGAGTCTTGTCCAAACCTAACTCTAGCTAACAGAGTCCGGGATGCGTGGATTATTTTGGTGCTACGACTGACGTGGATCCAAAGCTGAGACGATGGAACAGGGCGGTCGTTCGGTGGCCTGTCTGTCTGTCAGGGCAAACGAAGGTCATACATTTTCTTATGATTTGCCACAGCACCGACCGGAATAGGGTGATCCAGTTTGCCCTGCCCATCTGAATCATCGTCGACGAGATTAAAGGCTGTGACTGTATCTTCTTCATTTACTCTCTCTCCTCTCTCTCTCTCCCTCTCCGCTCATCTCCCTCTACCTCACTCCCTCCCTCTAACTTTTCCTCTCACCTCATCCACGTCTCCCTTTCTCCCTCTCCCCCCCACTTGGCTCCTTTCTTGGCAACCTCGCACCGGCCGTCGAGGTAGTGCTGGTACATGTACGAAAGGAACCCCGACAGGGCCATGAGCATGGTTCTGGCCTTGATTCCCAGCATCCTGTCCCCAAATAGCACCACAACGAACACCGGCACCAGCGGCAGCGCCACCGTGCTCGTCTTGGCGAACAACAATGACATCGTGCTTGTCATTGTATGACTGCTATAACCGTATAGCAGTTAGGCCCCTTTTTACTTTTAGAACTGCACCACATAGGAGGGTGTAGTGTTAAATAGGCGGCGTCATGAGCACGCTCTGCACGGTCACTCTTGGGTGGGTTTAGGACCTATCTGCTTAGTTGTAGGGCCGTGACATGATATAACAATGAAACTTATAATGATCTGTTTGCTTTGAAGGTATACTCTCAAACATGGCTGAAGACCGCACTTGGATGTATACTGGATGGAAAAAAATGGAAGGCGCCCAGAGGAGTGGTTCACCAAGACGAAAATTTTCATAGAACAAGCTTTCTTGTTGTCAAACAACAGCAAGGTGCAGTGCCCATGTATCAAATGTCAGAATATGAAGTGTTTCGACAAAATGACATTGACGTATCACTTGTGTGGAAACGGTTTCATGCAACGTTATGAGTTGTGGACATTTCATGGTGAGACACCTTCTCAAGTCGTAGAAGATCGATATGAGGATGACAACACTAGAGTTGATAGGATGGACGAGATGCTTGAAGCCATAAATCATGAATTGACGGAGGATCCTCCTACAGCAGAGGTTAAAGAGTTCTGCAAGCTTGTCGAAGCTTCTGAACAACCGGTGCTTGAACACATCATAATGACAATCCTCAGTTTCTTGACTAGATTTATAGCAATTAAGTCTAAGTATTCCTTCTAAAACAATTCCTACAATGATCTCACCAAATTGATCAGTGATGTCCTTCCACAGCCTCATAAATTGCCTAATGATATGTATCATTCTAAGAAATTGATTTCTGGGCTTGGTATGGACTATGAGAAGATTGATATATGCCCAGACATATGTATGCTTTTTTTGGAAAGAGCATGCCAACGAGAACAAGTGTTTGAAATGTGATAAACCAAGATTTGTAAAAGTTGTTAATGATGACGGCACAAAAGTAATGACTGAAGTCGCACAGAAGCAGCTTTGCTACTTGCCTGTCACACCTAGGTTGAAGCGCTTGTTTCTCTAAAAAAATAGCCAGACACATTTGGTGGCACAAAGAAGGTCGACATGAGAATGACCGAATGATGGTGCACCTGTCCGACGGTGAGGCATGGAAAGCGCTTGACCGCTTCCATCCAGATTTTGCCAATGACGCGAGAAATATTCGCATTGGGATGGCGACAGATGGCTTATCACCGTTCAGTACAAATGCAACACCATACTCTTGTTGGCCCGTGTTCGCAATTCCGTACAACTTACCGCCATCTTTTTGTATGAAGTATGAGTTCATGTTCCTTTGCCTTAATTTACCTCGACCGGATCATCCTTGTTCACGACTGAACATGATGTTGAAGCCATTGATTGAAGAGTTGAAAATGTTATGCACAGGAATCAAAGCGTACGACTGTTACAAAAAACAAAAATTTAACCTTCGAGCTACATACTTGTGGTTTGTCCATGATTTTCCAGCTTACGGCATGGTTTCTGGCTGGAGCACTCATGGTCGTTTGACATGTCCGATATGTGCATCAGATACAGAATGTTTTCGTTTAAAGCATGGTGGCAAGATTTGCTACTTCGATTGCCACAGAGGTTGGTAACCGCCCAATCACGTATTTAGGCAACAGTAAGATGCCTCCAGGAAGGACGCCGTTGTCAAAAAAGGACCACCGCAACGTCTCAATGGGTCGGAGATTGCTGAATAGTTGAAAAACTTAGTGGCAGATGAAGGTCGTCCTGGATATTTTGTTGGTTACGGAGAGAACCACAATTGGACTCATATATGTGCACTATGGGAGCTACCGTATGTGAAGTCCTTAATTCTAATGCATAACATTGATGTCATGCACCAGGAACGTAACATGAGCGAATGCATCATAAGCACATGCTTTGATTTGACAGGAAGAACAAAAGATAATATAAAGGCTCGTAAGGATTTGGCAGAGGTTTGTCTAACCGAATCTAGTGGCAAACCGCGTGCTTCTTTCTGTATTCGACAAAAATAAAAGAAAGAAGTCTTCGAATGGTTGAAAATGTTGAAATTTCCAGACGGTTATGCTGCTAGCTTGAGACAAGCCATCAATGTTAAGACCGAAAATCTCACAGGGTTGAAAGGTCATGATTATCACATAATCATGGAAAGACTTCTGCCGGTTATGTTTCAGGGCTATATTGACGATGCGGTGTGGAAGGTGTTAGCTGAACTTAGCTACTTTTATAGACAGCTTTGTGCTAAAGAAATCACAGCCGAGCTGATGGAGAAGTTGGAAAAGGTGATACCAGTGCTTTTATGTAAGATGGAAAAAGTTTTCCCTCCAGGATTCTTCAATCCAATGCAACATCTCCTAATCCATCTACCATATGAAGCTAAAGTGAGCGGCCCTATGCAATATAGGTGGATGTATCATGTTGAAAGAGCACTTAGGTGTCTTAAACCAATGGTTCGCAATCGCGCAAGGGTTGAAGGATGCATCGCCGAAGCATACGCCATTCAGGAGATAGGATACTTTTCAAGCATCTATTTTGCAGACGAACACAATGTTAATGTTTCTACGTTGCGGTAGAATATGGATGAAGCACCCCCTTGTAGCAGCCTCTCCATTTTTAAAACGAGAGGCACCACTGTTGGTAGTGGCACGAGCTACGATGCTAAACCAGATGAAAGGATGGCTGCTTTGATGTACATGTACGCTAATATAGAGGGGATGGACAAATATTTTAGGTAAGTGTTTGATCAACATCTATAATAATTAGCGTGTTGTGTTATACATTTATGCTAATCATTATGTTTTTCTTTATTTACTGAGTTCGATCAACAAAATCGGAAATCTAAGCAGCAACCTACGAGCAGACAAATACAAGCGATGCGATATTATGGTGTACATGGAGGGCTTAACTTCCTATCCTGGTTTTATGCACAATGCAAAAAAAAGTTGGCATCCATGAAGAATTACGACAACTGTCCTACGCTTCTATTAAAATTAAAAGCTACGGTCGATACGACGTCAATGGGTTTCGATTTCATTCAACTGAATTTGAAGCTCAACGTCCTTTCAAAGCAACATATAACACTGGAGTTGTGAATAGGGCAGTTGATGACCAGGGACGTGAAATTAATTATTATGGGATCATTAAAAACATTCTTGAATTCAATTTTGCAGGGAATAAGGTCCTTGATGTAGTCTTCTTTGACTGCGATTGGTTTGATCCTAACAACGGAACTCGACAAAACCAATTTGGCATAGTAGAAGTCAAACACAAGGACCGGCTACGAGGTTGCGACACCTTCGTCCTTGCACACCAAGTCGAGCAAGTGTATTATCTACATTATCCATGCGAAAAGCTTAATGCTTGGTGGGTTGTACACAAAGTGAATCCTCGTGAGCGGTTATTTACACCAGACGATGTTAGATACCTTGATGATGAGGTTGATGTTGTTTACCAAGAATAAGAGTTGCCGGACTCTTTTGTCGTCGAGTCTGACTTAGGACTCGATGACTTAGTTGGAGATGCAGAAGACATAGAGACTAGTAAGATGCGAAAATGAAAACGGGCAACTACCACGACAGAGGATTGATTGTCCAGTTTACGTAGTAGAGTACATTGTGATGCCGATGGATTTTAAAATTAAGTACTAGTAATGTTTCTTTCATGTCTTCTTTTCTTTTATATACATTCTATTAAATTCATTAGCTAATTTTCCATTAAACAGGATGTCATTGAGCAGTAGCAGACGAGGAAGGGCAGGAGCGCGGAGCTTTCTGTCACCGACAGTCATGAGAGGAGAGGTCTTCCACGGCACTCAGCTTAGCGGGAGTAGACGGGCTCAGTTGGTGAGCCATATACCAGAGTCTTCACGACAACGGTCACGAAAGGTAAAGAACATTTAATTACATAAATGATATAAGTAATTCCTTATTCTATAATATGTATCTTTAAAATTGTTAGGACGACACTATGTCCGAAGACACAGAGACTAGTGTGCCTTATTCGGTGCCTTCTTCTTTGGCACCTTTTGCTTCAGACCCTCCTTCTTCGGAGCCACTGCAGTTGGGCGACCCCACCTCTGAGCCGGTTCCACAGCAGCAAACTAGGGGGACCCACTGCGTGGCTCCTCCTCTGGCTCCTGCAAACCCAGAAGATCGGATCATTATTCGTCCGATTGGCGATAAGTAAATCTCTAATAATTAAATTTAGATACTTTTAGACTTATATATATACTAATTGAGAATCATGTATCAGGACTTGGGAGGATGCTTCGTTCACGGGCCAGGGACGCCACTCTCTGGTGAACAGCATCCTGGGCCGTCTAGTCCGTTTGCACTACCCCGGTGTAGTGAACGGCCGCGCTGCTACGTCTTGGGATGACTACTACAGGGCCCAGAACGTTCTTCACGGCAACCACCAGGAGGCTGTTTGGCACGACTTCATGGTATGAATGAACAATACTCGTGTAATACAAATCTGATATAAGTTATATACATTTACTTGTATATTTTTTCAGGCACGATATCGTTTGGAGAACGAGGTCAAGCAGACGGATCTAGCTCGTCTTGTCTTCCATAACTGCGCTAGGAAGATCGTGACAGAGTCAGTATCGTCGGCTCGCATTCAAGCTACGAATGAGTACTTCAAGTTGTATCGAAATGAGCGTGAGCCTTGGAAGGACTCGTCCGACACGTACTTGATGGAGGCGCAATACGCAGAGGTAAAGTTTTTAGTTTATTTTGCTTCATTATCTAAATATGATCATTATTTTCATTCAATAATAAATTTGTGCAGGTTAGCATAGCATGGCTTCTCAGCCGTCCGGATGCGTACCGTGACCTGTGTGCTCTTTGGGCGAGCCAGGGCTTGCAGGCAGTTTTTGAAACCCGTCGAGAGAGTAGAGGGACGGATGGAAAACATCGCTTAGGTGGGGATGGCTACGTACGCCTTGCTAAACAAATGTTAAGTTCTACTCACATTTTATTAAGTAATTTTATAGTCCTTATTGTGCTAACATGTATCGATAGGAGTACGAGAGCGGTCAGCAGCCGGCACCTATCGAGGTGTGGAAGAGGGGTCACTTGGGAAGTGACCCGTCATAGCCTGACCAATTGTCTTCTCAGACGGCGACACGGGCTTTGGTGAGTTATTTTTTCAACTTAACTGAATTCTTTTAAAATGGTCTAATGAAAAATAGTTCTAATGACGTTATTTTTCTGTATTTTTAGGCAAAGTATGGGGAGGAGGTGCGGAGGATTCGAGGCGAAGAGTTTGATTGGCAGAGCGCGCCAATCGTTTCCGAAGCCGTGTATGCAAGTGGTGGTGGGAAACCTCACGGGCGGTGAGCTTTGTTATTTTTAATTTCCTGTTACCAACTTTGAGATACAAAAATTTAATAGTCTTTCTTGTTGTGCAGGTTAGCCATCTTCGATGGAGTGGTCGACTCGAGGCAGGCGCGGGCTTCCTCGAGGGCTTCTTCATCGCATTAGGGCGGGTCCAGCAGCAGTCGTGCGAGTCGAGATTTGGAGCTCCAGAGTCTTCGAGAGGAGCTCCAGAGGACTCAAGAAATGCTCAGGGCGAGGGATGAGGCGCAGAAGATTAGGGATGAGGCGCAGAGGGCTAGGGACGAGTATCAAAACTCGTTCATGCTACAGATGCAAGCTGCCATGCAGGTACATTCTAGATGTTGTACATAACATTTTTAATATATAAATGACATGTATAATGATTTGCTTTGTGTTTGTAGGCTATGTTTCCAGGACAACCGTCTCTCCTTCCGCAATGGACGCCACCAGCGATACAGCAGCCGCTAGTGCTGACGACAGCAGTCTAGGTACAAAATTTAGTAAAATATGCATTTTTGTACTTGTAACATGTCTAACTACACTTGCACATCACAGGGATTGGGAACGGAGGCTCAAACTCTATCGCCTCATATTCCGGCGCTTGGACGACTGCAGGACGACTTTCTGAACTCCGGTGGCAGTGGACGAGGTAGCGTCTAAGAGTCATGTCAGCTTCCATGCATAAATTCTCACACTTCATCTCATAATATGTGTTGTGGAGTGGTTCTTGTGGTGTTGGTGCTTGGTAGTGTTGGAAAAGAAAATTAATGGTACGTTTATGGTACGGTGCTATGGTGTTGGGTTGCATGGAGCTTGAAATTAGTATGGATTTCATAATTTTGGCAGTCTCATATTCGTCAACCTTTTTACAGTCATTGATTAGAATATCATGCCCAAGATCTGAGCATATTTATTCACTCCTTTCCTCATGAATATAAACAATTCCATTGCCTAGAATTATAAAGTGCTAGTTGAAATTATTAAAGTGCTAGTTGGTAAGAAGCTTTTTTGTGAGATGAACATATTTTCCTGTAGGATCGAAGAGCACGTGAAAAGCTACCAGAAGGGGGGGTGAATGGTAGATTTAAAAATCTTACGCAGCGGAAACAATTAAACCCCAAACCCTTTCAGAAGAAAAACGATCTGTTAAAGAAATCGTGTATGAGACTAATCTAAACGTGTTTCACCATGACAAAAGTGATAGATATCAGAGAGAATCAATTCACGAAGACAACATAAAAAGAATCACTCAAATTCGTCGAGAAAAACTAAAGTTATGATCGAAAGATCAGACTATGGTCAATCTGACCTACCCGAGAAAAACAGTTTCTGGAATGCTGCAAAGAAACTCGTGTAGCTCAGAAACCACAAATCCAATGACCGTGAAATTTTGACAGATGATAAATAATGAAGTTTTAAAAAGAACCCAAAAAGAATCACGTCAATTGGATCTATAAAACTCGAGTTATGATAAAACCACCGACGAAAGGTAGTGCTGTCTAGAAACTCGGCGAGTAAAACTTGTCTAGAACAAGTCGGACGAACAAGGCACAAAAGTTCCTTCAAACTACGAATTTTATTCAATAGAACACAAGAGGAACAGCCCCCCAAAGTCGTCTCTAACGATCTTTGGCCTTCCCTTGCTTATATAACCAGCCCTTAGGCCAACCCAATACAACTAGGACTCCAATCCTACTCAGATCACGAATCGTAACTTTCCATAACTGCTCAAGATTCTTCTATACGCAGATAGAAGCAATGTTAAGACTTCCAAATACCTTAGGAACGTATCCCACATTCCTAAACAACTCAAATTAGTGACACACACGAAATCCTAACATAACCAACTCGATACTTTCCATACCGAGCCATAACCGACTCTGCCGCAGCCAAAGTCTTCAACCGATACGATTCGATCCTTCCAATCAGATCTTCCTTCCATAATCCGTCTCTAGAAGCATATTGCCACGTCATGCACCTCATGCACACGTGCGAACACCTTCCTTCGACCTTCATATGCACTGCCCTTAATTCAATCATCCTGCGCGACCTCCTGACCCGCTCAACCACAGTTCCTCCCGAACTTGGTTGTTGGAACCTCAACTCCTCCTGAGACTAGTCCAATGGATCCTGTCACCAGCCATGACTTGAACTCAAGCAACACCTGCACATGAACAAACAACCAATACATACGAGCCCAAGTCCTCGACTTGACTCAAGTTAGTTCCGAACACAACACCTTACATGAGAACCTCACATAAGCATGTTGCAAAAACACAGTAGCACGATATCATCCATATCATCCAAAACGCACCAAAAACTTAGCAAATGAATACTAATCAATCTTTCCAAACATGTAAAGCAAGTATGAAACATTGCAAATGAAAAGCAGAAGCACTGCGGTCAAGTTCCGGACCTTGCCAGAGCAACCCGGAGCTTGAGCCGGAGCTAACAAAAGCTAGTAGATCCTAGCACCGGAGCTTACCAAAAACTAGTCAAAACTAGTCAACCCAAAACCGGAGCTAGATAAAGTACATCGGAGCTTAGCAGAAGCATGCCAGAGCTATCAAGTATATGCCGGAGCTATCAAAGACATGCCGGAGCTAACAAAGACATGTCGGAGCTAACAAGGACACGCCGGAGCTAAAGATAAAGCTCACCGGAGCTAACCAAAGCCGGTCGGACCTTACCAAGAAGTCGGACCTAGCATCGAACGTAACCGGAGCTACCCAAACCAAGCCGGACCTACCGTCGGACCTTGCTGTAGCTCAGAGCTAGAGTCGGACCTTGATAAAAAGGTGTTTTGGTGATATTCAAAGCTTTTATCATCAAAGACAAGTGTATTCACTACAAGCCAATGTATTCAGCGCACATAGGTCTTACAATCTCCCCCTTGATGAATGCATTGGCAACACAATTTAAAATCCGAACATTGGCTTATTCACATAAAAGTTTTGAAAATAATTTCTCCCCCTTTGTAAATCAAAAGTAAAAAGAGAAGAAAATGGAAATCTCTCCCCCTTTATTATCTCTCCTTATGCCCATATTCTCTTTCTCTTCATGCTTATCTCTCCCCCTTTGACAATGTATTCAGCAAGTCATGAGCATATAAACAAATTTTCTCTCCAACTTTAGTTGTTATGAGCATATTATAACATATACATATAAACAAAGCTCATCCAAGTTATACTATCAAGTACCTTACATTATCACATCAATGAAATACATAAGGTAGCGTAAGCCATGCTAGAGATCAATTGTAATTTTTCAATTTAAGAAAGTCATGATCTCACAAACTTTAACTATTTAAAAACCTGAAAGCATGACACTAGTTGCTGCATTTTATTATTTTTCAAAGCATAAATTTAGATCATATGATATTTGCAAGAGATTATATGCGCATCTACCTTATTCTAACCAACCAAGCCAAGCCTATATCATTTGACAATCAGAAGCTTAAGGACATGGTTTTAGTCATACACAACTTCTTCCAAGTTCATATCTAAGTGCAATGACAAGCCATCTCAAAACAAGATGTGCGATGCATGCATATTCTCTTGATCTTTTCTCAATTTATATTTGTTCATAAAAACTCAACATGTGAGTTGATTACTTGATGAATTCTTAATGATTAAAAGTATTTGTGAGCATGCAACAAGTTCAAAACAGCACGAAAGTTCGACCATGACCAGATTTAGTGTAAGTAATTATTCCAATTACTAGACATGGCAAAAACTACAAAATGTATAACACGAGTAATGTAGTAAGAACTTTCAGCATGTAAAAGGAATCACAAAGTCATATATGTATGAAATACTATGCTCATATTATTTTAATTTCAAATTCACACATAGACTTCCCAAGTTTCAAAAACTCCCCCTCAATTTAAGCCATGAGGATGCATAACCCCTATTTCACTACGAATGTAACAAAAACGAGAGAAATCCAAAGGTTTTGTAAAAATGTCAGCCAATTGATGTTCGGTATCTACATGGTGAAGCACAATGTTTCCTTTTGCAACGTTATCTCGGAGAAAGTGATACCTAATATCAATGTGCTTAGTTCTAGAATGTTGCACGGGGTTTTTGGCAATGAAAATGGCACTAGTGTTATCACAGAACAGTGGAACACTATCTAGATCAACCCCATAGTCCTTAAGTGTTTGAACAATCCAAAGAATTTGTGAGCAAGCACTAGCAGCAGCTATATATTCAGATTCGGTTGTGGATTGTGCAACTGAATTTTGTTTTCTAGAGGACCAAGCAACAAGAGAATTACCAAGAAAATGACAAGCACCGGAAGTACTTTTCCTATCAATCCTACAACCCCCAAAATCAGCATCCGAAAAAGCTTTCAAAGTAACGGTTGAGGAAGAAGGAAGAAAAATGCCAAATTCTTGAGTTCCATGTAAGTACCTGAGAATCCTTTTGATGGCTTGACGATGTGAAGCACGTGGGGAAGCTTGAAACCGTGCACAAAGACATACGCTGAATTGTATGTCCGGTCTTGAAGCCGTGAGGTACAAAAGTGATCCGATCATGCTTCTATATTCTTTTTGATCCATGGATTCACCATCTTCATCAAGTTCAAGTGTTGTTGCTGTTTCCATTGGTGTCCGAAGAGGCTTGCTTTTGTCCATGTTGAAGCGCCTCAGGAGGTCTTTGGTATACTTCGTTTGATGCACAAAGGTACCCTCCTTGGTTTGCTTGATTTGCAGCCCCAAAAAGTAAGTGAGTTCACCCATCATACTCATTTCAAATTCGGAACTCATCATTGCTGAAAACTTGGACACAAGATCATGAGAAACACAACCAAAGATAATATCATCCACATACACTTGAACAAATAATGAGCCATTGCCATGTTTAAGCACAAAAAGAGTTTTATCAACCTTGCCCATGGTAAACCCCTTTTCAAGTAAGAATGTTTTTAACCTATCATACCATGCTCTAGGGGCTTGTTTGAGACTGTATAAGGCTTTGGAAAGTTTGTAAACATGATTAGGAAAATCTGGATTTTCAAAACCCGGTGGTTGTTTGACATAAACCTCCTCATCTATGTAGCCATTAAGAAAAGCACTTTTAACATCCATTTGATATAGCTTAAAACCTTTAGATGCTGCAAAAGCTAACAAAATTCTTATGGCTTCTAATCTAGCGACAGGAGCAAAAGTTTCATCAAAATCTAGACCTTCAACTTGAGTAAAACCTTGAGCAACCAACCTAGCCTTATTCCTAACCACAACCCCATCCTCACTTTGTTTATTTTTAAATACCCATTTAGTTCCAATTAAAGTGTGACCTTGAGGTGGAGGTACAAGTTTCCAAACATTATTTCTTTCAAAATTTTCTAACTCTTCTTGCATGGCAATAATCCAAGATTCATTGGTGAGTGCGTGTGATATATCTTTAGGTTCAAAAGAAGCAACAAAAGCAGAATGAGCATGAGAGTTTGGATCGCAAAACCTGGACCGTGTGACTCGTTCGTGCAAGCTTCCAATCATCTGTTGTGGGGGATGATCTTTGTAAAAACGTAGGGGAACAGATGTCTCACAAGCTTCTTCTTCATTAGGTTCATCGTAGATTGATGAGCTTGTGACTTGTGGACGATCAGGACCAGCAGAGGTGATAGCCGGAGCTTGTTCAATGTCCGGAGCTGGATACGTGTCAGCTTCGGAACTACCAGGCAGTATTACCGGCTCTTCTTCATCTTCGAATATACCCTCCCCCTGAGGATACGGATCTGGTCCTGCAACACCGGAGCTAGTACCTGGGCTAGCTTCATCAAAAGACACTTCACAAGTCTCCACAATTTTGTTAGTGTCAAGTAAAAGCACACGGTAGCCTCTAGTATGAGATGGATAACCGAGAAACATGCCATCAATGGATCTAGGTTCAAATTTATCAAGATTACCATGTTTCTTAACAAAGCATTTGCAACCAAAGACCCGAAAGTGTGTAACACTAGGCCTATGTCCAAACTGAAGCTCATATGGTGTTTTACCTAGCTTAGCACGCAAGAAAACACGATTTCAGACATAACAAGCGGTTGCTAACGCATCAGCCCAAAATTTCCTAGGAGTTTGATATTCATCAAGCATAGTCCTAGCCATCTCACCTAAGGTTCTGTTCTTTCTTACACCGTTTTGTTGAGGTACATATGGTGAAGAAAATTGATGATCTATTCTATTTTCAGCACAAAAGTGATCAAAAGATTGATTTTTAAATTCAGTTCCATTATCACTTCTAATCGCTTTTAATGATCCTGGGTGATCAATTGATAATCTAAGAAATAAATTTCTAAAGTTACTAAAAACTTCATTCTTAGACGCCATAAAATACACCCAAGAATATCTAGAATAATCATCAACAATAACAAGAGCATACCATTTACCTCCGAAGGATTGAACACGTGAAGGTCCTACGGTGTCAAGATGCAAAAGTTGACATGGTTCGGTTGTCATGATCATTGTGAGAGGAGTATGTGAACCTGCAACCATCTTAGCATGTCTACAAGAAGAGCACACAATTTCTTTGTCCCCTTTAAGCTTAGGCAGCCCACGTATGCGATCAAGAGTACTAACACGCGTTAGGTGATCAAAGCCTACGTGACCAAGTCTACGATGCCAAAAATATAAGTCCTTTGAATCATTAGCAACTAGACACCTATGCTTATAGGAAGACATATCAAAATCAGCTTTAAAAACTCTTCCAAACCGAGACATGTTAAAAATAAGCTCACTGTTTGAACCTACAACTTTGCAGCAGTTTTCATTGAAAATAATTTCTAGATTTTCATCTAGCAATTGTGAAACAGAAAGCAAGATGTATTTCAAATTTTTGACAAGTGCCACATTTTTCAAAGTGTAGTGATCATTTACTCTAACCGAACCCTTAGCAATTATATGAGTTGAAGAATTATCGGCAAAAGTAACATTCTCTACACGTGACACAAAAGAGAGGGAGGAGAATCAATCTTTGTTACCGGTCATGTGGCGTGAGCAACCTGAATCCACAATCCAAATGTTCTCCTTCCTCAAATGTGTAACCTACATAGAAGCACAATACGTCGATGACTCAATACTGGGGTTAGTCAAAAGGCATTTAGGAATCCAGTACTGAGTCACGCGACGTGCAGCAGGAAAAACACGCAAAAGCTGAGACAAAAAGCAGGTTTATGAGTCAAAGTTTGAGGTTTTCTATTCTTAACAGTTGATTTAGAAGTTGTTACTTGTTTAGAGTGAAAACCAGTAGCTCCAGAGGTAAAAGCAAAAGGTCCGGAGGCAAAAACTGAAGCTCCGGAGGGAACAACAGAAGATCCGGGAGCTCTCGGAGCTATCAGAACTACCAGAGCTGCCTTTGTAGATTTCTTGCCAAAAGTTCCAGAAGCTACCTTTTCAAATTTTTGAATCATTAAAGTAGGTTGCATGTTTCTAATTTTCGGTTTAGCATGAAGGTTATGAGATCTAGCAGACATTCTTTCCCTTTTCTGTTGTTTAGCTAGTCTATAACAAAAATCTATGACATGACCATCTCTACCACAGTAGGTACAATGAAACATAATTTTGTAATCATGTCTCGATGAGCACCCAACATTAGAAACAGAATTAGAAAGCACTCCTGCAGATTTGAAAACCACTTCTTTTTGTTTAGGAACTGTTTGAATCAAACCAATTCCTAATGACTTTACAATTTTAGGTGGATGTGCCTTAGCATGAACAAGAGAATCAAAACCTAAACCAGTTTTATCTTTGCAAGACTTGGAAGAATTCAGCAGCAAGTTTAGATTCTTATTCCCATTACAAAACCGACCTAGTGTCCTATTCATGTCATCAAGTTTCTTAGACAAGTCTAGGAAGTTTGCACATGAAGTTTTTCCTTTTAGTTTGCAATTGGAACAATTTTTAACTTCATGAGATCGTAAAGCATTGTTCAGAATGGAAATTTCATTCATTGCATCTTTTAGTTTCTTATCAAAATTTTCACATGCAGAACAATGCAAATCATCTATAGAACAAGAAGCATCTTTTAAGTTTTTATCATTAAGTGCAGCAAGCTCTCTGTTCTTTTCAGTTTCTTCATCAAGTCTATCTAGAATGGAGGAGTGTGCACTTCTTAATGTGGACAATTGTTCATAGATTAAGTCACATGAGGGACAAGCATCATCACTAGGAATCAAAGTTTTTAAACGGTTAATTTCAGATTCTAATGATTCAATTTTAGCAGCATTCTCCCTAAGCTTTTTGTCCTTTTTTTGACAATAATAGTTGCACGAGAAATAGCATCACACATTTCATTGCAGGTAGAACATACCTCATCGTCTTCACCGCTGTGTTCTGCATCCTCCTGACTTGATCTTGATCTGGTTTTGCCCGCCATGAAGCATAAGTTGGCCAGATCGTCATCATCTTCATCACTTTCAAAGTCTACATCACTTGAACTAAGTTCTTGAAGTGCGGTGATGAAGCTGTTAATCATCTTGCGTCCTATGGTACCCTTCTTCTTCTTGTTGGAGTTTCTAGAGGAGGTCCGAACCTTGCTTTGTTTTTCTTCCCGGGTGGTCGGACCTGAAAGGTTAGGGCATTCTGTACGAAAGTGTCCTATTTTACCACATTCAAAACAGCGTTGAGGTCCGGAGCTTCCTCTCCTTCTAGTTCTCACATTTTGCAATGCTTTTGAGAATCTAGTAGAGATGAGTGCCAACTCCTCTTCTGGAAATTCTTCGATCTGCTCCAGAGTTAGCGAGGACAACAAAGCAAGAGTATTGCAAGATGATGATTGGCCGGAGCTTGACATATCACATTGTGAAACGAATGCAATAGACTTATTTGGGTTCTTACGTGCTAGAATATCAATTTCATGAGTTTTTAGTTTAGAATAAAGTACATCTAATGTAAGAGAACTCATGACCGTTGATTCACGAATAGAAGTTACTTTCATTTCCCAAATTGACATGTCTAATGCATTAAGAAGTTGCCTAGCATTCTCAGCATCAGAAAAATTAACATTGACACTACTTAAGTTGCTGAGAATTTTATTGAAACGAGCAAAGAAGTCATCGATAGACTCACCTGGTTGCATCTCAAAACGCATGTATTCCTTTTTGAACATATCTTGTTTTACCTCCTTGATTGTGTTGGAGTCTTCATGGTAATCACAGAGAGCTCTCCAAACATCGTATGCTGACCGGAGGTGCGCGACACGATCAAAGTCGCTTTGAGTGAGTCCTTGGATGATCAAGTTTCGGGTTTTGTTGTTGTTGTCGACGTCCCGTAGGTTTGTGGCCGTGACTTGGTCATTAGGTGGCACTTCGTAAGGCTTGTATACCTTCTCCCATATTGCAAAGCCTTGTGCCTCGATGAAAGCCTCCATGCGTGCCTTCCAAACCTGAAAATCAATACCAGCAAACACACAAGGTTTGGCGGAGTACTTATCCATGATGATTAGTCAAAAACACATGCAAATCACAAATATTAGAGCACCGTAGCTCTGATACCAATTGTAGGATCGAAGAGCACATGAAAAGCTACCAGAGGAGGGGTGAATGGTAGATTTAAAAATCTTACGCAGCGGAAACAATTAAACCCCAAACCCTTTCGGAAGAAAAATGATCTGTTAAAGAAATCATGTATGTGACTAATCTAAACGTGTTTCACCGTGACAAAAGTGATAGATATCAGAGAGAATCAAGTCACGAAGACAACACAAAAAGAATCACTGAAATTCGTCGAGAAAAACTCAAGTTATGATCGAAAGATCAGACTATGGTCAATCTGACCTACCCGAGAAAAACAGTTTCTGGAATCCTGCAAAGAAACTCGTGTAGCTCAGAAACCACAAATCCAATGACCGTGAAATTTTGACAGATGATAAATAATCAAGTTTTGAAGACAACCCAAAAAGAATCACATCAATTGGATCTATAAAACTCGAGTTATGATAAAACCACCGATGAAAGGTAGTGCTGTCCAGAAACTCGGCGAGTAAAACTTGTCTGAAACAAGTCGGACGAACAAGGCACAAAAGTTCCTTCAAACTACGAATTTTATTCAATAGAACACAAGAGGAACAGCCCCCCAAAGTCGTATCTAATGATCTTTGGCCTTCCCTTGCTTATATAACCAGCCCTTAGGCCAACCCAATACAACTAGGACTCCAATCCTACTCAGATCACGAATCGTAACTTTCCATAACAGTTCAAGATTCTTCTATATGCAGATAGAAGCAATCTTAAGACTTCCAAATACCTTAGAACGTATCCCACATTCCTACACAACTCAAATTCGTGACACACACGAAATCCTAACATAACCAACATGATACTTTCCATACCGAGCCATAACCGACTCTGCCGCAGCCAAAGTCTTCAACCGATACGATCCAATCCTTCCGATCAGATCTTCATTCCATAATCCGTCTCTAGAAGCATATTGCCACGTCATGCATCTCATGCACACGTGCGAACACCTTCCTTCGACCTTCATATGCACTACCCTTGATTCAATCATCCTGCGCGACCTCCTGACCCGCTCAACCACAGTTCCTCCCGATCTTGGTTGTTTGAACCTCATCTCCTCCTGAGACTAGTCCAATGGATCCTGTCACCAGCCATGACTTGAACTCAAGCAACACCTACACATGAACAAACAACCAATCCATACGAGCCCACGTCCTCGACTTGACTCAAGTTAGTTCCGAACACAACACCTTACGTGAGAACCTCACATAAGCATGTTGCAAAAACACAGTAGCACGATATCATCCATATCATACAAAACGCACCAAAAACTTAGCAAATGAATACTAAGCAATCTTTCCAAACATGTAAAGCAAGTACAAAACATTGCAAATGAAAAGCAGAAGCACTGCGGTCAAGTTCCGGACCTTGCCAGAGCAACCCGGAGCTTGAGCCAGAGCTAACAAAAGCTAGTAGATCCTAGCACCGGAGCTTACCAAAAACTAGTCAAAACCAGTCAACCCAAAACCGTAGCTAGACAAAGTACACCGGAGCTTAGCAAAAGCATGCCAGAGCTATCAAGTATATGCCGAAGCTATCAAAGATATGCCGGAGCTAACAAAGACATGCCGGAGCTAACAAGGACATGCCGGAGCTAAAGATAAAGCTCACCGGAGCTAACCAAAGCCGGTCGGACCTTACCAAGAAGTCGGACCTAGCATCGAACGTAACCGGAGCTACCCAAACCAAGCCGGACCTACTGTCGGACCTTGCTGTAGCTCAGAGCTAGAGTCGGACCTTGATAAAAAGGTGTTTTGGTGATATTCAAAGCTTTTACCATCAAAGCCAAGTGTATTCACTACAAGCCAATGTATTCAGCACACATAGGTCTTACATTTCCTGAGTTTGAGGCAGTTTGTTCCCAGTGGTGGAAGGAATATTGCAATTTATCAATCTGGAATAGAAAGAAGTTCAGCATCAGGACAGAACAAGTAGACAAATGTTGAATGCTTCCAAAGCTGTGCTGGAATCAGCAACACAAATACAACTGAGCTTTCTCTTCGTTTTCTTGGGTGTCCTGACTTGTGTTTGAATTGGTTTTACAGGAATTTCGAAGGAGAGGAGGCAATGCCACTGGAACCCAAGGACTTCACCAAGCTTTTTATGTTTTGCGGTTGTATTTTGCTTGGTCCGAACTCGCAAAGTGTATAGTGGTGTGTGTATAGTGTTCTGAAATGCTTGCTGATATATATCGGTTTTGAATTTGCCTGCATAATCTGGACATTGAGCCACGACAGTATTTTCTATTTTTTTAAATGCATGACTTATCGATGACGGTTGATTGGCAACCGTCGTCGATACTGGCAAGTTAAAGATGACGGTTTCCCAGTGACCGTCATCGATAAACGTCCATTGTAGTCGACGGTGGCACATATACCATCGTCGATAATCTTGCATTGCCATCGACGGTTGCCCTTGTACCTTCGACGATAAGGTTTCCCCGTTGCCACGTGGCTGGAGGACTTATCGACGATAGCTAAAGTCGGACTTCGTTAATAAACTAAGGGACGACGGTTACCGTCGTCGATAACGTTATCGACGACAAATTGTCGTCGATGGCCAGAAACCGTCAGTGATAAGCAGTTACCGTCGTCGATAGCTTATTGATGACGGTACAGTCCTTATAGACGACGATTTTCGGCCGTCGTCTATTATCGCGATTCTTGTAGTGACCTTTTAGAAGTTTCTGCAGATTTCTCATCCCAACATGTGCTAGCCGTCTATGCCATAGCCATCGCATGTTAGTTTTAGAAACCAAGGAAGTGCTGAGTTCAACTTTATCTTTGTTGAAGTCAATAAGATAAAGCTTTCCCTCCAACATTCCCTTGAATGCAATCAAGCCATTGCGTCTTCTAAAAACAGTCACACCCTCATTAGTGAATAAACAACTATAACTTTTGTCGCACAGCTGAGATATGGACAAAAGAATATAATCTAGAGAATCGACATGTAGAACATTTGAAAGAGTATGTTGAGAAGATATTTCAATTTTACTGCTAGCAAGGACTTTTCCTTAGCTGTTGTCTCCGAACTATATTCCTTCACTTGGATTCGTGTTGCACTCATACTCCATGAACATACACCTCTCTCCGGTCATGTGATTAGTGCATCCACTGTCTAGCACCCATTTTGATCCATCGGAGGAGTAGGCCTGCAAAACAAAGTTATTTCTTAGTTTTAGGTACCCAAGCTTGCTTGGGTCCTCGCAGGTTAGTCATAAGAGTCTTGGACACCCACACACAAGTTTTTGAGTTCTTGTGGCGTGGCCCTGCATATTTAGCAAAAACATGTCCAAATTATTGTTTCATGAGTACATAGGAAGCATCAAAAGTACGGAATAGTATTTGCAATTCAGATTCATGTGATGTTTCCGTGACAAAAGTAATTTGTTTCTTAACTTGAACATCAGTGGACATGTTTTTATTTCTCGTAAATCTAAGACCATCTTTGACATTATAAGGTCTTGTGACCATATATGCACTACGTGCATATTTATTCTTTTCCTTTTCAAAGATGCCACTTTGGGATGGACGTTTAGCATGTGAAACAAAAGAATCATGTTTAATAATATTTTTCTTGCCAGAGCATGTGTACGTTACAGTTGTTGTTGAATTTACACCTTTGGAAGGTGAGCTCTTGGAGGAGGAGGGGTAACTTTTCTTGAGTGACTCAACTTGCACTTCAAGGATCTTGTTAACTTTTGAAAAGTTAGCAAGTTCATCCTTGATTGCAATATGTGACTCTTCTAGTTTTGAGTAAGTTTCCTTACTCAGGGCTAACTCATGCTCAAGTGACTTTCTCTTCTCCCTCTCAAGCTTAAGGAGTTTTTCAACCTCTTGATATCTGTTACTTTCATGAATGAGCATATCTTCTTGTCGGTTAACAAGCTCCTCCTTCTAAAAAATTTCATCCGACAACATTTTCATTTTCCTTAAAGCAGTTTTACTTAAACCTTTCCTCGTTTTCACTAGATCTATCAAAATCATCAATGGAGGAATTAATTGAGGGTGGTGTAAGTCAAACCTTTTTCTTGCCTTCCTTAGCCATGGACAAGTATGATTATTAGTCTCCCGTCCTCCCATGTTCGGGAAGAGCGTAGACTTCTTGGTGGGCTTCTCGACGACAATGGTGGCCATCTCTTCTTCTTCATCGAAGGAGGACTCGTTGTTCGAGTCCCACTCCTTGCCAATGTGTGCTTCGTGAGCTTGCTTCCTTTTCTTGAAGGTCTTCTTCTCTTGAGGCTTTGCTTCATTTTTCTTTTTATTTTCTTCATATGTGCAGTTAACCATAAAGTGACTATACTCGCCAAAGTTGTATCAGGTACGTCGTTCCTTGGATTTTCCCTTTTCTTTGCTCTTCCCATCACTAGAGTTGTTGCCCTTCCTTCTTCTTATCATACACTAGAATTTCTTGATGAAGAGCACCATCTCTTCATCATCCAAATCAGGGCTCACATCACTTGTGTCTTCATCATCTTGTGCTTCAAAAACTTTCCTTCCTTTAGGCTTGCAAGTTGCTTTGAGGGCAACATCCTTCTTCTTGGAGGATGTAAGTTCAGCTAAGTCTCGTGGTTGATGATTTTGCCCAATAGTTCATCCGGAGTCATTTTGTGAACCCAAGACTTTCTCGGATCATTGAACACAAAGTGACATTGTGGGGCATGAATGCCCTTATCATGCTTTTTACAACCTCATGATCGGTCCACTTCTTGCTCCCATAGGATCTGATCTTTTTGATGAGTGATTTCATCTGGTTGTACATCTCTTGAGGTGATTCGCCTTTCTCAATGGAAAACCTCCCCAATCGACCTTGAAGAATTTCAATTTTTGCTTCACAAACTGATCGATTTCCTTCGTGAGCAGTCTTGAGCTTATCCCAGATTTCCTTGGCACTTTTTAGTCCATCAATCTTGGTGAACTTTTCTCGACTCAGATATGAAGTGATCATGTGCGTTGTGGTGAATTTCTTGTTCTTGTTCCGGAGTGAGTTCATTGTCTGTACCGGGATATCTACACCTGTACACACAATATGCCAAAGACTTGGGTTCAAGGAGATTAGATGCATTTTCATATTGTACTACGGAGGTTTTCCCATGGGAATTGAAAGATAATGATTATTGGAATTTAGACGATTGTAATTATAAGGATATCGGGACTAGTCATGATGACCACTCCCCGTCATCTTCTCATCTTCTTCCTTCCCCTTTTTTCTTAGGAGTTTCTTCCTTAGAAGCGCCTTGAGTTGACGCACTTCTTCATCATTGTGTACATTCTCCTTGAGCACATTGAATGCCTTTGTGTCTTGTTCATCTTCAGTGTTGGGCATCTTCCGGATTTCATTGTTCTTCTCTAAGGCCATTTGATCTCTCCGAGAGGCGAGTCTCATAGATGGAGAACCTGACTCTGATACCAATTGAGTGTTGCCTAGAGGTGGGGTGAATAGGCTCTTAACTTTTCCTACACACCAAATCAAATTGTTAAATTCGTATGTGTTGTAGTAGCAGAATTTAAGCACCTATTCAAACAATCTTGATTAAACGATCAATATTGCAAACATGCACATGAAACACAAATTACTTGATAGATTAAATCTAATGCCCTAGATAATCAAACTTGTAAAAGCAAAAGAGTAAAGCAAATGAGACATGGATTTTTACCGAGGTTTGATCTTACCAAAGATATCTACTCCTCGTTGAGGAAGCCTACAGAGAGCCGGGTCTCTTCAAACCCTTTCCCTCGTCAAGTCACCACACAAGGCAGACTTGATTCCACTATCACGGGTAATCACCGAGTTGCTGGGGCAACCTCACACGTTGAGGGATCCCACAAAAGATTACAGTAGAAAAATATGATCTAATACACTCAAAAATATTACAAGTTATTCAATATTGTAAAGAGATCAAACCCCAAGAGCTCAATGACGCAGAGACAACGATCTCCCAATCCCAAATATGAATACTCAAATGATTTCATTTTTGAGGATCTTAGATGTGTGGGGAGATGTATTTTTGTTCTCTTGGGATAGGTGGTGGCACTAGGGTTTTAGTTGTGAACAGTAGATTACGATTTTTGTAATTTTGGGCCGTGGATCTCCTATTTATAGTGTTTCCAAAAGTGTTACCGTTAGGGATCCCGACGGCCGGACTAGTCCGTACAGGGGACTGTAATTGTCCGGTGTGCTGTGAAAAATCAGTGTGAAATGCGTAGCACACGAGAAACCCTAAATTGTGTGACGTTTACCGGACTAGTCCGGTAGGCGTCCGGACTTGTCCGGTGCCCTGTGAATTGGAACATCAGAAAGTTTCTCGGACTAGTCCGGACCTTAATCGCTCTTGTCCGATGCAATGTGTTATGAAACATCAGAGAGTTAAACGGGCTAGTCCGGTTTCTGAACGTACTTGTTCATTGCACAGTGTATTGAGTTTACAGAAAGTTGAACAGAATAGTCCGATCCATACACGGACTAGTCCGATGCACTGTGAAGTAAGGTTCTAGAAAGTTGATCGGACTAGTCCAGTCCATGAACGGACTAGTCCGGTGCACTATGAAGTGAGACAATAGAGAGTTGAACGGACTAGTTCGGTCCATCAACACACTAGCCCAGTTCTCAGTGAATTTTATGATTGATTTCAAGCCTTACCCTATGCAAAGATTTGAGCTCTTGGGATGTGTCTCTCACACACATCCTAAAAAATTAATTCTACTTTGCGCGTCATTCATCAGTTGTTCTTTTATCTTTCTTCATCACTTCATTTTTCACATTTTTAAGAGCACCAAACTATCTTATTCGAGTTGACCTGCATTCTTCTCAACAAGTTCATTAGTATCTCATTCGATTGTCATCAATCGTCCAGAACTCACAAGGGATTGCCTAGATGCACCTTCAAGGACGACCTTCATCTGGCACTAATTTGTCCAACATATCAAATATTTCTGACCCATTAAGACATTTTGGTGGTCCTATAGTGACAATGGTGTCCTTTCTGAAGACATTCCTCTGTTGCCTAAACATGTCATTTGGAGGCAACCAACGTCTGTAACAATCGAAGTAAGATATCTTGCCTCCATGGGTAAGTCGAAAGCAATCGGTGTCCGAAGAACATATCGGACACGTCAACCGACCGTGAGTGCTCCATCTAAGAAACAAGCAGTATGCCGGAAAATCATGAACGGACCACAAATAAGCAGCTTGAAGGTTGATTTTCTGCTTCTTGTACTAGTCGTATGATTCAGCTCTTGTCCACAATATTTTCAACTCTTCGATCAACTGTTTCAACATCACATTGAGACATGATCCAGGATGATCCAGCCCAGGTACAATGAGGCTAAGAAACATGAACTCATACTTCATGCAAAAAGTCGGTGCTAGGTTGTACAGAATGACAAAGACAGGCCAACAGGAGTATGGTGTGGCATTTGTGCTGAGCGGCGAGAACCCATCTGTCGCCAACCGGATGCGAACATTTCTCACTTCACAGCCGAAATCTGGATAGAACAAGTCCAGTGCCTTCCATGCCTCACCATCGGACGGGTGCGTCATGACTCCACTATGCTGACACTCACCTTCTTTGTGCCATCTCATGTGTCTGACACTTTTCTGAATGGAACCTAGGTGTCACGAGTAAGTAATGAAGCTGCTTAATGTGCGACTTCCGTCATCATAGTATCACCATCGTTATTAACAACTTTGACAAACCTCGTTGACCATATTTTAAACATTTGTTCTCATTAGCATGCTCTCTCCAGAAAAGCATGCAATTGTCCGGACACACATCAATCTTCTCGTAGTTCATACCGAGACCGGAAATAATTTTCTTCGGCTTATACATATCTTTAGGCACTTTCTGGGGATGTAGAACAACATCGATGATGTAACACCCTCATTTTCATGCATCATGCATTGCATAAGTTCATAAACATGTTTAGCATTAATCCACATAAAAAGGAATGATTTTAAAGCAAATTTAGAGCAAAACCGTACTTAAGAATTTTGGGAAGTGCAGACTAGTCCTGTTTTGGTGCGGACTAGTCCGATTTCTCTCCCATCTCGCTCGGACATGTCCGTTCTTGTGTGGACTATTCTGGTTTTTGCCTCTGGACACTTCCAGACTTGTCCAGTCCATTGCGGACTAGTCTGGTATCCTGATTCCTTGAAATTTCGCCAAGTCCCTAGACTTGTGCAGACTTGTCTGATGTCTAGCAGACTTGTCCGTTTTCTCTCTGACTAAATTCAGACTTGTCTGGTTTTGCCTAGACTTGTCTGATTTTCCTCTGACCAACTTCGGACTTTTCCGATATTGTTCGGACTTGTCCGTTTTCGCCTGTGTCAATCTTCGGACTAGTCCGGCCTAGTGCATACTTGTCCGGTAAACCGTGATTCTGAGTTGATCTTTTATTCCACGACTTTTTTTTGGGTTTTACCTTAAGTGAGCATAGGGACGTCATGTCTAACTCTTTTTGAAGCCCATTTGGGACCCCAGACTGGCCTCCACCCACCCAAAACTCGAATTCCATCAAACCCTAGCCTCCACCTATATATAAACAACCCAACACCCTACCCTTTCACCTCTTTGCTTCAATTGAAACACACCCAAACCCTAGTTCGTGGGAGCCGCCACGAAGGAGGAGAAGGAGATCCCGAGCAAGAACAAGAAGAGGAGGAAACGAAAGAGGATCAAGATCTCCATCAAGTTTTGTTCTTCATCAACAATTCACCATCAAGTTTCTTCATCAACCCTAGATCGTCAAGATCCAAGTGTTGCCTCCAAAACTCTTGATTCATTGGAGTTCTAAACAGCTAGTACACCTTCTACTTCCTCTTTATAGTGTGAATTCAACCCCATTTCTACAAATTCACGTCGATCTAGAAAACCCTAATTCGTTGGCTCTACGAAGGGCGGATTAGTACGACCCTATAGCGGACTTGTCCGATTTTGCAATATGTTTCCTTCTGAATTAATTCTAAATCTGAACTAATTGGTAAACATTAATAGTAACTCATTAACTAGTTTTACTCGGCATTCGCATTAATCATGCATATCATGTCATATTGAGTAATATATGTGTACTTATTGATTGTAATTCTTGTCGTGTGTGTTCGTTGCGCGGATTAGATGGATTTGTGCTAGAGAGAGTTGCGGAGCACCTCCAGCACCAGGAGTTTGGAGACTTTGACCCGAACCAAGCCCAAGAGCAAGGCAAGTGTCCTTGAACATATTGATCATGTTTTTACAATAAATGTTTTGTTTTCAAAACTGCATGCTTGTGACAATTTGATGGGAATTCCTATGATAGGGAGTTTACTAGCTTTGTTTTACCACCCTTGTCACATGGAATACATGGTAGAGAGTCGGGAACGGCTTTTTACCTTTGCTTCACTTAATTAATTGGGATGGAAAAACCACTATACTATTTAATTATGCATTAATGATATTATGGTTATATGAACTTGTTAATATGACATGGTAATGGGTGATCTAAGCAAGCATGGTATGTGGATGGGTTGGATGTCATGGTGGTTCCGCTTGCTTTAGATCTAAGGACCGGTTCGTGGAGTGATCATCCATGATTTACAGTGCCACAATGAGGCCAAGTATGGGTGCGGCGTAGCTAATTAATTAGGGTATTGCTAGTATTGCGTGGATCATTTGGCGCACCGGGGAAGGGTAGTCGGATTGGGTTTGAATATGGTTGGCGGGACTCCCTGGGATCCGAAAGGCACAAGAGGGGGCCCTTGGTTGAAGATGTGCTCAGTTGGAGACATCGCCACCAGTGAAACCTCAGTGGAGTCCGTACATACTAGTAGTCCCTTTGTAAATGCTATTTTGTTATATCTTGGCCACACACCAACGGAAGTGTGAGACGACATGATTGAGATTCCTTAGTCACCGAAAGGTGATGAAATCACAAACAAGTGGGTACAGCGGTACAACCTCTGAAAGTGTCTTAAAAACTATCATGATAGCCGTGCTCTCGGTTATGAGCAACTTGGACCCTCACATGATTAGAAAAAAACTTGGGATTTAGGATGGTTTAGCACTGGTTATGGTTGGTAATATGTTTATGGCTAGTTATGGATTGAATTATGGTATTGGATATGATTAATGGAAATGGTGAAATCTGGTATAATGGTGATGGATATGGAATATGGACTTATACTACGATAATTATTGTGGGATATGATGGGTTTACTTCACATACAAGTAATATATTGCTTTCCAAATGTTTTAATGTACTTTTCAACACTTAGCCTTTATTATTGACGTCATTTGTATCAACTACATGTCATACTTTCCACACTTGTTGAATACGACATGTACTAACCCTTGCAATTCTCCCAATAACAGTTGCAGGTCAGATTTGGGAGTATAATGATGATAATGCGGAGTTCTAGGCCGTATCTGCCGTCAGCTTTACATGTGGTGTTGATTGGAGCTGCGCTACCCTATTGCTTATATGCTTAGTTGCTTAATTAGCTTATTTCTGCTGCATTAGTTTAAACCTGTCATTAATATTCATTAGAGTTTGTATTCGAGGATATTATGAATTATGTAATAAAAAGTGGATAATTAATCTTGTCTTGTGGTAATTATCTGTATATCATTTGTGATGCACTTGTGTATGTGTGTTGAACATCCTGGGCACACATATACTGCACTTGGTTCATTTTCGGAACTGGGTGTCACGAATTGGTATCAGAGTCAGGTTGACCGTAGGATGCAGCCTAGATAGAATGGACACTTAAGAGCACATAGGGGCACTAAGAAATCAATGTGCTTTTGTTTTGTGTGTTGTTTGCTATATATTGTTTGCTTGTGTGTGCTTAATAGAGGATTTTGGGATGCTTTAGCATTACCATGTCCATATAGTCTAGTGTAGTTTGTTGCTTAGTTTCATATCCCTTGATGCATATAGTTGGGGACGCTTTCTAAATTCTTATCTCTTGCTTTTCTTCAGATGGTGAGGACTCGCAACTTCTTAGAAATTTTGAGTGCGGTTTTGCTTTAAATTCATTTTGAACTTATTTCTTTTTATGTGGATTAATGTTAAATATGTATATGAATTTATGCAATGCATGATGCATGAAAATGAGGGTGATACAAACCTACCCCGCTTAAAATGAATTTTGCCCTCGAGATTTGACGTAGAAGGAAAGAGAGATGGAAAATCCTTCTTGAGAACATCCTCCAGCTCCCAAGTTGCCTCTGATCCTGTGTGATACTTCCATTGAACTTTACACCATCTAATAATCTTGTTCCTTGTGACCCTCTCCTTGGTTTCCAAAATTTTGACCGGTTGCTCGGCATAAGTCAAATCTGCTTCTAGTTCCAAATCTTCCATTGGCACTTGTTCTTGTGGTACCCTCAAGCACTTCTTGAGCTGTGAAACATGAAACACATCATGGACATCGGAAAGATGAGCTGGCATCTCCAATTTATATGCTACTTTGTGTCTTTTTTCCAAAATCTTGAATGGCCCAATGTATCAAGGTGCTAGCTTGTCTTTTATGCTAAACCTCTTATGACCTCATTGGTGATACCTTGAGGTACACAAAATCCCCAACTTTAAAGGCTAGTTTCCTTCTCCTATTGTCCGCATAGCCTTTTTGCCTTGATTGAGCAGCTCTCAAATTTTCACAGATTATCTAAACTTGCCTTTTAGCCTCTTGCAACACATCCAGTCCAAACACTTGGTTCTCCCCTATCTCATTCCAAAACAAGGGTGTCCTACACTTCCTTCCATATAGTGCTTCATATGGTGCCATCTTCAAGCTTGCTTGATAACTACTATTGTATGAAAATTCTGCATATGGCAAACTCTTGTCCCAACTTTTCCCTTGCTTCACAGCACGAGCTCTTAACATATCCTCCGAAATCTGATTTGTCCTCTCGGTTTGTCCATCGGTTTGCGGTTGATATGCTAAGCTAAAATTCAACCTTGTTCCCAATGCTTCGTGTAATTTCTCCCAGAACCTAGAGGTAAATTGAGAACCTCAATCTGATACTATCTTCTTTGGTACTCCATGTCGGCACACAATATGCTCCATATACAGCTCTGCCAGCTTCACAGTGGTATATGTAGTCTTGACAGGAATAAAGTGAGCTGACTTGGTCAAACGATCCACGATTACCCATATGGACTCATAACCAGACTGGGTACACAGTAAACCAACTATAAAGTCCATTCCAATCTCTTCTTACTTCCACTCTGGAATCTTCAATGGCTGCAATAATCTAGCTGGCCTTTGATGTTCAGCCTTGACTCGTTGGCACATCTCACACAAAGCTACATATTTGGCTATGTCCTTTTTCGTGCTAGACCACCAATAACATGTCTTCACGTTCTTGTACATCTTTGTAGAACCAGGATGAATTGAGTATGGCGAGTCATGTGCCTCCTTCATTATTGTCTCCCGAATATGCTTTACATTAGGCACGACAATTCTTTTTCCAAGCCATAAGGTACCATGGTCATCCTCATCAAACCTGAATTATATTCCCTCTTGGGTCCTTTCCTTGATCTCTTGGATTTCCTCAACTTTGGTCTGACCTTCTTGAACCTCTTGCTCTAAGGTCGGATTTAACTCCATTATCCCCATCTCATTCAAAAATATGAGATTCAACTGTTCAAACTCCTTACATAGCTCGGATGGCAAGTCTCGAACCGTGAGCTGGTGACTTACTCCTTTCCGACTCAAAGCATCGACCACTACATTAGCCTTTCCCAAAAGGTAATTGATTCCCACATCATAATCCCTGATGAGCTCCAACCATCTTCATTGCCTCAAATTCAGATCTATTTGCATGAATATTTACTTGAGACTCTTGTGATCCGTGTAAATCTCACACCTATGTCCAAGGATGTAGTGTCTCCAAATCTTCAATGCGTGTACCACGGCTGCTAGTTTCAAATCATGCGTTGGATAATTCTGCTCATATTTCTTCAATTGTCTCGTTGCATAGGCTACTACTTGACCTTCATGCATAAGCACACATCCAAGTCCTTGTCTCAATGCATCACAATAAATATCAAAACTCTTGCTCACGTCCGGCAATATCAAAACTGGGGTTGTAGTTAACCTCTTCCTTAACTCCTCAAAACTGACTTGACAAGCTTGAGTCCATTAGAAAGCTTTCCCCTTCATTAGCAATTTTGTCATTGGCTTGGCTATCTTGGAGAAATCCTTGATGAACCTACGGTAGTATCCATCCATTCCAAGGAAACTCCTTATTTCCTTTATGTTTTGCGGTGGCTCCCATTTTAGTACATCTCTCACTTTTTTGGGGTCGACCAATACTCCTCCTCCAGAGATGATATGCCCCAAAAATGACAGCTCTTTCTACCAAAACTAGCACTTGCTGAACTTAGCATACAGTCGATGCTCTCTCAATTTCTGTAATGTGAGCCTCAAGTGTCCCTCATGTTCCTCGTCGCTTCTCGAGTAGATCATAATGTCATTAATGAACACCAGAATGAACTTATCCAAGTACTCCATGAAGACCTTATTCATGAGGTACATAAAATAGGCAGGTGCGCTTGTCAATCCAAAGGACATAACTGTATACTCATAAGATCCATACCATGTCCAAAAAGCTGTTTTGGGTATATCCGACGGTCTTATCTTCATTTGAAAGTAGCCAGACCTCAAATCAATCTTGGAGAAGATACAAGCACCCTTCATCTGATCAAACAAGTCTTCTATGCGTGGCAAGGTGTACTTGTTCTTGATTGTCACCTTGTTGAGAGCTCAGTGATCCACACACATCTTTTGGGATCCATCCTTCTTGTCCACGAAAAGCACATGCGCTCCCCAAGATGAAGAGATTGGGCGAATAAAACCCTTCTCTAGTTGCTCTTGAATTTGCTTCTTGAGCTCCGCTAACTCCTTAGGAGGCATCCTATATGGCCTCTTAGCTATAGGTGCAGTTACAGGTATTAATTCAATAACAAATTCGATGTTGTGATCAGGTGGCATACCTGACAACTCATCCGGAAACACGTTCAAAAGTTCACGTACCACTGGGATCTCCTCCATTGCAGCACCATCTATGTGATTCGGCTCCACTTGCTTTGGTGCATGTTGAGTTGCTTCAAATTCTATGGTGATCCCTTCCTCATTGGTCAACTTCACCGTTTTCGTGGCACATTCCATGACTCCATTGTGCTTCCTCAACCAGTCAACACCAAGTATAATGTCCAGTCCTTGGGAATAAAAAACAATGAGGTTGGCCAAGAAATCTACCCCCCTTATTCTAAGGCTTACTTTTGGACATACTATATTTGTGCTCATCTCTCCTCCAAGAGATTTAACCAACAAAGTATACCTCATATGTGAGATAGGCAAACTATACTTGGCAACATACTTTGATGCAATGAATGAATGTGATGCTCCAAAATCAAATAACAAAGTCGTCGGGTTGGAGTTTGCGAGAAACATACCAATGACCACGTCATCCACTTGTTGAGCTTCCTCCGTTGAGACATGGTTCACATTGCCACGAGCAAAATTCTGTTGTCCATGGTTCCCTTGTAGCACTCCTCCATTCGGTCTTGGGTTTTAGTCTTGGAGCATTGCTTCCTTGACCAAGTCTTGACTTGTGGCATTGATGTGCAAAATGTCCCGCTTCTCCAAATGTATAGCACTTCCTAACTGCAACAGAGTTCTTGGGACGAACTTGGTTCTAAACATTTGCACTGGGAAAGTTGGCACGAGGTGCAAAAGGCATTGGAGGCCTAGGTGCCTGCATGATAGGGCGCTGCTGCACAAACTGAGCTGGGCGCGATGCGTAACCAGGGTGATGTACAGGAGCAGATGAGCTGTAATAAGGCGCATCAGGTTGTGCAAGATGAGGACGCATATTACTTCCTTGTTGTTGTCCTTTATATGACGCCTTCCTCTTGTTATCTAGTTCCATCTCACGGACTTTATTCTCAACCACAATTGCTTTGTCCAGTAGCTTCTGGAAGTTGGCATAATCACAATTGTGCAATTGTACCTGAATCTCATTGTTCAAGCCCCTCAGGAACAAGTATTGTTTCCGGCTGTCCCCGCTCACATGCTCATGCGCATATCTTGAGAGTTGAGTGGATTTATTGAGATATTCACCAACACTCGATCTTCCTTGCCTCAAATTTCCAAATTCCCGTCTCTTTAGGATCATAACACCTTCCATCACATAACGAGAACGGAAGCTCTCCTTGAATTCAGCCCAAGTGATCCTCTCCTGATTCTCATGGGCATTACATAAGGAATCTCACCAATCTGCAGCTGCTCCATCTAGTTGGTGAGATGCAAATAGCTCTTTGTCCCAATCGCTACATTGCACAATAGCTAGCTTCTTTTCCACAGACTTGAGCCAATCACCGGCGTCCATAGGGTCGGCAACTTGAGCAAAGTTTGGTGGCCTAGTCCTCATAAACCCTCCCAACCGGTTATGAGGTGGTGGGGGCGGCGGTGGAGGCATGTGAGGTTGATGGTTGTTGTTGCCAGCCTGCAACTGTCCCATAGTCTGTATCATGGTCTGCATGAGCTGGTTTTGCATAGACATAAATTGCTCAAGGTTGATAGCTCCCTTGGCAGGTCCCTAGTTGTTCTAAAGTGCTCCATTGCCCTCCTCCTCATCATTGGCATCCCTCTGGTCGCGAGTTCTCACCATATGAAGAAAATCAAGAGATAAAAATTTAGAAAACGTCTCCAATTATACACATCAAGGGATATGAAACTAAGCAACTAACTATACTAGCCTATATGGACATGGGAATGCTAAAGAATCCCAAAATCCTCTACTAAGCACACAAGCAACAATACATAGCAATCAGCATACCAAACAAAATCACAACACTTCCTGAGTGTTCCTATGTGCTCCAAAGTGTCCATTCTATCTAGACTGCGTCCTACGGTCAACCTGTGGCTCTGATGCCAATTTGTGACACCCGGTTCTGGAAAAAGAACCAATTGTAGTATATGATTGCCCAGGATGTTCAACACACATACATAAGTACATTACAAACGATACACAAATAATTACCACAAGACAAGATTAATTAACCACTTTTGTTACACAATTCATAATATACTCGAATACAATCTCTAATGAATATTAATAACAAGTTTGAACTAATGCAGTGGATATCATCTAAATAAGAAAACTAAGCATAAGGGATAGCGCAGCTCCAATAAACACCACAGGCAAAGCTAATGGCAGACACAACCAAGAACTCCGCATTATCATCGTTATACTCCCAAATCTGACCTGCTACTATTGGTGGGGGAATTGCAAGGGTGAGTACATGTCGTACTCAACAAGTGTGAAAAGTATGACATGTAGCTGATAAAAATGACAACAATAATAACGGCTAAGTGTTGAAAAGTGCATTAAAACATTTGGAAAGCAGTACCTTATATGTATGTGAAGTAAACCCATCGTAAACATGTAGTTATCATAATACCAGTCCATATTTCATTACTATCATCCATATACTAGATTTCTCATTATCATTAACCATATCCAATACCATAATTAAATCCATAACCAATCATAACCAGTACCAAATCGTCCCAATACCAAAACATAACCATCCCATAACAAGTTACCTCTAATCATGTAGGCATTCAGGTGCTCTTAACCGGGACCACAGCTATCATGATAGTTTTTAAGACTCTGTAGAGTTTGTACCGCTTTACCCACATGTTCGTGACTTTATCACCTTTTGGTGACTAAGAAACTCCTTTATGCCCGTGACCCGTCGGTCACATTACACACTTCCGTTGGTGTGTGGCCAAGAGATCACAAAATAGCCTTTACAAAGGGATTACTAGTATCACTACTACAAAAAGCATTTTTACAGGCGCCTCAAATTTTCAAACACAGGCAGTCCTTAAAAATATGCGACTGTGACGACGAATGATATAATAACCACCTGTGATGACAGAACAACACAGACGGATTTTAAAGAACAATCATCTGGGTAAATACATGATCTTCACAGACTGTTCTTAATTAAGAACCGTCTGTAATGCAATGAACTTCACAGACGGATTTTAAGAAACAACCGCCTGGGTAAATACATGATCTTCATAGACGGTTCTTAATTAAGAACCGTCTGCAATGCAATGAACTTCACAGACGGATTTTAAAAAACAACCGTCTGGGTAAATACATGATCTTCATAGACGGTTCTTAATTAAGAACCGTCTGTAATGCAATGAACTTCACAGACGGATTTTAAAAAACAACCGCCTGGGTAAATACATGATCTTCGTTGACGGTTCTTAATTAATAACCGCCTGTAATGCAATGAACTTCATAGACGGCTCTTGGTTAACAACGGCCTGAGAAGATCATGTATTTTTTGTGGTGGTCATTGTTTAAGAACCGTATGTAGTTGTTCAATTATCACAAGCGGCTTTCATTTAAATTACAGGGATGTAGTCATTGCAATTATCACAACCGTATGTAGTCGTTGCAGGGAAAATTGTATCAGGAAAAAACACAGATGAGCGGATACTAGTGCAGTAATGCATTATAGGAAATACTCGATCACCAGTGAGGCTGGCTTAATTGTGATAATACACCATTAGAGTCATTACAATTGTTCAAAGATAATTTCTTTACACACTGAACAAAAATCATGCTACATTCATTGTAGATCGACGATGAAGCTCCCATCGATCAATCTAAATTGTACCGTCCTGCTTGCTCCCGAACACGTCTCTTATATTCTGTTGGAACCTGAAAATATTGACATTATTTAAATTAACAAATGTCGAAGGAGGAATGAATAACCTACATTGGTCACTAAGTCAAAGTGTCATCTAACCTTGATAAGTAGATTATAGCAATCCTTTTCAACATCAGGCACATTTGGCTGATGCAGCAAACGCTGAACTTCAAGTAGTATAGTTTTGATTGTAAAAGCACTGCACCACCCCTACGAAATATAATTTAAGCAATATAAGAAACCGGTTCAAATAAGTTTGACAACAATTATAAGTAATAATTACATGAACAAAATAGGTCTATCTTACAGTCTCTTGATCGAGAATTCCGATGCAGAGTGCTCCCGAATGATGATCTGGGTGGAAGAACCCAATTGGAAAGGCGCATCTTGGAGGCACGAAGGGATAGTCCTCAGAGAAGGAGATTGTCAGGGGGTAGTAAGCATCTTCCCATTCAGTCTGCAAAAGAAATTTATTAATAGGAGGACGATGGTTAAACTCATATTGTGCTTGTTCTTCATGACTTACCCCTTCTTTACCGGGGACGATGCACTGCCACTTCAATAAATCTCCCGATTCAGGCTTCGCAGAGAAACCCTACGCGGAGAAATTGAAAATACCAAAAACAAACAAGACAGAAAAACAAACTACAGTTAAGTTCATCAGTCCATTACAGATACATATGTTTATACAACCATGTGACTGGTGTGCCATATGTACATACATGGGGATGGTTCTTGCGCCACGCCAAGCGCTCCTCCTTCAATCGGCTACACGCCCGAGACATCATTATCTGAAAGACCAAACTTCCAAACTTCCAAATTATTGAGTCCAAACGCATATGTACACAAATGCAAAAGGACACAATCCATATACCAACATTGTTCTAAGTTGATTTCGGAAGATACAAATATATACAATATATATCATCTCGCATTGCTATATACATTTTTTCCAGCATTGACACCTTCTCGCATATAGGGTTTCAAATTCTTTTTAATGCTTCTCTCTACGCGCTTCATGTTTTCTTGTTCGGTGAAAAGGTACATCTCTTCATACTGATTATATTCCTCTTCATTATCTCCCACATTCTCAAACCCAACAATATTTTGCTTTCCAGAAACAACTATGTGCAACTTCTCAGTTTCTGGATCTTGAACATAAAAAACTTGTGCAACATTATTGGCGAGAACCCACAGGTCATCTTTGTAACCCACTTTATTCAAGTCTACCAGTGTCAGCCTGTAATTGTCCACTTTCAAACCATCAGGATGTTTGAACCATTGGCACTTAAATACGGGCATTACCATTCTTTCGCCATAATCGAGTTCCCATATTTCCTCTATGAACCCGAAGTATGTGGTCTTCTGCCCTTGTGAATCATAAGCCTCAATACGAACACCACTATTTTGTGCAACACTCTTACCGTCTTTTTCATTAGTGTAAAATGTGTAACCATTGATGTCATATGCTTGCCATGATGTTACCAAAGCAGATGGGCCAGAAGCTAACTTCTTCATTGTTGCCTCTTCTATAGTGTTTCCGTATGATATATTTTTGTCCATTAACCATTCAGTGAAACATCTTCTGTGCTCTTTCATGATCCAGTCCTCTGTGCGGTCTTGGTTTTTATCACGAAGCTCAATTTGGCATTCCTCGATGTACGGCTCAGCTATTGCGAGCTGTTGTAGTACACCAAAATGTGCACGATGTACATTCTTGTAATCTTGAACAATAAAAGTTTTCTTACCCACTTTGCCTCTACCACGTAGTCTACCCTCATGTACCGGTATAGGCACACCTATCGATTTTACATCTTTGATGTAATCAGCGCAACCCTCAATCACTTCTGCAGTGGTGTATCCTTCCATAATTGAACCCTCTGGGTGAGCACGGTTCCGCACATAACCTTTTAATACTCCTAAATATCTCTCCAACGAAAACATATGATGTAAATATAGTGGCCCCAATGCTTTTATCTGATCAACAAGATGTATGATTAGGTGTACTTGCATATCAAAAAAGGATGGTGGGAAACACATCTCAAGCTTGCACATTGTCTCGACAATGTATGTTTTCAGATAGTCTAAATCTTCACGTGCTATCACCTTTCGCGATACTGCATTGAAGAAGTAACACAAACGTGTGATGACAACTTTTATATGCTCAGGTTTGATTACTCTTATTGCAATGGCAAGGAAAACTGTCATCATCATGTGACAGTCGTGAGAATTATAACTGAATAAAGACAAGTCTTTCATCGAGACTAGTTTGCGGATATTGGATGAGAAACTTGTGGGCACTTTGATCCCACGCAAGCATTCGCAAATTGCTTTTTTCTCTTCTAGCGTCAAGTTGTAGCTGGCTGGGGGAAGGTAACGCTTCCCGTTCGCCTTTTCTACTGGATGAAGCTCTGGTCTCAAATCAAGATTTACTAGGTCCATACGTGAATTTAATCCGTCCTTTGTTTTCCTCGGCATGTCCAGCAAGGTCCCAATGATGCTGTCAAATACATTCTTTGTAACGTGCATCAAATCAATACTATGGCGAAATTCCAGATTCTTCCAATACGGAAGATACTTGAAAAAATTGATTGTTTCTTGAAAGCCATGTTAGTTGTATCATCCGAAGATGTACTTTTCTTTCTCTTAATTCCTTTACTATTTTTTCCCTTACCGAAAGCAATAAGAATGTTCTTGACCATTTCAAACACAAGTTTTCCACTGTAAGGTTTCGGTGCAGTATCTTTTTCGATTTTGTTATCAAATTGTTCTTTCATCTTCCTATACTTGTGTGTATCTGTCAAGAACCGTCGATGTCTCATGTACACCGTCTTTCTGGATGAAGTGAGGTATAGAAATCCAGTTCTATCCACGCACCTAACCCAACCTTTCTTCCCTTTCATTTGTCCCGATAATGTAAACAGTTCGGGATAATCATGCATGGTAATGAATATCATCGCTCTTAGCATGAAATACTCCCGCTTGTACTCATCCCATGTACGTACCCCTTCATTCCACAATTTCGCCATATCTTCCATTAAAGGTTCCAAGAACACATCAATTTCGATGCCAGGTTGTTTCGGACCTTGGATAAGAACAGATAATAAGATATATTTCCTTTTGTGACACAACCACGTCGGTTGGTTGTACATAGTTAAGACCACGGGCTATGTGCTATGAATGCTCCTTTTTCACCAAACGGATTCATTCCATCTGTACCCAAGGCAAACCTCACATTTCTGATTTCCTTCGCAAATTCTGGATACTGAATATCAAAATTTTTCCACTGCGTTGCATCACCAGGGTGTCGTATATGTTTTTCATTCTTCTTGCGTTGCTCGGAATGCCAACGCATAAGTTTAGCCTCCCTAGTGTTTGAGAACAAACGCTTCAAGCGATCAATTATCGGAAGGTACCACATCACCAATGCAGGAATTTTTTCTCTTATTCTTCTCGTCTGCATCGCTAGAAGTATCGTCATCGTCACCTTCAGGACCAATAATAAACTTCTTATTCTTCTTAGTCTTTTTCATGTTGGTAACATAATGGTGATTGTAGTCCTTCTTGTATCTACTGACACCACAAATGGGGCATCTAGTTGCGAGCTCATGCTCTTTGCGATACAGAATACAATGGTTCACACAAGCGTGTATTTTTGTCACACCTAGTGCCATCAGGCAAAGAAGTTTTTTCGCTTTATAAGTGCTTCTGGGCAGTTTATTTGGATTTGGAAGAATTTCTGCCAGAAGATTTAAAAGATCAGAGAAACTACAATCGCACCATCCATGCGTAGCTTTGAACTTTAGTAGTTCTAAGACTGCACGCAATGTAGTAAACTCTTTATCACAACCGTTTGATTCATCATATAAAAGCTCTGTCGCCGCATTCTGCAATGTCTCCATTTTACATAAACCTTTGCTTGCTCCCATAGAAGTCAGTACATATGGTTCAATGTGACGCAACATCTCCTCACAATCGAACTCATCATCATCATCACCAGCTTGATTGTCACTACCATTATCGATATGAACATTATCATAATCTGATCCTCTCTCATCATCTTTATCCACATCATGTGTATCTAACTCACCATGCTTTGTCCATATTGTGTAGTTATTTTTGAAACCTCTTTTCACCAAATGAGATTGAATTACTATAGTATCCGTCCAAGCAATCTTATTTTCGCAGTCGATACATGGACATAATATGTCATCTATCTTTTGCAACTTCGCATGTCTCTTGGATGCTTCAATAAAATTTGCAACATTATGAATGTACATAGGATCAGGTCTTGGCATGTTATACATCCACTCTCGACGGTCCATGCTTCAATAATAGAATTTTTGTCAGATTTACAAAATTTGGCCACAAATATTCTCTAAAGGTCTCCTATAAAATGAATTTACAGAGACATAACAAGTATGATTAGGGCGATTAATGTAGGATACAGGCGACGTCTTGATGCGGACGGAGTCAAAGGGGGAAACAGGCCCAGCAGCATGGGCTAGGTCTGGGTGGGATCCGGTCCGTTATATCGGGAAACAGGCCCATATGCCTCTTATATATATTACAATAGCATCTGTTAATTAAACATCATATTCATGTCACATAATAGGTATAAAAAGGAAACAATCCATATAGTCCATACCTCAATATACCAGAACACAATCCATACAATCCTTACACGTGCAAAAGGACAGAATCCATATACCAAAACACACAAAACTAACAGCTTATCAGCTAATGAAAATATACAAAGAAAAAGTAAGGAAACTACATTTACCTTGCAGAGGCGTCAGCACGGTGGGGAGGCGTCAGCACGGTGGGCCGGCTGGGTGGAGAAGTGGCGGTGCGGGGTTGAGCGGCGGCGCGGCAGTATGGGCTGGGCGGCGGAGTGGCGGCGCGGCGCAGGGGAAATTCAACAGCCTTGCGGCGTCGATATAAATTCTCCAGGGTTGCGTTTTGACTGCGGTGACGGGTCCTTATATAGACGTCGGTTTTTCACAGGCGGTTTTTAACTTTATCTCAGGCGGGTTTTACTTACCAACCGCCTGGAAAGATATTTAATCAAGAATATTAATTAAGAAGTAAATATCTTCACAGACTGTTGGTACTTAATAACCGTCTGAGAAGATGATTATCTCAGGCGGGTATTACTTACCAACCGCCTGAGATAATGCCACCTGAACAAAATATTTTTAAAACTTGTATAGCTGACATTGTAATGTTTTGGTAAATATCAAATTAATTTCTACTCACATATTATTCACATTTGTGTATCTCATAAAAAAAAGTTCCTTCACTCAAAATTGTTGGTATGAACATATTTGTATAATTTATATATGTATGAATTTTTTTAATTTTTTTAAAAGCATTCCAACATGTCAAACTTCAAATTATCCACCATTCTAACTAAATGATCATATACATATGAGCATTTAGAGCACATTCACTTCATTGAAATCCAAAAATTCTAATACACCAGTATTCATTGACACGAATGAACACATTACAAAACACAAGAACTCCTAAAACTACAAAAGAAATATGTACAAGAACTCCTAAAACTACACTACGGCCCCGCCTAATCCCTCCTCTCCGCCAACTTCTCAAACCACGCCAAGCGGTCCTCCTCCGACTCGTCGTCGTCGTTGTCGTCGTAGTCGTCACCATGGTGGTGGTCGCCATCGTCGTCGCCGTCATCAGAGGACGACTCATCGTCATCACCGTCATCATCGTCGTCGTCGTCGTCTTTCTCCTCCTCCTCCTCCTCCTCCTCCTCCTCCTCCTCCTCCTCCAGCGACGATGCAACAGGAGAGTGGGCCGGCTGCTCCGGCTGAGCCGATTGCTCCGGCTGTACCGGTGGCTCTGGCTGCACTGGCGGTGGAACGCGCTGGTCGTCATTCACCCTCTCGGGGGAGCTGCAGCGTATCCGCTTGCAGGGTGGCTGCCTCGGCGGGCTAGGAGGCAGAAGGTTGTCCATGGCCGTGGTGGTTCGTCGGCGCCGGGCTAGGAGGTGGAACGATGGAAGAAGAAGAAAGGAGTGCAAAAGTTCTGTGCTTGTACATAACCGATGACGTGCCTTATATATGGTCTGTGCAGAGTAGATGAGGGAGCCGTTTGTTTCCCGCGCATTGAACTCTTTGCAGACCTCGTGTGGCGCACAATTAAACCATTGTGGAAGACGATCTTCAGAGATCCTTCCGTCTCTCTGGTATCCATGTGGAACGTCGCGTCCCTGCACCACGGCTTCTCAATTTCTCCGCAGACCTCGTGCGGCGCATCAGTTAATTAACATCTTCTCAGGTCGTTAATTAACATCTTGTAGTTTCAAAAATGTTTATCTCAGGCGGTTATTACTTACCAACCGCCTGAGATAATTCCCGATACTGTTCTTCAGTTTCCTTATCCCTTGCTTCTTTTTTATTTAGATTCTAATATAAATACTCAAACATGTTTAGATTCTGCAAATTGTGTTCAAATTCGATGATTCTTTCTTCTACATTTGTATAAAATTAACATCTACCACCTGAACAAAATATCCTGTTCATTGCGCATTGAACTCTTTGCAGACCTCGTGCGGCGCACAATTAAACCACTGTGGAAGACGATCTTCAGAGATCCTTCCGTCTCACTGGTATCCATGTGGAACATCGCGCACGCGTCCCTGCACCACGGCTTCTTAACTTCTCCGCAGACCTCGTGCGGCGCGTCAGTTAATTAACATCTTCTCAGGACGTTAATTAACATCTTGTAGTTTCAAAAATGTTTATCTCACGCGGGTATTACTTACCAACCGCCTGAGAATATATTTATCTCAGGCGGGTATTACTTACCAACCGCCTGAGATAAGCCCATGGAGTTCCCCTTGCCGCACGATATTGTGGTCCTGATCACGGGGTGAGTCGCCGCAACCTCCTCCCAGCCCATGGACGACCTCTCCAGTCTGCGCGCCACCTGCAAGGCCATGCACGCGGCGTGCTGTGATCCCACCGTGGGCAGGCGCGTGGCGCTGGAGCGGGAGAGCAGCTGGGAGTGGTTCCAACGGCACGGGAACGGGAGCTACGACGCCCTCGTGGAGCGCCTGGCCAACGTGGGCAACCCTCATGCGTGCTACGTCACCGGGTTCGACCTCGTCTTCAACTACGGCCGCGCGCAGGCGCAGCGGGGCACCCAGTTCCTTGCCTGGGCTGCCGCGAACGGCCACAAGGTGGCGGCCTACGTCCTCGCCATGCTCCGCTACGACGCCGAACGCGGGGACCGCGACGCCCTCGAGTATATCCGGCAGGTCGAAGGCGAGGCCCATGTCGGCGACAACGCGGTCGGGTCCGTCGCGATGAAGAGGACCAACAAGGAGTGTTGCCGGTGTCGGAATCAAGCCATGCAGAGGCTCGACGTTTTCGTGAGCTGGAGGTTACTGCGTAGGCCTCCTCCCGGGCCGCCGCTGGTGGCGCTGCCTGACATTGACGATGGCGTTTGCCGCTGCCCAACAGGGGGAACCAGGGGCCTGCCCGCTGCGGCAAGCGAGGGTGGTCCGAGTGGACCGTCTTCTGTACTGAGAACTGTAGGATTGAGCGAGAGTATGACCTGTTCTCCCATAACGTGTTGTACTCTATGGGTTATATTCCCTCCATCCCCATTTGGATGCGCTACCCCTAGTTCTCCCAACGCCAATGAAAAAGTATTTATTTATACATGTATGAATTTTGTTATTTTTTTAAAAGCATTCCAACATGTCAAACTTCAAATTATCCATCATTCTAACAAAATGCTCATATACATATGAGGCATTCATCAAATTATGAACACACATTGATTCAACAAAATTTAAGAAAAAATTCATAAAGGTTGGTATGATGAGTAAAAATGTCCACTGAAAAAATAAATGAAAAAGGCATTATATTCATCATGATAGAAAAATGAAAAATAGCATTTGTTGTATGTTTTTTATGTTCTCACCAATTTCAAAGGATTTATGAAGTGAAATTTAATGGTAACCTTTACTTATCAATAATATTACAAGAAAGTGGATTTTTGCCTTTTTAAAGGACCACATTTAATCAAGAATAATAATTAAGAAGAAGTAAATATTTTCACAGACGGTTGGTACTTACCAACCACCTGAGAATAAATTTATCTCAGGCAGGTATTACTTACCAACCGCCTGAGATAATGCCCAATACTGTTCTTCAGTTTCCTTATCCCTTACTTCTTTTTTATTTAGATTCCAATATAAATACTCAAACATGTTTATATTCTGCAAATTGTGTCCAAATTCGATGATTCTTTCTTCTACATTTGTATAAAATTAACATCTACCACCTGAACAAAATATTTTTAAAACTTGTATAGCTGACATTGTAATGTTTTGGTAAATATCAAATTATTTCTACTCACATATTATTCACATTTGTGTATCTCATAAAAAAAAGTTCCTTCACTCAAAATTGTTGGTATGAATATATTTGTATAATTTATACATGTATGAATTTTTTTAATTTTTTTAAAAGCATTCCAACATGTCAAACTTCAAATTATCCACCATTCTAACTAAATGCTCATATACATATGAGGCATTCATCAAATTATGAACACACATTGATTCAAAAAAATTTAAAAAATCAGAAAAAGTTCATAGAGGTTGGTATGATGAGTAAAAATGTCCACTGAAAAATAAATGAAAAAACATTATATTCATCAAGATAGAAAAATGAAAAATAGCATTAGTTGTATGTTTTTTATGTTCTGTCCAATATCAAAGGATTTATGAAGTGAAATTTAATGGTAACCTTTACTTATCAATAATATTACAAGAAAGTGGATTTTTGCCTTTTTAAAGGACCACATTTAATCAAGAATATTAATTAAGAAGAAGTAAATATTTTCACAGGTGGTTGATACTTACCAACCGCCTGAGAATAAATTTATCTCAGGCGGGTATTACTTACCAACCGCCTGAGGTAATGCCCGATACTGTTCTTCTGTTTCCTTATCCCTTGCTTCTTTTTTATTTAGATTCCAATATAAATACTCAAACATGTTTAGATTCTGCAAATTGTGTCCAAATTCGATGATTCTTTCTTCTACATTTGTATAAAATTAACATCTACCACCTGAACAAAATATTTTTAAAACTTGTATAGTTGACATTGTAATGTTTTGGTAAATATCAAATTAATTTCTACTCACATTTTATTCAGATTTGTGTATCTCATAAAAAAAAGTTTCTTCACTCAAAATTGTTGGTATGAACATATTTGTATAATTTATACATGTATGAATTTTTTTAATTTTTTAAAAGCATTCCAACATGTCAAACTTCAAATTATCCACCATTCTAACTAAATGCTCATATACATATGAGGCATTCATCAAATTATGAACAATTGATTCAAAAAATTTTAAAAAAATCTGAAAAATTCATAGAGGTTGGTATGATGAGTAAAAATGTCCACTGAAAAAATAAATGAAAAAAGCATTATATTCATCAAGATAGAAAAATGAAAAATAGCATTTGTTGTATGTTTTTTATGTTCTGACCAATATCAAAGGATTTATGAAGTGAAGTTTAATGGTAACCTTTACTTATCAATAATATTACAAGAAAGTGGATTTTTGCCTTTTTAAAGGACCACATTTAATCAAGAATATTAATTAAGAAGAAGTAAATATCTTCACAGGCATTTGGTACTTACCAACCGTCTGAGAATATATTTACCAACCGCCTGAGATAATCTTCTTCTCAGACGTGAAATTTTAATTAACGATGAACACACTACACATTCATTCATTCACACAGTTGAAGAACACACAAGATACTCATCCATTAACAATATTCAATCACACATCTCACAAAAGAACACACAAGATGCACAATATTTACACAAGAACACACAAGATACACAAGTAATATTCAATCACATAGATGAAAAAAGATAGATTTCATTCATTAACAATATTTACAAAACAGAAGAAACTAAAAACAACAAAAAGAAAAAATAATTAAATCCTACTCCTACTCCTCTTCCTCCTCCTCCTCCTCCTCCTCGTCCTCCGGCGGCTACTCCGGCACCGGTTCAACAGGAGACAGGGCCGGCTGCACCGGCTGCACCGGCGGTGCAACCCCGAGGTTGCTAGCCGTCGCGTCCACCAGCGTTCTATGACCCTCGGGGCCAAGAACCTGGGCCATCGTCGCGAACAGAATGTCGAGACGATCAGCCACCCCCGTGAGGGTGTAGAGGTAGTGGCCCATGGTACCCATTCCAATATACTCTGGATGGGTACCCAGCCCCAAGGCACTCATGGCGCGAGACATATTGTTGTACGCCTCTCACGCCATGAGGAGGCGCTGCTCGGTGTTTATCTTCTCGGGGGAGCTGCAACATAGTTTCTTGCAAGGTGGCTGCCTCGGAGGTCTTGGCAGCAGAAGGTCGGCCATAGTGGTGTTGGGTCGTCGGAGCGGAGGAAGACGAAGAAAACAAGAGGATTTAAAGTGAGCGATGCGCTTGTGAGCAATAGTGCGTCTTTAATGCCGCGCGGAGTGGAAGATGGAGCAGTTGGTTTACCACGCATTAAAAGTCACGCACGGTCGTCGACACGTCTACATAGGCGGTTGGTGAGGGGTCTTTATGTAGGCGTTCATCAAATTATAATGAACACATATTAATTAAGAAGAAGTAAATATCTTCACAGGCCCATGTTTATCTCAGGCGGGTGTTACTAATCAACCGTCTGAGATAATTGTATCTTCTCAGGCGGTTGGTAAGTAAAACCCGTCTGAGGTAACAATCTTCTCAGGCGGTCGGTACTTAAAATCCGCCTGAGAAAATGTGAGTCTATATATACCCCTCGCCAGCATTGGAAAAACCTAACCCAGGCGAAACACTTAGATGCCGTTAGGCTGCCAAAATTTCGTTTGCTGCCAAGTGTTCGCCCTCGTCACTTCCAGGTACGCCGCCGAGCTTCGCTGTCGCCGAGCTTCGCCGTCGCCGCCGAGCTTCGCCCTCGTCACTTCCAGGTACGCCGAGCGAAGCCATTGCCATCGCCGCCGAGCTTCAAGGTAAACCCTAAACCCTTCGACCTTCCATCCTCCTTCATCGTGCCGCCTCCCTCCCCGCCCTCGCTACCGCCTTGCATATCCTTGGTTAGGGTTCGGGAATTAGAAAATGGTAGGCATCCTTGGTTAGGGTTTGGTGGAATTCGAAAAACTGTCAAGTTCGGTGGCATCTTTGGTTAGGGTTCGGTGGGGTAAGATTTATGTGGATGGTTATATCACGATAAATTGGTAGTTGGTTTTGTGTGTCTGAAACTGTGAAATTAGTAGCATTTCATCTTCTGGTAGTTTGCAGAGATAAAACTGTCAAGTTTGAATGAATAGGTTTACCAAATATATGCTGAAGAAGTTCCACTTTGTTATATTCATTGGAGCAAAGCCTGTAGGATCATGTAGCAAAATTGTCAGTCTGCGCATTCTATCATCGCATTGTGCATGATCCTATTCTATTCTGACACATTAGTGGTAAACATGATTCTAGACTCTAGTAACAGCAATATGTTCCCTATTTCTGTCATCAGCCTTGTATATGCCACATAATTCTCTATTAGGGGCAAGATTTAGCTATATTTGGTGAAGTTGAGCAAATTTGGCTAATTTTGGCTAAGTTACATTAGATATAGTTATACTTGACTAATTTTGACTAAGTTATGCTATATTTAGCTATATTTGGCTACTTTTGCTTAGAGTTAGCTATGCTAGACTAAGTTTGGCTAAGTTTGCTTTTATTTCTCTAAGTTAGCTTCATTTGAGCAATTGTACCTAATCTGTGCTACCAAAGATTTCTGCACTTGTGGCTCCATCAGCTTCATTTGAGCAATTGTACCTAATCTGAGCTACCAAAGTTATGCTATATTTAGCTCTGAAGCCAAACAAGTTGCTGGCCAACTCATTTGTGATGCCAGGAGCACCCTCACGCCCATATCTAGGTACCACTAGGTGTGGCAATGGAGTCTGAGCATATGCTCCCGATCTCTATGATTCAAGAATTTAGTTAGACCTATATAACTTCAAAAATGTGTTTTGGCTAAATTTACTTAATTGAGGTTTTTTGCTTTTTGTCCCTTGCTTGATCAGTTATAGGTCCGGAGCATATGCTGTGCGGGGATTTGCTTTTTGTCCCTTGCTTGATCAGTTATAGGTCCGGAGCTAGGCACCGACTAATAAACCTCAAGAACGTGGTCGCCACTCTGAACGAAGCTAGCCTATTTAGAATAAAAAGATAAAATTGCCATTGCTGGTGAGCAACTTTAACATGCTTGTCACCCTCGCAATGTATAGGAAACTTTTGGTCAGTCGCCTTAAACCCTAGAATGCCTTATTAAATCCTAGAATGCTTCCATCTTTTTCTTCATGCAACACTTCATGTAGAGTTAATATGCCATTTATTAGATTTTTTGTCTTATTAGATCTAACATGGAAAGCCTAAGAAGACTGGTCCTGATAGTAACAACAAAGAAGACAATATGGGGTTTACTAACTCCAGCAGTTCAGGCTCCTATCACAGTCCTTCAGATCCTTTTCCAAATATAAAAATTAAAAAGACTTCAGTGGATCTAGACCCAGAATATGATCCTGCCGACGAGGTATGGATCACAAATCTTAACTTCAGCAGTTCAAGTTAATGTTGGTTGTCAAGTATACGAAGTTTATAATTTTTTTCTACCTAGTTTAATCGCAAAGACAATGAGGTGACATCGGCTCCTAAAACCGAAGAAGGTTCTCCAATGGATGAATCCTCAGCTTCACTCAAGCGGAAACGAGGGCAACGAGGTCCCAATAAGGGTCCATTGGACCGCATCATGTACATAACAAGGGTCGGTCCAGGTGGGCTTTCCCAAGAACCACTAGATTCAGTTACCAAGTACCGTAATGCATGCGGTTTTCTTGTTAGGGAGGTTGTGCCGATCACAACCGAGAATTGTAGGAAATTACCCGAGCAGACCAAGAATGAGTTGTGGAAAAAGATAAAGAAACAATTCAAGTTCCTGAAAGGCATAGAAGAAGCTATAAAGAAAGCAACATTGGTCTCTTGCGGCAAGAAGTTTCGATGCTGGAAGAGTGAAATGAATGCTTATGTTAAGGCCGATAAGGTCCCTAGCCCGAGGAAGATGGGAAAAATCACACAAGCTCAGTGGCAAGAGTTTGTTCGTCAAAAGAGCACACCTGATGCTAAAGCTCTAAGTGCAATTAGGTCAGAGCTTGCAAAAAAGAACAAATACCATCATCGCTTGGGGTCTGCCGGATATGGCCCCAAAGACCAGAAATGGAATAAGATATTAGACGAAATTACCAGTAAGGGCAATCCTCACCCATTAGAAGGGTGCGATGAGCGAACTCAATGCTGGGTCTTTGCTCGGTTAGGTTTGACCAGCGAGGGCAAACTTGAAAAGCCCGACTCTCTGAATGAAGTAGAGGATAAAATGAAAGAAGTAATTGAAAAGCAACAGAAGGGTCTCTTCAAGCCGAAGAGGGAGAATGACCAACTTACTGCTATCATAGGAAACCCTGAACACAGCGGACGGGTTCGAGCGGTCTCTTCTCAAATGTCTTGGCTAGATGGTTTCCCTAAAGATAAAGACACATATAGAAGACGTGAGAAGTTTAAGAAAACACTTGATGAAACGATTGCTCAAAAGGTCAAATAAAATATGCAAGAAATAATGGAAAAACTTAGACAATCAGGACAATTAGTGGCACCGAGTACAATGATGGTTCCGGTGCAAAAGGAGCAATTAGTATCTCCAACTGCCTACCCTAGCAGCGTTGGTTCCGTGCCAGGCTCAGGGTCAGCCCATAAGTTCCCTGTCGATGATATTGCTAACGACAAATCTTGTCGTCTTCTTGTCCCGATAGGCAGAGCAGGGAACAAAACCAAACAGGTTGCCACTGCTATGGCAAAGTCTGATCGTGACTTCAACGAGAATCCACTTCCGTTGTATTATGCTGTGGTGCAAGTTCTTCAGATCATTGATAATGATTATTTAGATTATGAAATAGACCACGTCACACCTGAGGGGATTGCGACTCTGGGGCAGGCTATCAACCAATTAATCCTTTGGCATCGACGCGATATCGTGTTGGACGATGAGCCAATTTCTAGCCCGTCACATCTCCAAATACTGCAACCCAATCTTCTAAGGCAAAAGTGCAAGAAGATCCACTCCCAGTCCGGGAAGATCCACTCCCCCTATGTCTCAGCAAGGATGATATCCAAGAGCAACAAGTTGGACAACAGCTTCAAGCAGTACCAGAGAAAGCTGTTGCTAGTAAAGAGCAACCAGTTGAGCAACAGCTTGAAGTAGTACTAGAGACAACTGCTGGGAGTAAAGAGCAATCAGTTGAACAACAGGTTCAACAACAAGCCAGTGTCCAACTTCCGACGACTACTCCTCGATCATCAGTGCCTATCAAAGTTAGCTCATACGAAATTAATAAACCTTCATCAGAAGTGTCAAAGTATTTGGAAGCTATGAAGGAAAATATTAGAAAATCGAGTGCATCTCGTTCTTCTCATGAGCCAGCATTAGAAGATATCGAGGAGTGGGAAGAAGACGGTGCCATGTATAATCGGCGGACGGCTTTAGTTAAACCAGGAGTTCCAATATACAAGCTTGAGGATGTTCCTCCTGAATTTAAGAATGGAAAGCCGTTCATGACATCCGTACAACCTAGCAAACAACCCGTCCAGCTCAGAAGAATGCATGAGTGGTACATTGCTGCCAGCACAAAATATGGTCTTAATTGTGTCACATTTCGTATTCCAAAAGAAGCATTCTGGAGCACTGGAGTAGATAGACGAGTCATTTTATTTGAAGAGCTGCATTCCCTTTTCCATCGGGGCATGCTCGATATCAACGTGCTGCTCGTCTAGTGCTTGTAAGTGCTCTATTATTTTGTATTTGCTTTTCTTACTACACGCATACGCATTTCATGAGATTATAACAATTCTGGACTTCTTCAATAGGATGCAATACATGGATAATGTAAAGTTAGAGCGCAAGACAGGTATCCTTGACCCTACTAGGATTGCAAAGTCGCTATTCGACGTCTAGGCGAATCGAGAATCAGGACAGTACAAACACATGAACAAAAGGGATTTTGAAAAAGCAATTGCAAAACATAAGAAGGATAGAAAGACAGAAGTTGCAGCTTACATAGGATAGGCGATGTTTAACTTTGTCAGAGATGGCAATGACCTCATAAAGGCTCCATAACACTTCGAGTAAGTTCGACACATGACACTGAAATAGCAATTATTGGTAATTGTTAACACGCATTTTTGTATGTTTGCAGTAATCAATACATAATGATCTTCATCAAGCCAATGCGGGGAATGGCAACAGTCTTGGACTCGGCCGATTACCCACCAGATCGTTACAAAGATTTCCTTTCCATTTTGAAATCATACATTTATTCAATAATTTTAATTTACGCACATTTAGAATGTGTTGACAAGTTTTATATGACATTTCTTGTATTACAGCGCTTGGCGGTTTTACGCGGGATAGCTTGGCGGTCAGAGACCTCCTAATACGAATGCATTGGACATTAAAACGTATTATGCTTGTCCGAAGCAGCCTGTTGGGAGTGTCTTATGCGGGTATTATGTATGCGAGCATCTTCGGACCGCCGGCGTATATAGAGTGAATCGTGAGGATGTAAGTTATCCTTAATGTCGATACCTTATTTTCTTACTTTTGTGTTTCATTTTCATTGTAACTAGCATAGTTTAATGCTTATATTCTCTGCTGTTCAATATTACCAGAAACCTTATTTTCATATTCTGATTCCAACTTCAAAATTCAATTGCTCATAGTACAGCTGCTCCAAAAATACCAACTAGATTCCTGTATACTCTCACTTTGATCTATACTTTGAGATTGTTCAAACCAACACATTCTAAACTTGTTATGTGTTATATTGCAGCACACGAAGAATCTGAACAAAGAATGGCCGGTTTGTAGAAGTATTCCTGATGGAGGAGCTGACAGGATTGCTTCTGAACTCTGTCAGTTCATGCGTCGCGAAATTTTGCACAAAAAAGGGAAGTTCTTTGATGAGAATTGTGCAATAGCTGATGTGCCAGAACTTTGCGACTATGCCAATTGAAACAAATTTTAGTGAAAACTTGTAAACTTTGAGATGAATTGTATCTGTAACTTGTACATATGTATATTGTTTTAGTGAAATTGACTTCTGTGATGATAATATTGTTGACTTTTGTTCTGTGATGATATTGTTGTTTTTTGTTCTGTGATTATATTGAATTGACCTGGAAATTAGAAATAACAACAGTAGTACTGCATAGGTTATACCTTATCACAAGCGGTTATTAACCAACGGCTAGGCATGACTGTGAAAAACAATTATCACAGGCGGCTAGATACAAGTAAAGAAACATCTGTGATAACCTAATTTTCACAGGTGGTACTGTTATGGTAGAAACCGGCTGCGTTAAAGGGTCTTCACAGACGGCTGATGTAGGTAAACGTCCGTCTGTGATAACAGCATTATCATAGACGGTTAGTTATGCTTCAATACCCGCCTGTGAAGACACATTCTCATAGACGGTTAGTTATGCTTTAATACCCGTCTGTGAAGACATATTATCATAGGCGGTTAGTTATGCCTCAGTACCCGTCTGTGAAGACACGTTATCATAGGCGGTTAGTTATGCCTCAGTACCGTCTGTGAAGACACATTATCATAGACGGATAGTTATGCTTCAATACCCGTCTATGAAGACACATTATCATAGGCGGTTAGTTATGCTTCAATACCCGTATGTGATAAGACATTTATCACAGGCGGTTATATATGCCGCACGACCCGCCAGTGATAAAGTATCTTCACAGGCAGCTAACCTAAGTAAAGAACCGCCTATGATAATATGTCTTCACAGGCGGTATCACTTCCCCGCCTGTGAAATTGCGGATTATCACAGACTCTTTGTTTCAGGCGGTTTTAAGAGCCGTTTGTGATAATAGGTTTGGAGCCGCCTGTGATGAGGCTTATTGTAGCAGTGTATGTACAGACCCACTGAGGTTTCACCAGTGGCGATCTCTCCAACTGAGCACATATTCAACCAAGGGCCCCCTCTTGTGCCATTCGGATCCCAGGGAGTCCCGCCTCGGTGCGCCAAATGATCCGCACAACACTAGCAATACCCTAATTAATCAGCTACGCCGCACCCATACTTGGCCTCGTGGTAGCACAGTTGTCCTGGCATATTCTCGCATGACCCGGTCCTTAGATCTAAAGCAAGCAAACCACCATAACATCCAACTAATCCACATACCAGGCTTGATTACATAACCCATTACCATATCATATTAGCCAGTTCATATTAACTGTAACCTCGTTAATGCATAATCAAATGGTATAGTTGTTTTCCCATTCTAATTAATTAACCGAAGCAAAAGTAAAAAGCCCTTCCCGACTCTCTACCATTTATTCCAGGTGACAAGGGTGGTTAAACAAAGCTAGTAAACTTCCTATCATAGGGTTCCCATAAAATTGACACAAGCATGCAGTTTTGCAAACAAAGCATTTATTTTAAAAACAGGATCAATATGTTCAAGGACAGTTGCCTTGCTCTTGGGCTTGGTTCGGGTCAAAGTGTTCAAACTCTTGGTGCTGGAGGTCCTCTGCAGCACCCTCTAGCGTAAATCCTTCTAAACTGCGTAATAAATATATAAGACAAGAATTACAATCAATAAGTGCACATATATTACACAATATGACATGATATGCATGATTAATGCAAATGCAAAGTGAATCTTGTTAATGAGTTTATTTTAATGTTTGCTAATTAGTTACAATGGTGAATAACAAGATTGGACAGGTTTAGAATTGATCCAGTAGAAAACAGACAACCAGACCGGACTAGTCCGCTGCAGGGATGGACTAGTCCGCCCTTTGCAGAACCAACAAATTAGAGTTTTCTAGATCAACGTGAATTTGGAGAAATGGGGTTGAATTTATGTGAGAAAGAGGAAGTAGAATGTATACCAGGTGTTTAGAACCCCAATGAATCAAGGGTTTTGGAAGAAACACTTAGATCTTGACAATCTACGGTTGATGAAGAGAACTTGATGGCGAGTTGTTGATGAAGAACGAAAACTCAATGGAGATCTTGATCACTTGATCCTCTTTCGGTTCCTCCTCTTCTTCTTCTTGCTCGAGATATCCTTCTCCCTCCTTGGCGGCAGCTACCCGCGAGCTAGGGTTTGGTGGTCTTTCAATTGAGGCAAAAGAGGTAAAAGGTGGGTGTGTTGGGTTGTTTATATAGAGGTTGAGGGCTAGGGTTTCAATGGATTTAAGTTTGGGGTGGGTGTAGGTCAGTGTGGGGTCCGATGTGGGCTCCAAAAAGGGTTAGACACGACATCCTTAGGCCCACTTAAGGTAAAACCCAAAAACACATTGTGGAACAAAAGATCAACTCTGAATCGTGATCACCGGACAAGTCTACACAAGGCCGGACTAGTCCAAAGTTAGTGAGAGAGAAATCGGACATGTCCGGACAAAATCGGACAAGTCCAAACTTAGTCAAAAGAAAACAGACAAGTCTGGCCAAAACCGGACAAGTGCGATCTTAGTCAGAGAGGGAAACGGACAAGTCCGCTAGATATCGGACAAGTCGAGGGACCTAGCAAAATTTTCAAGGAATTGGGATACCGGACTAGTCCGCAATGGGTCGGACAAGTCCAAAAATTGTATAGAGATAAAATCGGGCTAGTTCGTAGCAAAAACGGACATGTCCAATGGAGGTCAGAGAGAAATCGGACTAGTCCGCACTAAAAACGGACTAGTCCGCACTTCTCAAAACTTTTGAGTGCGTTTTGCTTTAAATTCATTTTGAACTTATTTCTTTTTATGTGGATTAATGTTAAACATGTATATGAACTTATGCAATGCATGATATGCATGAAAATGAGGGTGTTACATGAACTGAACCATCATAAGTATGATCCTTATACCCACCCGATGTCCCACACTACTCTCTCATGCTCGCACGCATCGCATGCTCTCTCTGCTCTCTCAACGCCACTGTGCCGTCACCAGGTAAGTTGTTCCTGCCGCTCTCCTCCACCCGCGCATCGCTGCCTCTACCCTTCTTACCCTCCACCCCTCTCACCCCCTAATCAACTAATTATTTACTAGATTAATTTGTATTACTGATTAGTTGATTAATTGTTTAAGGTTTTCTAGCTTTCATTAGTTGATTATTCAATTGAAGTTTATTAGTTTTGCTAATGCTTATTTGTTGATTAGTATATTTTATTGATTGAGTTTGTTAGTTGATTAGAACGGGAATCTCATTGATTTACGATTGTCAGATACTATCATAAATAAAGGGAAAAATGTTGCAAAAAACTATTTACAATGGTATTGAATGATTCAAAATGAGTTACATAACCTATGTGTTACCCTTTTTCAACAAGCACGTCTCACATGCGCCACGCAAGTGAGGCATTTAGGTTTAGAATTTTCTTTTGTTAGCACTACAGGAAAACTGATCATTTGCGATGGCTAGCCATCGCAAATAGATTAACTTGCAATGACCCGCACGAGGCCGTCACAAGTAAGAATGCCATCGCACATAGAAGCTCAAATTGTGACGACTGGCCAAAATGCCGTCGCACATTAGACAACCATCGCAAATATAGGCTTAACTTGTGATGGCCCAATCTAAAACTGTCGTAATTTACGTTATTTGCGATTGCCAACCCTAGGACCGTCGCAAATTACGCGGTCGTCGCAAATTTTCTGATATATCCCCCTGCCCGATTCGCTCACTCGCTCACACGCCTCGCGCTCGCGCTGCCGCTGCCGCTCACATGCCTCACTCCCGCGCCATCGCCTACCTTGCGTGCGCTGCTATCACACCTCCGCAGTCGGCCGCCCCAGTCGCCGCCTCTCGGCATGGACGCCCAAAGCCGCCCCATTGTCGCCTAGGCACTGATGCTGCCCCGTCGCCGCCTAGGCCCGACGGATGCCGTCCGAGCTGCCGACTGCCACCTAGGCCCCAACGCCCAAGCTCCCAATGCCGACCCAAGCTCCCGATGCCGACTGGCCACCCAAGCTCCTGACGGTGCCCAAGCCTCATCGCATCCCTCCCGTGGCTGCTGCTATTGCCAGCCTAATGTCCAAGCTGCTGCCTCCCCCAAGCCGGCTGCCTTCCGCTCCATTGTTAGGTTAAATTTTCTTCTTCTCCATTCCCACTTCATTACTAGTTAGGTTTACAAGCATAAAATTGTGATCCTCAATTTTGTGATGTGAGTGATGCTTACATTTGTGATGCATAGAATTGTGATCGATGAAGACTATGTTTATGAATTGTTTATGTGATGCTTATGAATTGTTTATGCTTATGAGTATTTTATGTGATGCTTGTGAATTGTGATCGATGCATAGAATTTGTGATTCTTATAAATTGTTTATGTTTTGGTGATGCATACATTTTCTTATGTTATGTTTAGGTGATAAATTAGCTTATGTTTAGGTGATGCAGAAATTTCTTAAGCTTATGTTTAGAATAAAATTGTTGATGCTTAGGTTTAGTTGGTATGCATTATGTTTACATTTACATGTTATTGCTATAGTTGATATGCTTAGGATTAGCACATACATACATACATACATACATACATACATACATACATACATACATACATACATACATACATACATACATACATACATACATACATACATACATACATACATACATACATACATACATACATACATACATACATACATACATACATACATACATACATATAAACGGGCTTCTAGCCGGGTAGAATCAGCACAACCCGTTTAGGGCACAACATGGCCCATTTAGGGGTAAGGTAAAGGATCCATCTAGACGGGCACAGAGGCTTACGACGACGGTGAGGATGACAAGCACTCGCGGCGCATTCACAACAAGGACTCGCAATGTACAACGGCCTAAACCCTAAAGCTTTCGTAAGTTAACGGTGGGCTCCGACGGGGCATAACGTGCTCTCTCTCGTTCTTTCCTCCTTCTCTCCCTCTTTCTTTCCCCCGTCTTTTAAATGACTCAGAAATAAAAGATTAATGTATCCTGTACAATCGCATTACCCGTTTTGAACCGGCCCATCTCACATGCATTACGCATGTGAGGCGTGTTGGTCTGGAATTGTCCCTTTTTTGACAGCATGGGAGTGACTGAGGGGGCTTAGCTTGTGACGAGACGCGGGTCTAGATCGGGATGAGATTTCAACAGCATAACTCTATTGTTCTCTGCTGCACCATTTTCGGGTGTGCAGTTGAGAATAGTGAGGTTATGCTACTGAATTTTTGTCTGGATCCATACCACGCGTCTTGTCATGAGCACACTCTGATAGGTCACTCTTGTGTGGGTTTATGTCCTATCGCGGACAATAGATGTAGGGTCGTAGTATTAAACAAACTATGAAATAACCATAACTTCTCTGACTTTAAACTACAGATCAGTCAAACATGGGTGAAGACCGCAATTGGATGTATACTGGTTGGAAGAGCAAAACTGGTGGTCACTTGAATGAGTGGTTCACCAAGTTATATTAATTTTTGGATCGAGCATTTTCGTTGCCAATGGATGATAAGGTGCAGTGCTCATGTACGAAATGCTGAAACACCATGTTTTTGAACAGAATGGAAGTTTCGATGCACTTGTGTCGAAACAGTTTAATGCCACATTATGAGGTGTGGACCTTCGACGGCGAGACTAAATCTTGAGTCGTAGAAGAAGTGGATGAGGATGATGACAACATGGGGGTTGATAGGATGGATGAAATGCTAGAGGCTATGGAAGCAGAGGATCCTCTTACAATGGAGGCAAACAAGTTCTTCAAGCAGTTCAAGGCATCAGAACAACCATTGCATGAACACACGGATGTGACCATCCTTGCTTTTATGATCATATTTTTGGCAATTAAGTCTAAGTACATCTTTTCCATCAACTTCTACAACTATCTTATGAAAGTGATCTGCTATATCCTTCCACAATCTCACAAGCGCGTAAAGATATGTATCAGTTGAAGAAATTGATATCTGGTCTCGGTATGGACTATGAGAAAATTAATGTGGGCCCAGATAACTGCATGCTATTATGGAAAGAGCACGCCAATGTGAACGGGTGCTTGAAATGTGATAAAACGAGGTATGTCAAAGTTGTTAATGACGATGGCGATAATGTGATGACAGATGTCGCACATAAGCAGCTTTGTTACTTGCCCGTTACTCCTCGGTTAAAATGCTTGTTTCTTTCAAAAAGAACCGCAGGACACATGAGATGGCACAAATAAGGTGTATATGAGAACAAAGAATTCTTGACGCACCCATCCGACGGTGATGCATGGAAGGCGCTGGACTGTTTCAATCCAGATTTTGCTCGTGATGCGAGAAATGTTTGTACCAAGTTAGCGACAGATGGATTCTCACTTTTTAGTACAAACGCCATGCCATACTCATCGGGTTAGCATAAGTGTTTGTCTTAAATTTATGCTAATCAACATAATTTACTACACATATATTCTAAAAGAGTGTTTTTTCACGTTCAGCGAGTTCCACAGGCAATATTGGCCACATAGGCATCCATCTACGACCAAACAAGTAGAAGGGATGCGACGAGAAGGATTAAATAGAGAGCTGGGTTTCCTATCTTGGTTTCGAGATTACGTAATACTCTCTCCTCTTTTTTTATATTATAAGTTACTATTATTCAAGAAGTATTCTTTTAACTTACGATTATTTTTGATAGTGCATGACTCACTACGTCCATAAAGATTTGCAGCAGCTGTATTATGGATTGGTAAATGTTAGAAGCTATGGTCAATATGACGTAAATGGCTTTCGATTTCGTACATCTCCTTTTGAAGTTCTTCATCCACTCGCGACAACATCAAATTCCGGTGTTGTGATGAGGGCAATTGACACTCAAGGGCATGAAACATTTATTATGGGATCATCGACAATATCCTTGAAGTTACTTTTACCGGAGATAAGACACTTTGAGTTGTCTTCTTTGACTATGATTGGTTTGATAACACTCATGGAACTCGAGAAAACCAATTTGGAATGGTGGAAGTCAAACACAAGGACCGACTACAAGGTTACAATACATTTGTTCTTGCACACCAAGCAGAGCAAGTGTATTATCTACCTTATCCATGCACAAAGCTCGGTGCTTGGTGGGTGGTAAATAAGGTGAATCCTCGTGAGCGGTTATATACTCCTGGAGATGATGATTACCATGATAGTTAAGACATTGAAGAAGTGTACCAACAAGAAGAGTTGTCAAACACTTTTATTGTCGAGCCTGGTGCATGACTCAATCAATTAGTTGGAGACATTGAAGATGTAGAGTTAGATGATTTGCGAAAATGGAAATGGGAACAGGTCACGATGGAAGATCGTTGGGATGGTTTAAGGAGTAGAGCACATCATAATAATGTTGATGAATTTTGAAAGTGATTCCAAATAACATTTTCTTCAAGATAATAACATGTATTTTGTATATCTTTTTGCATATTTACTGATTATCGCTTAAAACAAGATGGCGTTTAAGAAGGGTAAGAAGGTGGTGGGGATGAGGGTGGTTCTTCTTTGCTAGTGCTGATGACGCTTTCGTTGGTGCCCCATCGACTAGCAGCACACGCATGTAAATTTCACTAGTCTCTGACAAATTCTTGAAATCCAATTTCCAATTAAACTTACTTATGAATCATTTGAATGTTGCAGTTCTCACCGACTAACTCAGAGGCTAGGGCACGAGTTGAGCCGGGCCACCCTTCGGTGAGCCAACCCTCGACCAGCTAGCCCTTGGCTGCCAAGCCTTCGATTGCTCAACCCTCTGACTCGACTGGTGACAAGACTTCTGGGTCACCAGACGTGGTTCCTGAGCAGAGGTGGCGGACGAGGAGGACTCACTATGTCGGTCCTCCTCCGATCTCTTCACAGAGGATCATGATTCGTCCGGTTGGAGACAGGTAATCAAATCGAAGTGTTCAATTCTGGTTTCTTTTGGTTATTTAAGTAATTAATCAATAAATATCTTGCAGATTTTGGTACAATGCATCTTTTACCGGTGACAAACACCACATACTTGTGAACGGTGTCCTTGGGTCCTTAGTGCGTACTATTTTCCTGGGTCATCGACGGGGCACCTGCTACTTTGGGGGAGGAATACACACATGTCCCTCACCAGGAGCACAACAACGTTCAGGAGGCCGTATGGGCCGATTTTATGGTAAGTTTGAACTCTTAAACTCTTTTAAATTACTAATGAACATCTCTCCATTATATTCTTTATATAGGAAAGTTATATTTTAGAGAACCCGAACGACCCTCGCATGTTTGAGCATGCGAGGAAAGTGTTTCACTTCAATGCTGGGAAGACGGTTCGACAAGCTTTGTCGAATGCTCATATTCAAGTTATCAATGAGTACTTGAAGGCAAACTAGCATGCTATGCAACACTTCCAGCAGGAGAGCGACAAGCACCTGATGGAGGAGTACGTGCAGGTACGTGGATTGTAGTAAATATTATTTCTAATAATTTTGTCAACGATATTTTTAACGACCTACAAATATATGCAGGGCCACATGAGCTGGTTGCAAGATCGGTCCGATACGTAGCGGGCCCTTTGTAGGTATTGGGCTAGCGATGAGTTCAAGGCTAAGTCTGACAAGGCTCGAGGGTGCAGAGGGGTTGATGAGAAGCACAACCATGACCAAGATAAGGTGTGTCTATCTTATGTTTATATATTCATAATATATTGTTCATACTAACACATATGTACAGGAGCACGAGACGGTGGTGCTGTCGACCCCTCTTGAGGTCTGGAAGAGAGGTCCCAAGGACCCTTCTCAGTCTTAGGGGTACAGTCAGGCCGCAGCCGAGCGGCTGGTAAGTTTAGAAATAATTCAAATTAATTCTAACTATATATATTGTTAAACTTACACGGTTTTCTTGTTTTTCAAGCTAGGTATGAGGAGGAGGCTAGGAGGATACAAGACGAAGATTTTGATTGGGAACATGAACCAATCGACCCTCAAGCCGCGAATGCAAGCGGAGGAAGAGAAGCCTAAGAAAGGTGAGTTGATAATTCATGTTATTGTTTTCAATTCAAGATATTTCAATTACATATTACTGATTCTTTTTTTATAGGCTCGCAATATTCGACATAGTTGTCGACTAAAAGGCAACACAGCCTTCGAGAGGCAGCTCCATGCAGGCTTCATCGACGGGCCCGAGTCGACTTATCTCGCAAGTGGAGACTCTCGCCCATCAGGTCCAGGAGGGCAAGGCAGAGATGGAGGCGCAAAGGGGGGCGATGGAGGCCACCATCTCCTACCAGCAAGCCTGCATGGACCAGGTGCGGGAGGCAATGGAGGTACAAAGGCGGGAAATGGTAGTAAGTTAAAGTAATTTAAATTCATCGCATTCTTAATAATATGTAATAACTGAATGTAGCCTAGAGGGGGGTGAATATGGTTTTGGACTTTTGTCTAATCCTGAAACACTTAACAAATCGATCAAATACAGAGAGATCGGACTAGTCTGGTACTATGCGGACTAGTCCGGTATACGTGGACTAGAACGATCAGGTTTGATCAATAATTTCAATTCTAGTGCCCTATGCAGCGGAAAGTAATTTATAACTTGGATGTATCACGACAATGAAACTAGGTATGGCACAGATTAACTTTGATTTCAATGTTTTAATGTAAGTTACACAAGATTAAGTAAACCCTAGAATATGATGAACAATGAAACAAAAAGTGTGAGACACGATTTTATCCTGTGGTTCGATTCCCACGAAGGAAACCTACATCCACGTTGAGGAGTCCATGGAGGACCGGGTCTCAATCGACCCTACCCTCGTCGAATCACCACGGAGGCTTATTCTCTTCCACTAACCACAAAGGGCAAATAACTTGTTCAAAGGGCCTTCTCACAAGTTGAGGGCTCCCCAAGAATTACAATGAAGAACACCACCAAACACACTCCAAAGATATGCAATAAAGAACAAGAGTGTGCGAGAGATTCAAAACCAAGAGCTCAAGATCGTGTGGAACAAGTCTCTCCTTTGATTAATTGCTAATCCTCAAAGATTTGATCCTTTTAGGGTTAGAATGTGTGGAGAGATGTGTATTTTGGGCTCTTGGGAGGTGTGACGGCGCAGGAGGTAGAGAGTGTTGGTTGTAGGTCCGTACACCTCTATTTATACTAGGGTTTGCAAAAGTTACCGTTAGGGTTTGCGATGTCCGGACTAGTCCGTGGTGGACACCGGACAAGTCCGGTGTGCGGCGTGTGGAAAACCCTAAGTGTTCAGATATATCAGACTTGTCCGGAAATTTGCGGACTAGTTCAATTTAGGCTCTGGAAATTTTGGACTAGTCCGGCAAAAATCGGCCTAGTCCGGTGTGGTGAACCTCATGTTGAATTGAGGACAAGTCCGCACTTTGAGGACTTGTCCGATTTTAGTCAGAGAGTTTTCAGACTAGTTCATGGTGATATCGAACCTGTCCGGTGTCATGAAAAATTGTGGGGATAAGGACAAGTCCGGACTTGGAGGACTTGTCCGATTTTAGTCAAAGAGATATCAGACTAGTCCGTGGCGATATCGGACTAGTTCGGTACTATGTAAATTAGAGTACTTGCACACAAGTCTGCACTGGGGAGACTTGTCCGTTTCTAGTCAGAGACATATCAGACTAGTCCGTGGTGATATTGGACTAGTCCAGATGTACAGATTTTTGTGTAGTGAGCAAGATCTCTTTTGCTTGAGCTCTTGGGGTGTGTTTCTCCAACACACTCCATACAAAATAAACTAGTCTTTTTAGCTCTTGAGCTCTTATCCTTTTGATTCCCCTTTCTCCTTTCTTTTTGAGCTTTCCTCCTAATTCTCTTTAAAACCTGCGCTCATCTCAACAATTTTGTTAGGATCTCATTTGTTTGTCATAAATCAACCAAAACCCACAAGAGATGCATAGATGCACTTTCAATCTCCCTATTTTTGGTGATTGATGACAACCAATTGAGATTTACACAAATATGATAAAAATTCAGATTTTCATAAAGTGTGCACATATGAGCTTTGAGCAAAATAGGCAATGTAGACATAAGACATATGTGCACTCTTTTATGGTGGGGTGCAAAACTAAGTGTGTGTGAGCAATAATCTTGATGTGAGTATCATAATGGGCATAATCATAACAATATCAAGATTCTCAAGCATACATAGAAGTTTTAAACATAAACCATTGATCACAAGCATAATATAGTCATCATTTCACAGCACATGTCCATAAGGATAATGAGAGCATAATTAACGTCTTACAACACTAAAAGAAACACAAATAGAGCTCTCATCTCTCAACCTACTGCTAGGACCTAAGACTCCCCCTCAATCTCCCCCCCTCCCTTTGGCATCAAGGCACCAAAAAGGAGAGGAGGGATCTACTCGTCATTGCAGGCTCACTCCGCGCTGTTGGTCCTCTCGTCGTCTTCATCATCAGGCTAAGGAGGAGGAGGATGAGTGCCACTCGTCGTGACCCTAATGCAAAATTAGGCAAGCTAGAAGGAGATAGAGGTGGAAGTTCAGTGAAGTCAGAAGCATAGTCCTCTGAGATGACTGGAGACCCAACAGGCTGAATTTCCAGCTTCTAGCATATCTCTTTGACATTTTCCTTCATGTACCTCATGTCCTCTTTCCCTGCCTTGTTCATCTTGTGGAGCTTCACTTCAGCTTTGCGGCAAGAACCAAATATGGTGGCCAAGTACTTCATAATGCCACTAGGAAACCCTTTGTGAGGAGGGGTCCTAGTGTTAGAGGCAGGTCTTGCCTCTCTTCGGGCTCTCCTAGGAGCCTCCTCACTTGAAACATAGGATGGATCAGTTGGAAGAACAGCTTGAGGTGGCTTCTGATGCCTCAAAGTTGTATGCTCAACATCCTTCAAAAATTCTATGTCGTGACCATCTCTATCAAAAACATGATATACGGTGCATAGCCACAGGAGCGATTAGGGGTGCAGGAGATGTTTACCATGTCGTTCCAGATGTAGTCAAATATGTCAAACTTCCTCCTTTTGGTAATCACTTTCATCAAGGTTCTTAACTAACCTTGGACACTCCCGGCATATCCATCCTTTGGAGCAATTGTCTTCCGGAACACTCCATTGAGAACCATGAAGAAAGGCTTCATGCTCTTAGTTGAGGGAGGATTGTACTTGAGGCGAGTATCATAGAGAAAGTCCATCTTGTCCTTCTCTAGAACACCAATATTGTGAATAATGACCTCATTGTTGCCAGTGTCCTCAAGGTGCACCAGCCTAGCAAACTCATCATAGGTAACAGTGTACTTGGATCCATGTGTCATCCAAGTCACTCTTTCTTCTTCATCGCTGGCAAAGTAGCAAGTTGCAAAGAATTGAGCGATGACCTCATCTTTTCAGTTGTATCTGAAGGAGAGCAAGTCCTTGAGGCCATGTCTCTCCCCAACCTCTATCACTTCATCAAAGGCTTGACAGCTCTTTTTCTCAAAGTGTGTCCTGTCAATCCATTGCCTGTGGACCACTGGAGTCTTCATTTGAAGGTACATGGTACTGTAGTAGTCCGCGTGGAAGTTGCTCCAAAATCTAGGATCAACTTCCTTTTTGCCACCACTATAAGCATCAATTTTCCTCAGCTTCCAAGCCACATCACTTCATTTTCCATTAAACTTCTATTCTGAGGGGTTTCTGTTCCCCTGTCATGGATCAGTCATCTCCAATGGACCAATCGAGCCAGAGGCAAGCCCTTTCCCTTGTCCTTAGTTTGGCGTGGAGCTGCCGATCTAGGACAAGCCATATCTTTTGCTCTCGAAGCTGGTTTCTTGGCCGCAACCTTCCGCCGCACCCTAGGTGGAATAGGCGAAGGCTCGGCAGCACACCCTTGCCTTTTGTTTGTGCGAGACTTCGAGACACACGAAAACACATCTTGATTCATCTCAGCTTCAAAGTCGGAGATGTTTTCATCCGACATGATTCTGACAAGGATTATATAGAGGATATGGATGAGCAAAGATGACAAGGAGTTGCATTGAATTGATATAAGTTAGGGTTTGATCAGGGCAAACCAGACTTGTCCGCTGTTCAGGGTCGCACTTGTATGGAGTGCCGGACTTGTCCGCCCTATGAATGGACTAGTCCGTTATGCGGCTGTTAAAAACCTAACTGGATGAAATTTTAGGTTACTCAATGTAAAAGTGTTCTAGGGTAAGTGGAATACATCACTAGAGCATGTATTAGCTAGAAGTGCTAAGCTTTTTTGAGCAAGAACAAAGAAAATTGAAGATTCTAGGGTTTGGAGATGAATTTTCCAAATCCTTTGATTTGGGGCATTGAGGAGGTTGTTGATGTGGACAAGTCCGTGGTGTTCAATCCCCTTGCAATGGAGACCAAATCCCACCGAAACTTGAGTGGATTTGATGGAGAACTCGCCAAATCGCCTTGGGAGCACTTGAGTGAGGAGAGAGAATGTGAGATGAGTTGTGAGGAGGAAGAAGATTAGGGTTGCGCCGGCCCTAGGGTTATGGAGTCAAAAAATTGGACTAGTCCGTTGTCAACCTGACTAGTCCGGAATACAGGAAATCTTAGTGGACTAGTCTGCCTTGTGCATACTAGTCCGGGGTAACCACGGACTAATTCGTGGTCACAGGGACACAAAAATATAGACCATCCATATATATTCGAATGTGCTTAAAAAGAAGATAGGGGCAAAAACACACAAATATTCTTGATGAATATGATCACTAAACCTACAACAATCACACTATGACCATAATTCACCAACATCATGTAATTAGCATAGTTTTTCAGAGAAAATAGAGAGAGATGAGTTTTCAACACAGTCAACATGATTTTGAAGATGGAATACAAGTTTTCAAGCCACATTCCTAGCATCAAGGATATTTAGTTTATTTCGGAGCTCACAAAACCGTTTTTCATCAAGTGGCTTGGTAAAGATATTAGCTAGTTGTTTCTCAGTGTTGACATGGGAAATGACTATGTCTCCTTTCGTTGAATGGTATCTCAAAAAGTGATATCGAATGTCTATGTGTTTGGTTCTAGTGTGCTTAACGGTGTTATGAGCATATTTAATGGCACTCTCATTATCACAAAGGAGTGGAATATGGCTCATATTATAACCGTAATCCCTTAGAGTTTGTCGCATCCAAAGGAGTTATGCACAACAACTCCCGGTTGCAACATACTCTGCTTCGGCCATGGATAAGGCAATGGAATTTTGTTTTTTGGAGGACCAAGAAACTAGGGATCTACCTAGAAATTGGTAAGTACTAGAGGTACATTTTCTATCTACCTTGCATCCGGCATAATCTGCATCGAAGTATCCAATGAGATTGAATTTTAAACCTTTAGGATACCAAAGGCCTAGGTTGGGTGTATGAACTAAATATCGCAAGATCCTTTTTACGACTGTCAAATGACATTCCTTAGGATTGGCTTGAAATCTTGCACACAAACATACACTCAATATGATATCAAGCTTAGATGCACATAAATAAAGTAAGGAGCCAATCATGGAGCGATATACCTTTTGATCCATGTTTGGTCCATCTTCATTGAGATCCAGGTGTCCATTTGTCGACATGGGAGTCTTTATAGGCTTTGCTTGGTCCATGCCAAATTTCATGAGAATGTCTTGAGTGTACTTTGTTTGGCATACGAACGTCCCTTCCTTTTGTTGCTTCACAAGGAATCCTAGAAAGTATCTCAACTCTCCTATCATGGACATCTTGAATCTATCTGTCATAATCTTACTAAATTCTTGACAAAAAGTTTTGTTAGTTGAACCAAATATAATATCATCAACATAGATTTGGCAAATTAATAGATCATTATCAAAATGCTTAGTAAAAAAGGTGTAATCAGCTTTACCAATCTTAAAACCATTTTCAATCAAAATCTGTAAGGAACTCATACCAAGCTCTAGGGGCTTGTTCGAGGCCATAGAGAGCCTTACGCAGTTTGTATACATGGTTAGGGAACTCTTGATCTTCAAACCCGAGGGGTTGCTCCACGTACAACTCCTCCTTGATCGGTCCGTTGAGTAAGGCGCTTTTCACGTCCATTTGATAAAGCTTGAAATCATGGTGAGTAGCATATGCAAGTAATATACGAATCGATTCAAGCCTAGCTACGGGAGCAAAAGTCTCGTCGAAATCCAGACCTTCAACTTGTGAATACCCTTTGGCCACAAGTCGTGCCTTGTTCCTTGTCACCACCCCATGTTCATCTTGCTTGTTGCGGAAGACCCATTTAGTGCCGACGACATTGAACTTGGGTCTTTCAACAAGTTCCCACACTTCGTTCCTTTTGAAGTTGTTCAATTCTTATTGCATTGCCACCACCCAATCTAGATCCTTTAATGCATCTTCAACCCTGTGTGGTTCCAAAGAGGATACAAAAGAGTAATGTTCACAAAAATTAGCTATACGAGATTGAGTTGTTACTCCCTTTTGGATATCACCGATTATATTGTCGACGGGGTGATCTCTGTGGATGCATTGATGTACTCTTGGATGGGGCACTTGTGATCTTGAATCTTCATGATCATCATCTTCTTCTCCCCCTGGATGGTTGCCCTCATTGATGATTTGATCACCTTGACCTTCTTGAGGTTGATCTTGTGTGTAAGCTCCCCCTTGATCATTTTCCTCCAATTGTGGTACATCTTCTTCATTTGCATTTGGAGGTGGCACTTATGGTCGAACATCGCCCAATGTCATTCTTCTTAATGCTTTACATCGAGCTTCTTCTTGATCTAGCACACATTGATCAACTTGCTCTCCTTGAGAGCTGTTAGTCTCATCGAACACTACGTCACATGCTACTTCAACAAGTTCGGAGGCCTTCTTGAAGACATGATAGGCGTAGGAGTTCGAATCATAGCCATGTAAGAAACCTTCACCGGACTTCATAGCAAACTTCGAAGCTCTAGGCTTCTTGTTGAGAATATAGCATTTTGAACCAAAAACTCGGAAGTAAGAAATGTTTGGTTTGTTATCGGTGAGTAGTTCATACGTGGTTTTCTTGAGTAGACGATGAAGATAGAGTCGGTTTATGGCGTGACAAGCGGTGTTGACCGCTTCAGCCCAAAACCGGTCCGAAGTCTTGTATTCATCGAGCATTGTCCTCGCCATCTCAATGAGTGTTCAGTTCTTCCTTTCGCCTACTCCGTTTTGTTGAGGAGAGTATGGTGCTGAAAATTCGTTCTTTATCCCTTCTTTGTCTAGATACTCCTCAACTTGGGTGTTCTTGAATTGCGTTCCATTGTCACTTCGTATATTCTTGACCGTCAATGAGAATTCATTTGGAGCTCGCTTGAGGAACTTCTTGAGGGTTCCTTGAGTTACTGTCTTATCATGCAAAAAGAAAACCCACGTGAAGCGAGAAAAATCATTGACAATGACTAAACCATACTTATTACCGCTGATGCTTATGTAAGAAATTGGACCAAATAGATACATGTGGAGGAGCTCGAGTGGTCTTATTTTAGTCATGACATTCTTCACGAAATGGGGTGCTCCTACTTGCTTCCTAGCTTGGCACGCTCTACAAGATGTGATCACCTTTTAGAAATTTTTGGAGATTCCTCATACCAACATGTGCTAGCCGTCTATGCCACAGCCAACCCATGTTGGTCTTTGCAATCAAGCATGTGTCAAGTTCGGCTTTATCTTTGTTGAAGTCAACTAGATAAAGTTTTCCTTTTAACACACCCTTGAATGCAACCGAGTTATCACTCCTTCTAGAGACGGTCACACCCTCATTAGTGAATAAACAATTATAAACCTTGTCACATAATTGATATATGGACAAAAGATTATAATCCAAGGAATCAACGTGTAAAACATGAGAAATAGTATGTTTTGATGAAATTGCAATTTTACCGATACCAAGCACCCTTCCTTGACTGTTGTCACCAAAGTAAATGCCTTCACTTGGATCTTCATTTTGTTCATATTCCACAAATATTCTTCTTTCTCTAGTCATGTGATTGGTGCATCCACTGTCTAGCACCCATTTAGCTCCATTGGATGAATAGGCCTGCAAAAGACAAATTATGCCTTGGTCTTATGTACCCAAGCTCGCTTGTGTCCTTTGAGGTTAGTGTGAGACCTATATGTGTTGAATACATTTGCTTGTAGTGAATATATTTGCTTTAAAAGTTTTGAATTATGCAAAAACACCTTTTTAGCAAGGTCCGACTCTAGCTCCGAGCTACAGCAAGGTTCGACAGTAGATTCGACTTGTTATGGGTAGCTCCGGCTACGTCCGATGCTAGGTTTGACTTGTTTGTATAGGTCCGACTTGTTGGCAAGTTCTGACTAATCTTGGTTAGCTCTGGTGAGCTCTGTTTTTAGCTCCGCCATGATTCTGATAAGCTCCGACATGTCTTTGCTAAGCTTCGAGTTGCGCCCCAATTTTGGATTGACTAGTTCCTGCTAGTTTTTGGGAAGCTCCGGCAGATGCTTGATTTTGCTAGTTTTTGGTAAGATCTGGCACTAGGTCCGACTAGCTTTGGTAAGCTCCAGCTCAAGGCCCGTTTAAGTTTTGGCAAGGTCCAAAGCTAGTGTTCAATGTTCTTGTTTTTAACTTGCAATGTTTCATACTTGCTTTACATCTTTGGAAAGATTGCTTAGTATTCATTTGATAAGTTTTTGGTGCATTTTGGTTGATATGGATGATATTATTTCTACTATGGTTTTGCAACATGCTTATGTGAGGCGCTCACATAAGGTGTTGTGTTCAAAACTGACGTCAGTCAAGTCGCGGACTTGGGCTCGTATAGATTGTTTGTTTGTTCATGTGCAAGTGTTGCTTGAGTTCAAGTCATGGCTGGTGACAGGATCCCTTGGACTAGTCTCAGGGAGGAGATGGGGTTCCAACAACCAAGTTCGGTAGGAATTGTGGTTGAGCGGGTCAGGAGGTGGCACAGGATGATTGAATCAAGGGCAGTGCATATGAAGGTTGAAGGAAGGTGTTCGCACGTATGCATGCGGTACATGACGTGGCAACATGGTTCTGGAGACGGATTAAGGAAGGGAGATCTGATTGGAAGGATTAGATCATACTGGATGATAACTTCGGCTGCTGGCTGAGTCGGTTATGGCTCGGTATGGAAATATCGAGTTGGTTATGGTAGATTTCGTGTGCTGCACGAAAGTTGAGTTGTGTTTGGGAATACGGGATGTGTTCCGAGTCTGTTAGGAAGTCTCGAGATTGTTTCTATCTGCGTATAGGAAGATCTTGAGGATTTATGGTAAGATGGTATTCGTGATCAGGGTAGGATCAGAATCCGGATCCTAGTTGAGTTGGCCTGAGGGCTGGTTATAAAAGCAAGGGAAGGCTAAGACTCGGGTAAGCAACCGATGTAACAGAGGAGGGTTGCACGACGACTTTTGGGCTGTTCCTATTGTTCTATATCAAATAAAATTCGTACTTGAAAGGAACTTTTATACCTTGTTTGTCAAACTTGTTTCGTACAAGTTTTACTCGTCGAGGTTTTTAGTTCAGTACTAATCTTCATCGGTGGTTTTATCATGACTCGAGTTTTACACAACCAATCGACGTGATTCCTTTTGGGATTGTCGGCACAACTTGATTTACTATCATCTGTGAAAATTACACAGTCATTGGATTTGTGTTTTTGTATCTACACAAGTTTCTTTGCAGAGTTCAGAACTGTTCTTTACTCGGTAGAACAGATTGATCTTTCGGTCATAACTTGAGTTTCTCTGGACGGATTTGAGTGATTCTTTTTGTGTCTTCTTCGTCACTTGATTCTATCTGATATATATCACTTTAGTCACGGTGAAACACGTTTATATTAGTTTCACACACGATTTCTTTAACAGATTGTTTTTCTGCCGAAGGGGTTGAGATTTAATTGTTTTCGCTGTGTAAAATTTTTAAATCTACCATTCACCCCCCCCCTCTGGTAGATTTTCACGTGCTCTTCGATCCTACAATTGGTATTAGAGCCACGGTGCTCTAATCATTGTGATTTGCACGTGTTTTTCACTAATCATCATGGAGAAATACTCCACCAAACATTGTGTGTTTGCTGGTATTGATTTTAAGGTTTGGAAGGCACGCATGGAGGCCTTCATCCAGGCGCAAGGCTTCACAATATGGGAAAAGGTGTACAAGCCTTACAAAGTTCCACCTTACGATCAAGTTACGGCTACAAACCTACGAAACGTCAACAACAACAACAAAGCCCGAAACTTGATCGTCCAAGGACTCACTCAAAGGGACTTTGATCGTGTCGCGCACCTCCTATCAGCATACGATGTTTGGAGAGCTCTCTGTGATTATCATGAAGGATCCAACACATTCAAGGAGGTAAAACAAGATATGTTCAAAAAGGAATATATGTGTTTCAAGATGCAACCCGGTGAGTCCATCGATGACCTCTTTGCTCGCTTCAATAAAATACTCAGCAACTTACGTAGTGTCAATGTTAACTTTTCTGATGTTGAGAATGCTAGGCAACTTCTTAGTGCATTATACATGTCAATTTGGGAGATGAAAGTAAAATCTATTCGTGAATGAACTGTCATGAGTTTTCTTACATTAGATGTACTTTATTCCAAACTAAAAACTCATGAAATTGACATCTTAGCACGTAAGAACCCATATAAGTTTATTGCATTTGACTCACAATGTGATATGCCTAGCTCCGGCCAATCATCATCTTGCAATACTCTTGCTTTGTTGTCCTCACTAACCCTGGAGCAGATCGAGGAATTTCCAGAAGAGGAGTTAGCACTCATATCTACTGGATTCTCAAAAGCATTGCAAAATGTGAGAACTAGAAGGAGAGGAAGCTCCGGACCTCAACGCTTTTTTGAATGTGGTAAGACAGGACATTTCCATACAGAATGCCCTAACCTTTCAGGTCCTACTACCCGTGAAGAAAAACATGACAAGGTCAAGACCACCTCTTGATATCCCAACAGGTAAAAGAAGGGCACCGTAGGACGCAAGATGATTAACAGCTTCATCACCGCACTTCAAGAACTCAGCTCAAGTGATGTAGACTTTAAAAGTGATGAAGATGATGACGACCTGGCCAACTTATGCTTCATGGCGGGCAAAAAAAGATGAAGATCAAGTCAGGAGGATGCAGAACACAACAGTGACGATGATGAGGTATGTTCTACTTGCAATGAAATGTGTTATGCTATTTCTCGTGCAACTATTATTGTCAAGAAAAAGGACAAAAAGCTTAGGGATAATGATGCCAAAATTGAATCACTAGAATCTAAAATCAATCGTTTAAAATCGCTGATTCCTAGTGATGATGCATGTCCCTCATGTGACTTAATCTATGAACAATTGTCCACATTAAGAAGTGCACACTCCTCCATTCTAGATAGACTTGATGAAGAAATTAAAAGGAACAAAAAGCTTGCCCCACTTAATGATAAAAACCTAAAAAATGCTCCTTGTTGTACAGATTATTTGCATTGTTCTGCATGTGATAATCTTGATATAAAACTAAAGGATGTAGTGAATGAAATTTCCATTCTGAACAATGCTTTACATTCTCATGAAGTTAAGTATTGTTCAAATTGCAAACTAAAAAGAAAAAACTTCATGTGAAAACTGCCTAGATTTATCTGACAAACTTGATGACATGAATAGGACACTAGAGCGGTTTTGTGTTGGGAACAAAAATCTAAACTTGCTACTGAGTTCATCCAAACCTTGTAATGATAAAACTAGTTTAGGTTTTGATTCTCATGTTCATTTTAAAACAAATCCACCTCAAATTGAAAAATCATTTGGAAGAGGTTTAGTCAAAACTGTCCCTACACAAAAGGATGTGATTTTTGAATCTGCAGGAGTGCTTCCTAATTCTGTTTCTAATACAGGGTGCTCATCTATACATGATCACAAAATTAAATTTCATTGTACTTATTGTTATAAAGATAGTCATGTTGTAGATTTTTGTTATGGACTAGCTAAACAAACTAAAAAGGATAAAAAGTCTACTAGATCTCATAACCTTCATGCTAAAACTAAACTTAGAAACAGGCAACCTGCTTTAGTGAGTCAAAAATTTGAAAAGGTAGCTTCCAAACCTTCTGGTAAGAAATTCATAAAAGCAGCTCTGGTAGCTCCGATAGCTCCGAGAGCTTCCGGACCTTCTGTTGCTCCATCCGGAGCTTCAGTTTTTGCCTTTGGACCTTCTGCTTCTTCTTCTGGAGCTACTGGTTTTCGTTCTAAACAAGTAACAACTGCTAAATCATTAGTCAAGAACAGAAAACCTCAACCTTTGACTCGTAAACCTGCTGTTTTATCACAGATTTCGCGTGTTTTTCCTGTTGCATGTCATCTGACTCAGTATTGGATACCTAAATGCTTTTTGACTAACCCCACTATTGAGTCATCGACGTATTGTGCTTCTGTGTAGGTTTCACGATTCAGGAAGGAGAACATATGGATTGTGGATTCAGGATGCTCACGCCACATGACCGGTAATAGAGAATGGTTCTTCTCCCTCTCCTTTGTGTCACGGGTAGAAAATGTTACTTTTGGCGATAATTCTTCAACTCCTATTATTGCTAAAGGTTGGTTAGAGTAAATGATCACTACACTTTAAAAGATGTGGCACTTGTTAAAAATTTGAAGTACAATTTGCTTTCTGTTTCTCAATTGCTTGATGAAAATTTGGAAATAACTTTCACTAAAAATTGATGCAATGATGTAAATTCAATTAGTGAGCTTTTGTTTAACATGTCTCGTTTTGGAAGATTTTTTAAAGCTAATTTTGATATGTCAACTTCTGAGCATAGGTGTCTTGTAGCAAACGATTCAATAGATTTATTCTTCTGGTATCGTAGACTTGGTCACGTAGGTTTTGATCACCTCACCCGTGTTAGTGCTCTTGATCATATACGTGGTTTGCCTAAGCTCAAAGGAGACAAAGATATTGTATGCTCTTCGTGTAGACATGCTAAAATGGTTGCAGGTTCACATGCTCCTCTCACGATTACTATGACAACTGAACCTGGTCAACTTTTGCACCTTGACACCATTGGTCCGGCATGAGTTCAATCCTTTGGAAGTAAATGGTATGTGCTTGTAATTGTTGATGACTATTCCAGATACTCTTGGGTCTACTTTATGACGTCTAAGAATGAAGCCTTCAGTCACTTTAGAACTTTATCACTTAGACTATCAATTGATTACCCAGGATCTTTAAGAGCAATTAGAAGTGATAATGGAATAGAATTTAAAAATCAATCCTTTGATCATTTTTGTACTGAACTTGGAATAGAACATCAATTTTCTTCACCATATGTTCCTCAACAAAACGGTGTTGTAGAAAGGAAAAACAGAACCTTAGTGGAGATGGCTAGGACTATGCTTGATGAATATCAAACTCCTAGAAAACTTTGGACTGATGCAATTGCAACCGCGTGTTATGTCTCAAATCGTGTTTTCTTGCATGCTAAGCTTGATAAAACACCATATGAGCTTCGGTTCGGACATAGACCTAGTGTTTCATGCCTTAGGGTCTTTGGTTGCAAATGTTTTGTTAAGAAACATGGTAATCTTGATAAATTTGAAGCTAGATCCGAAGATGGCATGTTTCTTGGTTACCCATCTCACACTAAAGGATACCATGTGCTTCTACTTGGAACTGACAAAATTGTGGAGACTTGTGAAGTTTCTTTTGATGAAGCTAGCCCAGGTACTAGCTCCGGTATTACAGGGCCAGATCCATAGCCTCGGAGTGAGGATATTTTTGAAGTAGAAGAAGAGCCGGTGATTCTGTTTGATAGCTCCGAAGCTGACATGTGTCCAACTCCGAACATTGAACAAACTCCGGCTATCACCTATGCCGGTCCTCATCATCCACGAGCCACAAGCTCATCAATGTGCGATGAACTTAATGATGAAGAAGCTTGTGATACATCTGTTCCCACATGGATTAACAAAGATCATCCCCCACAACAGATTATTGGACGCTTGCATGAACGAGTTACACGGTCCAGCTATGATGACTTCCGAATTTGAAATGAGTATGATGGGTGAACTCACTTATTTCTTGGGACTGCAAATCAAGCAAACCAAGGAGGGTACCTTTGTACATCAAATGAAGTATACAAAAGACATCCTAAGGCGCTTCAACATGGACAAAAGCAAGCCTCTTCAGACACCAATGAGCACAGCAACAATACTTCAACTTGATGAAGATGGTGAACCGGTTGATCAGAAAGAATACGGAAGTATGATCGGATCACTTTTGTACCTCACGGCATCAAGACCGGACATACAATTCAGCGTATGTCTTTGTGCATGGTTTCAAGCCTCCCCACGTGCTTCACATCATCAAGCCGTCAAAAGGATTCTCAGGTACTTACATGGAACTCGAGAATTTGGCATTTTTCTTCCTTCTTCCTCAACCATTTCTTTGAAAGCTTTTTTGGATGCTGATTTTGGGGGTTGTAGGATTGATAGGAAATGTACTTCCGGTGCTTGTCATTTTCTTGGTAATTCGCTTGTTGGTTTGTCCTCTAGAAAACAAAGTTCAGTTGCACAATCCGCAGCCGAATCCGAATATGTAGCTGCTGCTAGCGCTTGGTCACAAATTCTTTGGATTGTTCAAACACTTAAGGACTATGGGGTTGATCTACATAGTGTTCCACTGTTTTGTGATAACACTAGTGCCATTTCCATTGCTAAAACCCTGTGCAACATTCTAGAACTAAGCACATTGACATTAGGTATCACTTTCTCCATGATAATGTTGAAAAAGGAAACATTGTGCTGCACCATGTAGATACCGAACAACAATTGGCTGACATTTTTACAAAACCTTTGGATTTCACTCGTTTTTGTTACATTCATAGTGAAATAGGGGTTATGCACCCTCATGGCTTAAATTGAGGGGGAGCTTTGAAACATGGGAAGTCTATGTGTGAATCTGAACTAAAATAATATGAGCATAGTATTTCATACATATATGACTTGTGATTCCTTTTTCATGCTGAATGTTCTTACTACATTACTCATGTTATACATTTTGTAGTCTTTGCCATGACTAGTAATTGGAATAATTGCTTACACTAAATATGGTCATGATCGAACTTTCTTGCTGTTTTGAACTTGTCGCATGCTCATAAGTGCTTTTAATCATAAAGAATTAATCAAGTTATCAACTTACATGTTGAGCTTTTATGATCAAATAAAAAAATTGAAAAAAGATCAAGAGAATATGCATGCATCACACTTCTTCTTTTTAGATGGCTTCTCATTGCACTTAGATATGAACTTTGGAGAAGTTGTGTAAGACCAAAACCATGTCCTTAAGCTTCTGATTGTCAAATGACATAGGCTTGGCTTGGTTGGTTAGAATAAGGCAGATGCGCATATAATCTATTGCAAATATCATATGATCAAAATGTATGCTTTAAAAAATAATAAAATACAGCAACTAGTGTCATGCTTTCAGGTTTTAAAATAGTTAAGTTTGTGAGATCATGACTTGCTTAAATTGAAAATACATTTGAACTCTAGCATGGCTTACACTACTTTACGTATCTCATTGATGTTATAGTGTAAGTTACTTGATAGTATGACTTGGATGAGCTTTGTTTATATGTACATGTTATAATATGCTCATAACATTTTAAATTTCTCTTTTGAATCTGGCTAAATACATTGTCAAAGGGGGAGAAATTAATCACACATTTGCTTGATTCTTCTCAGAGGGAGAAGTATGAAAGGGGGAGAGATAATGTGCATGGGGAGAAATGATAAAGGGGGGAAGATATGTGATTTTTTTTATTTTTGATTTTCTTCTCGTTTTGTTTCTGATTTACAAAAAGGGGAGAAATTGTTTTCAAAACTTTTAATGTGAATAAGCCAATGTTTGGATTTTTAAGTGGTGTTGCCAATGTATTCATCAAGGGGGAGACTGTGAGACCTATGTGTGCTGAATACATTTGCTTGTAGTGAATACATTTGCTTTAAAAGTTTTGAATTCTGCAAAAACACCTTTTTAGCAAGGTCCGACTCTATCTCCGAGCTACAGCAAATTTCAACAGTAGGTTCGACTTGTTATGGGTAGCTCCGGCTCATCCGATGGTAGGTTCGACTTGTTTGTCTAGGTCCGACTTGTTGGCAAGTTCCGACTAAACTTGGTTAGCTCCGGTGAGCTCTGTTTTTAGCTCCGACATGTTTTTGATAAGCTCTGACATGTCTTTTCTAAGCTCCGAGTTGCGCCTCGGTTTTGGATTGAATAGTTCCTGCTAATTTTTGGGAAGCTCCGGCAGATGCTTGGTTGTGCTAGTTTTTGGTAAGCTCCGACACTAGGCCCGACTAGCTTTGGTAAGTTCCGGCTCAAGGTCCGGTTAAGTTTTGGCAAGGTCCGGAGCTAGTCTGCAATGTTCTTGTTTTTAACTTGCAATTTTTCATACTTGCTTTACATCTTTGGAAAGATTGCTTAGTATTCATTTGCTAAGTTTTCGGTGCGTTTTGGTTGATATGGATGATATTATTTCTACTATGGTTTTGCAACATGCTTATGTGAGGCGCTCACATCAGGTGTTGTGTTCAAAACTGACGTGAGTCAAGTCGCGGACTTGGGCTCGTATGGATTGTTTGTTTGTTCATGTGCAGGTGTTGCTTGAGTTCAAGTCATGGCTGGTGACAGGATCCCTTGGACTAGTCTCAGGGAGGAGATGAGGTTCCAACAACCAAGTTCAGGAGGAATTGTGGTTGAGCAGGTTAGGAGGTCGCGCAGGATGATTGAATATAGGGCAGTGCATATGAAGGTCGAAGGAAGGTATTCGCACGTATGCATGCGGTGCATGACGTGGCAACATGGTTCTGGAGATGGGTTAAGGAAGGGAGATCTGATTGGAAGGATCGAATCCTACTGGATGATGACTTCGGCTGCTGGCTGTGTCGATTATGGCTCGATATGGAAATATCGAGTGGGTTTTGTAGATTTCGTGTGCTGCACAAAAGTTGAGTTGTGTTTGGCAATACGGGATGTGTTCCGAGTCTGTTCGGAAGTCTCAAGATTATTTCTATCTGCGTATAGGAAGATCTTGAGCAGTTATGGTAAGATGGGATTCGTGATCAGGGTAGGATCAGAATCCAGATCCTAGTTGAGTTGGCCTGAGGGCTGGTTATAAAAGCAAGGGAAGGCCAAGACTCGGGTAAGCAACCGATGTAATAGAGGAGGGTTGCACGACGACTTTTGGGCTGTTCCTATTGTTCTCTATCGAATAAAATTCGTAGCTGGAAGGAACTTTTGTGCCTTGTTCGTCAAACTTGTTTCGTACAAGTTTTACTCGTCGAGGTTTTTAGTTCAGTACTAACCTTCATCGGTGGTTTTATCATAACTCGAGTTTTGCACATCCAATCAATGTGATTCCTTTTGGGATTGTCTTCACAACTTGATTTACTATCATTTGTGAAAATTACAGTCATTGGATTTGTGTTTTTGTATCTACATGAGTTTCTTTGTAGAGTTCAGAATTGTTCTTTACTCGGTAGAACAGATTGATCTTTTGATCATAACTTGAGTTTCTCTCGACGGATTTGAGTGATTCTTTTTGTGTCTTCTTTGTGACTTGATTCTCTCTGATATATATCACTTTTGTCACGGTGAAACACGTTTAAATTAGTTTCACACACGATTTCTTTAACAGATCGTTTTTCTGCCGAAGGGGTTGAGATTTAATTGTTTCCGCTGCGTAAAATTTTCAAATCTACCATTCACCCCCCCCTGTGGTAGCTTTTCACGTGCTCTTCGATCCTACAGTTAGTCACAAGTGATTTGTGCACCCACACATGAGACTTCGTGTTCCCTTGGCATGGCCCAACATATTTGGCATAAACTTGTAACACCCTCATTTTCATGCATCATGCCCTACATACATTCATATACATGTTTAACATTAACCCACATAAAGAGGAATGAGTTTGAAATTTATTTGGAAGGAAACCGCACTTAAAATGCTAAAAAGTGCGGACTAGTGTGATTTTGGTGAGGACTAGTCCGATTTCACTCTGACTAAAAACGGACTTGTCCATTTTTGTTGCGGACTAGTCCGATTTTGCCTCTGGAAACTTTTGGACTTGTCCGATTTTGTGCAGACTAGTCCGATATTCCAAGAATCCTTGAAAATTTGCTATGTTCCTGGACTTTTCCGGACTAGTCTGGTGTTCCAGCAGACTTGTCCGTTTTCCTCTCTGACTTAAGTCGGACTTGTCCGATTTTAGGCCAGACATGTCTGATTTTCTCTCTGGACATTTTCGGACTAGTCCGGTCCTTTTCGGACATGTCCGATATTTTGCGACCCCGAATTGATCTTTTGTTTTATGAATTGTTTCTTGGGTTTCACATTAAGTGGGCCTAGGGACGTCGTGCCTAACTCTTTTAGAGCCCATGTGAGACTCTAAACCGGCCTCTACTCCTCTCAAACTCGAAATCCATCTAACCCTAGCCTCCACCTCTATATAAACAACCCCACCCTTTGGCTTGACATCTATTTGCCACTTTTCAACCCCACCCAAACCCTAGTTCGTGGAGAGCCACTATCAAGGAGGGAGGAGGAGATCCGAAGCAAGAAGAAGAAGAGGAGGAAACGAAAGAGGATCAAGATCTTCACCAAGCTTTCATTCCTCATCACCAATTCATCTCCAAGTTCATCATCAACCTTAGATAATTAAGATCCAAGTGGTACCTCCAAGTTTCTTGATTCATTGGAGTTCTAAATACCTGGTATACCTTCTATTCTCTTTTCTTTACGTGAAATTGACCCCTAATCTCCAGATTTACGTCGATCTAGAAAGCCCTAGTTCGCTAGTTCTGCGAAGTGCGGACTAGTCCGACCTTACGCAGAATAGTCCAATTTTCCTAGTTAAATTGTGTTGAATTAATTATAAAATTAGATCTAATCACATCCCAACCTGTATAAACTTGTTAAAATCTGTTAGAACTAGTTAGTGATCATTAAAAGCAATCTATTAACAAGTTCTACCTTGCATTTGCATCAATCATGCATGTCATGTCATATTGAGTAATATTTGTGCACTCTTTGATTGTGTTTGTTGTCTTGTATGTTTATTGTGTGGATTAGACGGATTTGCGCTAGAGAGTGCCGCGGAGGGTCTACAGCACCAAGAGTTTGAAATCTTTGATCCTAATAAACCGCAAGAGCAAGGCAAGTGTCCTTGAAGCATATTGATCCAATTTTGAAATAAATGTTTTTTTTTTGCAAAACCGCATGCTTGTGTAAGTTTGATGGGAAATCCTATTGTAGGAAGTTTACTAGTTTTGTTGACCACCCTTGTCACCTGGAATATATGGTAGAGAGTCGGAAAGGGCTTTTTACCTTTTTGCTTCGCTTAATTAATTGGGATGGAAGAACAACTACACTACTTAATTTAATTATGCATTAATGAGATTGTGGTTGACATGAACTGTTTAAATCTGATATGGTAATGGGTGACCTAAGCAAGCCTGGTATGTGGATGGGTTGGATGTATGATGGATTACTTGCTTTAGATCTAAGGACCGGTTCGTGGAGCGACCATTTAGGATTTATAGTGCCACCACGAGGCCAAGTATTGGTGCGGCGTAGCTGATTAATTATGGCTTTGCCAGTGCTATTTGGACCATTAAGGATGCTCGGGGAAAGGGTAGTCGGATTGGGTTTGTTGATGATTGGTGGGACTACCCTTGGATCCGAATGGCTCAAGAGGGGGCCCTTGGTTGAAGATGTGATAAGTTGGAGACATCGCCACCGGTGAAACCTCAGTAGGGCCTAAATAGGCTAGTAATCCCTTTGTAAAGGCTACTTTGTGATCTCTTGGCCACACACCGACGGAAGTGTGAGATGGCATAATAGAGGTTCTAGTCATCGAAAGGTGATGAAATCACAAACACGTGGGTAAAGCGGTACAACCTCTGCAGAGTGTGTCTAAAAACTATCATGATAGCCTTGCTCCCGGTTATGAGCAACCTGGACCCTCACATGATTAGAGGAAAATTGGGATTTTGGGATGATTATGGTTGGTATTATGGTTATGGATGGTTATGAATTGAATTCTGGTATTGAATATGGATATTGGTATATGATGATGGATATGGAATATGGACTGGTATTATGATAACTACATGGTTTATGATTGGTTTATTTCATATACTTATATTTTATTGCTTTTCAAATGTTTTTATGTACTTTTCAGCACTCAACCATTATTATATTCGTCATTTGAATCAGCCACTTGTCATACTTTCCACACATGCTTAATATGACATGTACTCATTCTTGCAACCCCCCCCCCCCCCCAATAGTTGTAGGTCAGGATTTGGAGTTTAATGGCGATAATGTGGAGTTCTAGGCCGTGTCTCCCGTCAGCTTGCCTGTGGTGTTGCATGGAGTTGCGCTATCCCTTATGCTTAGTTTGCTTAGTTGCTTAATTAGTTTAATTCTGCTGCATTAGTTGAACTTTTCATTAATATTCACTAGAGCTTGTATTCAAGCATATTATGAATTGTGTAATAAAATTTGGTTAATTAATATTGTTCTGTGGTAATTTTCGGTATACTCTTTTGTGTATGCACTCGTGTGTGTGTGTGTGTGTGTTGAACATCCTGGGCACACATATGCGTTCACTTGGTTCATTTTCGGAACCGGGTGTCACAGTTTGTTATCAGAGCCACGGGTTGACCGTAGGACGCAGCCTAGATAGAATGGACACTTTGGAGCACATAGGAGCACTCAGGAACCGATGTGTTTTGTTTGGTGTGCTGTTGCTATATATTGTTTGCTTGTGTGCTTAATAGGAGATTTTGGAATGCTTTAGCAATGCCATGTCCACCTAGGCTAGTTAGTTGCTTAGTTTCATATCACTTGATGCGTATAGTTGGGGAAGTTTCTAAATTTTTATCTTTTGCTTTTCTCCAAATGGTGAGGACTCGCAACCAGAGAGATGTCAATGATGAGGAGGAGAACCATGGAGTACCCCAGAACAACAATGGACAAGGACCTGCTCATGGAGCTATGAGTATCGAGCAACTGTTGGCCATGCAAAACCAGCTCATGCAGACCATGATACAAACTATGGGACAGCTGCAGGCTGGCAATATCAACAATCAGCCCCACATGCCTCCACCGCCACCCCCGCCTCCTCATAACCGATTGGGAGAGTTTTTGAGGACTAGGCCGCCAACCTTTGCTCAAGCTGCCGACCCTATGGAAGCTGATGATTGGCACAAGTCCGTGGAGAAGAAACTTGCTATTGTCCAATGCAGTGATCGAGAGAAGGTCCTATTTGCTTCTCATCAACTAGTTGGAGCAGCTGCGGATTGGTGGGATGCTTAGTGCAATGCTCATGAGAATAGAGAGAGGATCACTTGGGCGGAATTCAAGGAGAACTTCTGTTCTCATTATGTGCCGGAAGGTGTTATGATCTCAAAGAGGCAAGAATTCGAGAACTTAAGGAAAGGAAGATCAAGCGTGAGTGAATATCTCAATAAATTCACTCAACTCTCATGGTACGCGCATGAGAATGTGAGCCGGGACAGCCAGAAGCAATATTTGTTCATGAGAGGCCTCAACAATGAGATCCAAGTGCAATTGCTCAATTGTGACTATGCCAACTTCTAGAAGCTTGTGGACAAAGCAATTGTTGTGGAGAACAAGGTCCGTGAGATGGAGCAAGACAACAAGAGGAAGGCGCCATATCAAGTACAGCAACAAGGAAGTAGTGTGCACCCTCGCTTTGCACCTCCTAATGCGCCATATTACAGCTCTTCTGTTCCTATACAACGCCCTGGTTGTGCACCGTGCCCAACTCAATTTGTGCAGTAGCGCCCTGTTATGCAAGCACCTAGGCCTCCAATGCCTTTTGCACCTCATTCTAATTTTCCTGGTGCAAATGTTCAGAACCAAGCTCGTCCCAATAATTCTGGTGGAGTTAAGAAGTGCTATACTTGTAGAGAAGCTGGACACTTTGTGCATCAATGTCCTAAGTCAGGCCTTGGTCAAGGAAGCAATGCACCGAGGCAAAACCCATGACCCAATGGAGGACAGCCACAAGGGAACCGTGGACAGCAGAATTTTGCTCGTGGCAACATGAACCATGTCTCTACGGAGGATGCTCAACAAGCGGATGACATGGTCATTGGTATGTTTCTCGCCAACTCCAACCCCGCGACTATGTTATTTGATTCTGGAGCATCACATTCATTCATTGCATCGAAGTATGTTGCCATGTATAGTTTGCCTATCTCTCATATGAAGTTTACTCTATTGGTTAAGTCTCCTGGAGGAGAGATGAGGACAAATATAGTATGTCCAAAAGTAAGCCTTAGAATAAGGGGGTAGACTTCTCCGCCAACCTTATTGTTTTGGACTCTCAAGGATTGGACATTATACTTGGTATGGACTGGTTGAGGAAGCACAATGGAGTTATCGAGTGTGCCACGAAGACGGTGAAGTTGACTAATGAAGAAGGGATAACCATAGAATTTGAAGCAACTCAACATGCACCGAAGCAATTGGAGCTGAAACACATGGATGGTACTACAATTGAGGAAATTCCGGTGGTGTGTGAATTTTTGGATGTTTTTCCAGACGAGTTGCCAGATATGCCACCTGATCGAGACATTGAGTTTGTTATTGATTCAATACCTGGAACTGCACCTATAGCTAAGGGGCCCTATAGGATGCCTCCTATGGAATTAGCAGAGCTCAAGAAGCAAATTCATTAGCAACTAGAGAAGGGTTTCATTCGACCTAGCTCTTCACCTTGGGGAGCGCCTGTTCTATTTGTGGACAAGAAGGATGGGTCGCAAAGGATGTGTGTAGATTACCGAGCCCTCAACGAGGTAACAATCAAGAATAAGTACACCTTGCCACGCATAGAAGACTTGTTTGATCAGATGAAGGGTGCTTGTGTCTTCTCTAAGATTGATTTGAGGTCGGGATACTTTCAAATGAAGATTAGACCATCGGACATACTCAAAACAGCTTTTAGGATGTGGTATGGATCTTACGAATACACCGTGATGTCTTTTGGTTTGACAAATGCGCCTGCCTACTTTATGTACCTCATGAATAAAGTCTTCATGGAGTACTTGGATAAGTTCGTCGTGGTGTTTATTGATGATATTATGATCTACTCGAAGGATGAGAAGGAACATGAGGAACACTTGAGGCTTACGTTGTAGAAATTAAGGGAGCATCAATTGTATGCCAAGTTCTACAAGTGTCAGTTTTGGTTGAGAGAGGTGTCATTTTTGGGTCATATCATCTCAGGAGGAGGAGTATCGGTTGACCGCAGAAAAGCGAGAGACGTGTTGAGGTGGGAACCACCGCAAAAAGTAAAAGAAATAAGGAGTTTTCTTGGGATGGCTGGATATTACCGTCGATTCATCAAGGACTTTTCCAAGATAGCCAAGCCTATGACGGAATTGCTAATGAAAGGGAAGGCGTTCCAATGTATTGAAGGTTGTCAAAACAGTTTTGAGGAGTTAAAGAAGAGGTTGACAACAACCCCAGTTTTGGTATTGCCGGATGTAATCAAGAGTTTTGATATCTATTGTGACGCATCGAGACAAGGACTTGGATGTGTATTGATGCAAGAAGGTCAAGTGGTAGCCTATGCGTCGAGACATTGAAGAAACATGAGCAGAATTACCCACCGCATGATTTAGAGCTTGCAGCCGTGGTACATGCATTGAAGATTTGGAGACACTATATCCTTGGACATAGGTGTGAAATTTATACGGATAACAAGAGTCTTATGTATATTGTCACACAAATGGATCTGAATCTGAGGCAACAGAGATGGTTGGAGCTCATCAAAGATTATGATTTGGGGATCAACTATCATCCGGGAAAAGCCAACGTAGTGGTCGATGCTTTGAGTAGAAAAGGAGTAAGTCATCAACTCATGGTTCGAGAGTTGCCATCCGAGTTATGTAAGGAGTTCGAACGGTTGAACCTCGGATTTGTGAATGAGATGGGAATAATGGAGTTAAATCCAACCCTGGAGCAAGAAATTCGAGAAGCACAAGCCACGGATGAAGAGATCAAGGAAATCAAGGAAATGACCGAAGAAGGGAGAGAATTCAGATTTGATGAAGATGAACATGGCACCCTATGGCTTGGTAAGAGGATTGTTGTGCCTAATGTGAAGCGTATTCGGGAGACAATAATAAAAGATGCACATGACTCACCCTACTCAGTTCACCCTGGTTGTACCAAGATGTACAAAGACTTGAAGACTTGCTATTGGTGGGATAGCATGAAAAAGGACATAGCTGAATACGTAGCATTGTGATGTGTGCCAACGAGTCAAGGCGGAACATCAAAGGCCAGCTGGACTATTACAACCATTAAAGATCCCAGAATGGAAGTGGGAAGAGATCGGTATGGACTTCATAGTTGGTTTACCATGTACTCAGTCCGGTTACGACTCAATATGGGTAATTGTGGATGGGTTAACTAAGTAAGCCCACTTTATTCCCGTCAAGACCACCTATAATGGAGAGAAATTGGCGAAACTGTACGTGGGAAGAATAATATGTTTGCATGGAGTTCAAAAGAAGATAGTCTCGGATAGAGGTTCACAATTCACTTCTAGGTTTTGGCAAAAACTGTATGAAGCTTTGGGAACAAGGTTGAAATTTAGTTCAGCATATCACCCTCAAACGGATGGACAAACCGAGAGGACCAATCAGATTTTAGAGGACATGTTAAGAGCTTGTTCTTTAAAACATGAGAAAAGTTGGGACAAGAGCTTGCCATATGCAGAATTTTCAAACAATAATAGTTGCCAAGCAAGCTTGAAAATGTCACCATATGAAGCGCTTTATGGAAGAAAGTGTAGGACACCTTTATTCTGGAATGAGGCAGGAGAAACCCAAGTATTTGGACCACATGTGTTGCAATAAGCCGAAAAACAAGTCCAAATAATTCTTGAAAACTTGAGGGCTGCCCAATCAAGACAAAAGGGCTATGCGGACAATAGGAGAAGGAAATTAACCTTTGAAGTGGGAGATTTTGTTTACCTCAAGGTGTCACCGGTGAGAGGTCATAAGAGGTTTAACATAAGAGGCAAGCTAGCACCTCGCTACATTGGACCAATCAAGATTTTGGACAAAAGAGGATAAGTAACGTATAAGTTGGAGATGCCAACTCATCTTTCAGACGTACATGATATATTTCATGTTTCCCAGCTCAAGAAATGCTTGAGAGTACTGGAAGAACAAGTGCCCATGGAAGGATTGGAACTAGAGGAAGATTTGACTTATGCTGAACAACCGATCAAAATCTTGGATACCAAGGAGAGAGTCACAAGGAACAAGGTTATTACATGGTGTAAAGTTCAATGGAAGCACCACACAGAAAAAGAAGCAACGTGGGAATTAGAGGATGATCTCAAGAAGGAATTTCCCTATCTCTTCTCTTCCGCGTCGAATCTCGAGGGCTAGATTCATTTTAAGGGGGGTAGGTTTGTAACACCCTCATTTTCATGCATCATGCCCTACATACATTCATATACATGTTTAACATTAACCCACATAAAGAAAAACGAGTTTGAAGTTTATTTGGAACAAAACCGCACTTAAAATGCTGAAAAGTGCGGACTAGTCCGATTTTGGTGAGGACTAGTCCGATTTCTCTCTGACTAAAAATGAACTTGTCCATTTTTGCTGCGTACTAATCCGATTTTGCCTCTGGAAACTTTCGGACTTGTTCGATTTTGTGCGGACTAGTCCGACATTCCAAGAATCCTTGTAAATTTGCTAAGTCCCTGGACTTTTCTGGACTAGTCCGGTGTTCCAACGGACTTGTCCATTTTCCTCTCTGACTAAAGTCGGACTTGTCCGATTTTAGGCCAGACTTGTCTGATTTTCTCTCTGGACATTTTCGGACTAGTCCGGCCCTTTTCGGACTTGTCCGATATTTTGCGACCCCGAATTGATCTTTTGTTTTTCGACTTTTTTCTTGGGTTTCACATTAAGTGGGCCTAGGGACGTCGTGCCTAACTCTTTTAGAGCCCATGTGGGACTCTAAACCGGCCTCTACTCATCTCAAACTCAAAATCCATCTAACCCTAGACTCCACCTCTATATAAACAATCCCACCCTTTGGCTTGACATCTATTTGCCACTTTTCCACCCCACCCAAACCCTAGTTCGTGGAGAGCCACCATCAAGGAGGGCGGAGGAGATCTCGAGCAAGAAGAAGAAGAGGAGGAAACGAAAGAGGATCAAGATCTTCACCAAGCTTTCGTTCCTCATTACTAATTCATCTCCAAGTTCATCATCAACCTTAGATCATCAAGATCCAAGTGTTACCTCCAAGTTTCTTGATTCATTGGAGTTCTAAACACCTGGTATACCTTCTATTATCTTTTCCTTACGTGAAATTGACCCCTAATCTCCAAATTTATGTCGATCTAGAAAGCCCTAGTTCGCTAGTTCTGCGAAGTGCGGACTAGTTCGGTCTTCTGCAGACTAGTCCGATTTTCCTAGTTAGATTGTGTTGAATTAATTCTAAAATTAGATCTAATCACATCCAAACCTGTATAAACTTGTTAAAATCTATTAGAACTAGTTAGTGATTATTAAAAGCAATCTATTAACAAGTTCTACCTTGCATTTGCATCAATCATGCATGTCATGTCATATTGGGTAATATTTGTGCACTCTTTGATTGTGTTTCTTGTCTTGTATGTTTATTGTGTGGATTAGACGGATTTGTGCTAGAGAGTGTCGCAGAGGATCTACAGCACCAAGAGTTTGAAGTCTTTGATCCTAATCAACCGCAAGAGCAAGGCAAGTGTCCTTGAAGCATATTGATCCAATTTTTAAATAAATGTTTTGTTTGCAAAACTGCATGCTTGTGTATGTTTGATGGGAAATCCTATGGTAGGAAGTTTACTAGTTTTGTTTACCACCCTTGTCACCTGGAATATATGGTAGAGAGTCGAGAAGGGTTTTTTCCCTTTTTGCTTCGCTTAATTAATTGGGATGGAAGAACAACTACACTACTTAATTTAATTATGCATTAATGAGGTTGTGGTTGACATGAACTGGTTAAATCTGATATGGTAATGGGCTACCTAAGCAAGCGTGGTATGTGGATGGGTTGGATGTATGGTGGATTACTTGCTTTAGATCTAAGGACCGGTTCGTGGAGCAACCATCCAGGATTTATGGTGCCACCACGAGGCCAAGTATGGGTGCGGCGTAGCTGATTAATTAGGGCTTTGCCAGTGCTATTTTGACCATTAGGATGCTCGGGGAAGGGGTAGCCGGATTGGGTTTGTTGATGATTAGTGGTACTATCCTCGGATCCGAATGGCTCAAGAGGGGGCCCTTGGTTGAAGATGTGCTCAGGTGGAGACATCGCCACTGATGAAACCTCATTGGGGTCTAAATAGGCTAGTAATCCCTTTGTAAAGGCTACTTTGTGATCTCTTGGCCACACATCGACGGAAGTGTGAGACGGCATAATAGAGGTTCTAGTCATCTAAAGGTGATGAAATCACAAACACGTCGGTAAAGCGGTACAACCTCTACAAAGTGTGTCTAAAAACTATCATGATAGCCATTCTCCTAGTTATGAGCAACCTGGACCCTCACATGATTAGAGGAAAATTGGGATTTTGGGATGGTTATGGTTGGTAATATGGTTATGGATGGTTATGATTGGAATTCTGGTATCGAATATGGATATTGGTATATGATGATGGATATGGAATATGGACTTGTATTATGATACTACATGGTTTATGATGGGTTTATTTCATATACATATATTATATTGCCTTTCAAATGTTTCAATGTACTTTTCAACACTCAACCATTATTATATTCGTCATTTGAATCAGCCACATGTCATACTTTCCACACTTGCTGAGTACGACATGTACTCACTCTTGCAATCCACCCCCACCAAAGTTGCAGGTCGGGATTGGGAGTTTAATGGCAATAATGTTGAGTTCTAGGCCGTGTCTACCGTCAGCTTGCATGTGGTGTTGCATGGAGCTACACTATCCCTTATGCTTAGTTGCTTAGTTGCTTAATTAGTTTAATTCCACTGCATTAGTTGAACTTGTCATTAATATTCACTAGAGCTTGTATTCAAGGATATTATGAATTGTGTAATAAAATTTGGTTAATTAATCTTGTTCTGTGGTAATTTTCGGTATACTCTTTTGTGAATGCAGTCGTGTGTGTGTGTGTTGAACATCCTGGGCACACATATGCGTTCACTTGGTTCATTTTCGGAACCGGGTGTCACAAAACTCTTCCAGTATTACTTTTCATAAGTACATATGAAGCATCAAATGTTATAAATAAAACTTGTTGTTCATATGAGTTCACAATGTTAAACTTATCAACATTATTAAGTTTTCTAACTTTGGAGGAGTTTCCCTTGACAAAGGCAATGCGTTCCTTGTAATTCTTCTAGATTCTAGCATTTTGCTTTTCACCATAAGAATACCCAATGCCATATTTGACATTAGGAGGTCTTGTGATCGAGTATGCACTACATGCATACTTGACCGTCTCCTTGTCAAATATGCCACTGTGGGAAGGTTCCTTATCCTTTGTCATGGTTGGATTTTCCTTCAAGTTAGTGTCATTTTTAGTACATGTACAAGCAACAACAGTTTCAGATTTTATATGTTGAGAAGGTGAGCTTGAAGAGGATGAAGAACCACTTTGCTTGACTGAATCAACTTGTACCTCAAAAATCTTGTTATCTTTGGTCCAGTTAGCAAGTTCATTCTTGATGGTGGCGTTTGAGTCGTTTAACTTCAAGCAAGCTTCCTTGCTTGAAGCTAACTCAAGTTCTAGTGATTTGCTTCACTCCTTTTCAAGTTCAAGGAGCTTTTTGATCTTAATATATTCTTCCTTTTGGAGGATGATCATATATTCTTGACGATCAACTAGCTCCTCCTTATCAACAAGCTTATCCATCAAGAATTTCATCTTAGTAGCAGTTTTCTTGTGTAAACCTCTAAGCATGTCTTCATCATCACTAGAATTATTGCTATCACTAGTAAAAGAATGCAAGGAGGAAGATTTAGTTGTTACCTTCTTTTTACCTTCCTTGACCATTAGACATGTAATATCATTGTCCTTCCATGCACCCATGGTTGGGAAGAGAGTGGATTTCTTCCTAGTCTTCTTGATGGCTATGGTAGCCATCTCTTCCTCTTCTTCGGATGAGTACTCATCATTGGAGTCCCACTTCTTCCCTAGTTAAGCTTGGCCATATTGCTTCTTCTTCTTGAACATTTTCTTAGGTTGAGGCTTGTTTTCCTTAGTCTTCCTCTTATTTTCCTCATGAGGACAGTCTACTATGAAATGGTCGTACTCTCCACAGTTATAGCAAGCACACCTCATTTTTGGTCTTGGTTTGTCCCTATGTCTTCTTTCATTTGACCTACCACCTTGTCTTCTTCTCATCATTTTCTTAAACTTCTTAATGAAGAGGATCATGTCTTCTTCATCGATGTCACTGCTTTCATCATCGCTGTCATTTTCTCCATGAGTTCTTGAGCTTCTTTTGATATGGGTTTACAAGTTGACTTCAAAGCAACTCCTTTCTTCTTTTCGAGGTAAGATCGACAATTTCATTGACGTGCTTGGCTTGCTTCTCGATCATTTTAGAGTAGATAATCTTGCCAAGATGTTCATCAGGGGTCATCTTTCGATACACGGGGCTTTCTCTAATCATCGAGCAAAGAGTCACATTGCGAGGTATGAATGCTCTAAGAATTAGCTTTACGACCTCGTGATCATTCCACGTCTTGCTGCCATATGCTCGGACTTTGTTGATAAGATTCTTGAATCAATTGTACATATCTTGTGGTGACTTATCTTCTTCAATGGTGACTCTTCCCAATTCACCTTCAATCATTTCAATATTGGCTTCATGTAAATGATGTCACCTTCATGTGCGGTTTGTAGAGTATCCCATATCTCCTTGGCAATTTCGAGTCCATCTACCTTGGTGAACTCGTCTCGGCTCAGTGAAGATTCATAACAGATGTAGCTTGAGCGTTCCGATGAATATCTTGTTCTTGGCTTGGAGTCAGCGCTTCATCATCATTTCGTATATCTATCCCTGTACACACTATATGCCACAAACTGGGGTTAAGAGATATGAGATGCATTTTCATGTTTTGTCTCCACATAGAATAATCATTGCCATTGAAGAAAGGTGTTTTCCCTAGAGAAATTGACAAGTATTGATTATTTTTAGAATTTAACCGATCATAATTAAAAGGATATTGGGAGTAGTCGGTGTGACTACTCCCCTTCTTCTTTTCGTCCTCGATCTTCTTCTTCCCCTTTGGGGAGAGTGCCTTCTTCCTTAGTAGTTCCTTGAATTCAAGCATCTCCTCATCATCGTCCTCACAATCTTGGATGGCGTCGAGGGGCTTCTCTAGATTTTGAGTTCTTTCTTCATCACCCTTCTCATTATTGAAGTTCTTGTGTACATCCTTGATGTCCGACATCTTTTCTTCGAGCGATGAGTCTTTTTGGAAGAGTCCTGCTCTGATACAATGTAAGGAAGCCTAGAGGGGGTGAATGGGCTTTTTGAACTTTTGTCAAATCCTGAAACACATAACAAATCGATCAAATACAGAAAGATCGGACTAGTCCGGTACTGTGCAGACTAGTCCGGTATACGTGGACTAGAACGATTAGGTTTGATCGATGATTTCAATTCTAGTGCCCTATGTAGCGGAAAGTAATTTGTAACTTGGATGTATCACGACAATGAAACTAGGTATGGCACAGATTAACTTTGATTTCAATGTTTCAACGTAAGTTGCACAAGATTAAGTAAACCCTAGAAATGATGAACAATGAAACAAAAAGTGTGAGACATGATTTTATCCCGTGGTTTGATTCCCACGAAGGAAACCTACATCCACATTGAGGAGTCCACGGTGGATCGGGTCTTCACCAACCCTACCCTCGTCGAATCGCCATGGAAGATGATTCTCTTCCACTAATCACAAAGGGCAAAAAACGTGTTCAAAGGGCCTTCTCACAAGTTGAGGGCTCCCCAAGAATTACAATGAAGAACACCACCAAACACACTCCAAAGATATGCAATAAACAACAAGAGTGTGCGATAGATTCAAACCCAAGAGCTCAAGATCGTGTGGAACAAGTCTCTCCTTTGATCAATTGCTAATCCTCAAAGTTTTGATCCTTTTAGGGTTAGAATGTGTGGAGAGATGTGTATTTTAGGCTCTTGGGAGGTGTGACAGCGTAGGAGGTCGAGAGTGTTGGTTGTAGGGTTGTACACCTCTATTTATACAAGGGTTTTCAAAAGTTACCGTTAGAGTTTGCGATGTCTAGACTAGTCCGGTGTGCGGCGTGTGGAAAACCCTAAGTGTTCAGATATATCGGACTTGTTCGGAAATCTGCGGACTACATCGATTTGGGCTCTGGAAGTGTTCGTGCTAGTCTGGCACAAATCAGCCTAGTCCGTTGTGGTGAACCTCATGTTGAATTGAGGACAAGTCGGCACTTGGAGGACTTGTCCGATTTTATTCAGAGAGTTTTCGGACTAGTCCTTGGTGATATCGGACTTGTCTTGTGTCATGAAAAATTGTGGGGCTAAGGACAAGTCCGGACATGGAGGACTTGTTCGATTTTAGTCAGAGAGATATCGGACTAGTCCGGTGCTGTGTAAACTGGAGTACTTGCTGACAAATCTGCACTGGGGAGACTTGTCCGTTTCTAGTCAGAGACATATCAGACTAGTCTGTGGTGATATCGAACTAGTCCGGATGTGCAGATTTTTGTGTAGTGAGTGACATCTCTTTTGCTTGAGCTCTTGGGGTGTGTTTCTCCAACACACTCCAAACAAAATAAACTATTCTTTTCAGCTCTTGAGCTATTATCCTTTTGATTCCTCATTCTCCTTTCTCTTTGAGCTTTCCTCCTAATTTTATTTAAAACCTGCGCTCATCTCAACAATTTTTTTAGGATCTCATTTGTTTGTCATAAATCAATCAAAACCCACAAGGGATGCCTAGATGAACTTTCAATAACTTGTAACGTTTGCAATGACAAACACTATTTCAAGACAAAGGAGGCCAGGAGGTGCAGCTCGAGCTACCTCCACTGCCACAGGTGCATCCTGCGCCGCAGGTGCACCCTTATTCGGGTTTCCAGGTAATCAAAAACATTGTTACTTAGTCTTAATTTCATCAAACATAGGCAGATCTAATTCAACTTAGCTATTCTAGTCTTACATAGTCTTAATTAATCAAACATAGACAAAACTAACTCAAATTAGCTAAGTTAAGTTCAATATGATCAATTCTAGCTTGTTTAATCAATTCTAGTCAAAAATAAAGTTCCGAACTAATCAATATGTCAAACGACTTCTATGTATTGCAGGGATCAGCGACGGAGGCTCAAACTCCATCGTTGTCTATACTGGCACCTAGACTGATGCGCGGCGAGGACGTTCGTGGCTCTAGAGGTAGTAGAGGTGGTAACGTGTAGCCCTCTTGTTCAAAATATTGTCACCATTAGTTTATTTTTTGAACTAAAAGTGACAATCTTTTGAGAAAGGAGAATGTGTGTGATAAAGAATTCTCAGGAAACATTAGGAATGTAGTTCTGCATGTCTATGTATTTAGTTGGCTTTTGTGGTCATCATGTTTATAAATAATATAGGCTTGCATTTATTACTATGTCAATGTTTATTATTCCATTTTAGAATCCATCAGTTTCTTATTCAATTTTAAATTTGACAATATTGTGCAGATTTTGTACCAGTAATGATAAATGTTATCTAGTAATCCTTTTATGATTAAAGAAAATAAAATAGAAATCACTACTTTGAAAATAAAAGGGAAATCACTACTATGTCGCTGCCACCAGAATCAGTCCCAGCAGCAGGAGAGTCACCTTCCGCACAACCATTGGCCCCAACAAGAGAGGTGTTGGAAGTAGCAGATAATTTTTCGCAGCAAGAGAGTCACGTCAACACAACCATTGACACCAACATGTAAGGTGTTGGAAGCATCGATTATCCCTCAATTAAGAGAGCCAACACCTTCATATCGGGTCCACAACAACAAGAGCAGCTTGTGAAGTTCACTGCATCACAACAGCTACCAGTCCAAAGAGTCGACAACACTGTTCATGAAGGCAATTTTATAATGTAGGATCGAAGAGCACGTGAAAATCTATCAGAGGGAGAGTAATGATAGATTCAAAAACTTTATATGCGGCATTTAAAAACCTCTCGGTAGAAAATCAATCTGATATAGAAACCGTGTGTGCAAGTGTTTTAAATATGTTTAGACGTGAGCAAACCGTATATATTGTAGAGAATCAAGCCACGAGGACACCACAACAAGAATCACAAGCAACCGTCGAGTAAAAATCAAGTTACGCATGCCTATAACCCTAAGCAATGGTTAATCTGTTCTAGCATAAAGAAAGCAGACCTGTTATGATGCAAAGAAACTCATGTACCATGAAAACCAGTGACCAAGAAATTTCCACAAATTATATATAATAGAGTTATGAAGACAACAAAAAAAAGAACCATGTCAATTGGGTCTGTAAAACACAAGTTATGATCAAAATACTGAAGCAACATCGGGCAATGACCAAACTCGACGAGAAAGATTTGACGAAAAAACTCGGACGAACAAGGCACAAAATCTCCTCTAAAACTATAAACTTTATTCAATGAAACATAAGAGGAACAACCACAAGTTGTGTTCTCCACGCGCCTTGGCTCCCTTGATTATATAACTCTAAGGCAACTCCAATCCATCTAGGACTTCCTACTCCTTGGATTCAACCGAAACTTTACATAACTGCTCATGACTCTTCCATACACATATAGAGGCAATATTAAGACTTCCAAACAACTTAGAATGTCCCACGCATACCTAAAAAAACTCAACTACGTGCCAAAAACGAAAGATCTCCATAACCAACTTGAAACTTTCCATATTTGAACCATAACAACCTCAGTCGCAACCTAAGCACATAATCCAACCGGTTGTACTTTTCTGGCCATATCTTCACGCCCACAACTCTTCTCCATGCCTTGGAACAATGTTGCCATGTAAATACACCCCTTGCACACGTGCACAGACTTTCCAAAACATTCACGATACTTTCATATGCATTGTTCTTGACTCAAACATGTTGCTTGACCTCCCAATCAACTCAACCACAATTCCTCTGGAACATGGTTGTTGAACCTCATCTTTTCTCTAAGGCTAGTTCAGTGGATCTCCATCACCAGACATGTCTTTACCCCAAACAACACCCGCACATTAACAAATAACCAATTATTTCGAGCACAAGTCCTCGACTTGACTCATATTAGTCCGAAAAGCACAACACCTTATGCGAGCACCTCACATAAGTATGTTGCAAAATATAGCAAAATATTATCCACCACGATCAGCCAAAATGCAACAAAAGCTTAGTAAATGAATACTAAGAAAACTTCCCATAAGCCAAAAAGCAAGTTTGAAATATTGCAAGTTAAAAACTATGTGACTGAAACTAAACAGTATGATCAAATAGTGCAAACAGATGCTTTGCAGTAATGATTATTCCCGATATGCATTTAGTAAGATCGGACAGTCCAAATGATGAAGGTAATTGTTACTCTCGATAAATATTGAAAAGTTCAGATACTTCAATGTGTGCTATGCATTACCAATTGAAGGTAATTGTTACTCCAAATGGTCAAAGTATGACCTTCACATGTCCATATGGGACGTACGCCTATAGGTGAATGTCTTTTGGACCATGTAATGCACCTACCTCTTTTCAGAGGTGCATGACGTCTATCTTTTCCGAATCGATTAAATAAGTTATGGAAGTTTTCATAGACGATTTTTCCGTCTATGGAAAAACTTTCAATTATTGTCTAGAAAATTTAGATAAGGTCCTACAAAGATGCCAAGAGAAGGACCTGATACTTGCCACTTTATGGTCTGTGAAGGCATCGTTCTTGGACACTTGGTGTTCGAGAGGGGGATTGAGGTGGAGAAAGCAAAAATTGAAGTTATTTAACAACTTCCACCTCCAGTCAACATTATGGGAATCCGCAACTCTCTAGGTCATGCGGGGTTCTATCGATGATTCATCAAGGATTTCTCCAAAATCACTAGACCCCTTACAAATCTATTAGCTAAGGATGCTCCCTTTGATTTTGATGAGGAGTGCCTTAAATCCTTTGATACACTAAAAAGGGCACTTTTCTCGATTTCAATCATCCAACCCTCTGATTGGACGCTACCATTCGAAATCATGTGTGATGCCAGCGATTTTGCTGTTGGTGCGGTCTTAGCCAAACCAAAGATAAAAAGCATCACACCATAGCTGTCGGTACCCTGCGTACCGGGTACCCCATGATACTGCAAGAAGTGCAAGGGAATTCATTGTCAAAGTTGGCCCCCCTTTGGCACAGCTACACAAAGCTGATTCTCTGGATTCACTTCTGATTCTCTAGTGAAGTGATTCTGTGGCTGAAAATGATTATCTATGATTTTCTAGAATAAACTCTTACAGTTAGGACAGAGAATCACTTCACAGAATCAGGAGAAGCTACTTCTTTCAGCTTCCAGCCCCTTAGTTCATTTCAGAGAATCACTTCACAGAATCAGCTAAAAATCACTTCTTCTAAAAAAAGTGTTTGGCACAGCTTCCCTGATTCTACCTAAGAATCAGCTCCATGAAGCTTTGCCAAAGTGGTCCTTGAAGACCTCTATAGGACCCACGTGTCAAATGGCACTGGACCGACCTCCATAGGGGAGCTCCAACACTGTCACGTGTAATACAAGACCAGAGCTAAACCCCCTACATAGGGGAGCTCTATACTTGACACGTGTATAGTGAACCCGGACCCAACCCCCAGTAGAAGGAAGCTCCGGTGCCTCCACGTGTATAGCAGCCTCGGACCTACCTCCCCGCAAGGGAAAGCTCTAAACCCCCCACGTGTCAAGCCTTTGGACCTACTCCACCAACGGGAATACAGACGGATCTCCAACGGCATAAGCATTCAAAGGACTCTTATTGCTACAATTAAAAGGCCTGATTATGTGCCATTAATGCACTATTAATGGAACACGATCAGAAGACCCTTAAGACTGGTAACGCCACCATTAAGGTGTGTTATCACGTTATTAAGGTGCTTAAACACACTTAATTGTGTTTAAGCAAGAAACCGTCGGGGCCACATGTCGCGCCAGGCAACCCATGTAACATCCATCCCTTGGTCTATAAAAGGGATGTGCTGCACGGTACAAAACAACCAAGCTCATACGCACAAAGTACGATCAAATCCCTAATACAACAACACACATCCCGTGGAGTAGGGTATCACTCAGGCGGCCCGAGCCACATAAATCATCTGTGTCACCTTCTTGTCTAAAATCTCCGCGCGCCCAAACCGATACAAGAACCTCCGCGGGCTACAATTTAGTAGTACCGGGGGAAGTGTCATTCGTAAGTTCGACATTTGGCGCGCCAAGTAGGGGCGCCTGAGATTACAAGATGGTGAACTCTGCCACAGGGTCATCCAACGGCAACAACACTAAGCAACATATTGGAGGGAATCCTTCCAGCATGCAACAACCAGCGGGCGCCATTGTCCCGGCGGGCGTCGCACCACCACCACCATCATCTGCTTCGGTAAACAATGTTGGACATCAGGATGGGGTACTTGCGTCTGTCATAGCATCGGCGAACAATAACCCTGAGAATGCGCTGATTGCTGCGTGTACTCTGCTGGAGCGCCCACCAGCGCCCGGAGCACCTCAGGGTGTGATGGAACAGTGGCATGCTGATGTACAATATCTAGTTGCAGCCGCAGTAGATGCCATCAGCAACCAGGGTCCTTCCCCATCAGGGCAGGCCCCAACTCAACGTTGGACCTTGTCTGGGAGACTTGGTCCTTACGTATCACAGCACCAAAGGCATGCTGTATCTCAACAAATGATGTCGCTGCCTTCCGGAGTGCGTCGCACCCACACCATGTCGAGGCTATCGACACACAATTTGCGATCAGAGCTTGACCGCCACTACCAACAGCAGGACGGTCACGTCCATATTGAGCGTGCTCGCGAGAGGTGAGAGGCTCGGGACAACCATGCTCTAGTGGGGGTAGGAGGATGTTGTTTTGCCTTGGCCATGCACCTACGCATGGTCCATTGGCCACAGCAGTCCAGCCTCATCTGTCGGAGAAATTCGACAGGACTGTCAACCCCACCGAATTCCTTCAAATCTACTCCACCGCTATACCTGCAGCAGGAGGCAATGAGGCCGTGATGGCCAACTACTTCCCTGTGGCTCTAACTCGGACCGCCTGGTCATGGTTCATGAGTCTTCCGCCCGACTCCATCAACAGTTGGGCGGAGCTATGTCAACAGTTCACTGCCAACTTTGGGAGCTCTTACACCCGGCCAGGCACTGAACTGGATCTGTTTGTTGTGAAGCAAACAACGGGGGAATCACTGTGATCCTTCATCTAGTGATTTTCTCAGGTACGCAATACCATCCCTTCCATCTCGAATGCTTCTGTTATCATCGCATTCAGACAGGGCGTCCGAGACAAAAAAATGCTGGAGAAGCTGGCGACGAAAGAAGTCACCAGCGTCACGGAGTTGTTCAGCCTGGCTGACAAGTGTGACCGGGCCGCAGAGGGCCGGAAAAGGCACTTCAAGCCAGCTCTGGAGGCTAAAAAAAGTCCTCCTAAGCTGAAGCCACTACCTCCGGAGGTGGCAAAAAGAAGAAGTCCAATGGAAAGAAGTAGCCGTCCGCCGGTGTACCTACTGCTGCGGCAGCTGCAGCTCCGGGTGGTCGGGGGCAGTGCCCCGAAAAATGACCTCGACCTTCGTGAGAAGACGCTAGTAGTTCCAAGATGTGGTGTCCAATCCACAAGACAGACAAGCAAAGTCGGGAGGACTGCTGAGAGGTCCAAAATCTTGTCGAGCGCCACAACAAGCGCCTAGAAGAAGCTCCTTTCCATCGAAGTGAAGGAAAGCAAAAAGTTGATGAAGCTCCTGCTTAGACAGAGCTAGGCATCCAGGACCCCAAGGAGGTCCTAAAGGCTGTGTACAACACAATCGATGATGACTCTGACGTCCCTGACAATGAGCATCGGAAGACCCTCAACACCACCTTCGGAAGGTCCTGGGATATCACTTCGCAGTGTCCTCAAGACAATGCGGTGGGAAATGGCTGCTGTAGCTCCTGCTGCCAGGGTGGAACCACATCGGAAGTGGATGGATACACCAATCACTTTTGATGCAACAGACTGCCTCAGAAACATGGTCGGAGCTGGCCAATTCCCGTTGATGGTGTCTCCGACCATCAACAACGTTCAGCTCTACCATGTTCTGGTAGACAGAGGTGCAACACTCAATCTCTTGAGCTTTGAAGCGTTCATGAAGATCCAGCTACAACTCTCGGACCTTCACCCTTCGAGACCTTTCTCTGGGGTAGGTCCGGGGGCCATCAGCCCACTCGGATCCATCACTCTCCCGGTGACCTTCAGTACTCGGGATAAATACAGGACTGAGAAGCTGGTTTTTGAGGTCGCTCACATCAGTCTGCCCTTCAATGCCATCCTGGGAAGGCCTGCCTTGTACAGGTTCATGGTCGCAGCTCACTACGGCTATCTGGTGTTAAAGATGCCGACACCTTCAGGCGTCCTCTGGGTCTATGGAGATCGCACTGCAGGAATCACTCCGCTAGAGGAACTCCATGCGCTTGCCACGGCGCAAGAAGGAACCTCCGACAAAGAGCTCATTGTTCAACCCTCGAGCACTCGTCAACGAGGCTCAACCTCTGCACCACGTGTGCAACCAAGCGGCGACACCGATGTTCCCGTCAATGTCATCTATATCGGTTCTGATGCTGCTCAGACCGCCCGTATATTGGGAGGTTTGAACAACAAATAGGAACTCGTGCTCATAACTTTCCTCCAGGATAATGTTGAGGTGTTTGCCTGGCAATCATCACAAATGCCTACGATCCCTACGGAGGTGATTGAGCACAATCTGAAGATTTATCCCGACGCACACCCTGTACACCAAAAGCCTCAGAAACAATCGATCGAGCGACAAAACTTCATCCGACAGAAGATCAAGAAGTTTCTCAAAGATGGTTTTATCCGGGAGGTTTTTTATATCCAATGTGGCTGGCAAACCCAGTCGTTGTACCCAAGGCCGACAGGAAGCTTCGGATGTGTATCGACTACACCACACTAAATAAGGCATGTCCAAAAGATCCATTTCCACTACCTAGGATAGATCAGATAGTGGACTCCACCTCCGGGTGTGAGCTATTGTGTTTACTAGATGCATACTCCGGATATCATCAAATCCAAATGTCTGGGGAAGATGACGACCATACTGCCTTCATAACAGTAGATGGATTGTATTGTTATACTGCCATGCCCTTTGGTCTCAAAAACGATGCTTCAACCTTTGTGCGAGATATGTAGAAAACATTTGGAGAGCTAATTAGAGACTTGGTGGAGGTGTACGTTGATGACATCGTTGTGAAGATCAAGAACAAGGAGTCACTCCTTGACAACTTGCAAGTCGTCTTTGACAAGCTACGCATCACGCGCACCAAGTTGAACCCAGACATGTGCATCTTCGAGGTTAGCTCCGGGAAACTCCTTGGTTTCTTGGTGACTCACCGAGGAATTGAGGCAAACTCAGCTAAGATCAAGGCTATAGAAGACATGCGGCCTCTAGCCCGCATCAAGGACGTTCAGAAGCTAACTGGATGGCTAGCTGCGCTCAGCCGATTCATTTGAAGGCTGGCAGAGTGAGCACTTCCCTTCTTCAAGATTTTGAGGAGTCTGAACCATTCCATTGGTCTAAAGAGGGAGAAAAGGCATTTCAACAGCTGAAGTAGCTCCTCACCACCCTACCAATCTTGGTAGATCCGAACCCCGGTAAGCCTTTACTGCTTTACATTTCTGCAACTACATAAGTTGTAAGAATGGTCCTATTCGTGGAAAGACCAGAGCCACATCCACTTCAGGAGCCTAGACCCCTACAGGAGGGTCCGGAGCTACCTGAAGGCGAGTCTAGGTCCTAGCCCCCAAGCACAGATCTTTAAGGCGGGATGCTAGAATATCAACCTCTCTCATCTGAGGGAGTTTCCACAACTGCTCAAGAAGATTTGGACCCCTTAGGGAGGGTCCGGGAAGCTCAACAAGAAGGTCCAGAACCCTCCGGGAGGGTCCGAGTCGATGGAGAGGAAGCCCCAGGCCCCTCTGAGAGGGTCCAGACCGGCCAACGCCCAGTGTACTTCATCAATGAAGTACTCAACGATGCCAAGACCAGATACATCGAGGTACATAAGCTGCTTTAAGCAGTTATTATTGCCTCAAGGAAGCTTCGTTATTATTTCCAAGCCCACAAGATATCAGTGGTAACTTCTTATCGACTGCGTGCTATATTGTATAACCCTAATTCTACTGGGAACATCGCCAAGTGGGCAGCGGAGCTAGCCGAGTTTGATCTTGAATTCGTGCTGCGACAAGCAATCAAAAGTCAGGCTTTAGCTGACTTCGTGGCAGAGTGAACCCCCTCTCCATCAAATCCTGGGGGCCCCAATGAGCAGAAGCCGGAACCCAAGGTTTCGGTCTTCACCGAACCTCATTGGACTCTCTACTTCAACGGTTCCGTGCAGAAGCAGGGGGCTGGAGCTGGAATCCTTCTCCTCGCTCCGATCGGGGAGAAGTTCAAATACATGGTTCACCTTGACTTCAAGGCGACCAACAACATGGCGGATTATGAAGCTCTCATCTACGGGCTCAAGGTGGCACTATCCTATGGTGTCAAACAGCTGTTGGTGAAGGGTGATTCATAGCTCATCATAAAACAAGTCAAAGGTGAATGCTGCTGCAACAACCCCCAGCTAGCCGCTTATCTCCTTGAAGTCCAGAGGCTTCAGAAAGACTTTGAAGTACTGGATCTCCACCTTGTTCAGCGTCTCCATAACGCTGAAGCCGACAAACTCTCGACGAAGGCTTCAACCGAAGCTACAGCTCCTGACGGAATCTTCGTCCGGAGGTTGTCAAAACCAACAGCTCAGTTTATCGAACTGAGCGAAGGGGGTGACACCAGCACCTCGAAGTTGGCGGTCCCGGTGGCCCTGTTACCATGGTGTCCAGCAAGGGTCGTAGGTGCTGTTAGAAGCTCCTAGCAACCTAGCACGCAAGACTCAGAAGCTCAAGTTAGCTCCGATGCATGGATCTTAGAGATCCGGAGCTACTTGAAAGACAACATCCTTCCTGAAGACGGTGTATCCGTTGACAGGATTGTCAGATTGGCTAACAGATACACACTGGTAGAAGGGGATCTCTACTGGCGCGGCGTCCTAATGCGGTGCATTGCAAGGGAGGAAGGCTGCGAGCTCCTCACGGAGATCCATGGAGGTGAGTGTGCGAACCAAACGTATTCCCGCACGTTGCTTGGCAAAGCCTTTCGGCACGGCTTCTACTGGCGTACAACACTCTAGGATGCAGTTGAGTTGGTAAAAAAGTGTGAAGAGTGTTAGTTCCACGCAAAACAAATTCACACACTGGCTCAGTCACTACAAATGATTCCTCCTACATGGCCATTCGCGGTGTGGGGCATGGACATTTTGGGCCCTTTCCCAAAAGCTGTCGAAGGTTACAGGTTATTCTATGTCGCCATCAACAAGTTCACCAAGTGGCCGGAAGCTACTCCTGTTGTGACTATCAACAAACAATCAGCAATGAAATTCTTGAAGTCCATAATATGCAGATTTGGAGTTCCGAACAAAGTCAAAACTGACAATGGAACCCAATTTACAAGTGCTGCATTCCAAGAATATTGCGAAGACCTCGACATTCAAGTCAGTTACGCATCAGTAGCTCACCTAGGAAGTAATGGTCAAGCCAAGAGAGCAAATGCAGAAATCTTAAAAGGACTCAAGACGCGCACATATGAGCGCCTGAAAAAGCATGGAGCCAACTAGATCGAAGAGCTTCTGTCCGCACTGTGGGCAAGCAGGACTACACCTAACCGGTCAATCGGAGAGACACCCTTCTTCTTGGTCTCTCGAGCTGAAGCAGACCTTCCTCCGGAGATCACCATGGGGTCGCTCCGGGTCCGGACCTTCGACGAAGCAACGCAGGATCAACTCCGGTGTGAAGACCTTGACCTCATCGACGAGGGAAGGTGCCAAGTAGCTGTTCGAATGCACGATATCGCCAAGCGCTCCGGTGCTATCATCAAAGGCATGTGCATAACTGACAGCTCGAAGAAGGCGATCTGGTGCTGTGGAAAATACTAACTCACGAAGGGATGAACAAACTTTCCCCCAGCTGGGAAGGTCCCTTCCGAGTGATCAAAGTATCCCGTTCAGGATGCGTTCGCTAGGCAACTAAGGATGGGACTCCGCTTCCTAATCCTTGGAACATCGAGCACCTCCGTAAGTTTTATGCTTAGAATCATGGAGGTGAGTCTTTAATTGCACACAATGTATGCTATAGAGTCAATATACAGAGACGGGTAGGCCCTCCGGGAGAACATCCGGACCCCTCCGGGAGGGTCCGAGAAGTTCAAGCAACACTTGACACAGTCACGACACTAAAAGTGTAGCTGTCTGCCCGAGCCAGTACAATATGTATAGCACGCTTAGCCTGGTCATATAACCTAAGTGTATCCTTGTCTCCCCTGTAATTCGGACCTATAATGAAAGACATTGTTGTGTGAAACAGACTCCACGTGCATTTATTTTTATACAAGGCTCAGTCTTTTGAATTATTATTTTTTATCCTTCTTGTCTATAATGAAGTTGTGCAATTCTTTTTAAGTTTTAGTCCAAGTTATTCATATGTGTTACAAGTTATATTGTTGGTCTCTTTGGATTTTAACATTGCTGCATAGTCTACTTGCCTGAACACCAAGCCAACATAGGTCCGGAGTGTGCTATCGACTTAGTCTGGTCCTGCACCCTAAGTACGCCACTCTACCGACATCTCGGCAGATCTGAGTAGCTTGAGTACAAAAAAAGCATGAGGATCCAGAGAGATTACATCAATGTGCTTGTTATCATACCAAATTTCTTTGGATCTAAAACTCAAATAAGAACAATAAGTCACAAACAATTTATAGATAAGAGGACAAGTTTTACTCTTTTTCTTGTCTTTAATGTACATGAAAAACAAAAAACCCAACAATGGTGGATGATGTCGGAGCTATTAAGCTCCGACAACCTCCAAGGAAGCCCGCCGTCGAGGTTTTCTGATGTTGAAAGTGGGCGCCACCAATGCTAACAAGCTCCGGCAACTTCCATGAGGGCTGGACTTTAACATAAAGTATAATTCAGGTGAAGATGGCAAAACCACCCGAGGGATTCACCGTCAACATTATCTACGAGTGATGGTGGGTGCCATCGGATCTATCAAGCTCTAAGACCCCCAGGGGGACCGCCGTCGACATTCTACGCATTGACAGTGGGTGTCGTCGGACCTACCAAGCTCCGACAACCCCAGGGGGCCCACCGTCGATGTTCTACGCATTGACAGTGGGTGCCATCGGACCTATCAAGCTCCGACAACCCTAGGGGGCCCGTCATCAACATTGCAATAGCTCCCTGGAGAAGTCAGAAATAAACTTCAGACCTAAAAGCTACAAGTTCGAAGTGCCCAAGTCATCAACACATCCTCAAATCCTTTTAGTACATGTTCGCAATCCAATTGTGTATATCTATTAGGGGGCAAACAAGATATAGGACAGTGTATTGAAGACAAGGACAACAAAATGTAATTCATTGCAGAAATAGTGGATTTCATTCATTTAAAGTATTGGATTACAAAATCAGGGTTACAGCAAAAGACAAAAGGAAAAGGTCCTAGCCAGTGGAGGATCTAAGTCCTGCGGAAAAATGAAGCAACCTTCTCAACAGCCTCTTGGACACTAGCTTTGGTGGCATCCTCCTCTTCGGCAATGAGTCCTTCAAAGTCTGGATCGAGAGAAAATTGAGGGTCTTGGCTCTTGTAACACGCCAAGACATACTCGGTGACGTTTTTTGCCAGAGATTTCCCCTCTGTCTCCAGCTGATCAGAGATGACATCACCCATTGCGTCGAGTTTGCTGCCAGTAGAGCCAAGCGTCACCAGCGTCTAGTCCAACTCCTGTGTTGGGTCCTCCGGGCGTACTGGACTGAAGCCAGGAGCCACAAGGGCTCTGTTCGCACGTCCCAAGAAATCCCATACCAGCAGGGATTCAGTTGCCCTCGAGCTTCGCAGCTCCTCTTAAAAATGCACCTAGGACTCCCTTGTGGGTTTTGGATGATTTATGACAATCAATTGGGATCCTAAACTCTCTATTGAGATGAGTGCAGGATTTTAATAGGAAAATGAGCAAAAAGCCAAAAAGAAAGAAGAATGAGGAGAAAAGTGAAAATGAGCTCAAGCAAGAAGAATAGTAGATCATTATGTATGGAGTGTGTTAAGAAAACACATCCCAAGAGCTCAATTCAAATTAAACACACACATTGCACAAAGTTACACAGGACCGGACTAGTCTGACTTACAACGGACTAGTCCGATATCCTTTCTGCACGAAATCGGACAAGTCCGATATCCATCGGACTAGTCCGATATCCTTTCTGACTAGAATCGGACTAGTTCCCCCAGTGCAGACTAGTCCTCAAAACACTTCACAAGTTACACAAAATTGGACAAGTCTGATCACAACCGGACTAGTCCGATATTCTTTCTGATCCAAATCAGACAAGTCCGATGTGTGCACAGACTAGTCTGAAATACCCTCTGATCTGAATCGGACAAGTCCCCCAAGTGCGGACTTGTCATCCTATACACCTAGGGTTTCACATGTCCGGACAAGTCCGATGACTATCGGACTAGTCCGAAGATTTCCAGTAGCGAAATCGGACAAGTCCGCTCCTAGCCAGACTAGTCCGATATTTCGGGACACTTAGGGTTTGCTACACACAGCACACCGGACTAGTCCGGTAACCATCATGGACTAGTCCAAACTTTCTGAACCCTAACAGTCACTTTTAGAAACCCCATACAAATAGAGGCGAACGGCCCAAATTTGAACTCTCTCGAACCCTAGCGCCGTCACACCTCCCAAGAGCCTCAAAAACCACATCTCTCCACGAAATTATGTGCAACAACGATCAATCCTTTGAGGATTCACTCTAGATCATTGGAGAGACACATTCATCACCACAATGAGCTTTTGGTTTCATTCTGTAACACACTCCTGTGATTTCATTGTAATCTTTTGAGTGTGTTCTTGGTGGTATTTTGTGTTGTAATCTAAGGGAGCTCTCAACGTGTGAGAAGGCCCCTTTGAATTCGATTATTCACCCCTTTGTGATTAGTGGAAGAAGGATTGGCCTTCGTGGCGATCCGACGAGGATAGGGTTGGAGAAGAACCGGTCCTTTTGTGGACTCCTCAACGTGGACGTAGGTTGCCTTTGTGGGAGCTGAACCACGGGATAAATCCTCGTGTCTTGTTCTTGGTGTTCAACGTTCTTATTTATCAATATAATCTAGGGTTTCACTAATCATTGCTTATCTCACGTTGGATTGTTAAACATAAGATTTAATCTTGATATAATTTGATATATAACATTGAAACCTTAATTTGATTCTATATTTCCGCTGCATACATAGTAAAATCAATCTAATCAATCAAACTTGATCAACTTAGTCCGTAAACACCGGACTAGTCTGCACTTTACTGGACTAGTCCGATATCTCTTGTATTGAACTGGTTGTTAAGTGTTGCAGGATCCGACAATTATCAAAAAGGCCTATTCACCCCCCCCCATTTAGGCCACATTCAATTGGTATCAGAGCGGGTTCTTCAAGAAAGAGTCTAACCACTCGAAGAGATCATGTCAGAGATGAAGGACATCCACAAAACAAACAACCAAGAGGAGGTTAACAACGACAAGACCCAAAAGATGGAGAAGTACCTCAAAGCCATCAAGACTTCGAGGACGATGATGAGGAGACGCTGGAGCTAAAGGCACTCCTCAAAAAGAAGGCACTTTCCAAAGGGAAAGAGAAAGTTGAAGAGAAGAAGAAGGGGAGTAGTCACACTGACTACTCCCGATATCCTTTTGACTATGATCGTCTAAATTCCAATAACAATCATTACTTATCTATCCCACTTGGAAAAGCCCCACACTTCGATGGAAGTGATTACTCAATGTGGAGGCAAAATATGAAAATGCATCTAATTTCCCTCAATCCAAGTTTGTGGCATATTGTGTGCACAAGGATATATATTCCGGACGACGACGAAGAGCTCACCCCAAGCCAAGAGCAGGCTATTAACAGAAACGCTCAAGTCGCGGCTGTAATCACCTCCTCACTCAGTCGGGACGAGTTCACCAAGGTGGATGGACTCGAAATTGCTAAGGAGATATGGGATACACTGCAAACTACACATGAAGATGACCGACATGTGCGTGAAGCAAAGATAGAGATGATCGAAGGCAAACTAGGAAGATTCACAATTGAGGAAGATGAGTCACCTTAAGATATGTACAACCGATTGAAGACACTCGTCAACAAGGTTCGATAATATGGGAGCAAGAAGTGGAATGACCACGAGGTGGTAAAGCTCATCCTTAGAGCTTTTATGCCTCACAATGTCACACTATGCTCCATGATTAGAGAAAGCCCCGGATACAAAAGGATGACTCCAAATGAATTGCTTGGAAAGATCATCAACTTTGAGATGATGGAAAAACAAGCAAAGCACGTCAAGGAAATTGCCAATCTCACCTCGGCAAAGAAGAAAGGGGTTGCTTTGAAGTCCACCCTCAAGCCCCTATCCAAAGAAGCTAGAGAAGCACAACTAGAGGAAGACGGTGACGACGAGAGCAGTGAACTAGATGAAGATGACATGATATTATTCATGAAAAAGTTCAAGATAATAATGAAGAAAAGACAAGGTACAAAATCAAGTGAAGGAAAGTACAAGGACAGAACAAAGGCAAAGTTGAGGCGGGCATGCTATAATTGTGGTGAGTATAGCCACTTTATTGTTGATTGCTCGTACGAAGAGAACAAGAAGAAGACAAAAGAAGCCAAGCCTCAACCCAAGAAATTCTTCAAGAAGAAGAAACAAGCCGAACAAGCTCACATAGGGAAGGAGTGGGACTCAAATGATGAGTCCTCATCATCCGAAGAAGAAGAGATGGCTAGCATAGCTATCGAGAGCACATCCAAGAAGTCTACCCTCTTCCCTACACTCGGCACAAGGAAGGGAAATGGCACTTGCCTCATGGCAAAGGAAGGTAAATGCAAGGTAACCATCAAAGGCCCTTTCGTTCATTCCTACTCTAGTGATGATGAAATACATAGTGATAATGAGGATATGCTTATTGGACTAGATAGGAAAGCTGCAATAAAAATGAAGTTTTTACTTGATCAACTTGTTTAGAAGGAGAGGTTAATTCATCGTCAAGAGGACATGATTATCTCCCAAAAGGAGGAGTATGTCGAACTTGAAAAACTTCTAGAACTTGAAAAGGAGAAAAGCAATTCACTAGAATGTGAGTTAGCTTCAAGCAAGGAAGCTTGCCTGGAGTTAAACGACTCAAATGTTGCAATCAAGGACCAACTTGCTGACCTGATCAAGGTTAACAAGATCCTTGAAGTGCAAGTTGAGTCACTCAAGCTGAGTGAACCTTCCTTCTCTTCAAGTTCACCTTCTCAACCCACTAAAACTGATTTCACTCATGCTTGTACATGTAAGAAAGGTGACACCAGTTTGAAGGATAAGTCAACCTCCACAAAGGATAAACATCCTTCCCAATGTGGCATATTTGACAAGGAGAAGATCAACTATGCACGTAGTGCATACTTGGTCCAAAGACCTCCAAATGTCAAATATGGCATTGGTTACTCTTATGGTGAAAAGCAGCATGCTAGAAGTCATAAGAATAACAAGGAGGGGATTTCCCTTGTGAAGGGAAGACCCTCTCAAACTAGTAAGTCAAAGGGTAAAAACCTCAACTCACACGAACACCGGACTAGTCAGGTCAGTGTCCGGACAAGTCCGGTTCTTCGGACAAGTCCGGACTCCCAGACTAGTCCTGTATACAAACAACAACAATTACTCTTTAGAACCTTTGATGCCTCCTACGTGTTGTTGAAAAATAATCTTGGCAAGATTTATGCTCATTATGTTGGGCCACGCCATGGGAACAACAAATCTCATGTGTGGGCGCCCAAAACCCTTGTAACTAACCTTCAAGGAAGCAAGCAAGCTTGGGTACCTAAAACCAAAGCATAATCTGTTTTTGCAGGCCTATTCCTCCGGTGGTTCCAAATGGGTGCTAGACAGTGGCTGCACCAACCATATGACCGGAGAAAGAAGAATGTTTGTGGAATATGAAGAGAATGAGGACCCAAACGAAGGCATCTACTTTGGAGATAATAGTCAAGGAAAGGTGCTCGGTACCGGTAAAATTGCAATATCTTCTAAACACACACTTTCTCATGTTTTACATGTTGAATCCTTAGATTATAACCTGCTGTCCATATCTCAACTATGTGACAATGGTTATAATTGCTTGTTCACTAACGAGGGTGTGACTGTCTCTAGGAGGAGTGATGATTCCATTGCATTCAAGGGTATGTTGAAGGGAAAGCTTTACCTTGTTGACTTCAACAAGGATAAAGTCGAACATGACACATGCTTGATTGCAAAAACCAACATGGGTTGGCTGTGGCATAGACGGCTAGCGCATGTTGGTATGAGGAATCTTCAAAAACTCCTCAAGGGCGATCACATCCGCGGTTTGAAGGATGTTGTTTTTGAGAAAGATAGGCCTTGTAGCGCGTGCCAAGCCGAGAAGAAAGTTGGAGCACCTCATCCCGCAAAGAACGTCATGACTACAATAAGACCGCTCGAGCTACTTCACATGGACTTATTTGGTCCAATTGCTTACATAAGCATCGGCGGTAACAAATATGGTTTAGTAGTTGTTGATGACTTTTCTCGCTTCACTTGGGTCTTCTTTTTACATGATAAGTCAGAAACACAAGGAATACTCAAGAAGCTCTTCAAGCGAGCTCAAAACGAATTCTCATTGACAATCAAGAATATTCGAAGCGATAACGGCACGGAGTTCAAGAACACACAAGTGGAGGAGTACCTTGATGAAGAGGGCATCAAGCACGAATTTTTAGCGCTATATTCCCCACAACAAAATAGAGTTGCCAAAAAGAAGAATCGAACACTCATAGAGATGGCAAGAACAATGCTCGATGAGTACAAGACATCGGATCGATTTTGGGCGGACGCGATTAGCACCACTTGCCACGCTGTAAATCGACTTTTTCTTCATCGACTACTCAAGAAGACATCCTATGAGCTACTCACTGGTAACAAACCAAATATTTCATATTTTCGAGTTTTCGGTTCTCCATGCTATATCTTAAACAAGAAGCCTAGGACTTCAAAGTTCGCTTCGAAGTCCGATGAAGGTTTCTTGCTTGGTTATGAGTTGAACACTTACGCCTATCGTGTTTTCAACAAGACCTCTGGACTTGTTGAAATAGCACGTGACGTAGTGTTCGATGAGACTAATGGCTCCCAGAAGGAGCAAGTTGATCCATGTGAACTAGGTAAAGAAGGAGCTCCTTGTCAAGCATTGAAGAGAATGGCTCTAAGTGACGTTCGACCATAAGAGCCACCTCCACAAGTACATGAGGAAGATGAACCACAAGAGGAGATCAACAATCAAGGGGGAGCTTCAACACAAGATCAACAACAAAGATACCAAGATAATCAACAAGTCAACGAAGGCAATGACTTAGGGGGAGAAGCAGATGATCATGAAGATACAACTCCTCCAGTGCCACACCCAAGAGTACACCAATGCGTCCAAAGGGAACACCCAATCGACAACATCATCGGTGACATCCAAAAGGGAGTAACCACTAGATCTCGCATAGCTAACTTTTGTGAACACTATTCGTTTGTATCCTTTTTGGAACCACGCAGGGTTGAAGATGCATTGAAAGATCCGGTCTGGGTGGTGGCATTGCAAGAAAAATTGAACAACTTCAAGCGGAACGAAGTGTGGGAACTTGTGGCAAGACCCAATGCAAACATTGTCGACACCATGTGGGTCTTCCGCAACAAACAAGACGAACACGGAGTGGTGACAAGGAACAAGGCAAGACTTGTGGCCAAAGGGTATTCACAAGTCGAAGGTTTGGATTTTGACGAGACTTTTGCTCCAGTAGATAGGCTTGAATCTATTAGAATATTACTTGCATATGCTACTCACCATGATTTCAAGCTGTATCAAATGGATGTGAAATTGCCTTCCTCAACGGACCAATCAAGGAAGAGGTGTACGTGGAGCAACCACCCGGGTTTGAAGACGAAGAGTTCCCCGACCACTTGTTTAAATTGCGTAAGGCTCTCTATGGCCCCAAACAAGCTCCTAGAGCTTGGTATGAGTGTCTTAGAGATTTCTTAACTGAAAATGGCTTTAAGATTGGCAAAGTAGATTATACACTGTTTACAAAGAATTTTGATGATGATCTTTTTATTTGTCAAATTTATGTTGATGATATAATCTTTGGGTCAACTAATCAATGTTTTTGTGAGGAATTTAGTAAAATCATGACAGATAGGTTTGAAATGTCAATGATGGGAGAATTAAAGTATTTCTTGGGATTCCAAGTGCGGCAACAAAAGGAAGGGACGTTCATAAGCCAAACCAAGTACACGCAGGACATACTTAAGAAGTTTGGTATGGATAAGGTGAAGCCCATAAAGACCCCCATGGCAACAAATGGGCACTTGGATCTCAATGAAGATGGACCTAGCGTTGACCAAAAGGTATATCGCTCCATGATTGGATCTCTACTCTATTTATGTGCATCTAGGCCAGATATTATGTTGAGTGTATGTTTGTGTGCAAGATTTCAAGCCAACCCTAAGGAATGCCACTTGACAGCCGTAAAAAGGATCTTGAGATACTTGGTTCACACACCTAACCTTGGTCTTTGGTACCCAAAAGGATCAAAATTCAATCTCATTGGATACTCCGATGCAGATTATGCCGGGTGCAAAATAGATAGAAAAAGCACCTCCGGCACATGCCAATTCCTAGGGAGATCCTTAGTTTCTTGGTCCTCCAAGAAACAAAATTCCATTGCCTTATCCACAACCGAAGCGGAGTATGTTGCAGCCGGGAGTTGTTGTGCACAACTTCTTTGGATGCGACAAACTCTAAGGGATTATGGTTACACTATGAACCATATTCCACTCCTTTGTGACAATGAGAGTGCCATCAAAATTGCCCACAACCCAGTTGAGCACTCCAGAACTAAACACATAGATATAAGACATCACTTTTTGAGAGATCATGCCATGAAAGGAGACATAGCTATTTGCCATGTCAATACCCAAAAGAAATTGGCCGACATATTCACCAAGCCACTTGATGAAAAACGCTTTTGCGAACTCCGAAATGAACTAAATATCCTTGATGCTCGGAGTGTGGCTTGAAATGTTGCATACCTATATGAATTCTTCAAATATGTTGTTTTGGATTGTGAAAATCATCTCTCTCATTTTTCTCCGAGAAACTATGTCAATTACTAGATCTTGGTGAATTATGATCATTGCTTGATTATTGTATGCTTACTGATCATATTCATCAAGATTATTTGACGTGTTTTGCCTCTCTTTTCTCTAAATACGTACCTTCAAATATATATGAATGGGCTACAAATTCTTGCCTGGTGACCACGGACTAGTCCGTGGTTGCCCGGACTAGTCCGCCCATGCAGACCAGTCGTCAGAGTGCCGGTTAGGCCGGACTAGTCCGGTAGACAACGGACTAGTCTGATATAGCCCCTGGAAAAGTTCGGACTAGTCCGGTCATCTCCGTACTTGTCCGATTTTTCGTGTCCATAACCCTAGCCGCCGCTAAACCCTAATCTCCTAACCTCCACTATTGCCTCACGCGTTCTCTCTCTCACTCGAGATCCCAAGGTGATTTCTTGCTCCCTCCATCAAAAACCTTCGCATTTGGGCAGAAATCAAGCTTGTCCACCTGAGGATTGAAGCTAGCGGACTTGTCCGGCCTTCAACACCCTCATCTCCAAGTTTCAAGCAATTCTTCGGTAATTTTCACTCAAACCCTAGATCCAAATTTCTTCGTTATTGATAAACTAGCCTAGCATTCCTCACTATATACATGCCTCCTTGATGTATTACGTTTATGCTACGCCTGTTATGCATTGGGAATCACCATTTGTCTAGTTTCCTAGGTTTTTGAGTTTGAATACTGGACTAGTCCGGTCCATGCACGGACAAGTCCGATATCCCGGACTAGTCCGTGCCTGGACACCGGACAAGTCTGACTTTTCTGAACTCAAAACCAAACTTTTAAATTCCTCAATGCAAGTCCTTGATATACTTTCACACCTATGCCTTGTACCATTCATTCTCAATCAAGCCACTCATTCTTAGGTCATGTCGAGCTCAAACGATGAAGTTTCCGATTTTGAGGCCGAGATGGACCACGAGGTGGCACCTCGGACCTTGACGGGTATTGGAAAGAAGCGCCAATAAAGACCGTCTGAGCCAACTCAGTCTCCTCCACAGGCTCGGAGGAAAGTGTTGGCTAAGAAGCCACTGTCCAAGGCAGCTGCATCATCGAGTGGCCCTCGCCAAGCAAAGGGCAAGGGCAAAGGGATTGCTACGGGTCCAGTTAGACCGTTGAAGCTACATGCTCCGAGGGAAGGGGTTCGGGACCCCACTTAAGAGAAGTTCAATAGAAAGGGCAGCGACTTTGCTGCAAAGCTCAGGAGCATTGATTGCTATAGCCATCCAAAGCAAGCTGCAGATGGAAGATTCTGGAGCAATTTTCATGCTGATTATTATAGGACTGTAAACCTACAAATGAAGACACTGATGGTGCGCAGTCAGTGGATTGACTGGGCACATCTTGAGAAGAAAAGATACTCTGCATTCGATGAAGTGATTGCAGCAGCTGAAAGACATGGCTTGAAGGACCTCTTTGCCTTCAAGTACAATTGGAATGATGAAGTGGTGGCTCAGTTCTATGCCACTTGCTACTTTGCAAGCGATGAAGAAGAGAGAGTGACTTGGATGACTCATGGATCCAGGTACACTATCACATATGAAGAATTTGCAAGGATGTTGCATCTTGACACCTCAAGCAATGACTATGTGATTATTCACAATGTTGGTGTCATCGAGAAGGAAAAGATGAAGTTTCTCTATGAGCCCAACTCAAAGTTCATCCCTCCTTCCACGAAGAACATGAAGCCATTCTTTGTGGTGCTAAACAGAGTCCTGAGGAAGACAATAGCTCCTAAGGATGGGGATGCAGGGAGTGTGCAAGGATACCTCCGAACTCTGATGAGGGTCATAAGCAAAAACCGTCCATTTGATGTGGCGGAATACATTTTGGAATGACATGGTGAACATATCATGCACTCCTAACAGATCATGTGGCTATGCCCCTTATCTCATGTACATGATTGAGAAATTCACAGGGATCAAGTTTGTCAAAGATGTGGAGCACACACCTCTGAGGCCTCAGAAGCCTCAACAAGTAAATGTCCAGGCTGCTCCCTCACCAGCCTCCAGCCCTGAGGCACCATCGAAAACAAGAGGAGATGCAAGTGCTGCCCCTGCTGGTAGGGCAGCCCCTCAAAAAGGATCAGCTTGTGGGATCCTTAAATATCTCACTGCAATCTTTGCCTCCTGCAAGATGGCCGAAGTGAAGGCCCACAAGCTCAATAAGAAATGAAAGGAGGACATGAGGTACATCAAGGCAAATGTGAAGCAAATTTGTCAGAAGCTGGAGATTGACCCCATTGGTCTCCAATGATTTCTGAGGACTCCGACCCGTACTTCACTGAGCTCGGGCCCTTGACCCCCTCCGAGCTTGCCTACTTTGGCATTGGGGACTCGAGTGGCTCCGCCCCTCCTCCTCCTCCTCCTCCTCATCAAGATGAAGATGAAGATGACGAAGACGACGATGAGAGGACCGAAAGCGAAGAGTGAAGACCTTAGGACCCTCCTCTCCTTCTTTTTGGTATCTTGATGCCAAAGGGGGGGAGATTGAGGGGGAGTCTTAGCTTTAGCTGTAGGATGTGAGGAGGGAGCTCTCTTTATGCTTTTTAACTCTTTTGTGGCTTGTAATGTTTTAACAATGATCTTATGTTAATTATGGTTCTGTGATGCAATGATTTGATCCTTTGAGTAGTATTTATGAAAACTATGATTTTGCTCTAAAATGACATATGTGCTTGCTATTGGTTGATTAAAGTCAATTATGTCATTCTTTATGTTTCAGTGTACTTAGTTATGCATCCCACCATAAAGAATGCACATATGGATTATACTCTCACTGCTTGATGTATTTTGGACTCATATGTGCATACTTTATGAAAATCTCAATTTTTATCATATTATGTGAAATCTCTATTGGTTGTCATCAATCACCAAAAAGGGGGAGATTGAAAGTGCATCTAGGACTCCCTTGTGGGTTTTGGATGATTTATGACAAGCAATTGGGATCCTAACCTCTCTGTTGAGATGAGTGCAGGATTTTAATAGGAAAATGAGCAAAATGCCAAAAAGAAGGAAGAATGAGGAGCAAAGTGGAAATGAGCTCAAGCAAGAAGAATAGTAGATCATTATGTGTGGAGTGTGTTAAGAAAACACATCCCAAAAGCTCAATTCAAATTAAACACACACATTGCACAAAATTACACAGGACCGGACTAGTCCGACTTACAACTGACTAGTCCGATATCCTTTCTGCACGAAATTGGAGAAGTCCGATATCTATCGGACTAGTCCGATATCCTTTCTGACTAGAATCGGACTAGTCCCCCCCCCCCCCCAGTGCGGACTAGTCCTCAAAACACTTCACAAGTCACACAAAATCGGACAAGTCCGATCACAACCGGAGTAGTCCGATATTCTTTCTGATCCAAATCACACTAGTCCGATGTGTGCACGGACTAGTCCGAAATACCCTCTGATCTGAATCGAACAAGTCCCCCAATTGCGGACTTGTCATCCTATACACTTAGGGTTTCACATGTCCGGACATGTCCGATGACTATCCGACTAGTCCGAAGATTTCCAGTAGCGAAATCGGACAAGTCCGCTCCTAGCCGGACTAGTGCGATATTTTGGGACACTTAGGGTTTGCTACACACAGCACACCGGACTAGTCCGGTGACCATCACGGACTAGTCCGAACTTTCTGAACCCTAACGGTCACTTTTAGAAACCCCATATAAATAGAGGTGCACGGCCCAACTTTGAACTCTCTCGAACCCTAGCGCCGTCACACCTCCCAAGAGCCTCAAAAACCACATCTCTCACGAAATTAAGTGCAACAACGATCAATCCTTTGTGGATTCACTCTAGATCATTGGAGAGACACGTTCATCACCACATTGAGCTCTTGGTTTGATTCTCTAACACACTCCTGTGATTTCATTGTAATCTTTTGAGTGTGTTCTTGGTGGTATTTCGTGTTGTAATCTAAGGGAGCTCTCAACGTGTGAGAAGGCCCATTTGAATTCGGTTATTCACCCCTTTGTGATTAGTGGAAGAAGGATTGGCCTTCGTGGCAATCCGACGAGGGTAGGGTTGGAGAAGAACCGGTCCTTTTGTGGACTCCTCAACGTGGACGTAGGTTGCCTTTGTGGGAGCCAAACCACGGGATAAATCCTTGTGTCTTGTTCTCAGTGTTCAACGTTCTTATTTATCAATATAATCTAGGGTTTCACTAATAATTGCTTATCTCACGTTGAATTGTTAAACATAAGATTTAATCTTGATATAATCTGATATATAACATTGAAACCTTCATTTGATTCTATATTTCCGCTGCATACATAGTAGAATCAATCTAATCAATCAAACTTGAACAACTTAGTCTGTAAACACCGGACTAGTCCGCACTTTGCCGGACTAGTCCGATATCTCTGGTATTGAACTGGTTGTTAAGTGTTGCAGGATCCGACAATTATCAAAAAGGCCTATTCACCCCCCCCCCTCTAGGCCACATTCACCTCCAGTGACCTTCGGACGGCCACTAGCTTCGAACATACCCGAGCGAGACGCTCAACCGCTTTGGCATGTTGCTGCATATTCTCAACTACTTGCTTTTTGCGGTCGGCTAGCTCCATCTCCTGGAGGTGGATGCGGTTCCGCCGTTCTGCCAGATCTTTATCCCTGCCTCTTACTTTTCCTTCTTTGGTGGCAACACCAGCTTCTCTTTTCGAGAGCTCCTTGCCCCAGTTTCTAGTACTTTTCCTCATCCTCCTTACTTCATAGATCAAACTTCTTAGAGTGATCTACCAAATTTTGCTTGGGCAGAGTCAGCTTCTGACCGATTTCCTCCTCTCTTTTCAAAATATCCTTCTGCTATTCTAGGAGCTTCTCTCTTCCCTTGCATCAAGGTCTGCTCGACGCTTCTGGAGAACCTCATTTAATTCATTGAGGTTGTCGTTATGCTCGTCAGCAGCATCACTCCTTTCCTTGGCATGCTCGAGGATCTCCTGAGAATTAGCGTCGAGAGCCCTGATGGCGGCCTCCTTCTCCTCTAGCAGTTTGCCCAAGTATTCCATCTGGGCCGTGTCACCTTCATGTCTAAAATATCCACGCGTTAAAACCGATACAAGAACCCCCTCGGGCTACAATTTAGTAGTACCGGGGGAAATGTCGTTCGTATGCTTCGACAATAGCCTGCCGTAGCAAGAATCTAACAGGAGCACAACCTAATAACGACACTATGGAAAAGGAGTTCTTGGCAGTAGTCTTTGCTATTCATAAGTTTAGGTCCTATTGGGTTCGAGCCAAGGTCATTGTCTACCTAGACCATGCTGCATTAATGTGACACCCGGTTCCGAAAATGAAACAAGCGTAATGCATATGTGTGCCCACAATGTTTATCACACATACACAAGTGATTCACAAACGATAAACAGATCATAACCATGTCTCAAAAAATAATACTAATAATAGTACCTTATTACAAACCAAATAGTCTTGAGTATAAGTTATAATGAAGCTGCAGCAGACAAACTAAACACTAAGGACTTCAACTCACAGGCAAGTTTGACGGCAAAACACACGACTAGAACTCCTCAAAGACCTCCTGGTACTCCTCCTGGTTGCCTGCGTCTGGATTTGGTGGGGGAATAGCAAGGGTGAGCACATGTCGTACTCAGCAAGTGTGGTAAAGAATGACATGTAGCTTAAACAAGGCACGATAATAAATAATGGCTAATTTCATAAAATTACATTAAAACAGTTGAAAATGCAATTATGTTATCATTAAGTGTGGTCCTTCCCAATAACCAAAATAACATCAATTTTAACTGAAATAACGAATTTCTAAAATAATAATCCATAATCAACTCCTAACTGCTCATATGTCCCAATTTCATCAATTCCATGTACCAAAGCAAATTAAATACCAAATCCCAATTCAACTCCATCCATTAAACCATGTTTAAGGTCCATAACTCTAATCATGTGACGGTCCAAGTTGCTCATAACCGGGAGCACGACTATCATGATAGTTTTAGACACACTCAGCAGAGGTTGTACCACTTTACCCAAAAGTTCGTGATTTCATCACCTTTCGATCACTAAGGAATCTCAATTATGCCGTATCACACTTCCTTAGGTGTGTGGCCAAGAGATCACAAAATAGACTTTACAAAGTGATTACTAGCATATTTAGATCCCACTGAGGTTTCACCGGTGGTGATGTCTTCAACAGAGCACATCCAACCAAGGGCCCCCTTATGAGCCATTTGGATCCCAGGATAGTCCCACCAATATATACAAACCCATCCGACTACACCTTCCCCAAGCATTCTTGATGGTCTAAATAGTACTGGCAAAACCCTAATTAGTCAACAAAGCCACACCCATACTTGGCCCTTTTGGTGGCACTATAAATCCTGGATGGTCGCTCCATGAACCGGTCTTAGATCTAAAGCAAGCAAAACCACCAAAACAATTCAACCCATTCCATGTTACCAACTTGCTTAGATGTAACACCCTCATTTTCCATGCATCATGCCCTCCATCCATCATTAAAAATGTTTAACAATGAGCAACATAAAAAGGAACAAGTTTAAAATGAATTAGAAACAAAACCGCACTTAAGAATTCTGGAAAGTGCGGACTAGTCTGATTTTGGTGCGGACTAGTCTGATTTCTCTCTGACTTTGATCGGGCTCGTCCATTTTGCTGCGGACTAGTCTGTTTTTGCCTCTGGACAGTTTCAGACATGTCTGGTCCATTGCAGACTAGTCTGGTATTCCAGGAATCCTTGAAAATTTGCTAAGTCCCTAGACTTTTCCGGTATTCTAGCGGATTTGTCCGTTTTTCCCTCTGACTAAAGTTGGATTTGTCCGATTTTGGCCAGACATGGATATTTTTCCCCTCTGGATAAATTTGGACTTGTCTGATGTCCAGTCCGGACTTGTCTGATTTCTCTCTGTCTAACTTCGGACTAGTCCGGCCCTTTTTGGACTTGTCCGGTAAATCGCGACTCCGAGTTGATCTTTTGTTTCACGACTTGTTTCTTGAGTTTTATGTTAAGTGGGCCTAGGGACATCGTGCCTAACTTTTTTGGAGCCCATGTGGGACTCCAAATCGACCCCTACTCATCTCAAAATCAAAATCCACCCAACCCTAGCACTCCACTTCTATATAAACAAGCCCACCCCTTGGCTTGACATCTATTTGCCACTTTTCAACCACACCCAAACCCTAGCTCGTGAATAGCCGCCACCAAGGAGGGAGAAGGGGATCTAGAGCAAGGAGAAGAAGAGGTGGAAATGAAAGAGGGCCAAGATCTCCATCATGTTTTCGTTCTTCATCAACGATTCATCTCAAGTTCTTCTAGATCGTCAAGATCCTGGTGTTGCCTCCAATACCCTTGATTCTTTGGAGTCTTGGATACCTGGTATACCTTCTACTTCCTTTTCCTTACGTGAATTCAAATTCAAATCTCCAAATTCACGTCGACCTAGAAAATCCTAATCCGTTGTTTCTGCGTAGTGTAGACTAGTCCGGCCCTGCTGCGGACTTGTCCGAACTTGCAATCTGAATTCTGTTAAATTAAATTCTAAATTGATTCGAATCAATTCCAGACCTGTATAAACTTGTTTAAAATGTTAGAACTAGTTATTAAACATTAATAGTAACTCATTAACTAGTTTTGCTTCGTATTTGCATTAATCATGCATGTCATGTCATATTGAGTAATATTTGTGCACTCTTTGATTGTAATTCTTGTCTTGTATGTTTGTTGCGCGGATTAGACAGATTGGCGTTAGAGAGTGCTGCGGAGGATCTCCAGCACAAAGAGTTTGAAGGCTTTGATTCGAACCAATCCCAAGAGCATGGCAAGTGTCCTTGATCATATTGATCCTGTTTTAAAGTAAATGTTTTGCTTACAAAAATGCATGCTTGTGTCAATTTGATGGGAATCTTATGATAGGAAGTTTATTAGCTTTGTTTGACCACCCTTGTCACCTGAAATACATGGTAGAGAGTCGGGAAGGGCTTTTTACCTTTGCTTCGCTTAACTACTTGGGATGGGAAAACAACTATACTATTTAATTATGCATTAATGAGATTATGGTTAATATGAACTGGTTAATATGATATGGTAATGGGTGATCTAAGCAAGCCTAGTATGTGGATTGGGTTGGATGTTGTGGTGGTTTGCTTGCTTTAGATCGAAGGACCGGTTCATGCGAGAATAAGCCAGAACAACAGTGCCATCACGAGGCCAAGTATGGGTGCGGTGTAGCAGATTAATTAGGGTATTGCTAGTGTTGCATGGATAATTTGGCGCACCGGAGAAGGGGAGTCATATTGGGTTTGGATATGGTTGGCAGGACTTTCTGGGATCCGAATGGCACAAGAGGGGGCCCTTGGTTGATGATGTGCTCAGTTGGAGACATCGCCACCGGTGAAACCTCAGGGGGTCCATACATGCTAGTAGTCCCTTTGTAAAGGCTATTTTGTGATCTATTGGCCATACACCTATGGTAGTGTTTTGGCATAATGGAGGTTTCATTTAGTCGCCGACGGGTGATGAAATCACAAACATGTGGGTAAAGTGGTACAAAATCTGTAGAGTCTAATAAAACTTTCATGATAGCCGTGCTCCTAGTTAAGAGCACCAGGATGACCTACATGATTAGAGGGAACCTGGGATTAGGATGGTTTGGTACAGATTATGGTTGGTAATAAGGTTATGGCTGGTTATGGATCAACAAAGTTCGAGCATATGGAAGCATGAAGTGGAATTATCATGAGGTGGTGAAGCTAATTCTCAGAGTCTTCATGCTTCGCAACGTAACCCTATGCTCGATGATTAGAGAAAGTCCTAGGTATCGGAAAATGACCCCAAATGAACTGCTTGGAAAGATTATCAATTTTGAGATGGTGGGGAAACAAGCAAATCATGTCAAATAGATTGTCGACCTTACCTCGACAAAGAAGAAAGGAGTACCTTTGAAGTCCACTTGTAATCCTATGACAAAAGAAGCTCGAGAAGCTGAAGAAGAAGACGCCAGCGACAATGAAAGCAGTGACATTGATGAAGAAGATATGATCCTATTCATGAAGAAATTCAAGAAGATGACGAAAAGAATACAAGGTGGTAGATCAAATGAAGGAAGACATAGAGACAAACCAAGACCAAAGATGAGGTGCGCTTGCTATAACTGTGGCGAATACGACCACTTCATAGTTGATTGTCCTAATGAAGAAAACAAGTGGAAGACCAATGACAACAAGCCTCAAACTAAGAAGATGTTCAAGAAGAAGAAGCAATTCGGGCAAGCACATCTAGGGAAGGAGTGGGACTCAAATGATGGGTCCTCATCCGAAGAGGAAGAGGAGATGGCTACCATAGACGTCATGAAGCCTACCAAGAAATCCACCCTCTTTCCAAACATCGGCGCATGGAAGGACACCGATCGTACATATCTAATGGTAGAAGAAGGTAACAACCAAATCTTCCTCCTTGCATTCTTTTTCTAGTGATAGGGGTGACTCTAGTGATGATGAAGATATGCTTGTTGGTTTAGATAAGAAAAATGCTGCTAAGATGAAGTTTTTAATGGATAAGATTGTTGATAAGGAGGAGCCAGTTGATCGTCAAGAAGATATGGTCATCCTCCAAAAGAAAGAATATCTTAAGATCAAAAGGCTCCTCGATCTTGAAAAGGAGCGAAGCAACTCACTGGAACTTGAGTTAGCTTCAAGCAAGGAAGCTTGTTTGAAGCTAGAAGACTCAAACATGGCTATCAAGGATGAACTTACTAACTTAACCAAAGTTAACAAGATCCTTGAGGTACAAGTTGAGTCACTCAAGTCAAGTGGTTCTTCATCCTCTTCAAGCTCACCTTCCCAACTTATAAAATCTGAAAAAACTATTGCTTGTGAATGTGCTAAAATTGACACTAACTTGAAGGAGAAGTCAAACTTGACAAAGGAGAAGCATCCTTCCCGAAGTGGCATATTTGACAAGGAGGAGGTCAAGTATGCACGCAGTGCATACTTGGTCACAAGACCTCCTAATGTCAAATATGGCATTGGGTATTCTTATGGTGAAAAGAAAAATGCTAGAAACCACAAGAATAACAAGGAATGCATTGCTTTTGTCAAGGGAAACACCTCTCAAGTCAGACAACTTAATAATGTTGATAAAAGTAACATTGTTAACACATATGAGCAACAACTCTTGTTTAAAACTTTTGATGCATCATATGTTCTTATGAAAAGTAATTTTGGTAGAGTTTATGCTAAATATGTTGGGCCACGCCATGGGAACTGTTGACGGCTCCTAAAATATACTAACAAATCATCCCCAACAACGGTGCCAGAAATGCTAACACCACAGATCATCTCTGGTAAAGAGATGAGATCTGCAAGCGCACGGAAGATACCGTTGTAGCATTTCACCGATGAGTATTCCCAAGGGTATCGTATTTATCCCAAAGGAAGGCAATGGAGTAAAGTATATACCACTCTTATGGTCAATCTATGGGATACTAATCCAATATCCGGACAGGGGTAAGTTGATAATAGGGGTAGTGTGACACACACCTAGGCAATCTATTCTAAAGGGTAAAATGGGTCCTAGAGGGAGATTGGATTGAGAGTTAGAGGTTGCTCCTACAATGCTCCTAATACATATACATAGCCTAAGGTAGATACTAATGGTCATGTCAATGATGAATTCCTATGCAATGCTATTCAACACATCGGGCACGGGCTTACCCCTAGCAATACTAGGGCGACTCCCGCCAAGAGCCTGTGGCATAGCCAAACGTGGAGGATTACAAATGACATATAGGGCTGTCACCACCTACTGCCTACCTCTTCAATCCGTGGGTCTACGAGATATCCAACGCTACTTAAATACCATAGCACCATGCTAGCATACTAGGCAAATACCTTAGGAGCTATGGCACAAGCCATCCTAATGCAATGACTAACCTAAACATCGTTGAACCAATGTTGAAGCATAGCATAAGTCATTCTTAATAACATAATCATATTATAACTATATAGACTATAGTGGGGGTCTATAGTGTTTATGACCATAAGAAGTGATCATGAGAGTGAAATCATAAAGACTATACCTTCCACATACATGGACTCCACAATCAAACAAGAAACGCTTTGTCCAAGTATACGTATAAAAGAAGACTAAAGATAATATCTTTATTGAGCACAAAGTCACAAATACAAGAAGGAATACATAAGCCGTACCTTTCCCAATGTGAAATTGGGAAGAGAGACTCCTTCTACTCCTTTCCCAATTTGGACTTGGGACTAGAGGCTCTCCTCTCTACATCCTAACTCTTCTAAGGACTATAGAGGATAGTGTATACAATAGAATGATGCCCAAGTGGTGTGTGTTGAAGTGAGGGGTATGGGGTCCTATTTATACTAGTGTTGAGGTCGGTTCCCACCACCAAAAGCACGTGAATCAGTCACCATTGACTCTAGGTAGACGGGAGGAGCCAACACGTGGAGGCTGACCGAGTTTGGTGCAAAGTCTAGGTTGGCCGACCCCATAATTCGGCCGACCTGATCATTGCACCGTTTCTCGTGTGCTTTCTCCAAGTGGCTGCCAAGTGGGTCCCATTGATGTATATGGGTGATAGAACGTTGGATCTCCTTGGATACTTCTGTTTGTGGGCCATTTGATCCATGGGATGCCACGTGTCGTCTCCTGATAGGATGGGATGATATTTTATAGGATTGGTCCCTCTACATTTCCTCATTTCCTGCATAAAATGTTGCATACACATGTTGCTCCAAGTCCAAGTGGAATTGGGTTAGATAGAAAGGGGATGTGTGCAAGAAATGACAAATCCTTCACATAATTGAGTTAAATTGACGGATGAAATTGGTATATAATAGCCGTCAACAAACTCCCACAAGCTTATCCTTTGCTCGTCCCGAGCAAAGTCAAGACTTTAGGTTGATGATCAAGAGTTGCTACAATGTCTTATTTTCAATAGTATATAATGCACAACAAGATACTCTACCTAGTATTGCAGAAATTGGCTATGATACCATACATTTCTTAAGTTATCATGGGGCTTATGCTTTTTCATATTCATAAGTAGTTGAAAGGTAGAATAGCAAATGGAGCAAACATAGCCTAGAAATCAAGTTCCACTTAAATCCCGGAGAATTCAATTTAGATATTAAGTACCTCAATTTGATTCTCTCAGTAACTCCTTTGTGGATAGTGTAAATATTTCCTCACCAAAGCATTGTGCCTCTACTATTCCGACTCATTGAATATGGCTTGTATGTGGAGCTTGGTAAGGAAAGTAAGTAGGCATATTTGCATCACATATATTGCTAAGTCAAAAGAGTAAGCCTTAGGAGAATTCAATTCAAAACTTTTTTGATTCAAGACTAGTGCATGTGTGATGGAGTGGAAGTGGATGTGGATACTTGAGATAACTCATTTTCGGTATAATCTCTCTTTCTTTTTGTAGGGATGAAACATGGATACTTTTTTTTCTCTCTTTTTTTTTCTCTCATGCTTATGATGTAAGCATGCTTCTTTTTTTTTTCTTTTTGTAGCCATGTCTTCTACTCCCTTTCTTTGCAATAAATTTTGAAGAGAGTGCTAAACATGAATAACACGGAGTTTCTCTTTTTGTTGTGGTATGGTGGATATGATGGGCGTTTTGCTTACTTCTAGTGTAGAAGTATAGCATGTGCAAGTGAAGTCTTGAATTCAAAAAGAGTTGAATGATTTCTCACATAGGTCTATACTAGTTTGACTAGGCTCAATGTGAAAGCAAATAGCATAGGCATAAGGTTTTGGCTATGTATGGACATCATATGGCTTTGGTAGGTATTTCCAATCAATTCAGGGAAACTTAAATCTTTTTAGAATTTCTCCAGAAATCTATGTTTTACTTTCAAACTAGGACTAGCAGCCCTATTACCAATTCTAATCTTGCAACAACCTAGAATTAGATTAATCTTTTGCTACCCACAACTTCCAAATTAAGGTAAAAGTATTTCAAACCAATGAAAGCAATATTCGGAGAGTAGCAAGTTGTAAACTAGAGACATAGGAAAATAAAACAGAGCAACTATTCATCATTTCATCTATGTGAATTCTAAATCATTCTTAGCACACATCTTTATTTGATAAGCAAAGTAAATCTAAGTTCCTATTTTTATGTTTTTTTTAGATGCATGGTGGATGGTGGATGAATGGAAAGTAAATATGCAATGGATGATTTGAAATAAAAATGCAGTGGGTGTGATACAAGTTACCTCAAGTGGGGGTCCTCCCCAAGCTTATTCTTGATCAAGGTTCGTAATAGGTGTTGAAACCCTAACGACAGAGGTAGTCCATGAGTTGGGCTATCCTTGTTGCAGCGTGGCTTTGAAAATGGAGGGTTTAGTGTTGATTGTTGTGTTGCCTCCCATGGACACCATGAGTGTGGTTGAATAGAGTGTTTCCAATGTTAATCGTCCGCACACCAGGGTCTCCATATGTTGGGTGTGATTTGTCATTCCTTGGCTAGGATAATGATAACCTTTAGATCCAAAGGAAATGACGTGCACTCAACATACATTGAGTATGTTTTGTCATTATTTGGCTAAGGTGTATCATATATTTTTGCCATAGGGGAGTGACATGTGCCCAACATGCATTGGGTATGATCAGTTGTTCCTTGGGTAAGGTACAACATACCTTCTAGCCACATAGGAACAACTTGCACCCAATATAGATTGGGTGTGATCTTGTCATTCCTTGGTCATGATACATCATAACTCTTAGCCACATAGGAATAACTTGAACCCAATGATGGTGGCAAATCCCTTGAGCTTGAATGAGTGCTTAAAATAGTTGAGAGTATAATGCTCTCACCCATTCGTGGCAGCTCATTGGTTGCTCATGGAGGGTTCCCATTTCAAATCTCTAGCCTCGTATAGTTATGATTGACCTTCGGGCATAATTTCCGATAGGTAGTAACCATCCTCATTTATTCCTTGGCCAAGAGATGTTGAATGAGATCCTCTAGGGATCCCAACAATCAGCTTCATGAATGCTTGCATAGTAATATTACTCCTGCAAAATTCCTCTCTTGAATGGAGAGGGATGGTTAGCTCCCGAGACTTGTACAAATGAATGTTCGAGTTAGGTAACTGAACTTTCGTTTGTACATACGGGGAAGAACGAAATCAAATATGCATTGGTCCAATGTCAAGTGAATCTATGATCAATGTGTTATTCATTGATAAGAGTGGAGCTTTATGGATAATTCATGTTGCATATTTTCTAAAGCTCCTACTCATAGCAATGCATGTGATAGAAATACACTATATGGATCCCTACAACTTTTAAAGTTTCTAACCATCTTAGCTTTCAAGAGCAAATTTTTTTATCATTTAGACCATGACAAACAAGATTCTCAATTTTATCCTCCTGAACCTCACTAGGAATTTGAAATTTCGTGACTCCTCCTAAAAATGCAATTCAATTTCAAAGCAAGGATATCACTTATTCCTAGGAGTTTGAAATCTAGTGACACCATCTATGCATGAAGCTCAATTAAAAATTATGGTTGTCACTATGCCCAAGTTCCTATATGCCAATTCACCAATTAAGTCATGCCCAAAAGTTTTGTTTTCTAAATCTGGACAAAAATGACTAAGTTTACAAAACAATTCTTAAAGGATTCTAGGTACTTGTTTGAGATTTTTCCAAGTAAGGTGGGATTTCCTTTTGGAGATCCAAAAGTCAATACCCACGTTTACTCTTGTGAGGATGCTTGAGAATTGAATGATGAGGAAGTGTCAACCTTCCTCACAAATGCAAGCAAATACATTCAATTCTATGGCAAACCAAACAATGGAAAATTCTAAACTCATACCTCATTTGGGGATTAGTTGGTGACGAAGGTCTTTGTGTGAGAAACTCACAACCTTGATTTTTGGCGTAGGCTTGATGGTTGATGTCAAATGCCAAGTTGAGGTTGGATTTGGCGATGGACTTGGTTCTAGCTCCTCCATTGGGTCATCCTCTTGAACATTTCTCTTCCTCAAACTCAAAATGAGTTTGAAGGAGAGAAGTGTTCTCAAATCCTCCCAATGGTGACTTGAGCTTGATGAAACCTTCCACTTTCTTGTCATACCACCTCTTTACAATTTTGACCTAGCTGCGCTTTAATAAAGAACACACAAAACAACTCGAAAACGGGTTACGTTAGCCAAAAGAAAATTGAACCCAATTTTCAAATTGTCTTGCCTAGCTTGAAATAACTTGTAAATGCAATGAGGGTCAAAGCAAATTTTTTTGGTTTGAACTAGGAAGATTAATTCAAGTGGTCATGCACGTAGTTCATATCCAACTAAATTTCTCCCCTAATTCAAATTTTTAGTTTTATGATGGTTGGAAATTTTACTTTCCAACATGCAAGTGTGGAATTTCAAACATGCAAGTGCAAGGGTTGATGCAATTTGGAACACAAATATGAGATAACTACCAATTAACCTATTGGCAAGGACTCACTAAATTCTTGAAGTCCGGTGAGTGATAACTACCAATTAACCTATTGGCAAGGACTCACCTGAATTTTTGAAGTCCAATGAGTAGGACTTACCTCCGTTCTGTTCAGCGCGATGATTTGTTGTTGAATCCCGGAGTTGAAGATGTGGATGATTTCTTCTATTTTGACATGCCAAACTCATTTGGCTGTCATTTGGACATGTGGGCCACATGGTGGCCCTAGCCTCTCCCCGTTGTATTGATATAGACATGTTGTTGTGGCGACGGGTTCTCCCTCTTGAATGTATTTCTTCATAAGCATGGTGAGGCTTTGTCCTTCTTAGGGGTGCCACTCTGACCATATTGATATTCCATTGAATCAACTCATACCTTTATCATGGATCAAAGGCTTCCTTGGGCATGATGACATGTGGACTCCACAATCAAACAAGAAATGCTTCATCAACAATGTCACTTGCCCTAGGTTGAATGGGTTCGTTCGAAGTGTGGGAATCCCAACAAGTGATGTGTGGTATCTTGGACTTTGAATGCTCCTTAAGTTCTTGTCCTTGGCCAAGATCTTCGTGTGAAGGTTGTCTTGATTCCTGCTTGGCCAAGATACTTCAAGGTAGGCTAGATGAACTTAAATCCCTTGTAAAGCCATAGCCTCCTTGAATACAAGGGTGATGTTAATTCCAACCTTGACCTCCTTGTGAATGGTAGCCATTGGAGTTGTTGTTTGAAAAAGGTCCTCATGGGTCTTAGGGAAATAATTCCCAGGCGTCCCATGTTGACATGGATTTTCACAAATCATGTGAATATCCACGACTTGGATTATCCAAACAAATCTCCATTGACTTGGTATTCATGATACTTCAATGGGAGGTGTAGTTCCATAACTAGCATGTCCACCTTGTGAAGTGGTGTGCATGACAAGCTATGGAAACTCGAGAATTCTTCAATTTGCCCCTTGAGTGGAGACCTTCTTCTCATCCATGATGGATGAGAATAGGGCTCCTTCAGCTCCAGCACGTATGTGGTCATGGATTGGTGGAGCCAACCCATAACACGAGTGTTGGATGAAGAGCCAACTATCCACCCCATGGTGGAGGCAAACCAAGAAGAACTCTTGGAGCCTCCCCCAAGCTTGGGTATGGATGACTTTAGCTCCTACTGAAAGCTGAAATTCTCCCGCAAAAGGCAATGGTGTTGCCTAGCAGATATTTGTTGAGGTACGCCTTAAATCATCTTGTGGTTTAGCACTTGCGTCCTCATTGCCCATCCCATACAATGGGTTGGCCAACACTACCCTGTTTTCACACAAAGGAGAAAACAAACAAGGGTAATCCTGCCTAATAACTATTAGTACCTATAGCTTAATCCCATATGATATCTATCCTTCACTTCCTTTGCCTTCCCCGGCAACGGCGCCAGAAATGCTTGTTGATGGCTCCTAAGATATACTAAAAAATCATCCCCGGCAACGGCGCCAAAAATGATTGTTGGTATTTCTTAACACCACAGATCATCTTCGGTAAAGAGATGAGATCCGCAAGCGCACGGAAGATACCGTTGTAGCATTTCACCCATGAGTATTCCCAAGGGTATTGTATTTATCCCAAAGGAAGGCAATGGAGTAAAGTATATACTACTCTTATGGTCAAGCTATGGGATACTAATCCATTATCCGGACAGGGGTAAGTTGATAATAGGGGTAGTGTGACACACACCTAGGCAATTAATTCTAAAGGGTAAAATGGGTCCTTGAGGGAGATTGGATGAGTTAGAGAGTTGCTCCTACAATGCTCCTAATACATATACATAGCCTAAGGTAGATACTAATGGTCATGTCAATGATGAATTCCTATGCAATGCTATTCAACACATCGGGCATGGACTTACCCCTACCAATACTAGGGCGACTCCCACCAAGAGCCTATGGCATAGCCGAACGTGGAGGATTACAAAGGACAGATAGGGCTATCACCACCTACTGCCTACCTCTTCAATCCGTGGGTCTACGAGACATCCAAAGCTACTTAAATACCCTAGCACCATGCTAGCATACTAAGAAAATACCTTAGGAGCCATGGCACAAGCCATCCTAAGGCAATGACTAACCTAAACATCGTTGAACCAATGTTGAAGCATAGCATAAGTCATTCATATTAACATAATCATATCATAACTATATAGATTATAGTGGGGGTCTATAGTGTTTATGACCATAAGATGTGATCATGAGAGTGAAATCATAAAGACTATACTTTCCACATAGATGGACTCCACAATCAAACAAGAAATGCTTTGTCCAAGTATACGTATAAAAGAAGACTAAAGATAATATCTTTATTGAGCACAAAGTCACAAATACAAGAAGGAATACATAAGCTATACCTTTCCCAATGTGAAATTGGGAAGAGAGACTCCTACTCCTTTCCCAATTTGGACTTGGGACTAGAGGCTCTCCTCTCTACATCCTAACTCTTCTAAGGACTATAGAAGATAGTGTATACAATAGAATGATGCCCAAGTGGTGTGTGTTGAAGTGAGGGGTATGGGGTCCTATTTATACTAGTGTTGAGGTCGGTTCCCGCCATCAAAAGCGTGTGAATCAGTCACCATTGACTCTAGGGAGCCGGGAGGAGCCAACACGTGGAGGCTGAACGAGTTTGGTGCAAAGACCAGGTCGGCCGACCCCCTGGTTCGGCCGACCTGGTCATTGCACCGTTTCTTGTGTGCTTTCTCCAGGTGGCTGCCAGGTGGGTCCCATTAATGTATATGGGTGATACACCGTTGGATCTCCTTGGATACTTCTGTTTGTGGGTCATTTGATCCATGGGATGCCACGTGTCGTCGCCTAATTGGCTGGGATGATATTTTATAGGATTGGTCCCTCTACATTTCCTCATTTCCTGCATAAAATGTTGCATACACATATTTCTCCAAGTCTAAGTGGAATTGGGTTAGATAGAAAGGTGATGTGTGCAAGAAATGACAAATCCTTCACATAATTGAGTTAAATTGATGGATGAAATTGGTATATAACAGCCGTCAACAGGAACACCAATTCCCATGTGTGGGTGCCCAAATCACTTGTGACTAACCTCAAAGGACCCAAGCAAGCTTGGGTACCTAATAACAAAGCGTAATTTGTTTTTGCAGGCTTACTCCTCCGGTGGAGCAAAATGGGTGCTAGATAGAGGATGCACAAACCACATGACCGGAGAAAGAAGGATGTTAGTTGAATATGAAGAAAATGAAGATCCAAGCAAAGGCATCTAGTGGTGCGGTAATAGTCAAGGAAGGGTGCTCGGTACCAGTAAAATTGTGATTTCGTCTCAACACACTCTTTCTCATGTTTTATATGTCGATTCCTTATATTATAACTTTCTGTCCATATCTCAATTATGTGACAAGAGTTATAATTTTTGTTCACTAATGATGGTGTGACCGTCTTTAGAAGGAATGATAACTCGGTTGCATTCAAGGGTGTGTTAAAGGGAAAACTTTATCTAGTTGACTTCAGCAAAGATAAAGCCGAACTTGACACATGCTTGATTGCAAAGACCAACATGGGTTGGCCGTGGCATAGACGGCTAGCACATGTTGGTATGAGGAATCTTCAAAAACTTCTAAAAGGCGATCACATCTATGGTTTAAAGGATGTTGTTTTTTAGAAAGACAGGCCCTGTAGTGCGTGCCAAGCCAGGAAGCAAGCAAGAGCACCCCATCCCACGAAGAATGTCATGACAATAATGAGACCGCTCGAGCTACTTCACATGGACCTATTTGGTCCAATTGCTTACATAAGCATCGGCGGTAACAAATACGGTTTGGTAATTGTCGATGATTTTTCACGCTTCACGTGGGTTTTCTTTTTGCATGATAAGACAGAAACTCAAGGAACCCTCAAGAAGTTTTTCAAGCGTTCCCAAAATGAATTTTCATTGAAGATCAAGAACATACGAAGTGATAATGGGACGGAGTTCAAGAACACTCAAGTTGAGGAATACCTAGATGAGGAGGGGATAAAATATGAATTTTCAGCACCGTATTCCCCTCAACAAAATGGAGTAGCCGAAAGGAAGAACCGAACCCTCATAGAGATGGCGAGGACAATGCTCGATGAGTACAAGACTTTGGATCAGTTTTGGGCTGAAGCGGTTAACACCGCTTGGCACGCCATAAACTGACTCTATCTTCATCGCCTACTCAAGAAAACGTCATATGAACTACTCACTGTTAACAAGCCGAATATTTCCTATTTTTGAGTTTTTGGTTCTAAATGTTATATTTTGAACAAGAAGACTAGGACTTCAAAGTTCGCTTCGAAGTGCGATGAAGGTTTCTTATGGAATTAGCGGAGCTTAAGAAGCAAATTCAAGATCAACTAGAGAAGGGTTTTATTCACCCTAGCTCTTCACCTTGGGGAGCGCTCGTGCTTTTTGTGGACAAGAAGGATGGATCCCAAAGGATGTGCATAGATTACCGAGCTTTCAACGAGGTAACAATTAAGAAAAAGTACACCTTGCCACACATATAAGACTTGTTTGATCAGATGAAGGGTGCTTGTGTCTTCTCGAAGATTGATTTGAGGTCGGGATATTTTCAAATGAAGATTAGACCATCTGACATACCCAAAACAGCTTTTAGGACACGGTATGGATCTTATGAGTACACCGTGATGTCTTTTGGATTGACAAATGCGCCTGCCTGCTTTATGTACCTCATGAATAAGGTCTTCATGGAGTACATGGATAAGTTCATTGTGGTGTTTATTGATGATATTATGATCTACTCGAAGGATGAGAAGGAACATGAGGAACACTTGAGGCTTACGTTGCAGAAATTGAGGGAGCATCAATTGTATGCCAAGATCAACAAGTGTTAGTTTTGGTTGAGAGAGGTGTCGTTTTGGGTCATATAATCTCAGGAGGAGGAGTTTCGGTTGACTCCGGAAAAGTGAGAGGCGTGTTGAAGTGGGAACCGCCGCAAAATGCAAATGAAATAAGCAGTTTTCTTGGGATGGTTGGATATTACCGTAGGTTCATCAAGGACTTTTCCAAGATAGCCAAGACAATGACGGAATTTCTAATGAAGGAAAAGGCCTTCCAATGGACTCAAGCTTGTCAAAATAGTTTTGAGGAGTTGAAGAAAAGGTTGACAACAGCCCCAGTTTTGGTACTGCCGGATGTGAGCAAGAGTTTTGATATTTATTGTGACGCATCGAGACGAGGACTTGGTCGTGTATTGATGCAAGAAGGTCAGGTGGTCGCCTATGCATCGAGACAACTGAAGAAACATGAACAGAATTACCCAACACATGATTTAGAACTTGCAGCCGTGGTACATGCACTAAAAATTTGGAGGCACTACATCCTTGGTCATAGGTGTGAAATTTATATGGATCATAAGAGTTTGAAGTATATTTTCACACAAACGGATCTGAATTTGAGGCAATGGAGATGGTTGGAGCTCATCAAAGATTATGATTTGGGGATCAACTATCATCCGGGAAAAGCCAATGTAGTGGCCGATGCTTTGAGTAGAAAGGGAGTAAGTCATCAACTCACAGTTCGAGAGGTACCATCTGAGTTATGTAAGGAGTTTGAAAGGTTGAACCTTGGATTTGTAAATGAGATGGAGATGATGGAGTTAAACCCAACCTTGGAGCAAGAAATTCGAGAGGCACAGACCACGGATGGAGAGATCAAGTAAATCAAGGAATGGACCGAAGAAGGGAGAGAATTCAGATTTGATGAAGACGAACATGGTACCTTATGGCTTGGAAAGAGAATAGTTGTGCCTAATGAGAAGCATATCCGGGAGACAATATTAAAGGAGGCACATGACTCACCTTACTTAATTCATCCTGGTTGTACAAAGATGTACAAAGACTTGAAGACTTGCTATTGGTGGGGTAGCATGAAGAAGGACATAGCTGAATACGTCGCATTGTGTGATGTGTGCCAACGAGTCAAGACGGAGCATCAAAGGCCAGCTGGGTTATTGCAACCATTGAAGATACCGGAATGGAAGTGGGAAGAAATCAGAATGGACTTCATAGTTGGGTTACCACGTACTCAGTCCGGGTATGACTCAATTTGGGTAATTGTGGATCGCATAACCAAGTCAGCTCATTTTGTCCCTGTGAAGACCAAATATACAGTTGCACGATTGGCCGAAATATACATGAGCATATTGTGTGTCGACACGGAGTACAGAAGAAGATAGTTTCGGATAGAGGTTCTCAATTTACTTCCAGGTTTTGGCAAAAATTGCATGAAGCTTTGGGAATGAGGTTGAATTTTAGTTCAGCATATCACCCTCAAACGGATGGACAAACTGAGAGGACCAATCAAATTTTGGAGGACATGTTAAGAGCTTGTGCTTTAAAGCATGGGAAAAGTTGGGACAAAAGCTTGCCATACGCAGAATTCTCATACAACAATAGTTACCAAGCAAGCTTGAAAATGTCACCATATGAAGCGCTTTATGGAAGGAAGTGTAGGACACCTTTATTCTAGAACAAGGCAGGAGAAACTCAAGTATTTGGTCTGGATGTGTTGCAAGAAGCCGAAAAGCAAGTCCAAATAATTCGTGAAAACTTGAGGGAAGCCCAATCAAGACAAAAAGGCTATGCAGACAATAGAAGAAGGAAATTAGCCTTTGAAGTGGGAGATTTTGTTTACCTCAAGGTGTCACCACTGAGAGGTCATAAGAGGTTTAACATAAGAGGAAAGCTCTTACCTCGTTATATTGGATCATTCAAGATTCTGGACAAAAGAGGAGAAGTAGCGTATAAGTTGGAGATGCCAGCTCATCTTTCAGGTGTACATGATGTCTTTCATGTTTCCCAGCTCAAGAAGTGCTTGAGAGTACCGGAAGAACAAGTGCTAATGGATGAATTGGAACTAGAGGAAGATTTGACTTATGCCGAGCAACCGGTCAAAATTTTGGAAGCCAAGGAGAGAGTCACAAGGAACAAGGCTATTAGATGGTGTAAGGAAGCACCACACAGAAAAAGAAGCAACTTGGGAGCTAGAAGATGATCTCAAGAAGGAATTTCCCTGTCTCTTCTCTTCCGCGTCGAATCTCGAGGGCGAGATTCATTTTAAGGGGGGTAGGTTTGTAACACCCTCATTTTCATGCATCATTCCCTACATACACTCATATACATGTTTAACATTAATCCACCTAAAGAGGAACGAGTTTAAAATTGATTTGGTGCATTTAAAGTTGATTTGGAACAAAACCGCACTTAAAATGCAAAAAAGTGCGGACCAGTCCGATTTTACACAGGACTAGTCCGATTTATCTTTGACTAAAAACGGACCTGTCCGTTTTTGGTGCGGACTAGTCCGATTTTGGCTCTGGAAACTTTCATACTTGTCCGATTTTGTGCGGACTAGTCCGACATTCCAAGAATCCTTGAAAAATTGCTAAGTGCTTGGACTTTTCTGGACTAGTCCGGTGTTCCAACAGACTTGTCCGATTTCCTCTCTGTTTAAAGTCGGGCTTGTCCGATTTTTGGCCAGACTTGTCTGATTTTCTCCCTGGACGACTTCGGACTAGTCCGGTCCTTTCCGGACTTGTCCGATATTTTGTGACTCCGAGTTGATCTTTTGTTTTACAATTTGTTTCTTGGGTTTCACGTTAAGTGGCCCTAGGGACGTCGTGCCTAACTCTTTTAGAGCCCATGTGGGACTCTAAACCAGCCCCTACTCCTCTCAAACTCGAAATTCATCTAACCCTAGCCTCCACCTCTATATAAACAACCCCACCCCTTGGTTTGACATCTATTTGCTAGTTTTGCACCCCACCCAAACCCTAGTTCGTGGAGAGCCACCATCAAGGAGGGAGGAGAAGATCCCAAGCAAGAAGAAGAAGAGGAGGAAATGAAAGAGGATCAAGATCTCCACCAAGTTTTGTTCTTCATCACCAATTCATCTCCAAGTTCATCACCAACCCTAGGTCACCAAGATCCAAGTGTTACCTCCAAGTTTCTTGATTCATTGGAGTCCTAAACACCTGGTATACCTTCTATTATCTTTTCCTTACGTGAATTCAACCCCTAATCTCCAAATTCACGTCGATCTAGAAAACCCTAATCTGCTGATCTCGCAAAGTGCGGACTTGTCCGGTCCCTAGCGGACTAGTCCGATCTTCCTGGTTAAATTGGGTTGAATTGATTCTAAAATTTGATCTAGTCATATACAAACCTGTATAAACTTGTTAAAAGCTATTAGAACTAGTTAGTGATCATTAAAAGCAATCTATTAATAAGTTCTACCTTGCATTTGCACTAATCATGCATGTCATGTCATATTGAGTAATATTTGTGCACTCCTTGATTTTGTTTCTTGTTGTATGTTTATTGTGCGGATTAGACGGATTTGCGCTAGAGAGTGCCGCGGAGGATCTACAACATCAAGAGTTTGATGGCTTTGACCCTAATCAACCGCAAGAACAAGGCAAGTGTTCTTGAAGCATATTGATCCTGTTTCAAAATAAATGTTTTGTTTGCAAACTGCATGCTTGTGTCAATTTGATGGGAATCCTATGGTAGGAAGTTTACTAGTGTTGTTAAACCACCCTTGTCACCTGGAATTATGGTAGAGAGTCAGTATGGGCTTTTTACCTTTTGCATCGCTTAATTAATTGGGATGGGAGAACTACACTACACATTTAATTATGCATTAATGATATTTTGTTTATGTGAACTGGTCAATATGATATGGTAATGGGTGATCTAAGCAAGCCTGGTATGTGGATGGGTTGGATGTTATGGTGGTTTGCTTGCTTTAGATCTAAGGACCGGTTCATGCGAGAATAAGCCAGGACTACAGTGCCACCATGAGGCCAAGTATGGGTGCAGCGTAGATGATTAATTAGGGCTTTGTCAGTGCTGTTTGGACCATTATGGATGCTCGGGAAAGGGGTAGTCAGATTGAGTTTGTTAATGATTGGCGGGACTACCCTGGGATCCGAATGGCTCAAGAGGGGGCCCTTGGTTGAAGATGTGCTCAGTTGGAGACATCGCCTATGGTGAAACCTCAGTGGAGTCTGAATAGACTAGTAATCCCTTTGTAAAGGCTATTTTGTGATCTCTTGGCCGTACACCAAAGGAAATGTAATTGGCGTAAGAGAGGTTTCTTTAGTCGCCGACGGGTGATGAAATCACAAACACGTAGGTAAAGCGGTACAAACTCTGCAGAGTTAAATAAAACTATCATGATAGCCGTGCTCCCGATTATGAGCACCTAGACAACTTCCATGATTAGAGGGAACTTGGTATTGGGATGGTTTTTTGGGATGGTTATGGTTGGTATTATGGTTATGGATTAACTTTTGGTATTGAATATGGTTATTGGCAAATGGTGAAATATGGAATTATTGATGAGGATGGTGAATTGTGGACTGGTATTATGATATTACTTATGATTATGATGGTTTTGATTCATATAAATATAATATATTGCTTTTCAAACGTTTTAATGTACTTTTCAGCACTTATCCATTATTATTATCGTCATTTGAATCAGCCACTTGTCATACTTTCCACACTTGTTGAGTACGACATGTACTCACTCTTGCAATCCCCCCCAATAGTTGCAGGTCAGGATTGGGAGTTTAATGGTGATAATGCGGAGTTCTAGGCCTTGTCTACCGTCAGCTTTGCCTGTGGTGTTGATTGGAGCTGCGCTATTCCCTATGCTTAGTTTGCTTAGTTAGTTTATTTCCGCTGCAGTAGTTGAACCTGTCATAAATATCATTAGAGGTTGTATTCGAGGATAATACGGTTTGTATAATTAAACTTGGTTAATTAATCTTGTCTTATGGTAATTTTTTGTATACTCTTTTTTGAATGCACTCGTGTATGTGTGATGAACATCCTAGGCACACATATGCATTAGCTTGGTTCATTTTTCGGAACCGGGCGTCACAGATTGGTATCAGAGCCACAGGTTGACCATAGGACGTAGCCTAGATAGAATGGAAACTTTAGAGCACATAGGAGCACTCAGGAATCGATGTGTTTTGCTTGGAGTGTTGTTTGCTATATATATATATATATATATATATATATATATATATATATATATATATATTGTTTGCTGGTGTGCTTAATAGAGGATTTTGGGATGCTTTAGCATTGCCATGTCCACCTAGGCTAGTGTAGCTAGCTCTTTAGTTTCATATCCCTTGATGCATATAGTTGGGGGTGTTTTCTAATTTTTACCTATTGCTTTTCTTCATATGGTGAGGACTTGCAACCAGCGGGATGTCAATGATGAGGCGGAGAACCATGGAGTGCCTCATAACAACATTGGACAAGGATCTACTCAAGGAGCTATCAATATCGAGCAGCTATTGTCTATGCAGAACCAGCTCATGCAGACCATGATACAAACTATGGGACAGCTGCAGGCTGGCAGTAACATCAACACTCAGCCCCACATGCCTCCACTGCCACTCCCACCTCCTCATAACCGGTTGGGAGAGTTTATGAGGACTAGGCCACCGACTTTTGCTCAAGCTGCCGACCATATGGACGCGGATGATTGGCTCAAGTCCGTGGAGAAGAAGCTAGCTATTGTCCAATGCAGTGACCGGGAGAAGGTCTTGTTTTCTTCTCATCAACTAGTTGGAGCAGCTGTGTATTGGTGGGATTCCTTATGCAATGCTCATGAGAACCAAGAGAGGATTACTTGGGCGGAATTCAAGGAGAATTTCCGTTCTCATTATGTGCCGAAAGGTGTTATGATCTTGAAGAGGCAAGAATTTGAGAACTTAAGGCAAGGAAGATCAAGCGTGAGTGAATATCTCAATAAGTTCACTCAACTCTCAAGGTATGCGCCTGAGGATGTTAGTCGGGACAGCAGGAAGCAATATTTGTTCATGAGAGGCTTGAACAATGAAATCCAAGTGCAACTACTCAACTGCGATTATGCCAACTTCCAGAAGCTTGTGGACAAAACAATTCTGGTTGAGAACAAGATTCCTGAGATGGAGCAAGACAATAAGAGAAAGGCGCCATATCAAGGATAGCAACAAGGAAGTAACGTGCGTCCTCGCCTTGCATCACCTAATGCGCCCTATTACAGCTCTTCTATTCCTGCTCAACGCCCTGGATTTGCACCGCGCCCAACTCAGTTTGTGCAGCAGCGCCCCATTATGCAAGAACCTAGGCCTCCAACGCCATATGCACCTCGTGCCAACTATCCTTGTGCCAATGTCCAGAACCAAGTTCGCCACAATCATTCTGGCGGAGTTAAGAAGTGCTATACTTGTGGAGAAGCTGGACACTTTGCACATCAATGTCCTAAGTCAGGCCTTGGTCAAGGAAGCAATGCGCCGAGGCAAAACGCAAGACCCAATGGAGGACAGCCACAAGGGAACCGTGGACAGCAGAATTTTGCTCGTGGCAACGTGAACCATGTCTCGACGGAGGATGCTCAACAAGCGGATGACGTGGTCATTGGTATGTTTCTCGCCAACTCCAACCCTGCGACTATGTTATTTGATTCTGGAGCATCGCATTCATTCATTGCATCGAAGTATATTGCCAAGTATAGTTTGCCTATCTCTCATATGAAGTTTACTCTATTGGTTAATCTCCTGGAGGAGAGATGAGGACAAATATAGATGTCCAAAAGTAAGCCTTAGAATAAGGGGGTAGACTTCTCCGCCAACCTCATTGTTTTGGATTCTCAAGGATTGGACATTATACTTGGTATGGACTGGTTAAAGAAGCACAATGGAGTTATTGAGTGTGCCACGAAGACGGTGAAGTTGACCAATGAAGAAGGGATCACCGTAGAATTTGAAGCATCTCAAACCAGACCGAAGCAATTGGAGTTGAATCATATGGACGGTGTTGCAATTGAGGATATTCCGGTGGTGTGTGAATTTTTGGATGTTTTTCCGGACGAGTTGCCAGGTATGCCACCTGATCGAGACATTGAGTTTGTTATTGATTTAATACCTGGAACAGCACCTATAGCTAAGAGGCCGTATAGGATGCCTCCTATGGAACTAGCAGAGCTCAAGAAGCAAATTCAAGAGCAACTAGAGAAAGGTTTTATTCGCCCTAGTTCATCACCTTGGGGAGCGCCCGTGCTGTTTGTGGACAAGAAGGATGGAACCCGAATGATGTGTGTGGATTACCGAGCTCTCAACGAGGTAACAATCAAGAACAAGTACACCTTGCCACGCATAGAAGACTTGTTTTATCAGATGAAGGGTGCTTGTGTCTTCTCTAAGATTGATTTGAGGTCAGGATATTTTCAAATGAAGATTATACCATCGGACATACCCAAAACAGCTTTTAGGACACGGTATGGATCTTATGAGTACACCGTGATGTCTTTTGGATTGACAAATGCGCCTTCCTACTTTATGTACCTCATGAATAAGGTCTTCATGGAGTACTTGGATAAGTTTGTTGTGGTTTTTATTGATGATATTATGATCTACTCGAAGGATGAGAAGGAATATGAGGAACACTTGAGGCTTACGTTGCAGAAATTGAGGGAGCATCAATTGTATGCCACGTTCAACAAGTGTCAGTTTTGGTTGATAGAGGTATCATTTTTGGGTCATATAATCTCAGGAGGAGGAATTTCGGTTGACCCCGGAAAGGTGAGAGACGTGTTGAAGTGGGAACCGCCGCAAAATGCAAAGGAAATAAGGAGTTTTCTTGGGATGGCTGGATATTACCGTAGGTTCATCAAGGACTTTTTCATGATAGCCAAGCCAATTACGGAATTTATAATGAAGGGAAAGGCCTTCCAATTTACTCAAGCTTGTCAAAATAGTTTTGAGGAGTTGAAGAAAAGGATGACAACAGCCCCAGTTTTTGTACTGCCGGATGTGAGCAAGAGTTTTGATATTTATTGTGACGCATCGAGACAAGGACTTGGATGTGTATTGATGCAAGAAGGTCAAGTGGTCGCCTATGCATCGAGACAACTGAAGAAACATGAAAAGAATTACCCAACACATGATTTAGAACTTGCAGCCGTGGTACATGCACTAAAAATTTGGAGGCACTACAGCCTTGGACATAGGTGTGAAATTTATACGGGTCATAAGAGTTTGAAGTATATTTTCACACAAACGGATCTGAATTTGAGGCAACGGAGATGGTTGAAGCACATCAAAGATTATGATTTGGGGATCAACTATCATCCGGGAAAAGCCAATGTAGTGGCCGATGCTTTGAGTAGAAAGGGAGTAAGTCATCAACTCACAGTTCGAGAGTAACCATCTGATTTATGTAAGGAGTTTGAAAGGTTGAACCTCATATTTGTAAATGAGACGGAGATGATGGAGTTAAACCCAACCTTGGAGCAAGAAATTCGAGAGGCACAAACCATGGACGGAGAGATCAAGGAAATCAAGGAATGGACCAAAGAAGGGAGAGAATTCAGATTTGATGAAGACGAACATGGTACCTTATGGCTTGGAAAGAGAATCATTGTGCCTAATGCGAAGCATATCCGGGAGACAATATTAAAGGAGGCACATGACTCACCTTACTCAATTCATCCTTGTTCTACAAAGATGTACAAAGACTTGAAGACTTGCTATTGGTGGGGTAGCATGAAGAAGGACATAGCTGAATACGTCGCATTGTGTGATGTGTGCCAACCAGTAAAGGCGGAACATCAAACGCCAGCTGGATTATTGCAACCATTGAAGATCCCAGAATGGAAGTGGGAAGAAATCGGAATGGACTTCATAGTTGGGTTATCACGTACTCAGTCCGGGTATGACTCAATTTGGGTAATTGTTGATCGCTTAACCAAGTCAGCTCATTTTGTCCCTGTGAAGACCAAATATACAGCTGCACGATTGGCCGAAATATACATGGAGCATATTGTGTGTCGACACGGAGTACCGAAGAATATAGTTTCAGATAGAGGTTCTCAATTTACTTCCAGGTTTTGGCAAAAATTGCATGAAGCTTTGGGAACGAGGTTAAATATTAGTTCAGCATATCACCCTCAAACGGATGGACAAACCGAGAGGACCAATCAAATTTTGGAGGACATGTTAAGAGCTTGTGCTTTAAAGCATGGGAAAAGTTGGGAGAAAAGCTTGCCATACGCAGAATTTTCATACAACAATAGTTACCAAGCAATCTTGAAAATGTCACCATATGAAGCGCTTTATGGAAGGAAGTGTAGGACACCTTTATTCTGGAATGAGGCAGGAGAAACTCAAGTATTTGGACCGCATGTGTTGCAAGAAGTCAAAAAGCAAGTCCAAATAATTCGTGAAAACTTGAGGGCAGCCCAATTAAGAATAAAAGGCTATGCGGACAATAGGAGAAGTAAATTAGCCTTTGAAGTGGGAGATTTTGTTTACCTCAAGGTGTCACCACTGAGAGGTCATAAGAGGTTTAACATAAGAGGAAAGCTCACACCTCGTTATATTGGACCATTCAGGATTTTGGACAAAAGAGGAGAAGTAGCGTATAAGTTGGAGATGCCAGCTCATCTTTCAGGTGTACATGATGTCTTTCATGTTTCCCAGCTCAAGAAGTGCATGAGAGCACCGGAAGAACAAGTGCCAATGGAAGAATTGGAACTAGAGGAAGATTTGACTTATGCCGAGCAACCGCTCAAAATTTTGGAAGCCAAGGAGAGAGTCACAAGGAACAAGGCTATTAGATGGTGTAAAGTTCAATGGAAGCACCACACAGAAAAAGAAGCAACTTGGGAGCTAGAAGATGATCTCAAGAATGAATTTCCGTATCTCTTCTCTTCCACATCGATTCTCTTGGGCGAGATTCATTTTAAGGGGGGTAGGTTTGTAACACCCTCATTTTCATGCATCATGCCCTACACACACTCATATACATGTTTAACATTAATCCACATAAAGAGGAACAAGTTTAAAATTGATTTGGAGCATTTAAAATTGATTTGGAACAAAACTGCACTTAAAACGCTGGAAAGTGCGGACTAGTCCGATTTTATTGAGGACTAGTCCGATTTCTCTCTGACTAAAAACAGACTTGTCCATTTTTGGTGCGGACTAGTCCGATTTTTGCTCTGGAAACTTTCAGACTTGTCTGATTTTGTGCGGACTAGTCCGATATTCCAAGAATCCTTGAAACATTGCTAAGTCCTTGGACTTTTCCAGACTAGTCCGGTGTTCTAGCGGACTTGTCCGATTTCCTCTCTATTTAAAGTCGGACTTGTCCGATTTTTGGCCAGGCATGTCCGATTTTCTCTCTGGACGACTACAGACTAGTCTGGTCCTTTCCAGACTTGTCCGATATTTCTTGACTCCGAGTTGATCTTTTGTTTTACGACTTGTTTCTTGGTTTCACGTTAAGTGCGCCTAGGGACGTCGTGCCTAACTCTTTTAGAGCCCATGTGAGACTCTAAACCAGCCCCTACTCCTCTCAAACTCGAAATCCATCTAACCCTAGCCTCCACCTCTATATAAACAACCCCACCCCTTAGTTTGACATCTATTTGCCACTTTTCCACCCCACCCAAACCCTAGTTCGTGGAGAGCCACCATCAAGTAGGGAGGAGAAGATCCCAAGCAAGAAGAAGAGGAGCAGGAAACGAAAGAGGATCAAGATCTCCACCAAGTTTTGTTCTTCATCACCAATTCATCTCCAAGTTCATCACCAACCCTAGATCACCAAGATCCAAGTGTTACCTCCAAGTTTCTTGATTCATTGGAGTCCTAAACACCTGGTATACCTTCTATTATCTTTTCCTTACGTGAATTCAACCCCTAATCTCCAAATTCACGTCGATCTAGAAAACCCTAATCTGCTGATCTCGCAAAGTGCAGACTTGTCCAGTCCCTAGCGGACTAGTCCGATCATCCTGATTAAATTGGGTTGAATTGATTCTAAATTTGATCTAATCATATCTAAACCTGTATAAACTTGTTAAAATCTATTAGAACTAGTTAGTGATCATTAAAAGCAATCTATTAATAAGTTCTACCTCGCATTTGCATTAATCATGCATGTCATGTCATATTGAGTAATATTTGTGCACTCTTTTATTTTGTTTCTTGTTGTATGTTTATTGTGCGGATTAGAAGGATTTGCGCTAGAGAGTGCCGCGGAGGATCTACAGCATCAAGAGTTTGAAGGCTTTGACCCTAATCAACCGCAAGAACAAGGCAAGTGTCCTTGAAGCATATTGATCCTGTTTCAAAATAAATGTTTTGTTTGCAAACTGCATGCTTGTGTCAATTTGATGGGAATCCTATGGTAGGAAGTTTACTAGCATTGTTAAACCACCCTTGTCACCTGGAATTATGGTAGAGAGTCGGGGTGGAATTTTTACCTTTTGTATCGCTTAATTAATTGGGATGGGAGAACTACACTACACATTTAATTATGCATTAATGATATTTTGGTTAATGTGAACTGGTCAATATGATATGGTTATGGGTGATCTAAGCAAGCCTGGTATGTGGATGGGTTGGATGTTATGGTGGTTTGCTTGCTTTAGATCTAAGGACCGGTTCATGCGAGAATAAGCTAGGACTACAGTGCCACCACGAGGCCAAGTATGGGTGCGGCATAGCTGATTAATTAGGGCTTTGCCAGTGCTGTTTGGACCATTATGGATGCTCGGGGAAGGGGTAGAAGGATTGGGTTTGTTGATGATTGGCGGGACTACCCTGGGATCCGAATGGCTCAAGAGGGGGCCCTTGGTTGAAGATGTGCTCAGTTGGAGACATCGCCACCGGTGAAACCTCAGTGGGATCTGAATAGACTAGTAATCCCTTTGTAAAAGCTATTTTGTGATCTCTTGGCCGTACACCAAAGGAAGTGTAATTGGCGTAAGAGAGGTTTCTTTAGTCGCTGATGGGTGATGAAATCACAAATACGTGGGTAAAGCAGTACAAACTCTACAGAGTTAAATAAAACTATCATGATAGTCGTGCTCCCGGTTATGAGCACCTGGATAACTTCCATGATTAGAGGGAACTCGAAATTGAGATGGTTTTTTGGGATGTTTATGGTTGGTATTATTGTTATGGATTAACTTTTGGTATTGAATATGATTATTGGCAAATGGTGAAATCTGGAATTATTGATGAGGATGGTGAATTATTGACTGGTATTATGATATTACTTATGATTATGATGGGTTTGATTCATATAAATATAATATATTGCTTTTCAAATGTTTTAATGTACTTTTCAGCACTTATCCATTATTATTATCGTCATTTGAATCAGCCACATTTCATACATTCCACACTTGCTGAGTACGACATGTACTCACTCAATCCCCCCCCCCCAATAGTTGCAGGTCAGGATTGAGAGTTTAATGGCGATAATGGGGAGTTCTAGGCTGTGTCTACCGTCAGCTTTGCCTGTGGTATTGATTGGAGCTGCACTATTCCCTATGCTTAGTTTGCTTAGTTAGTTTATTTCCACTGCAGTAGTTGAACCTGTCATAAATATTCATTAGAGGTTGTATTCGAGGATAATATGGTTTGTGTAATTAAACTTGGTTAATTAATCTTATCTTGTGGTAATTTTCTGTGTACTCTTTTGTGAATGCACTCGTGTATGTGTGATGAACATCTTGGGCACACATATGCATTGGCTTGGTTCATTTTTCGAAATCGGGCATCACAATCAACCTCATGAAGATCAAGGTGATCAGCAAATCAATGAGGACAACCATCAAGGGAGAGAAGAAGATGATCATGAAGATTCAAGACCACAAGTGCCGCATCCAATAGTACATCAATGCATCCAAAGAGATCACCCCATCGACAATATAATCGGTGACATCCAAAAGGGAGTAACAACTAGATCTCGTATAGCTAATTTTTGTGAACATTACTCTTTTGTATCCTCTTTGGAACCACACAAGATTGAGGATGCATTGAAAGATCCGGATTGGGTGGTGGCGATGCGAGAAGAACTGAATAACTTCAAACAGAACGAGGTGTGGGAACTTGTCGAAAGACCCAAGTTCAACGTCGTCGGCATTAAATGGGTCTTCCGCAACAAGCAAGACGAACACGGGGTGGTGACAAGGAACAAGGCGCGACTTGTGACCAAAGGGTATTCACAAGTCGAAGGTTTGGATTTCGACAAAAATTTTGCTCCCTTAGATAGGCTTGAATTGATTCGAATATTACTTGCATATGCTACTAACCATGATTTCATGCTCTATAAAATGGATGTGAAAAGCACCTTCCTCAACAGAACAATCAAGGAGGAGGTGTACATGGAGCAACCTCCTGGATTCGAAAATCAAGAGTTCCCCGACCATGTGTTCAAACCGCGTAAGGCTCTCTATAGCCTCAAACAAGCTTCTCGAGCTTGGTATGAGTGCCTTAGAGATTTTTTGATTGAAAATGGATTTAAGATTAGCAAAGATGATTACACATTGTTTACCAAGCATTTTGACAATGATCTATTTATCTGTCAAATTTATGTTGATGATATTATATTTGGTTCAACTAACAAATCCTTTTGTGAAGAATTTAGTAAGATTATGGCAAATAGATTTGAGATGTCTATGATGGGAGAATTGAGATATTTCTTGGGATTCCAAGTGAGGCAACAAAAGGAAGGGAAGTTCATAGGCCAAACCAAATATACTCAAGACATACTCAGGAAGTTTGGAATGGACAAAGCGAAGCCTATAAAGACTCCCATGGCAACAAATGGACCAAACGTGGATCAAAAGGTATATCGCTCCATGATTGGCCCTACTTTATTTATGTGCATCTAGGCCTGATATTATGTTGAGTGTATATTTGTGTGCAAGATTTCAAGCCAATCCTAAGGAATGTCATTTGACAGACGTAAAAAGAATCTTGCGATATTTAGTTCATACACCTAACCTAGGCCTTTGGTATCCTAAAGGTTCAAATTTCAATCTCATTGGATACTCCGATGCAGATTATGCCGGATGCAAAGTAGATAGAAAAAGTACCTTCGGTACGTGCCAATTCCTAGGTAAATCCCTAGTTTCTTGGTCCTCCAAGAAACAAAATTCCACTACCTTATCCACGACCGAAGCGGAGTATGTAGCAGCCGGGAGTTGTTGTGCACAACTCCTTTGGATGCGACAAACTCTAAGCGATTATGGTTACAATATGAGTCGTATTCCGCACCTTTGTGATAATGAGAGTGCCATTAAAATTGCCTATAACCCCGTTGCGCACTCTAGAACTAAACACATAGACATTCGACATCACTTTTTGAGAGATCATTCAATGAAAGGCGACATAACCATTTTCCCATGTCAATACCGAAAAGCTACTAGCTGACATCAAGTCATAGCACAGTTCTTTGGAACCTGCTTCTTTGCCAGTGATGAAGAAGAGCGAGTGACTTGGATGACTCATGGATCCAAGTACACTGTGACATATGATGAGTTTGCCAGGCTACTGCACCTTGGCAACACCGGCGGCAATGAAGTGATTATTCACAACATTGGGATTTTTGAGAAGGACAAGATGGACCTTCTCTATGATACCCATCTCAAGTACAATCCTCCCTCAACCAAGAACATGAAGCCCTTCTTCATGGTTCTCAACAGGGTGCTTAGGAAGACAATTGCTTTGAAGGATGGAGATGCAGAGAGTGTCCAAGGCTACCTGAGGACATTGATGAAGGTGATTAGCAAGAGCAGGAAATTTGACATCTTTGACTACATCTGGAATGACATGGTGAACATTTCCTGCACCCCAAACCATTCCTGTGGTTATGCGCCTTATATCATGTTCATGATAGAGAAGGTCACAGGGATTGAGTTTGTAAAAGATATTGAGCACACAACCTTGAGGCCCCAGAAGCCTCCCCAAGCCACTCTCCTAGCTGCTCCCTCACTTGCCTCAACTGAAGAACACCAGAGGAGAGCTCAAGGAGATGCAAGGCCTGAATCTAACACTAGGGCCCCTCCTCACAAAGGGTCTCCTAGTGGCATTATGAAGTACCTGGCTGCTATTTTTGGCTCCTGCCGCAAGACTAAGGTGAAAGTTCATAAGTGGAACAATGCGAGGAAAGAGGATATGAGATACATGAAGCAAAATGTCAAAGAGATATGCCAGAAGCTGGAGATTGAGCTTGTTGGGTCTCCTGTTATCTCCGAGGACTCTCCTTCTGACTTCTCAGAGCTTCCACCTCTATCTCCCTACGAGCTTGCATACTTCGACATTAGGGGCACGACAAGTGGTTCTCATCCTCCTCCTCCTCCTCCTCAGCCTGATGATGAAGACGACAAGAGGACCGACATCGAGTAATGAGTTGAAAACAACTTCTAGATCCCTCCTCTCCTTCTTTTTGGTGCCTTGATGCCAAAGGGGAGAGATTGAGGGGGGTCACTAGGTCCTAGCAGGAGGTTGAGAGATGAGAGCTCCATTTGTGTTTCTTTTTGGTTGTAAAACTTTGATTATGCTCTCTTATGATTTTGGACATGTGTTGTGAAACGTGACGATGTTATTCTTATGATCTATGTCTTATGCTCTGAATTTGATATTCATGCTTGAAAATCTTGATGCTGTTATGATTATGCCATTACCTCAATCACATCACGATTATTGCTCACACACACTTAGTTTTGCACCCCACCATAAAGAGTGCACATATGTCCTATGTCTGCATTGCCTATTTTGTTCCAAGTTCATATGTGCACACTTTATGAAAAATTGAATTTTTATCATATTTGTGAAATCTCAATTGGTTGTCATCAATCACCAAAAAGGGGGGAGATTGAAAGTGCTTCTAGGCATCCCTTGTGGGTTTTGGTTGATTTATGGCAAACCAATGAGATCCTAACAAATTGTTGAGATGATCTCAGGTTTTAATGAAATTATGAAGAAAGCACAAAAAGAAAGGAGTTGAGTATGAGGATCAATATGGAAAAGAGCTCAAGAGCTGAATAGATTAGATCATTGTGTTTGGAGTGTGTTGGAGAAACACACCCCAAGAGCTCAAGCAAAAGAAATCTCACACACTGCACAATTCACAGGAAAATCGGACTAGCCCGAGATCACCACAGACTAGTCTGATATGTCTCTGACTAGAAACGGACAAGTCTTTCCAGTGCGGACTTATCCACTAGTACACCTTTTTTCATAGCACCTGACTAGTCCGATAACACCACGAACTAGTCTGATATCTTTCTAACTAAAAATGGACAAGTCCGCCCCAGTGCAAACTTGTCCTCAGGACATCACACTTTACACAAAAACGGACAAGTCCGATATCATCATGGACTAGTCCAAAAACTCTTTGACGAAAATGTGTCGGACTAGTCCGTGGTGTCCGAAAACACTGGACTAGTCTAATTTTTGCCGGCTAGTCCGAACACTTCCAGAGACCAAATCGGACTAGTCTGCATATTTCCGAACAAGTCCGATATATCAGAAAACTTAGGGTTTCCCTCACACCGCACACCGGACTAGTGCGGAGTCCACCACAGACTAGTCCGGACATCGCAAACCCTAACAATAACTTTTGGAAACCCTATTATAAATAGAGGTGTACGACCCTAGAACCAAAACTCTCGACCCCCTGCGCCGTCACACCTTCCGAGAACCTAGAATACACGTCTCTCCACACAATCTAACCCTAGAAAGATCAAATCTTCGAGAATTGGCCATTGATCAAAGGAGATACTCGTTCTACACGTCTTGAGCTCTTGGGTTTGAATCTCTCGCACACTCTCGTTGTTTTATTGCATATCTTTTGAGTGTGTTTGGTGGTGTTTTTAATTGTAAATCTTAGGGAGCCCTCAACTTGTGAGAAGGCCCCTTGAACAATGTGATTTGCCCCCACTGCAAGGATTCCGGTTTATCGCAACGAAAAAATTCATCGCAATTGGTCATTTTTCGTCGCAATAGGTCGCTGTTGCAACAAAAAAGAGTGTGGCGATTGGTTTTACGGATCATCGTAATAATTCCCGTGGTGATAGGTTATTTGCGACGACTTGGCATCCGTGGCGAATAGTATGGTATTGCAACGATTTTACATCGGTGGCAAATAGGATGCTATTGCAACGGTTTCATGTATTGCGACGATTTAACATATCGCAATGAATTGTAGGGTATTGCAATGTGTTCAAGATCGTGGCAAATAGTTGGGTATTGCAATGATTTCATATTCGTGGCAAATAGTCTGTTGTTACAACGATTTAGCATATTGCGACGATTTAACGTATTGCAACAAACAGCATGGTATTGCAACGATTTCACATTCGTGGTAATTGTATGTGGTTGCAACGATTTCATAGTATGGTATTGTAACGATTTCATATTCGTGGCAAATAGTATGTTATTGCAACGGTTTAGCATATTGTGACGATTTAACGTATTGCAACGAATAGCATTGTATTGCAACGATTTTGCAGGCGTGGCAATAGTACGATATTTTAACGATTTCACATTCGTGGCAAATAGTATGTTATTGCAACTGTTTACCGTATTGTGACGATTTAACGTATTGCAACGAATAGCATTGTATTGCAACAATTTCGCGTTCGTGGTAATAGTAGGTGATTGCAACGATTTTCACATTCGTGGTAATAGTACGTGATTGCAACGATTTTCACATTTGTGGCAAATACTACAGTATTGCAAAGATTTTCATAGCCGTGGCAAATAGTAACATATTGCAACGATTTTCACATCCGTGGCAAATAGTATGATACTGCTACGGTTTAATGTCCGTGGCAAATAGTAGGTTAGTGCAACGAGTCAACAAACGTGGCGAACAGTACCGTATTGCAATGATTTCAGATCCATGGGAACTAGTCTAGTACCACAACGATTTCGTATCCGTGGCGAATAGTTGGGTATTGCAAGGAGTCCACAAATGTGGCGAATGGTACCGTATTGCAACGATTTCAGATCCGTTGGAACTAGTATGGTACCGCAACGATTTCGCATCCGTGGCGAATAGTTTGGTATTGCAATGATTTCTTATTTGTGGCAATAGTGTTTTAATGCAATGTTTTTTGAGTCGTTGCCAAATTTTTATACTGCAACGTTTTGTCATTCTATTGCCACGTTTTATCATCCATATTGGAAATAGCTTGCTATTGCAACAATTTAACATACGTGACAAGAAATTCGTAATGCCACGTTTTATAATTCGCGGTAGTAGAACCCGAAGGCACCAGGTTTGAAAATTAGTGGCAACGTAATCACGAGTTTAACAATAAACATCCATCAATTTTAGAACACGCATAACAACACTCAAGGATTACTTAAGCGACGTGTTTGCATGCTAAGAGTTTTCCTAAGCTGACCGAGACTAATTGTTGCAGTAGGTGGCTTTTGGCGGTTCCTTATTTGTTGGACCTTCTGTGGAGTGGTCGCCATCATCTTTTTCTGCATTTCAGCCAATGAGGCGCGCATGTCCTGCATTTCCTTAGCTGTCTGTTCATGATCAGCTGCTATCTGACCTTGTAAGTTCTGGACTTCAACGATTAACTCTTCATTCTTCTGGTTTATGCAGTCCATCTGGGTGTTTATGCTATCATTTCTTCCTTCCAAGTCCTGCACTATTTAATTGAGGCCTGCATTTCTAACTTCTAAGTTTCGAACTTGGTCGTTGAGGTGTTCAGACATCTGGATACGCATACGTTCACGTTCAGGACCAGTTGGGTTAGCTATATAACCACGCCCCGAACCTGTGATCCTGCACAACCGATTGAGGATCTATAACAACGCTAGAAGATGTGGTTTCTCTCCTCATTTGGAATTGGACCTCCCTGCTCAGCTTCCATGTCGTCCACTTGGGCACGTGCCTGGATCTATATACGAAAATAAAAGTCATAGGTAATTTGCAAATATTTATTTAATTGGGGATTGTTTGAAGTGTTACTCACATGTACAGCTTCTGCTAGCTTGTTTGTCCAGTTACCGTTCAACAAATGGCTTGCCTCCCACAGTTGTATGTCATCGGGTTCTTCTCCGGTCTCTGGATCTTGATACATAAAATACAAGTAAACTTCAACTTGTCAGTATACATATTGTTTGCAGTGCAAAGCAAAAGCGTTATTTATTTTTCATACCTTCTCGTAACTAAGTTGGGCGTAGGATTTGGAGCCAAGCAAGTGACACGCCTTTTTTCTTCTTAGATTTTGAGAATTGGTCCTTCTTATTGACTACAATAATTTTAAGAATTAAATCCACGAATGAAAGTAAATGAAGTATTTTTTGTATGATGCGAATCTGTTAAAAAGTTAGCTGACCTTGAATCGCTCAGACCCAAAATATTCTATTAGGTGCCACCACTCGGGCATCGTTACGTTAGTAGGCTGGTTTCGTATACATTCTTCATCGGTAGAATAACTCTTATAGGTGGCATGCAAAGTCGAGCGCCACCCCTTGTAGCGCTCACCAGCAATTTTCAAAATTTTTCTTGCACTCTCCGGTGTGTCCTCCATGTCCCAGGAATCCTATACATTGTATAACAAGTTGCTATAAACGTACAGGATGGAGATTGCAAGAAAAAAATACTTGTGTGGGGGTGTGACAACACTAGCCAGAATGTATCGTACTACATCTCTCTTGTTACTATGGCCAACCTCGGCCCACTTCGTTGCACCAGTGAGGGATGCATGTCTTTTTGTAAACATAACCACATCATCAACAAAGTGCCGCTGATTAATACCAACCGCAGCACCCAACCTAGTGGAGAACTGAATTGGTAGCTTCACATGCTGCGTTCTACTAACTTGGGATGCATAGCGTATTCTGGCAACCTTAAGTCCTTTAGCCACACTTCTTCCTAGCTTCCTTCCTTCTGTTACATTGATTCAAATGGTAAACGATTAAAGCAAATTACCTCCTGAACAAGTTTAGTATCATGTACAAATAGTGTGAAAAGAAGAAAAGTCTGATGTTCATACCATCTTCAGGTCGAGTGCAGCAAATACGAGCGTGGGAGGACCGCGTCGTGCCAGCACCATTTTGTTCTATAGTACCCCCTCCTGGTTTATATTAATTGTAGCCCACAAATGAATTAAAAATGAACTACTATAGTAGTTAGGACTGTCCTAAAGACACCTATTTTGATTGGGGGCGGGGGGGTTACATTATTGACTTCTTTGTTGCTGTTCATACCCTAAAATGAGCCATCAGGTACACATGTCAGTGGCGGTACGCACTCGTAGTACTGCAGAGGATTTTTAGTCTATGAGCGAAGCAGGCAAGACTGTGAGGGGGCATGCAGCTGGCAACGCTAGACTAGACAAAGATAGGGTTCGCCAGTTCGGTCTGACTGACATCAGCAGGAGCGCGTCTCGAAGAGAATTATTAGTTGCAGGGCAAGTAATGAACACAAGCAGTAGCAGCTGGCGAATGCAAGACAGATAAGGCAGCTTGTGGGATTGAAATCCTCCACAGAATTGCACCTGCATTAGCTGCCACTGACATGTGGGCCCATGAGACATCGGGTCTACTTGTCAGTGGCGGCTACTGCAGGTGCAGTACTGCATAGTGCTAGCTTGCGACACTCAACAAAGTGAGGGTTCGGTCTCGCCGAAACTCTCGAGGAGGATTGGTGGCAGGGCGAGTAATGGCCAGGGATTTGCGGCCGGCGGGGTAATCATGGCACGCGAAGGATGGGACATGGCGATGAGCGAGGGAGACGTGTCGGTGGGGGACACTAAAGGACCAGCAGCAGGGCATGGGCGTGGGCGCCGGTGCCGGCCGGAGTGGCCGGTGGCGAAAGAGCACAGCGTGGAGGCATAAAAAAATCACGCCATCATCACATAGGCTGATGAACTGTTAATTATAAAGACTATTTACTAATAAGAAAGTAGAATCGCATGGCATGCTAAAACAATTAGTAGATCGTAGGAAAGAATGCAAATGACCATGATACACCCATCATCAATACATCTAAAGGACAGAATGTAGTCTCTCAAAATGCTCCAAATTCAATGCCAAAGGAGTAGAGTAAAAACCTAACACGCTCTGCCAAAACAAATGGCACGGTAGAGAGGCAGGTAGTAATGTGATGTGATATGGGTAGTTGGAAGCTACTACCGAGGATAGAGTTGGAGTGGGACATTTTTTAAGCTCCAAAAGTAAAATTATGCTGGGGCGGAAGGAGTATTTCTGGTTTGTATGTCTATACCTGCTGTTGGTTCAGGCATCGTAGTAGTACCAGGGAGTGAAGAACCTCGGGGTTCCTGAACATCATGTGCTGCAATATTCTCTGTGTACTATGCAAACGATTTAATGTTGTCTAAATTTGTTTACTTTTGATAGTAAACACATTTATAGTTATACCAGGTGCTTGTTGGCCACCATGAATGCTTGTAGATGACATCACGGTTTGATGTCTTGTTCCTAATGTAAAGAGCATTGTAAGTAGTCATTCCAAATAACAGTGATAACGTTAGATTACATGACCGACGTAGATTTTTGATCGAACAGTGTGCTTTCTGTAAACTGCAGTATTTGTTACTAACAGAGGAATTAGAAAAGAAAGAATAGAAAAAAAACGTACGATCCCAGAAAGCCACAAGAAAGAAAAAAGTGAAAACCATGGGAACTGAAAATCTTAGGAATACAAATTTGTAAAACAGGAATGAGAGTACAACATTTGGAGTGGTTGATCAGATAACCCATGCGTCATTTACTTCTAAATCCAGAAATTACATACTAGTACCTCTGGTTTTTAGTATTTGTCGTTCCCGCCCAGGAATTGAACTAGAAATACATTACCCGTAATAAGCTGTCGGAGCTACATATATTTAGGGATAGATGTAGTGTGTGTGTATATATATTACAAACAAGAAAAAAACACATAGAAAACAAAAGAAAAAACTACTACTCATCCTACTCTACTCGGAGGAGGACTTGTCCACCTCCGGCGCCGCCGCCGCCTCCACCGGCGGCGCCTCCGCCTCCGCATCCGCCACAACCGCCGGTGGAGCATCCTCCAACACTAGATCGAACTTCTTACGGCTGACGGCCTCCACGAGTTGCTCGCAAAACCCCTCCCTGGCCTCCTCACCGATCGTCTCATAGAGGCAGTCGAGACGAGCGGCAACAAAGCCTAACCCGAAGATGTAGTAGCCGGCGGAGTCCATGCTGGCGTGGTGGGGAAGGACACCAAGTCCCAGTCGGCGACAGGAGTGAGATGTATTGTGAAATACATCCTGTGCCATTTTGTCGAGCGCTTTTGCTTGCACGTCGGCAGCGAACAGGCTTCCGGTGACCTCCTTAAGCTTGCCGTGGAGTTTGTCGATGCTTTCCTCCATGAGGTGGATAGTCTCCTCATAGTCGGAAGGAAGAGGTGCGGTCGCCGCGGGCGGAGATGGGAGTGGAGGAGGTGCGGGCGCCGCCTCCAGTTCCACCGGCCTTGGCGGCGACAGAAACGGAGAAGGAGGTTCGGAGGACGTGGATGACCTGGAGCGCTTTGGTGCGGGGCTACCCATTTGTGCGGTGACGGAGGTGCGAACAAAGATAGAGAGGTGGTCGACGGTGGTGTGGCGGAGAAGAAAGAGGAGAAGTTTGGAGGCTAAAATCGATCGAGAGGTGCGATGGAGAACAAGAGGAAGGTGTGCCTTTATAGCGGGTCATCGTCTAAGCGCGTGAGTGGAGATGATCGTACGCTTCAAGAATTGTGCTTTTGAATCGTCGGTCAGAGTTACTCCAAACTGCGGTTCGCCTCCTCTCGGTTATCGCAACTGTTTTCACAAGTGTGTTCATTTGTTCCTAAAATCAGAACACGTAGCGGCTAGCGCCTACGCCTGTTGTTTCTTCAAAAGACGAGTACAACGATACATAATGGCAGCATGCGATCGGTTAATTTGATGAACCACATACGTACGTAGTGAGAGCTGTGTGCTTATTAGACGATGGTAGTCCACATTCTATCCTCGTACCGTCGAGGGAACATCCTTGTGTCAAATTTGTTATCTCTATTGATGATAGGATAATATTCTTCATTAGTGTGGTAGTTAAACTGTCATATACTGCTGTAGGTTGAGAGAATACACACATGCATGGTAGAGAATATGATAAATATAGAAATATATAAACATGGTAGGAAATATTATTCTATTCTTGGAATACATGTTTGGGACGTAGCATATGTACGTCTAACATACATGTGAAAGACCTCGATCATGTTTGCTGACGTTACGTGTTCTCTTTTTTGTTGAGAGATCATCATGTTTGAGGCTCGTTGATCATGTTTGGGGCGTAGCATGCATGGACAACTAACATGCATGTGAAATACCTCGATGCATGTGAAATAACATGCATGTTTTTAAAAGCAACATATAGTGTTTGTGATGCCCGGTTCCGAAAAATGAACCAAACTAACGCATATGTGTGCCCAGGATGTTCAACACACATACACGAGTGCTTCACAAAAGAGTATACAGAAAATTACCACAGAACAAGATTAATTAACCAAATTTTATTACACAACCATATTATCCTCGAATACAAGCTCTAATGAATATTAATGACAAATTCAACTAATGCAGCGGAAATAAACTAATTAAGCAAACTAAGCAACTAAGCAGTATAAGCGATAGGGTATAGCGCAGCTCCAAAAACACCACAGGCAAAGCTGACGGTAGACACGGCCTAGAACTCCGAATTATCACCATTTAACTCCCAATCCTGACCTGCAACTGTTGGGGGGATTGCAAGAGTGAGTACATGTCGTACTCAGCAAGTGTGGAAAGTATGACATGCGGCTGATTCAAATGATGACAATAATAATGGCAAAGTGCTGAAAAGTACATTAAAGCATTTGAAAAGCAATGTATTACATGTATATGAAATAAACCCATCATAAGCCATATAGTAATCATAATACCAGTCCAGAATTCACCATCCTCATCAATAATTCCAGATTTCACCATTTGCCAATAACCATATTCAATACCAGAAATTAATTCATAACCATTACCAAACCATAACCATCCCAAATACCATCCCAATACCGAGTTCCCTCTAATCATGGAAGTTGTCCAGACGCTCATAACCGGGAGCACGACTATCATGATAGTTTTAGACACATTCTGCAGAGTTTGTACCACTTTACCCAAGTGTTTATGATTTCATCACCCGTCGGCGAATAAAGAACCTCCCTCATGCCAATTACACTTCCTTTGGTCTATGGCCAAGAGGTCACAAAATAGCCTTTACAAAGGGATTACTAGCCTATTTAAACCCCACTGAGGTTTCATCGGTGGTGATCTCTCCTACAGAGCACATCTTCAACCAAGGGACCCCTCTTGAGCCATTCGAATCCCAGGGTAGTCCCACCAATCATCAGCAAACCCAATCCGACTACCTCTTCCCCGAGCATCCACAATGGTCCAAACAGCACTAGCAAAGCCCTAATTAATCAGCTATGCCGCACCCATACTTGGCCTCGTGGTGGCACTGTAGACCTGGCTTATTCTCGCATGAACCGGTACTTAGATCTAAAGTAAGCAAACCACCATATCATCCAACCCATCCACATACCAGGCTTGCTTAGATCACCCATTACCATATCATATTTAACCAGTTCATGTTAACCATAATCTCATCCATGCATATTTAACTTGAGTGGTATAGTTGTTTCCCATCCCAGTTGATTAAGCGAAGCAAAAGGTAAAAAGCCCTTTCCGACTCTCGACCATAAATTCCAGGTGACAAGGGTGGTTCAACAAAACTAGTAAACTTCCTACCAAAGGATTCCCACCAAATTGACACAAGCATGCAATTTTGCAAACAAAACATTTATTTTAAAAACAGGATCAATATGCTTCAAGGACACTTGCCTTGTTCTTGCGGTTGATTAGGGTCAAATCTTTCAAACTCTTGGTCCTAAAGATCCTCCGCGGCACTCTCTAGCGCAAATCCGTCTAATCTGCACAATAAACATACAAGACAAGAAACACAATCAAAGAGTGCACAAATATTACTTAATATGACATGACATGCATGATTAATGCAAATACAAGGTAGAACTTGTTAATTGATTGCTTTTAATGATCACTAAATAGCTCTAATAGCTTTAAACCAGTTTATACAGGTTTGGATGTGATTAGATCAAATTTTAGAATCAATTCAACCCAATTTAACCAGGAAGATCGGACTAGTCTGCTAGGGACCGGACAAGTCCGCACTCTACGAGATCAGCAGATTAGGGTTTTCTAGATCGACGTGAATTTGGAGATTAGGGGTTGAATTCATGTAAGGAAAAGAGAATAGATGGTATACCAGGTGTTTAGAACTCCAATGAATCAAGAAACTTGAAGGTAGCACTTGGATCTTGATGATCTAGTGTTGGTGATGAACTTGGAGATGAATTGGTGATGAAGGACGAAACTTGGTGGAGATCTTGATCCTCTTTCGTTTCCTCCTCTTCTTCTTCTTGCTTGGGATCTCCTCCTCCTTCCTTGGTGGTGGCTCTCCACGAACTAGGGTTTGGGTGGGGTGGAAAAGTGGCAAATAGATGTCAAACCTAGGGGTGGGGTTGTTTATATAGAGGTGGAGGCTAGGGTTATATGGAATTCGAGTTTGGGATGAGTAGAGGTCGGTTTAGAGTCCCATATGGGCTTTAAAAGAGTTAGGGACGACGTCCCTAGGCCCACTTAACGTGAAACCCGAGAAACAAGTCGTAAAACAAAAGATCAATTCGGAGTTGCAAAATATTGGACAAGTCCAGAAAGGACTGGACTAGTCCGAAGTCGTCTAGAGCGAAAATCAGACAAGTCTGGCCAAAAATCGGACAAGTCCGACTTTAAACAGAGAGGAAATTGGACAAGTCCGCTGGAACACCGGACTAGTCCGGAAAAGTCCATGGACTTAGCAATTTTTCAAGGATCCTTGGAATATCTGACTAGTCCGCACAAAATCGGACAAGTCCGAAGATTTCCAGTGGAAAAATCGGACTAGTCTGCAGCAAAAACGGACAAGTCCGTTTTCAGTCAGAGAGAAATCGGACTAGTCCTTAGTAAAATCAGACTAGTCTGCACTTTCCTGCATTTTAAGTGCAGTTTTGTTCCAAATCAATTTTAAATGCTCCAAATCAATTTTAAACTCGTTCCTCTTTATGTGGGTTAATGTTAAACATGTATATGAATGTTTGTAGGGCATGATGCATGAAAATGAGGGTGTTACAGTGGTTCCTCAAGAAAAATAATTTTATGAGAGACTGGGCGCACAAGCACAGAAGCTAGAACTTGAGCGATCAACGGCAGCCGATCCGCAAACTCGGTGGTAAGATCAGTAGTCGCCGGAGAGCAGCTTGCGGCTGACCTCGAAGGAGACGAAGGTGTCGATGGACGCATAGCTGATCTGCTCGCCGGAGAGATTGTACGCGTCCCAGTTGCTCGTCCTCGTCCCGTAAGGCTTCTCCATGTCGGCACCCATCACGGCGCTCGCAATGTCCTTCATCCCCGCGCGGCGAGAGACTCGAACGATCCATCTCCTCCGCCGCGAGCTCGGCCAGGTCCACCGTTTTGGCCACCTTCAGCTGCCAGTCCTTCCAAAGTCTGTCGGCGTCACCCTCCATGCCGACGCCGACGAAGCGGTAGTCGGAATCGCCGAGGAAATCATCCAGCTCGCCGGGGAAGTAGTTAGCGTGGATGACCTGGAAGATGAGCCAGCGGCGGCTGACACAGAGCTGCAGAACGGCGACGGGGTTCTGTTCAGCGGAGTAGCTGGGGCGCCACTCGACGTCGAGCCCGACGACGAGCTTGTGAAGGCGCCGACGGTGGATGGAGAGGACCGCGTCGAGCCAGTGCTCCACGGCCTTGCCGGAGGACGTCACGGTGGTGGTGATCACGTCTTCCTCGAATGTCACGTTGTACACCTGAGTCGCCGCCATTGGGTCTCTCTCGTTGTCGTCCCTACGGTTGCCATCTGCGGCGGCGCAGCGCAACTCTCTCTCTTGTGCAAAACCTTCATCTACACCTTTAGTTTGGATTTTAATTGGAAACGGTTCTGGATATATAACTGATGCAGTTACGATATGAGCGGAGGAGTTTTTGAATTTGACGGGCCCGAGCCCAGAGTAAAGAGAGTAATGAAGATTTTTTAATCTTATATACTCTTTCTAATTTTTAATTCTTATTGTTATGACCACAAGTTGCATGGTCTCAACCTAACACCACGTACAACAACAACAACATCATTTCTCAGGAGCCCACCCACTGGATATGTCGGGTGGGCCACAGGATACCCTAGGTCCAGTCACCAGAGAGTAGCTAGTGTGAATACATGATGGAGAGATCAGCGGAATCGGGAACTGGCCAACGAAGATGGATGTCAGTAATGTCACGGTTCATGTATTGAAACGCACGCCATCCTTTTTCTTCTTCTCCTTTTTCTTATAAGTTCATATTATTTTCCACCAATCTTCTAATGGCATCTCCAACCCGTTTTCTATTTTTTGTTTGCTATTCTTTCAAATAGCAAATATGCTATCCACATTTAGCATCTCATTCTATGAACATCTCACCCCCGTTTGCTATATGATGTGCTATATTAAAAAATTTCATATTTTATTAATATGTAATTATTATTGTAAAATTCAAATAACATTGTTGCAACGGCTATATTGTGACGTTTGTATTTCTAACGGCTATTTTTCAATGGTTATATTTCTAACGACTATTTTTTAACGGTTGTATTTCCAACGGTTAATTTTCAACAACTATTTTGCAACAGAAACAACAATAATGTAGCAGAAATCGGGGATAGCAAACCGGATAGCATTTGCTACTAGTAGCACACCGAGAGCTCCATATAGAAAATGGCTAAAAGTAGCAATCCTAATAGCAAATGGGTTGGAGATGATTTTTGCTCTAAATTTGCTAAATAATAGGATATCACACCATATAGGTAATGGCTAAAAGAGCATCTCCAACCCATTAGCTATATGATGTGTTATCCTATTATTTAGCAAATCTAGAGCAAAAATCATATCCAACCAGTTTGCTATTAGGATTGCTACTTTTAGCCATTTGCTATATATGGAGCGCTCGGTGTGCTACTAGTAGCAAATGCTATCCGGTTTGCTATTCCCAATTTCCGGTACATTATCGTCGTTCTGTTGCAAAATAGTCGTTGAAAATTAGCTGTTGGAAATACATCCGTTGAAAATAGTCGTTAGAAACATAACCATTGAAAAATAGCCGTTATAAATACAGTCGTTACAATGTAGCCATTGCAACAATGTTATTGGAATTTTAAAATAATTATTATATACTAATAAAATTTGAAAAAAAATTTAATATAGCACATCATATAGAAAAAGGGTTGGAGATGCTCATAGAATGAGATGCTAATTGTGGATAGCATATTTGTCATTTGAAAGAATAGCTAACCAAAAATAACAAAGGGGTTGGAGATGCTCTAACCCTCCTTTATTTGAAGTTGTACGGTTGGATCAGGATACGTGGCCGGCGTACACTTTATGACACACTAGTGAAAGTAAAACACCCGATACATTTTATGACACACTTGTGAAAGTTAAAATACCCGACACATTTTATTATTATGGAAGTCTATAACTAAGACTCAATCCAAATTGGGCAAAAATTTTGATGACCCTGACTTCTAGTTTGTTTTTGCAAGCCATCCAGAATCAAGTCTTTTTTGTCTTCACCCTTTTGCAATGACGCCTACGAGCATCTAATATGGGCTAAAGTCGATACGTACTCCAGAAACTGTTGTTGCATTTTTTGTGATTTACTACGCGCTTTGCTGTTTGATTGCTCATTATGTTGGATCCGTGTTGGGTTTGAACAGGGAGTGGGCTTCTCCCTGCTGGTCTTGCAAGATAAACTAGTATAGGTGATAGTCACTTTCTGGATCTCCGGCTCACTAGAGTTGGAAGAGGAAATATATTCCATTCTAAAAGATAAAAGAGATAAATATTCCACTAGTTTATCATTAGAACAGCAACATTAGAACTATTTTTGCGCACCAATGAACAGAAATATAAAGTTCATTACCTTAAGATGATACATTACAAACAGGAAAAAAGAAAAACACAAACTACAAACAAGAAAATATAAACAACACAACTAAGAACAAGAAAAAAACTACTTCTCTACCTCGCTCCACCTACTTCTCCTTCTCCTCCTCCTCCTCCTCCTCCTCCTTGGGCTCCTGGCTGGGCGGGGGCGCCTCCCGCGGCGTAGACGGGAAGCCAGTTTCCTGGACGTTGCCGCCACCAAGTTTTTGCGGCCGGCGACGCCGAGCTCGTCCTCCAGCGTCTCCCGGAGGATGTCGAGGCGACCGGCCAAGTGCGTCATGCCGAAGACGTAGTGGCTCATGGTCCCCAAGGCAGCATACTCTGGAAGGGGAACAAGCCCAAGGCGACGCATGGAGTGTGATGTATTGTCAAATACATCGCGCGCCATCTTCTGGAGAGCCCACACCATGTCCGGGGTGAGTCCGGTCGGGGATGCTTCCCCTTGGCGTCCTTCGGCGGGCTTGGCGGCGGCATTGTCTTGTCAGCCATGGTGTTCTTGGCGCGGTTTTGGGAAGAGAGGAAGAGTGGCTGTGCAGAGAAGACGATGGCGTGCCCGGGTGATCTTATAGCATAGACGAAATCCCCTGCAGTAATTGCACTGCGGTTACTACAACTGAGTGGTGGGGCCTCTGCAGTACTGCAGGTGCAGTAGGGGTGGGTGACATGTGGGTCCCACACCATGTGGGGCCCTCATGTCAGCCATGTCTACTGCACCTGCAGTACTGCAAGGGATTTGAACCCGCCTGGTTGTTCGTCTCTCGACGCGCGCAGTAGTGGTGATGGGACGCGGAGCAGTTCTGATTGAATTCAAAAATGCGCATGCGCTACGCGCATTTATGGTGCCTCGGTGACTGGCGCACACGTAAGCTCGGTGCGCCCGGTCGCATCAGCCGCCTATACAAATGGCTACGGCTTGAAGGAAGGATGAAACCTTATGCGGCAAATAGCAACGTATAATACTTCCTCCGCCCCAACTCAACTCTATTTCTGTTTTTGTCGAACTAATTACCTTTGACAAATGATTTATATGGAATTTATTAACTTCAATAACATGTATTACTAGATTGTATATTATGGAAATATTTTCATGGTGAATCTAAAAGTACAATTCTTGTATTATTAAAACAGATCCAAATTGTGTAAATCTCTAAGATAGATTTGACGAAACCTAAGACTTCCCTTTGAAAAAATTTTATACTTTACATTAGTTTTACATATGTAATATGCACATAGGATATATCACTAAATAGTTTTGCAAAAAAACATGGAGGAGAAATATGTATATCCCATATGCTACTGCTACGTAAATTAGGGGTGGGCAAATAAACTGAGACCGAAAAACCGAAACCGATAAAACAGAGACCGGAATAGAAAAGATCGAAATATCGGGTATCGGGTACTTTTCGGGTAGCAAATATAAATAACTGAAAAATAAATATCGGGTTCAGGTACCACTCTCGGGTAACTGAAATAACCGAATAGTCGGTCCATCAAATAATAAGTTAAATTATGCGTGCTAAAGCATGAACAATTCAAATTTAGATATTTTATTTTCAAGTTGTGATGTGTGAAGTTGTTGGATTTAAACGTTTATTTTTTATTTTTCATTTGTCATTTATAATAAATGAACTCATGGGATTAAATTTTTCAATCATATTAAATTTGTGCAAACTTGACATGGATATAATGTATAATTCGGATATATCGGGTAGGACCGAAGACCGAACCGGAGTTTTGGTACCCAAAATGTTTGGGTACCTAATATTATTACAACAATTCGGGTAGTGATTTCAAGAAACTGAATTTTGAAAAAGACCGAAATACCCGAACCAAAATATCGGGTAGACCGAATGCACACCCCTTAACGTAAATCCATCCGAAATAATTAGCTAGTTTGAGGATGAATGAAGTTGAGCTTGCGAGCTTGATGAACACCGTCATTTTTTTGAGCCAGGATCATTCTTCACTAGGGATGAAACGGTACGGTAAATTCCCGAACTGTCCGACGCTGTTTTCGAAAATTTCTGATGCAATTACCATTTTCGACAATTTCCAAAATTTTCGATCCGATTATCGTTTTTATCGGACATTGAAATCTGGTAAATGGAATGGAAACGATTTAGACTGATTTCCGACTGAATTGTTGGAATACCATATTTTAATAGAAAATTTCCGAACAATAACCGAATACTTTCCAAATAGTAGGTTGGGTCTAATGGGCTGACATGTACTCTCTCCGTCCCTTGGAATAGAGGATTTTTAAAGGAAACTTCAAAGGAATTCATTCCTACATTGTCCTTATGACACAGGTGTTTGGAACACATGAATCATATTTCGTTTCCTGTAGAAAGACTTGCTTTCCTATGTAAAATGGAGGAATGAAATAATCCAGTCCAAGTTCTTTGTGGTCTGCTGGTTGGCTATGGAGGGAATATATAGGGTGTTAAAAGTCAAAATAACTAACCTAATGATTTGCATGGATTAATTATTTCTTTTTTTTGAAACAAGGGAATAATTATTTCTGAGCTACTGCAATGCAATAAACGTTTTGATGTTAGAAATATAGGAATGAAGTTGTTTATGAAGTAAACTGGTAGTTCATTTTGGCACGAATTTATGACTTTGATTTATGTATTACAAATAATGATAGTTAAGATTCTAAAGAATTTTTTTATAGTTGCTCACTTTCTTCGTTCCTGCATTTTGTCTATTCCTATGCTTTTTCCAATTCCTGAGATTTGGATTCCTGCGTTCCAAACAGGGTCGTAGTAAATATCGATTTGTAGTTTATTTTTGAACTACAAAGCGACAAGTATTTAGAGATGGAGGGAGTAATAAACTCAATTCTTTAAATTTTTTATTCAGACACCAGTTTGAATAAGGAGTAGTCAAAGGTAATAAGCTCAATTCTGACTGTTTTCATCCCTATTCTGCCCCAAGTCATCTGGGGCAGCAGGCAGAGGACCTTGATGATCAGGATAAGGACTAGGCAAGAAATCATTGGTCAAAGGTAAGTTTGACCAAAGCTAAAAATAGAGTTGAGTTGGGGCAGAGGGAGGATTACTTTTTATAGACCGCTTTGCAGGCCCCGCTGTGGGCGATCTCCTGCCCGCTGACAACTCCAACGGCTAAAGTAGCGTACAGTTGCACTTTAGAAGCCGTAACCCCAGTTTCGCAAGTAGCATTCCAAATGGTGCACTTTAGAAGCCATAACCATCACTGCGCGCATCTCATCGTCTTCTCTGTGCGTACTAATAAAGACACACCATCCTCTTCTCCGCAACACACACAGGCCATCCTCTTCTCCGTGCGTACTCTTCCTCTTCGTCTCCGTCACGCGCGTCCTCATTGGTTCCCTTCGAAGCCCATGGCATTCCCCTTGCCGCACGATATTGCGGTCCTGATCACGTGGTGGATCGCTGTAACCTCCCCGCAGCCCATGGACGGCCTCTCCAGTCTGCGCGCCACCTGCAAGGCCATGCGTGCGGCGTGCCGGGATCGCGCCTTGGGCAGGCGCGTGGCGCTGGAGCGGGTGAGCATATGGAAGTATAACCGGAGCTACGACCGCCTCATGGAGTGTCTGGCAATCATCGGCAACCCTCATGCGTGCTACGTCACCGGGTTCGACCTCGTCTTCTTGCAAGGTCGCGCGCAGCCGGGCACCCAGTTCCTTGCCTGGGCTGCCGTGAATGGCCACATGGTGGCGGCCTACGTTCTTGCCATGCCCCGCTACGATGTCGACCGCGGGGCCCGCGACGCCTTTGAGTATATCGGGCAGGTCGAAGGTGAGGCCCACGTCGGCTACAACGCAGCCGGGTCCGTCGCCATGAAGTGGACCAACAAGGAGTGCTACCGGTGTCGGTGTGAAGCCATGAATAGTATCGATGGTGTCGCCTCGAGGTTCCTGGGAAGGCCTTGTCCAGAAGCGCTGCCGGTGGCGGTGCCCAACATTGATGATGACGCTTGGGGCTGCTCAATAGGGGGGAACCAGGGAACTGCCCACTACAGCAGGACTACAGGGGAGATGTGGTCAGTCTTCTGTACAGAGAACTGTAGGATTAAGCACAAGCATCACCTGTTCTGCATTCTGGCGTTGTACTATATGGATTATATTCCCTCCATTCCCGTTTGGATGCACCGCTAGTTCTTCCAACGCCAATTAAAAGAGAACAAAGGGAGTATATAAAATAGACTTGTACTAGTATATGTGTTTCCCCTATGCCCGCTCGTCTCTGATGAATGTTGCACTTGTGTTTCCCCTATGCGCGCTCGTCTTATGTTTAGCCTCGTTTGCGTCAAAGGAAACTCACGGGACAACTTAAAGAAATGGATTCTTCCGGAAATGAATACATTCAATCATACAATAGTTTGTAACGAAGGAAAGGCAACGACTGCTGTGCAATCTGGGCTCCTGTGCAAGCGTGCAATCCGCGAATCTCAGCCGTGTGATGGACATCTAAGGGTGTCGTACTTTTTTCACATAGATCCCTCCACCTGCTTGCGCACTTTTTACACATTTATATGTAAAAGGTGCAGCCACCCTTGGATGTCCATCAAACGGCTAAGATTCGCAGATTGCACGCTTGCACAGAAGTCTAGATTTCACAGCAGTTGGTGCTGGAAGGAAATTAGTGTTCCCTTCTCTCTGTTCATTGTCTCCACTTTTCATTCCACTCGTCGCTAATCGACAGAATTAGCTGTTACATAATCCCCAATAAACACAAAATAAACTAATTGGCACATCTAGTCCGCAGCACTTCCCTTGAAGTAGTGGTAATAACTTCTGGCCGCGTATAGGAGTAGTGGTAATGATTACACCGCGTATATGGGCATAGGGCTAGTGGAACGTTGGAGTTATACCTATATTTTTCTAACATTTTTCTCGTCTTTTCTTTTCTCTCTGTTCATTGTTTCATCTTTTCTTTCCAGTCGTCGCTACCTGTTAGTAGTATTGTATACTACTTTACAAAGCGCTTTGCAGGCCCCGCTGCAGGCGATCTCCTGACACCTCCAGTGGCTAAAGTATCGTACAGGCCACTTTGGAGGCCATCGGCGGTGTGGACGGTCATTCATTAGTAGAGAATACAGATAGAATAGATAGTTTACTAAATAGCAGATAGAAAATAAAATAACAGATGGAGTAGCCGAACAATATTGAGTTCATTATCATAAAACAGTACTCCCTCCTTCCTATATTACTTGTCGTTAGATCTAGTTTTTTTAGTTCATATTTGAACTAGAAAATAACTTGTCCTAATTATTAACGACAGGTAATATGGGAAGGAGGAAGTACAAAACATGAAACAGAACATCACAAAACAAGAAAAAATAAAACATCACAAAAACAAGAAGAGAAAAACATCACGACTGGATTAATCTGTGTCAAAATATTTCCTGTTTTAAAGTTGGGTTCAACTAGAATGTAATCAGATGTTTGGTGCAATTGTGCAATGAACCTTCTTCAACCCTTGGATCGATCTACATTACGGTCATTGAATCTTTTTATTTAACCCCCTCCATCAGGTGGAGGGGTGGTGGTGGTGGTGGAAGGGGTTGAATGAAAAGATGTAATAACCGTAAGATGTAGATCCAACGGATGAAAATCTTTGATTACACGATTGCACCAAAACTTTAATTCCATGTAGGGCTGTCAACGAGTCGAACTTGAGCTAGTTTGTTTCTATCATATATAAAAATTGTGTCCCATAGAACATTTTTAATAGAATTATATAGTTTAGTTAGTCATACGTACATATCACAGATGACAACAACAAATGAGCTTACTCGAACTTTTCGAGCTTGCGCTCATCAAGCTAGCAATACTCAACTTCATCCTCAAACTTTAAAACAAAACTAAGTATGGTCCTTGAACTTTCAAACGGGTCAATTATTTAGTCTATCAACTTCAAAAGACCGTTTCGCTATCATCCTTAGTCTGGGTTGGACATCCACATTGGCATGCCAAATAAGCTATTATGCCATGTACATCATCTACCCCAGCCACCTCACATAGAAAAAGATAATAATTTTTTATCATCTTAAAAAATAACTAGCTAATTAATTGGGGTGTATTTACATAGTTGCATGGGATATACATATTTCTCCTCCATTTTTATTGCAAAACCATCAAGTTATATATCATATGTCATGTTACATATGTAAAAATATCGTACAATATAAAACTTTTAAGCCTAGGGAAGAGCAAACAGAGCAAAAACAGAGAGGAAGAGCAAACTTTTAAGCCTAGGGAATAAAATATAAAAGGAAACTATGCAGCTGGCCGGGTACACGTACAGTCCGGGTCGGTGTTGCGGTGCACCTTAAACCCCGTCGTGCATCCCCGGTGGTTGTTGGAAAGACCCTTGCAGACAGACCAGGATCGCCTGACGTAGTGAGTTTCACTACATCCTATTTTCAGGAGTCTTTTTAAATACGGTATTTTCTCATTAATTATTGCAGTCGATCTATAAGACACTTCATGCTCTAGGCAAAAAAGAAAAACGAATGTACTTCATGCTGATGCAAACAAGAGGCAATTAAAATGGAGGACAGGAATAGGAGCATACCTGCCTGGACCAGGATCGCCTGATGTAGCGACATTTTGCTGTATGCGTGCAGTAAAGGCTGCATCCACCATTTTTTTATGACACTCTCGCTGACGTGTCATCATATTATTTGTTGTGAAGGTATGGTAGTTAAACTAAGCATTAATAAAGGGACCAATAACATTTTGACACATCGGCAGGATGACGCATGGGAGGGATGCAACTTCGGTGCCGTCTATGCTTCCATGCGTACTCCCGCTTATGTGTCATCATCTAATTGGTGGAAATTAAATCAGGCATTATGTTAGGTAAATGAAAGGGCCAATAAAATCATGAAACTTAAGTAGGAGCACGCATGGAAGCACTGAATGGGAGTATACAAGCCGTGTCCCTCCCGTTCTGTCCTCCCATGCGGACACGGCTTGTATACTCCCATTCAGTGCTTCCATGCATGCTCCTACTTAAGTGTCATGATTTTATTGGCCCTTTCATTTACCTAACATGATGCCTGATTTAACTTCAACTAATTAGATGATGACACATAAGTGCGGAGAACACATGGAAGCACAAACGCGAGCACCAAAGTTGCATCCGAACGGGAGGACACAACTTGTATACTCCCATTCAGTGCTTCCCTGCGTGCTCCTACTTAAGTGTCATGATTTTATTGGCCCTTTAATTTACCTAACATAATGCCTAATTTAACTTCAACCAATTAGATGATGACACATAAGCGTGGAGTACGCATGGAAGCACAAACGGGAGACCCGAAGTTGCATCCGAACGGGAGGACACGGCTTGTATACTCCCATTCAGTGCTTCCATGCGTGCTCCTACTTAAGTGTCATGATTTTATTGGCCCTTTCATTTACCTAACATAATGCCTGATTTAACTTCAACCAATAGATGATGACACATAGGCGCATAGTACGCATGGAAGCAGAAACGGGGCCACCGAAGTTGCATCCGAACGGGAGGCCTACGTTTAGTCATTAACGCTAGCTTCTGAATCTGTGTAGTGGGAAAGGGTTTTGTTTTGTTTTCAAACTACACTAGCTAGCCTATATAAAGTGTCGTATCTGTGTTTCCTGATGAATACACAACAAACATTCTCCATACAGAATGAAACTTGCATGCTGCTTTCTTCTGCTGGAGGTTCGAAGGAAACTACACGGCTGGCCGGGTACACGTATGGTACGGGTGCGCCGGTGTATCTTAAACCCCCGTACGTCGTCCGTCCCCGGTGTTTGTTGGGAAGAGCCTTATAGGTATGCTCTGATTCCAAACCTCTTACTCCATCTCTATGTTTTTGATGACGTAGGCGGTTCACCACCAGGCAAACCAAAAAAGGTTGAGCGGCATGCAAGTTTTTTGATGAAAAACTGACTGCGGCCTGCTGACGCATCCATCTCTAGTTTTTTGATGACACTCTCACTGACGTGTCATCATATTATTTGTTGTGAAGGTATGGTAGTTAAAATTATTATTAATAGGACCAATAACATTTTGACACACCAGAGCGATGACGCATGGGAGGACAGAACGGGAGGGCATGGGCTTGCAGCCAGTTTGTCATCAAGAAATTTGCATGCCGCTCTCATCACCGAGGCTTGGCTGGTTTGACTGGTGGTGAACCACATGCGTCATCGGAAACCTAGATGTAGTTAGAGGACAAGAATCAAAACATACCTGCAGGGGTCTTCCAACCACCACCGGGGATGCACGACGGGGGTTAAGGTACACACCAGCACACCCAGACCGTACATAATGTGCCGGTGAAGATGAACGGCGTTCCGGCTGTGGAAGCACCTGCATGGCTTCCGCTGGAAGGTGACCGACTCGCGGAAGATGTGCGAGGTCGACTACGCCAACATTATTTGTTGGAAAGGTATGTTAGTTAAACTAAGCATTAATAAAGGGACCAATAACATTTTGACACATCAGCAGGATGATGCATGGGAGGACAGAACGGGAGGGACACAGCTTGTATACTCCCATTCAGTGCTTCCATGCGTGCTCCTACTTAAGTGTCATGATTTTATTGGCCCTTTCTTTTACCTAACATAATGCCTAATTTAACTTCAACCAATTAGATGATGACACATAAGTGCGGAGTACACATGGAAGCACAAACGGGAGCACCGAAGTTGCATCCGAACGGGACGCCTACGTTAAGTCAATAACGCTAGCTTTTGAATCTGTGTAGTACGAAAGGGTTTTGTTTTGGTTTCACACTACACTAGCTAGCCTATATAAAGTGTCGTATCTGTGTTTCCTGATGAATACACAACAAACATTCTCCATACAGAATGAAACTTGCATGCCGCTTTCTTCTGCCGGAGGTTCGAAGGAAACTACACGGCTGGCTGGGTACACGTACGGTACGGGTGTGCCGGTGTACCTTAACCCCTGTACGTCGTCCGTCCCCGGTGGTTGTTGGGAAGAGCCTTATAGGTATGCTCTGATTCGAGACCTCTTACTCCATCTCTAGGTTTCTGATGACGCAGGCGGTTCACCACTAGGCAAACCAAAAAAGGTTCAGCGGCATGCAAGTTTTTTGATGAAAAACTGACTGCGGCCTGATGACGCATCCATCTCTAGTTTTTTGATGACACTCTCGCTAAAGTGTCATCATATTATTTGTTGTGAAGGTATGGTAGTTAAACTAAGCATTATTAAAGGGACCAATAACATTTTGACACATCAGCGCGATGACGCATGGGAGGACAGAATGGGAGGGACAGGGTGTGCAGCCAGTTTGTCATCAAGAAATTTGCATGCTGCTCTCATCACTGAGGCTTTGCTGGTTTGTCTGGTGGTGATGAACCGCATGCGTCATCAGAAACCTAGATGTAGTTAAAGGACAGGAATCAGAACATACCTGCACGGGTCTTCCAACCACCACCGGGGACGCACGACGGGGGTTAAGGTACGCACCGGCACACCCGGACCGTACATAATGTGCTAGTGAAGATGAACGGCATTCCGGCTGTGGAAGCACCTGCATGGCTTCCGTTGGAAGGTGACCGACTCGCGGAAGATGTGCGAGGTCGACTACGTCAACATTATTTGTTGTGAAGGTATGGTAGTTAAACAAAGCATTAATAAAGGGACCAATAATATTTTGACACATCAGCGGGATGATGCATGGGAGGACAGAACGGGAGGGACACGGCTTGTATACTCCCATTCAGTGCTTCCACGCGTGCTCCTACTTAAGTGTCATGATTTTATTGTCCCTTTCATTTACCTAATATAATGCCTGATTTAACTTCAACCAATTAGATGATGACACATAAGCAGGAGTACGCATGGAAGGCACAAATGGGAGCACCGAAGTTGCATCCGCGAACGGGAGGACACGGCTTGTATACTCCCATTTTGTGCTTCCATGCGTGCTCCTACTTAAGTGTCATGATTTTATTGGCCCTTTCATTTACCTAACATAATGCCTGATTTAACTTCAACCAATTAGATAATGACACATAAGCGGGAGTACGCTTGGAAGCACAAACGGGAGCACCGAAGTTGCATCCGAAGGGCCCATCGTATGCGGGGAAAAATTATGCTTTAGAAGGATACGATTCCTTGGCGTTATCCCTGTCATGTCCGACCATCATACGACCTCGTTCGTTCATGTGGACACATGCCACAGTCATGCAACTGCTTCATCTGTCTGTTCATGTGGACACATGTCACAAATGTGGAACTGCTTCATCCATCCTAACTCGACATTTATTTTTCAGTTATTTATATTTGCTACCCAAAAAGTACCCGATACCCGATATTTCGGACTTTTCAGTTCCGTTCTCGGTTTTATCGGTTTCGGTTTTTCGGTCTCGATTTATTTGCCCACCCCTAATTTACGTAGTAGTAGCGCATATGGGATATACATATTTCTCCTGTATGTTTTTTTTTGCAAAACTATTTAGTGATATATCCATGTGCATATTACATATGTAAAACTAATGTAAAGTATAAAACTTTTTCAAAGGGAAGTCTTAGGTTTCGCCAAATCTATCTTTGAGATTTACGCAATTTTGATCTGTTTTAAGAATACAAAATTTGTACTTTTAGATTCACCATGAAAATATTTCCATAATATACAATCTAGTACTACATGTTATTGAAGTTAATAAATTCCATATAAATCATTTGTTGAAGTAGTTAGTTTGACCAAAACAAAAATAGAGTTGAGTTGGGGCGGAGGAAGTATTATACGTTGTTGTTTGCCGCATAAGGTTTCGTCCTTCGTTCAAGCCGTAGCCATTTGTACAGGCGGCTGATGCGACCGGGCGCACCGAGCTTACGTGCGCGCCAGTCACCGATGCGCCTTAAACGCGCGCAGAGCATGCACATCTTTGAATTCAATTGGAACCGCTCCGCGTCCCATCACCGCTTTACCGTGAACCACTGCGAATGGTCTTAAAGGCAATCTCGGCTCTGGGCCTAGGCGGGCGGAAATAAATTTTCTGCAGCCCTGCCGCACAAAGTCGCCTGCCGCGCCCCCGGCTCCGCCGCCCCTGCGCCCCCACTGCCGGCCCGGCCCTGACTCAAGAACGGATTGAGGGGAAGGCTCATCGCCGATAGCGGCCGTGTAGCTTCCGTTCCCTCGATCCATTGGCGATGAGCCTTCTCCTCATCCGTTCTCGAGTTTGTGGTGGCCACGGCGCTGCTTCGACCCTGCTTCTGGACTAACGACGCTGATGATCCGCAACATACTTTTAAATATGCGCATTGGTATTCTCCCCCTCATATTTGTTAATGCGTTAATACCTGATGTTTTATATCATTTTCCACAGGAGGCAAAAAGTAATGAACATCATTGATCGGCACTGCACCGAGAAGAACACGAAAATTGCAGTGGGCCGCGTCAAGTTGGTTTTACGATCTTATTCACGTTCCATTTGACTTCAAGTACCACGCCTATGCTTTGAAATATATGATTATACTAATCAAGCTCCGGTCTTTTACTGATTGATACTTACCCTCGTTTGTTGCATTTGCCAAGGTCCGAGGCCAACAAGGGCTACTGCTTTGTCAACGTCACATCGCCAGATGCGGCGTTCTGGCTATGGACGAAGCACCTGCATGGCTTCCGTTGGAAGGTGAACGACTCGCGGAAGATGTGCGAGGTCGACTACGCCAACATCTAGGTACGTCGCCATCCGCTGCCACCGTTTTCCATTGTGCCGCCGCTTCATGGTGTTCACCTGTCGCTGCTCGTCATTGAAAGTTGCCTAGAGGGGGGGTGAATAGGCTAATCGACCTGCAAATGACTTAATAAAACGAGATTAAATCACAGGGGGCGGACTAGTCCGGTCTGGGGGCGGACTAGTCCGGTCAGCCTGCGTGAAGATCCCTAAAAAGTGTCTCTAGCAAGTTTTAAGGGGATTTTCTCGAGGCTACAGGTGAGGATATGTTTAATACAAGTTTAGAATCTATCAACACAAGAGTGAGTCAGGTTTTAACAAGATTAAACAATGTGAGGCTCAAAACAAGACTAGCAACCCTAGAACGAAGTAAGTGATAAACAAAATGCGAAGAACACGGAGACACCAGGAATTTTATCCTGAGGTTCGATTCCACACAAGAATCTACTCCCCGTTGAGGAGTCCACAAAGGACCGGGTTCACCAACCCTTCCCTCACCAAGTTTACCGCACGGGCCTAACTTGGTTCTCCACTATCTCAAAGTGTGAATACAAGATTTGTTGGGGCTTCTCACAATCTGAGGCTCCCACACCACAAAGATGATCAACAACGCAAAACACACTCAACACACAGCTCACAAAGACTTAATGAGTGCAAGAGATCAAACCGGGAGCACAAGCACGATGTTCTTCCTCTTCTCCACCTCACTAAACCCTAATCCACACAAGAATTAGTTTTAGAGGGAATGTTGGCAAGAAAGAGGCTTAAGAGTGCTCCAAGTTGGCTGTGGCGGCGCTAGGGTTCAAGTCTGTTCTAGTGTTGGTTCAAAAGAACCCAGGGGACCTCTGTTTATAGAGGTTCCAAGCCCATACTGATGACTTCAGCAGAAGGGCGGACTAGTCCGGCCTCAGGCCCGGACTAGTCCGGCCTAGGGGACCACTGACCTCTTGTCAGGCCCCGACAGCTGACACGCTATCATCACACTACCCGCCAAAGTTCAAATTCAAACGGTAACTTCCACAACGGACTAGTCCGGTCACCACCGGACTAGTCCGATCTCACACAGAGCCTTTTGCTCCGTGTGAAAACGGACTAGTCTGAGGACCACGGACTAGTCCGGCCCCAAGGGCGGACTAGTCCGGTCCTCCCAGACTTAGTCACAGAAGTACCTTTAACACGCTAACCCGGACTAGTCCGGCCCCACGGGCGGACTAGTCCGTTCTCACTCAGGACCTCTTGGTCCGGACTCAAACGGACAAGTCCGTGGTTTTGAGACTTAGTCCCCAAAACCAACTCACTGCTACCCGGACTAGTCCGGCCACAAACGGACTAGTCCGATCTCAGTCAGACCCTTCTGGTCCGGCCGACAACGGACTTGGCCGGCCAGGGGCGGACTAGTCTGGCCACCTGCACGGACTAGTCCGGCCCTACTGCCAGACTGCTTATCCACTCTTTTCTCTCAAGGGGTTTGACCTCTAATACACTTTGAGCTCCCAAACTTGATCTCAATGCACTTTACACACGCACCCTCCTATTTCTACGGCTAGTCTAACTCAACACGCTAGAAACCCTAGTTTCTACGCTTCGAGTTGACTCCGTTTCCTTCCTTTTCCTTTTTGAGGGTTTGCGTCTCCGATCGAGTCCACACCTGTGCTAAGATCACTTGAGCTCATTAGCGACTTAATTGTCGTCATCAATCATCCAAAACCCACGGGGAACCTAGATGCACTTTCAATCTCCCCCTTTTTGGTGATTGTTGACAACACATTAAGTCCTTCAACAATTAAGAGTATGGAAATTGGTTTTCATAACTTGTGTGCGTATGAATGACTCCCCCTCAATGTATGCAACATGTAAAAGAGGTGGAGGAGATCTTTCATACCCACACACGTTATGGTGGGGTGCCTACGTGATGTGTTCAACAATTGTGACAAGACATGAAGAGCATCAATATAATCAAAGGATTGACAATTAGAGCATTATATTGATATTAAACAACATTAACAAGTCTTGCACAAATGTAAACAGCCAAGAGCATGAATATATTACAAAACAAGTCCATAAATCACAAACACACCCACAAACGATTAACTCCCCCTTAACTCTCCCCCTTTGGCATCAAGGCACCAAAAAGGAAAAGAAGGGGGGGGGAAACAAAAATCCACGAACTAGTCCTCGTCTTCGCCACTTCCACTCTCCGTGGCCTCGGAATCTTCGAAGTCTTCCTCATGATCGACGGTGTCATCGTCGTCGTCTTCGTCGGAGTTCCTTGCTGAGGGAGCAGCCCGAGAGGAGCTTCCATCCTCTTGGAGCTGGGCGAGCTCATCGGCGGTGAAGTTGGAAAAAGGAGTGATCTCCCCATCACTCACCTCCGGAGAGGACATCGGGACCTCCAGCTTGTCGCACACCGCCCTAAGATATTTTTCTTGACGCTTGTGTGCCCTTTGAGCGCGGATCTCTTGCTTCCGACAAGAAGTGAAGATCGCCTTGAAGCATTTGAAGAAGGCACTCATGGATTGAGGCAGAGGCGGAGACGGGGGTGCCACGGGGCAAGATGGAGGATCTGCATTCTTGCAACGAGGAGGAACAGGCAGAGGAGGGGGAATCTGAGGACGCAGTCTCTTATGTGAGACATCCTTCTGGAAGGTAATTCCGAAGACTTTCTCAATTAGGCACATCACATACGGAGCATAGCCATAAGACCTGTTGGGGGTATGAGATATATTGAAGATATCATCAAAGATGTACTCAGCTAAGTTGAAGCTTTCTTCCCCATCTACCAGCACAAGCAAATGCCTCAAGTTGCCCAGGATGACTCCGGCATCTCCATCCTTCGGGGCAATGGTCTTCCGAAGGAGGCGGTTGAGCACACTGAAAAATGGCTTGATATTTCTTGCCAGTCCTGCCTCATAAGGAAGATGGTCTGGATACATGAAGTCAAGGGCATCTCGATCTAGGGCCTTGAGGTTAGAGATGATGATCTCATGCTCAAGGTGTTCCTCCAATCCTAGAATCTTGGCAAAGTCTTCAAATGTGACAGTGTACTGCTCTCCATTTGTCATCCATGTCATCCGGCGATTGCCAAAGGAGTGAAAGTAAACGGTTGTGTAGAACTGGACAATCACCTCAATGTTCCAGTCGTACTGGAGACCCATGATATCCTTGATTCCATGTCGTTCCGCTGCATTGATCACAGCATCAAATGCATCATGCTTCTTCTGAGCCATGTAGTCCCAGTCAACCCACTGGGCATCAGTCACAGGAGTCTTCATCTTCATGTAGACAAGGCGATAGTAATCGCAGTGGAAGTCACACCAGAACCGAGGGTCGGCGGTGGACCTCTCATACCTATAGACATTCTCGTCTCTGAGCCTCCTGGCCTTCTCAGCTCCTTTTCCTTTGAAAGTGTTAGCTGAGAGGTTGGGCTGACGGTTTGGATTACGTGCTGGACTGTGCATCACCAGAGGGCCAACAACCTGAGCTTTCCCTTGTTCACGAATCAAAACTCTTCCGGGTGCCTTCTTGGCTGGCACCTTGATGGAGGGCTTCTTCTTCTTCGGCTCGACTGGAGCCGGAGCCTTTCCTTTCTTAGGGTCACGCTCGACCCTTGGCTCTTCTTCCCTCGGGGCTTGCTCCTTGCCCTTTGCCTTCTCGTCGGCAGTGACGAGTCTTTTCCTTTTGGGAGCATTGGCCTCAGCGGCCCTGGAGTTGTGAGCCTCCCTGTCTTCCCTTTTCTTCTTCCTCAGCTCATTGAGGGACTCTGCGGTTGCTCGAGCTATGGCTTCTTCCTCATTGTAGATGCTCGCGGCAACTTTGGAGGCTTCGAGTGCCTTCAGCCGCCTCTGTTCCTTTGCCTTTTGCGCTTCTATGAGCGCAGCTTTGGTTCTTGCCTCGACAATTTGAGCTTTGGTTCGCCCCTCGGGGTTGGGACGAGGAGGGGAACGCTCCGATTTCGACATGCTGCGAAAAGCATACAGAGATGAAGGTATGAGTCCAAGGAGAGGGAGCATTGCGGAAGAAGTCTCGAGAGAGGACTAGGATTAGGGTTTGCTCTGTGCAAACCGGACTTGTCCGCCAGGGGCCGGACTAGTCCGAGTTGCACAGGATAAACCCTAACCCTAATCGAATCATCAAAAAAACTTCGGATCAGTGCGCAATACTCCTAGGCTATGATCACAAGGGTATATGGAGCAATATCTATGAAGGTGTTCCTATCAAAAACCTAAAGAATCAAAAATGGGGAAAGTTTTTGAAAAAGCTAGAATACCTTCTTGAATCCGCGAGAATCGACGAAATCGACGATGGATTGCGAAGGTGAAGCGCGGGGAAACGATCCCTCACACCCAAGGGTTCCAATGCACGGATTGGAATCAAGATTTGGTGGATGGAGCGAAAAATCGCCAAAAAGGCGGTTGCTTGAGCGTGGGAGAGGAAGAGGCGCGAGTGGGAGGAAGAAGAGAGGTCTGGGCCGACCCTGCGGGGTTTAAGCCCCCAAGGGCCGGACTAGTCCGGTGCCAGGGCGGACTAGTCCGGTGAGCGGACCAGACATGGACTAGTCTGCCCCCGGACTAGTCCGGCCTCAGAGCGGACTAGTCCGGTGTGCGGACTAGCCGCGGACTAGTCTGGACCCGGACTTGTCCGTCCAAGGGGCGGACTAGTCCGGTCCGACTAGGCTGAAAAATTTTATTTTAGAGCTTTGCCCTCCAATCATTTGTCCTTTTGGACAACTAGCAATGCAAACAAGATTATTGAAGATAAACATGACACAAGCATGATCAATTTTCAACAAAATAGTTTTCTCAAACGGATTTTGAAGAGAAATCATGATTGAGAAGAGTTTTTCAAAAATTGCTCAAAAAGGGAGGAATGAGTTTTAAGCCACATTCCTAGAATCCAAAATGTTGAGCTCACTTCTTAGCTCACAGAAACGCTTCTCATCAAGAGGCTTGGTGAAGATATCCGCTAGTTGATGTTCCGTCCTCACATGAGAAATTACGACGTCTCCTTTCATTGAGTGATCTCGCAAGAAATGGTGTCGAATGTCTATGTGTTTGGTCCTAGAGTGCTCCACCGGATTATGGGCTATCTTGATGGCACTCTCGTTGTCACACAAGAGTGGAATGTTGCGCAAGTTAATCCCATAATCCCTAAGGGTTTGTCGCATCCAGAGAAGTTGTGCACAACAACTTCCGGCTGCAACATATTCCGCTTCGGCGGTGGATAGAGCAATAGAGTTTTGCTTCTTGGAGGACCAAGACACTAGAGATCGACCTAAGAATTGGCATGTACCCGATGTGCTCTTCCTATCGACTTTGCACCCCGCATAGTCCGCATCGGAATATCCAATGAGGTTAAACTTAGATCCTTTAGGGTACCAAAGTCCTAGGGAGGGTGTGTGTACTAGATATCTCAAGATCCTTTTAACGGCGGTCAAATGACAAGCCTTAGGTTCCGCTTGAAAGCGTGCACACATACACACACTTAGCATGATATCGGGCCTAGATGCACAAAGATAGAGAAGTGAACCAATCATAGACCTATATAACTTTTGATCCACACTAGGACCATCCTCATTTAGGTCTAGGTGTCCATTTGTCCCCATAGGGGTTTTGATGGGTTTTGCCTTATCCATGTCAAACTTCCTTAGAATATCTTGTGTATACTTAGTTTGACTTATGAACGTCCCTTCTTTGAGTTGTTTTACTTGAAATCCTAGAAAGAACTTCAACTCACCCATCATGGACATTTCAAACCTCTCCGTCATTATCTTGGAAAACTCATCACAAAACACCTTATTTGTGGAACCAAATATGATGTCATCCACATATATTTGGCACACAAAAAGATCTTCGTTGAAGTGCTTTGTGAAAAGGGTATAATCCGCTTTGCCTATCCTAAAACCATTTTCAACTAGAAAGTCTCTTAGGCACTCATACCAAGCTCTAGGAGCTTGCTTGAGGCCATAAAGAGCCTTTCGCAATTTGTAAACGTGGTTAGGATAGTCTTGGTCTTCAAACCCTGGAGGTTGCTCTACATAAACTTCTTCCTTGATTGGGCCATTAAGGAATGCACTCTTAACATCCATTTGGTAGAGCTTGAAGTCATGGTGAGTAGCAAAGGCTAGTAATATCCGAATTGACTCAAGCCTAGCTACGGGAGCAAATGTCTCATCAAAATCCAATCCTTCGACTTGTGAGTACCCTTTTGCCACAAGCTGTGCCTTGTTCCTAGTTACCATGCCATGCTCATCTTGTTTGTTACGAAACACCCACTTGGTTCCAACAACATTAGCTTGTGGGCGCTTGACAAGTTCCCAAACCTTGTTCCTTTCAAAGTTATTGAGCTCCTCTTGCATGGCAACTACCCAATCTGGATCTCTTAAGGCATCTTCAACCTTATGGGGTTCCAAGAATGAGACAGAGGAGAAATGCTCACAAAAGTTTGCAACACGTGAACGTGTTGTTACTCCTCTTGTGATATCTCCTAGAATGTTATCAACGGGATGATCCCGTTGAACACTTTGATGAACACGGGGATGCGGAGGTTGACCTCTTGAATCACTTGCTTCATCTTCTTCACTTTGGTCTCCCCCTTGATCCAAGCCTCCCCCTTGATCTTCATTCCTATTACTGTTTTGGGGAGTATCTAGTGGATCTCCAACTTGTCCAATGGGGGTTTGACCTACTTCATAATGATGATGGTCACTTGGGCTTTGGGATGGTTCTTGTGGGCGAACATCTCCAAGTGCCATTCTCCTTAGAGCTTCTAGTGGAGGTTCCTCTTGATCAAGGACATGTTGATCAACTTGCTCCACTTGAGAGCCATTGGTTTCGTCAAACACCACGTCACGTGCCACTTCAACAATTCCGGAGGATTTGTTGAACACACGGTATGCATGGGTGTTTGAGTCATATCAAAGCAAGAAACCTTCATCGGACTTTGAAGCAAACTTCGAAGTCCTAGGCTTCTTGTTGAGGATATAACACTTGCTACCAAAAACACGAAGGAGGCGATGAAGGTACAATCGGTTTATGGCATGGCAAGCGGTGTTAACCGCTTCCGCCCAAAACCGGTCCGATGTTTTGTACTCATATAGCATTGTCCTTGACATCTCAATGAGCGTCCTATTCTTTCTTTCGGCGATTCCATTTTGATGTGGAGAATAGGGAGCGGAAAACTCATGCTTGATGCCTTCGTCATCTAGGAACTCTTCTACTTGCATGTTCTTGAATTCGGTGCCATTATCACTCCTTATAGCCTTTATCCTCAAGGTGAACTCATTTTGAGCTCTCCTTAGGAATTTCTTGAGGACACCGGGGGTTTCACTCTTATCATGCAAGAAGAACACCCAAGAGTATCTAGAGAAGTCATCAACGATAACTAGACCATACTTGTTGCCACCGATGCTAATGTAAACAATGGGGCCAAAAAGATCCATATGGAGTAACTCCAAAGGTCTAGTTGTCGTCATGACATTCTTAGAGGGGTGTTGAGCTCCTACTTGCTTTCCCGCTTGACACGCACCACATGGCCTATCCTTTTCAAATACCACATCCTTTAGGCCATGAACGTGCTCTCCTTTAAGGAGTTTTTGAAGGTTCCTCATTCCAACGTGGGCTAGCCTTCTATGCCAAAGCCATCCCATGTTGGCTTTTGCCATTAAGCATGTGTCAAGTTGAGCTTTATCCGTGGTAAAATCCACAAGATAGAGCTTTCCCTTGAGCACTCCCTTAAAGGCTATTGAGTCATTACCCTCTCTCAGAACATTCACACCCTCACTAGAAAAGACACACTTATATCCTTTATCACAAAGCTGTGATATGGATAGGAGATTATAGTCTAGGGAATCAACATGCAAAACATTAGATAAGGTATGCGAAGAGGAGATAGCAATTTTACCGGAGCCAAGGATTTTCCCTTGGCTATTATCCCCAAAGAAAATTCCTTCACTTGGGTCCTCGTTCTCCTCATACTCTATGAACATGCTCCTCTCTCCGGTCATGTGGTTGGTACATCCGCTATCCAACACCCATTTCGATCCACCGGAGGAGTATGCCTTTCTCTTTCCCTCCCTTGCCATGGAGGCAAGTAGGTTTGTAGTCGTCGTTGAGGTTGGGGAAGAGCTTGCTTCCCTTGGAGCTCCTCCCGATGGCTATGGTGGCCATCTTCTCCTCTTCTTCTTCGGAGGAGGACTCATCGTTAGAGTCCCACTCCTTCCCCAAGTGTGCTTGTCCGGAGGGCCTCTTCTTCTTGAAAAATTTCTTGTCTTGAGGCTTGCCCTCCTTCTTCTTCTTCGCTTCTTCATGTGGGCAATCAGCGATGAAGTGCCCATACTCGCCACAATTGTAGCAAGACCTTTTTGATTTGGGCCTTGCTCTTTCCTTCCCTTTGCCCTCATGGTTGTATCCACCTTTCTTCCTCCTCATCATTCTCCTAAACTTGTTGATGAAGAAGGCCTCTTCCTCATCGGTGTCGAGGCTCTCCTCATCACTTTCCTCTTGCTCCTTCGAAGAGGGTGTTGCCTTGAGTGCAACGTTCTTCATCTTGGAGGCGGTGAATTTCTGAAGGTCGTTGTAGAAGAGTGCCTCCTTCTCCATGATCTCGTGGTTAATGATCCTACCAAGGACCTCCTCTGGGGTCATTTGAGTGAACCCCGGGCTTTCTCAAATCATGGAGCAAAGGGCGACGTTCCTAGGCATAAACGCCCGGATCATCCTCTTCACAACCTCGTGGTCGGTCCACTTGGTGCAGCCATATGATCGGCTCTTGTTGATAAGCACCTTCAACCGGTTGTACATGTCTTGAGGGGATTCACCATCCAAGATGGCGAATCTCCCAAGCTCTCCTTCGATGAGCTCGATCTTGGCCTCCTTGACTACCCGATTTCCTTCATGCGCCGTCTTGAGGGTATTCCATATGTCTTTGGCCACCTCAAGACCATCGACGCGGTTGAACTCATCTCTTGAGAGAGATGAGATAATCACACCCGCAGCTTGAGCGTTGCGGTGGATGAGGATGGCTTGTTCTTGCGTGATGTTGTCCTCATCCTTCGGGATCTCCACCCCGGTCATGACAATTTGCCACAATGCCGGATTGAGTGACACGAGGTGGATCTTCATGTTGTGTTTCCACATCCCGTAGTCGGTTCCATCGAATTGAGGAGGTTTCCCCAATGGGATGGAGAGGTAGTGGTTGTTGGAGGCAAGGCGTTCATAGTTGAACCCTTGTCGGTTGTAGTTGACCCCGCCGCCACCACTTGATGAGCTTGACAGCTCAACCACAGCAATCTTCAACTTCTCCCGGAGCTTCGCCTTGAGCTGGCGAGTCTCCTCATCATCCGTTGGCTTGTCTTGATAAGCCATTGTCTCCTCACGTGTCGGTTGAGAGTCGTTGGTCGACACCTCTTCAAACACCACTCCGGCCATCTCTCCGAGTTGTTAGACTCTTTGTGGAGAGTCCCGCTCTGATACCAATTGAAAGTTGCCTAGAGGGGGGTGAATAGGCTAATCGACCTGCAAATGACTTAATAAAACGAGGTTAAATCACAGGGGGCGGACTAGTCCGGTCTGGGGGCGGACTAGTCCGGTCAGCCTGCGTGAAGATCCCTAAAAAGTGTCTCTAGCAAGTTTTAAGGGGATTTTCTCGAGGCTACAGGTGAGGATATGTTTAATACAAGTTTAGAATCTATCAACACAAGAGTGAGTCAGGTTTTAACAAGATTAAACAATGTGAGGCTCAAAACAAGACTAGCAACCCTAGAACGAAGTAAGTGATAAACAAAATGCGAAGAACACGGAGACACCAGGAATTTTATCCCGAGGTTCGATTCCACACAAGAATCTACTCCCCATTGAGGAGTCCACAAAGGACCGGGTTCACCAACCCTTCCCTCACCAAGTTTACCGCACGGGCCTAACTTGGTTCTCCACTATCTCAAAGTGTGAATACAAGATTCATTGGGGCTTCTCACAATCTTAGGCTCCCACACCACAAAGATGATCAACAACGCAAAACACACTCAACACACAGCTCACAAAGACTTAATGAGTGCAAGAGATCAAACCGGGAGCACAAGCGCGATGTTCTTCCTCTTCTCCACCTCACTAAACCCTAATCCACACAAGAATTAGTTTTAGAGGGAAAGTTGGCAAGAAAGAGGCTTAAGAGTGCTCCAAGTTGGTTGTGGCGGCGCTAGGGTTCAAGTCTGTTCTAGTGTTGGTTAAAAAGAACCCAGGGGACCTCTATTTATAGAGGTTCCAAGCCCATACTGCTGACTTCAGCAGAAGGGCGGACTAGTCCGGCCTCAGGCCCGGACTAGTCCGGCCTAGGGGACCACTGACCTCTTGTCAGGCCCCGACAGCTGACACGCTATCGTCACACTACCCGCCAAAGTTCAAATTCAAACGGTAACTTCCACAACGGACTAGTCCGGTCACCACCGGACTAGTCCGATCTCACACAGAGCCTTTTGCTCCGTGTGAAAACGGACTAGTCTGAGGACCACGAACTAGTCCGGCCCCAAGGGCGGACTAGTCCGGTCCTCCCAGACTTAGTCACAGAAGTACCTTTAACACGCTAACCCGGACTAGTCCGGCCCCACGGGCGGACTAGTCCGTTCTCACTCAGGACCTCTTGGTCCGGACTCAAACGGACAAGTCTGTGGTTTTGAGACTTAGTCCCCAAAACCAACTCACTGCTACCCAGACTAGTCCGGCCACAAACGGACTAGTCCGATCTCAGTCAGACCCTTCTGGTCCGGCCGACAACGGACTTGGCCGGCCAGGGGCGGACTAGTCCGGCCACCTGCACGGACTAGTCCGGCCCTACTGCCAGACTGCTTATCCACTCTTTTCTCTCAAGGGGTTTGACCTCTAATACACTTTGAGCTCCCAAACTTTATCTCAATGCACTTTATACACGCACCCTCCTATTTCTACGGCTAGTCTAACTCAACACGCTAGAAACCCTAGTTTCTACGCTTCGAGTTGACTCCGTTTCCTTCCTTTTTCCTTTTTGAGGGTTTGCGTCTCCGATCGAGTCCACACCTGTGCTAAGATCACTTGAGCTCATTAGCGACTTAATTGTCGTCATCAATCATCCAAAACCCACGGGGAACCTAGATGCACTTTCAGTCATCCTTTTGCAGGGTAGGGATGCGTTGGTGGCCGATTTCTCCAAGTCATGCTTTGACTGCGAAACCGAGGAGTTCCTGCGAGTGTGGTTCAGCTCGTCGCGGAAGATAAATGACTCGCAGAAGATGTGCGAGGTCGACTACGCCAACATCCAGGTACGTCACTCTCCGGTGCCACCGTTTCCCATTGCGTCGCCGCTGCAACGTGTTCACCTGCCGCTGCTCGTCATCCTTTCGCAGGGTGGGGATGCGGTTGTGGATGCGGCCAGATGGTTGCTCTTGCAGGTGTATGGTAATTACGTGAGTGTTTGGTCGGGTCATGTGGTTAGTCCACGGTGCACCCTAAGCCTGGTGTTGAGGTTGTGTATTTGTCATTTGTGCGTACACTCTAGTGACACGTGACAAAGTGTCAGTCATCAATTGCGTTTGGTTTGACATCGAAGTTCGATTGGAGATAGATCATCCATTTCTTTATGTCTTGGATCATCCAAATTAATGTTTGGTTGGATGGACTGGACGATCCAATTTTTTGTTGGTAGGTTGGATGAAACTTGATTGGGATTGTTGAATCATCAAAGTTGATAATTTCATAATATTATTCGTGAGCATGATGATGGATCGTGCACGCAGAGCGCCGAGTTATTCCGATCGCTAAGCAAAGTTCAGACGTGGAGTTCGTGTGTGCCCGTGCGCCCTGCAAGACGCTCGTGTACATGGCAATCATCAGGACAGGGTGGTACAGTCGTGGGAACCGTGCAGTGTGCCCTTGGCTGTAAGACTTGGAGCGTGAACGTACGTGGCAACCATCTGGGCTTCGGTGCTCCCGTTTGTGCTTCCATACGTACTCCGCACTTATGTGTCATCATCTAATTGGTTGAAGTTAAATCAGGCATTATGTTAGGTAAAAGAAAGGGCCAATAAAATCATGACACTTAAGTAGGAGCACACATGGAAGCACTGAATGGGAGTATACAAGCCGTGTCCTCCCGTTCGGATGCAACTTCGGTGCTCCCGTTTGAGCTTCCATGCGTACTCCGCGCTTATGTGTCATCATCTAATTGGTTGAAGTTAAATCATGCATTATGTTAGGTAAATGAAAGGGCCAATAAAATCATGACACATAAGTAGGAGCACGTATGGAAGCACTGAATGGGAGTATACAGGCCGTGTCTGGGCCCTTCGCGTGTCAAATTAAAAATTTCACCTTTTATCGAAAAACATCTCCTTTAACGACGCCAAATTTTGGTACATGGGCTCACGCGTACATGGGGATGAACACAAGCGTTCCAGTGCAGTTTTGGCCCAGGAATACAAATTGACTCAGAGTAGTTTCAGCCCACGAATAACAAGCGGCCCAACGCAGTGTTGGGCCTACTCTGATAGCTTCACGTACGCTTTGTCCTGGCTGCCTCCCCGTCGGACCCTTCGATCCATAATGGCCCCACTCCTGGTTGCACGAAAAACGCCTAGAGGAGTGTTCGCCGGCCGCCACGCTATTGGAGGAGCATCCGCCGGCCGCCACGCTCTTGGAGGAGCATCCGCTGGCCGCCACGCTCTTGGAAGAGCATCCACCGTCCACCGGCGTGGAGGAGCATCCGCTGGTCGCCGCACGTGGAGGAGCAACAGCACTAGGTACAATTGCTAACATAATGTTATTGTAGTTCAATCCTCTTACGGATACACAGATTGAATTGTAGGAAGCGATGTCAGAAGATAAGACATGGATGGGAATAGACAGGCATACGAAGGAGTGGCGGGATGGAATGAAATCATTTTTAAATTTAGCATTCCAGGGCACTCGTGAAGAAGAAACTAAGCCTTGTCCTTGCATGAAATGTCGTAATATTTGCCACGGGGGACGCAAGGAAGTTCATCTTCACTTTCTTCGTAATGGGATGTCATTTGATTATACTTGTTCGGTACACCATGGAGAAAAACGAGTTGAGAAAAAATTGTTGAGCAATCAGCAAATAATGAGGAGATAATTTTTGATGATGTTGCTATGGAAAATATGATGTCCAGCCTTCTTAGAGGCACTAGTGATCATGGTGGTATTTCAGCAGGTGTTGATGATCTAGAAAATGCTATAAACCAGCAGGGGCCAACTAGGTGTGCAAAGGCATTCTATGACTTATTAAATGATGCCAAAAAGGGGTTGTATCCAGGTTGTGAGAAGGTGACCAAATTATCCTTCATTGACAGGTTGTACCAGATAAAGTGTTTAACTGGTTTGAGGAAAAAATTGTGTGAGTTCATCCTTGAGCTATTCTCATATGTGCTTCCAAAGGGTCATTGCATTCCTAATACATTTGATAAAGTTCAAAAGGTTGTTCGTGTCCTCGGGCTGAGCTACGAAAAGATCAATGCATGTGTCAATGACTGTGTGTTATTTCGGAAGGACTATTCTCTGGTGGATCGATGCCCAAAATGTGGTGAATTAAGATGGAAAAATAGTACTGGTGGGGATGCAAGAGAGGCTTTACCTTGTGGAAAAGCCAAGAAGCTTGTAGCATGCAAGATTCTACGATACTTCCCTCTTATTCCCCGTCTTCAAAGGTTTTATATGGCAGAATCAACGGCATCAGACATGCGCTGGCACAAAGAAGAACGTATTGATGATGGAATATTACGCCATCCTGCAGATTCGAAAGTATGGAAGCATTTTGATAGCATTCACCCAAATTTCTCATCTGATCCTCACAACATAAGACTTGGGCTAGCATCTGATGGTTTCAATCCTTTTGGAGTAATGAATGTTTCTTACAGTACATGGCCCGTGATTCTAATCCCTTATAATCTACCACCTTGGTTGTGTATGAAGCGGCCTTATTGGTTGATGTCAATGATAATTCCTGGGCCAAAGTCACCTGGAAACAACATTGATGTGTATCTGCAGCCTTTGATTGATGACCTACTAAAATTATGGTCTGATGGTGTTGAAACATACGACAGTTCAAAGAAAGAGACATTTCTCATGCGAGCTTCTATATTGTGGACAATAAATGATTTTCTAGCATATGCAATGCTATGTGGATGGAGCACAAAAGGTAGGCTAGCATGTCCATACTTCCATGTAAACACTGACGCCTTGTGGTTGAATCATGGACGAAAGTATTGCTACATGGGTCATCGTCGTTTCCTACCTCAGGATCACCGGTGGCGTCGGGACAAAGCTTCTTTCAACAACAAAATAGAGAATAGATAGGATCCAACATCACTCTCTGGTCACGAAGTACTCCAACAATACGAGACTTTTCATCAAGTGAGTTTTGGAAAGACGGATAATAAGAGAAAGCGCACTGAGGAAGATAGGTGGCATAGTTGGAAGAAGAAAAGTATATTTTTTCAGTTCCCGTGTTGGAAGACATTGCTAATAAGGAATAACCTGGATGTCATGCACATTGAGAAAAACATTTGTGATAGCATAATGGGTACATTTCTTAATATGGATGGTAAAACAAAAGATAGTCTACAAGCTCGTTTTGATATGCAGGAAATGGGTATACGGCCAAAGCAACATCCGGTGGGTATGAAAGGGAAGTATGATTGTCCATCAGCATCATATACTTCGCAAAAAGATCAGAATACCACCTTGTGCAAGTTTTTGGCGGATGTGAAGATGCCCGATGGTTATGCCTCAAACATCAAGAGAAGTGTGGACATAACAGCACGTAAGGTATCAAGTCTAAAAACTCATGACTGCCATATTATATTTCAGAAGCTCCTTCCTATTGCAATACATGACATATTGCCTGAAAAGGTTGTTGAACCTTTAATTGAGTTTAGCATATTCTTTTCTAGAATTTGTTCTAAAGAGTGGGGGAACCAGATTTGGATAAGATGATTGAACAATTTCCTGAAACAATTTGTAAGCTTGAGATGTTGCTTCCTCCCGCTTTCTTTGATATCATGGTACATCTTCCAATCCATCTTGGCGAAGAAGCTCACTTGGGTGGACCTATTTCTTACATATGGATGTATCCAATTGAGAGGTACCTTGGTACATTGAAGAGGTATGTACGTAACAGAGCTCACCCAGAGGGTTCTATAGCTGAGGGATATATTATGGAAGAGTGTATGACTTTTCGTAGCCAGTTTTTGGATAACATCAGCACCAAACTTAATAGGCCAGAACATCATGAAGCTGCAGCTAGGAATGAACCTTCTCTCGAGTCTAATATATTTACAGAAGTTGATAATTCTAAAAAAGGGTTTAAATGGGGCGAACTTACTATGGTGTAACTACATAACACCAGGCATTATATTATTTCTAATGTTGAAGAGGCCGCTCCATGGATCAAGTACGTATAACACTCAGATGTTCTATACTATATTAATGGATCATGCTTATTGTAGATGGCTAATTTGATTTTGTACCCTTCCCAGTGAGCATTTTGAAGAGCTAAAAAAGATTCATTCTCTTGATGTTGAAAGACGCCATAGAGATGAGTTTGTTTATTGGTTTCAGGAACGAGTAAGTACATGCAAGTTTTTATTTGATAAAATATTGAAGAAATATCTGTTCTGAAGTTGGTTTATCGATGACCCCTTTTATACTAATTACTGTGTACAGATTACGACATTACACAAAGAAGGCAAAGTAACCGATTATTTGTATGCATTATCTAGAGGACCTGATCGTCGGGCACATTTTTTTAGTCGATCATTCATAAATGGCTTCTTCTTTCGAACAGCAGAGGTGGAAAAAGATTTACGGACGCAAAAAAGTGGTGGTGTTGTTCGGGATGGTGATCATGAGTGGTATGGAGTAATCAAGAAAAATGATTTCTGTTGATTTCGAAAAAAATCAAGAGGTTATGTTATTTGAATGTGAATGGTTTGATCGGCCTCGTTCCTGTGATGCCCGGTTCCGAAAACTGAACCAAGCTAACGCATATGTGTGCCCAGGATGTTCAACACACATACACGAGTGCATTCACAAAAGAGTATACTGAAAATTACTACAGAACAAGATTAATTATCAAATTTTATTACACAATTCAAATTATCCTTGAATACAAGCTCTAGTGAAGATTAATGATAGGTTCAACTAATGCAGCGGAAATAAACTGATTAAGCAACTAAGCAAACTAAGCATAAGGGATAGCGCAGCTCCATGCAACACCACAGGCAAAGTTGACGGTAGACACGGCCTAGAACTCCGCATTATCACCATTAAACTCCCAATCCTGACCTGCAACTGTGGGTGGGGGGGGGGGGGTTGCAAGAGTGAGTACATGTCGTACTCAGCAAGTGTGGAAAGTATGACACGTAGCTGATTCAAATGATGACAATAATAATGGCAAAGTGCTGAAAAGTACATTAAAACATTTCAAAAAGCAATATATTAGATGTATGTGAAGTAAACTCATCATAAACATAAGTAATATCATCGTACCAGTCTGAATTCATTATCATCATCAATAATTTCAGATTTCACCATTTGCCATTCAATACCAGAAATAAATCCATAACCATAATACCAACAATAACCATCCCAAATACCATGTTCCCTCTAATCATGGATGTTGTCCAGGTGCTCATAACCGGGAGCACGGCTATCATGATAGTTTTATTTAACACTCCGCAAAGTTTGTACCACTTTACCCACGTGTTTGTGATTTCATCACCCATCGGCGACTAGAGAACCTCCCTTATGCCAATTACACTTCCTTTGGTGTATGGCCAAGAGATCACAAAGTAGCCTTTACAAAGGGATTACTAGCCTATTTAGACCCCACTGAGGTTTCACCGATGGCGATGTCTCCAACTGAGCACATCTTCAACCAAGGGCCCCCTCTTGAGCCATTCGGATCCCAGGGTAGTCCAGCCAATCATCAACAAACCCAATCCGACTACCCCTTCCCCGAGCATCCACGATGATCCAAACAGCACTAGCAAAGCCCTAATTAATCAGCTACGCCGCACCCATACTTGGCCTCGTGGTGGCACTGTAGTCCTGGCCTATTCTCGCATGAACTGGTCCTTAGATCTAAAGCAAGCAAAACCACCATACATCCAACCCATCCACATACCAGGCTTGCTTAGATCACCTATTACCGTATCATATTTAACCAGTTCATGTTAACCATAATCTCATCCATGTATAATTAAATTGAGTGGTATAGTTGTTTTCCATCCCAGTTGATTAAGCAATGCAAAAGGTAAAAAGCCCATCCCGACTCTCTACCATAATTCCAGGTGACAAGGGTGGTAAACAAAGCTAGTAAACTTCCTATCATAGGATTCCCATCAAATTGACACAAGCATGCAATTTTGCAAACAAAACATTTATTTTAAAACAGGATCAATATGCTTCAAGGACACTTGCCTTGCTCTCGCGGTTGATTAGGGTCAAAGCCTTCAAACTCTTTGTGCTGAAGATCCTCCACGGCACTCTGTAGCGCAAATCCATCTAATCCGCACAATAAACATACAAGACAAGAACACAATCAAAGAGTGCACAAATATTACTCAATATGTTATGACATGCATGATTAATGCAAATGCAAGGTAGAACTTGTCAATAGACTGCTTTTAACGATCACTAACTAGTTCTAATAGATTTTAACAAGTTTATACAAGTTTGGAGTTGATTAGGTCAGATTTTAGAATTAATTCAACACAATTTAACCACAAAGATTGGACTAGTCTGCTAGGGACCGGACAAGTCCGCACTCTGCGAGATCAGCAGATTAGGGTTTTCTAGATCGATGTAAATTCGGAGATTAGGGGTTGAATTCACGTAAGGAAAAGAGAATAGAAGGTATACCAAGTGTTTAGGACTCCAATGAATCAAGAAACTTGAAGGTAGCACTTGGGTCTTGGTGATCTAGGGTTGGTGATGAACTTGGGGATGAATTGGTGATGAAGAACGAAACTTGGTGGAGATCTTGATCCTCTTTTGTTTCCTCCTCTTCTTCTTCTTGCTTGGGATCTCCTCCTACTTCCTTGGTGGTGGCTCTCAACGAACTAGGGTTTGGGTGGGAAGGAAAAAAGGCAAATAGATGTCAAGCCAAGGGGTGGGGTTGTTTATATAGAGGTGGAGGCTAGGGTTAGATAGATTTCGAGTTTGGGATGAGTGGAGGCCGGTTTAGAGTCCCACATGGGCTCTAAAAGAGTTAGTCACGACGTCCCTAGGCCCACTTAACGTGAAACCCAAGAAACAAGTCGTAAAACAAAAGATCAACTCGGAGTCACGAAATATCGGACAAGTCCGGAAAGGACCGAACTAGTCCGAAGTCGTCCAGAGCGAAAAACAGACAAGTCTGGCCAAAAATCGGACAAGTCCGACTTTGAACAGAGAGGAAATCGGACAAGTCTGCTGGAACACCGGACTAGTTCGGAAAAGTCCAAGGACTTAGCAATTTTTCAAGGATTCTTGGAATATCGGACTAGTCCGCACAAAATTGGACAAGTCCGAAGATTTCCAGTGGCAAAATCAGACTAGTCTGCAGCAAAAATGGACAAGTCCGTTTTTAATCAGAGAGAAATCGGACTAGTCCTCAGTAAAATGGGACTAGTCCGCACTTTCCTGCGTTTTAAGTGCGGTTTTGTTCCAAATAAATTTTAAATGCTCCAAATCAATTTTAAACTCGTTCCTCTTTATGTGGGTTAGTGTTAAACATGTATATGAATGTATGTAGGGCATGATGCATGAAAATGAGGGTGTTACAAACCTACCCCCCTTAAAATGAACCTCGCCCTCGAGATTTGACACAGAAGAGAAGAGATAGGGAAATTCCTTCTTGAGATCATCCTCCAATTCCCACGTTGCTTCTTTTTCTGTGTGGTGCTTCCATTGAACTTTACACCATCTAATAACCTTGTTCCTAGTGACTCTCTCCTTGGTTTCCAAGATCTTGACTGGTTGCTCGGCATAAGTCAAATCTTCCTCTAATTCCAATCCTTCCATTAGCACTTCCTCTTCCGGTACTCTTAAGCACTTCTTGAGCTGGGAAACATGAATGACATCATGGACATCTGAAAGATGAGCTGGCATCTCCAACTTATACACTACTTCTCCTCTTTTGTCCAAAATCTTGAATGGTCCAATATAACGAGGTGCTAGCTTTCCTCTTATGTTAAACCTCTTATGACCTCTCATTGGTGACACCTTGAGATAAACAAAATCTCCTATTTCAAAGGGTAATTTCCTTCTCCTATTGTCCGCATAGCCTTTTTGTCTTGATTGGGCTGCCCTCAAGTTTTCACGAATTATTTGGACTTGCTTTTTGGCTTCTTGCAACACATCCGGACCAAATACTTGAGTTTCTCCTGCCTCATTCCAGAATAAAGGTGTCCTACATTTCCTTCCATAAAGCGCTTCATATGGTGACATTTTCAAGCTTGCCTGGTAACTATTGTTGTATGAAAATTATGCATATGGCAAGCTTTTGTCCCAACTTTTCCCATGCTTCAAAGCACAAGCTCTTAACATTTCCTCTAAAATCTGATTGGTCCTCTCGGTTTGTCCATCCGTTTGAGGGTGATATGCTGAACTAAAATTTAACCTCGTTCCCAAAGCTTCATGCAATTTTTGCCAGAATCTAGAAGTAAATTGTGAACCTCTATCTGAGACTATTTTCTTCGGTACTCCATGTCGACACACAATATGCTTTATGTATATTTCGGCCAATCGTGCAGCTGTGTATTTGGTCTTCACAGGGACAAAATGTGCTGACTTGGTTAAGCGATCCACAATTACCCAAATTGAGTCATACCCGGACTGAGTACGTGGTAACCCAATTATGATGTCCATACCAATTTCTTCCCACTTCCATTCCGGAATCTTCAACGGTTGCAATAATCCCGCTGGCCTTTGATGTTCCGCCTTGACTCGTTGACACACATCACACAATGCCACATATTCAGCTATGTCCTTTTTCATGCTATCCCACCAATAGCAAGCCTTCAAGTCTTTGTACATCTTTGTACAACCAGGATGAATCGAGTACGGCGAGTCATGTGCCTCTTTTAATATCGTCTCCCGAATATGCTTCACATTAGGCACAACAATTCTCTTCCCGAGCCATAGGGTACCATGTTCATCCTCATCAAATCTGAATTATCTTCCTTCCTCAGTCCTTACCTTGATTTCCTTAATCTCCTCATCCGTGGTTTCTGCTTCTCGAATTTCTTGTTCCATGGTCGGATTTAACTCCATCATCTCCATCTCATTTACAAACCCGAGGTTCAACCGTTTAAACTCCTTGCATAACTCGAATAGTAACTCTTGAACTGTGAGTTGATGACTTACTCCCTTCCTACTCAATGCGTCGGCCACTATGTTGGCTTTTCCCAGATGATAGTTGATTCCCAAATCATAATCTTTGATGAGCTCCAACCATCTCCGTTGCCTCAAGTTCAGATCCGTTTGTGTGAAAATATACTTCAAACTCTTATGATCCGTATAGATTTCACACCTATGTCCAAGGATGTAGTGTCTCCAAATTTTTAGTGCATGCACCACGGCTGCAAGTTCCAAATCTTGCGTCGGGTAATTCTGCTCATGTTTCTTCTATTGTCTCGATGCATAGGCGACCACTTGACCTTCTTGCATGAGCACACATCCAAGTCCTTGCCTTGATGCGTCGCAATAAATATCAAAACTCTTGCTCACATCCGGCAATACCAAAACTGGGGCTGTTGTTAACCTCTTCTTCAATTCCTCAAAACTGTTTTGACAAGCTTGAGTCCATTGGAAAGCCTTTTCCTTCATTAGTAACTCCGTCATAGGCTTGGCTATCTTGGAAAAGTCCTTGATGAATCTACGGTAATATCCAGCCATCCCAAGAAAACTCCTTATTTCCTTTACGTTCTGCGGTGGTTCCCACTTCAACACGTCTCTCACTTTTCCAGGATCAACCGATACTCCTCCTCCTGAGATGATATGGCCCAAAAATGGCACGTCTTTCAACCAAAACTGACACTTGTTGAACTTGGCATACAATTGATGCTCCCTCAGTTTCTGCAACGTGAGCCTCAAGTGTTCCTCATGTTCTTTCTCATCCTTCGAGTAGATCATAATATCATCAATAACACCATGACAAACTTATCTAAGTACTCCATGAAGACCTTATTCATGGGGTACATAAAGTAGGCAGGCGCATTTGTCAATCCAAAAGACATCACGGTGTACTCATAAGATCCATACCGTGTTCTAAAAGCTGTCTTGGGTATGTCCGATGGTCTAATCTTCATTTGAAAGTATCCCGACCTCAAATCAATCTTAGAGAAGACACAAGCACCCTTCATCTGATCAAACAAGTCTTCTATGCGTGGCAAGGTATACTTGTTCTTGATTGTTACCTCGTTGAGAGCTCGGTAATCCACACACATCCTTTGGGTTCCATCCTTCTTGTCCACAAATAGGATGGGCGCTCCCCAAGGTGAAGAGCTCGAGCGAATAAAACCTTTCTCTAGTTGCTCTTGAATTTGCTTCTTGAGCTCCGCTAATTCCATAGGAGGCATCCTATACGGCCTCTTAGCTATAGGTGCAGTTCCAGGTATTAAATCAATAACAAACTCAATGTCTCGATCAGGTGGCATACCTGGCAACTCGTCCGAAAAAACATCCAAAAATTCACACACCACTGGAATCTCCTCAATTGCGGCACCGTCCATATGATTCAACTCCAATTGCTTCGGTGCGGTTTGAGATTCTTCAAACTCTACGTTGATCCCTTCCTCATTAGTCAACTTCACTATCTTGGTGGCACACTCAATAACTCCATTGTGCTTCCTCAACCAGTCCATACCAAGTATAATGTCCAATCCTTGAGAATCCAAAACAATGAGGTTGGTAGAGAAGTCTACCCCCCTTATTCTAAGGCTTATTTTTGGACATACTATATTTGTACTCATCTCTCCTCCAGGAGACTTAACCAATAGAGTAAACTTCATATGAGAGATAGGCAAACTATACTTGGCGACATATTTCGATGCAATGAATGAATGCAACGCTCCAGAATCAAATAACATAGTCGCGGGGTTGGAGTTGGCGAGAAACATACCAATGAACACGTCATCCGCTTGTTGAGAATCCTCCGTAGAGACATGGTTCACGTTGCCACGAGCAAAATTCTGCTGTCCATGATTCCCTTGTGGCTGTCCTCCATTGGGTCTTGGGTTTTGCCTCGGCGCATTGCTTCCTTGACAAAGGCCTGACTTAGGACATTGATGCGCAAAGTGTCCAACTTCTCCACAAGTATAGCACTTCTTAACTCTACCAGAATTATTGGGACAAGCTTGGTTTTGAGCATTCGCAGTAGGAAAATTAGCGCGAGGTGCATAAGGCATTGGAGGCCTAGGTGCTTTCATAACAGGGCGCTGCTGCACAAACTGAGTTGGGCGCGGTGCAAATCTAGGGCGTTGAGCAGGAATAGAAGAGTTGTAATACGGCGCATTAGGAGGCGCAAAGCGAGGGCGCACATTACTTCCTTGTTGCTGTCCTTGATATGGCGCCTTCCTCTTGTTGTCTTGTTCCATCTCACGGATATTGTTCTCAACCACAATTGCTTTGTCCACAAGCTTCTGAAAATTTGCATAATCACAGTTGAGTAGATGCACTTGGATTTCATTGTTCAAGCCCCTCATGAACAAGTATTGCTTTCGGTTGTCCCGACTCACATCCTCAGGCGCATACCTTGAGAGTTGAGTGAACTTATTGAGATATTCACTCACGCTTGATTTTCCTTGCCTTAAGTTCTCAAATTCTTGCCTCTTCAAGATCATCACTCCCTCGGGTACATAATGAGAACGAAAATTCTCCTTGAATTTAGCCCAAGTAATCCTATATTGATTCTCGTGAGCATTGCAATAAGCATCCCACCAATCCGCAGCTGCTCCAACGAGTTGATGAGAAGCAAAAAGAACCTTCTCCCGGTCACTGCATTGGACAATGGCAAGTTTCTTCTCCACAGACTTGAGCCAATCATCCGCATCCATAGGGTCAGCAGCTTGAGCAAAGGTCGGTGGCCTAGTCCTCATAAACTCTCCCAACCGGTTATGAGGAGGCGGGGGTGGCGGTGGAGGCATGTGGGGCTGATTGTTGATGTTGCCAGCCTGCAGCTGTCCCATGGTCTGTATCATGGTCTGCATGAGCTGGTTTTGCATAGCTAAAAGCTGCTCAATGTTGACAACTCCCTGAGTAGATCCTTGTCCGATGTTGTTCTGAGGCACTCCATTGTTCTCCGCCTCATCATTGACATCCCTCTGGTTGCGAGTCCTCACCATCTGAAGGAAAGCAATAGGTAAGAATTAGAAAACGTCCCCAACTATATGCATCAAGGGGTATGAAACTAAACAACTAGGTACACTAGCCTAGGTGGACATGGCAATGCTAAGGCATCCCAAAATCCTCATTAAACACACATGCAAACCATATATATAGCAAACAGCAAGCCAACAAAATCAAATCGATTCCTGAGTGCTCCTATGTGCTCCAAAATGTCCATTCTATCTAGGCTGCGTCCTACGGTCAACCTGTGGCTCTGATATCAATCTTTGATGCCCGGTTCCGAAAACTGAACCAAGCTAATGCATATGTGTGCCGAGGATGTTCAACACACATACACGAGTGCATTCACAAAAGAGTATACAGAAAATTACCACAGAACAAGATTAATTATCAAATTTTATTACATATTTCAAATTATCCTCGAATACAAGCTCTAGTGAAGATTAATGACAGGTTCAACTAATGCAGCGGAAATAAACTGATTAAGCAACTAAGCAAACTAAGCATAAGGGATAGCGCAGCTCCATGCAACACCACAGGCAAAGTTGACGATAGACACGGCCTAGAACTCCGCATTATCACCATTAAACTCCCAATCCTGACCTGCAACTGTGGGGGGGGGGGGGGGATTGCAAGAGTGAGTACATGTCGTACTCAGCAAGTGTGGAAAGTATGACATGTAGCTGATTCAAATGACGACAATAATAATGGCAAAGTGCTGAAAAGTACATTAAAACATTTGAAAAAGCAATATATTATATATATGTGAAGTAAACCCATCATAAACATAAGTAATATCATCATACCAGTCTGAATTCATTATCATCATCAATAATTCCAGATTTCACCATTTGCCAATAACCATATTCAATACCAGAAATAAATCCATAACCATAATACCAACCATAACCATCCCAAATACCATGTTCCCTCTAATCATGGAAGTTGTCCAGGTGCTCATAACCGGGAGCACGGCTATCATGATAGTTTTATTTAACACTCTGTAGAGTTTGTACCACTTTACCCACGTGTTTGTGATTTCATCACCCGTAGGCGACTAGAGAATATGCCTTATGCCAATTACACTTCCTTTGGTGTACGGCCAAGAGATCACAAAGTAGCCTTTACAAAGGGATTACTAGCCTATTTATACCCCACTGAGGTTTCACCGGTGGCGATGTCTCCAATTAAGCACATCTTCAACCAAGGGCCCCCTCTTGAGCCATTCGGATCCCAAGGTAGTCCCGCCAATCATCAACAAACCCAATCCGACTACCCCTTCCCCGAGCATCCATGATGGTCCAAACAGCACTAGCAAAGCCCTAATTAATCAGCTACGCCACACCCATACATGGCCTCGTGGTGGCACTGTAGTCCTGGCCTATTCTCGCATGAACCGGTCCTTAGATCTAAAGCAAGCAAAACCACCATACATCCAACCCATCCACATACCAGGCTTGCTTAGATCACCCATTACCATATCATATTTAACCAGTTCATGTTAACCATAATCTCATCCATGCATAATTAAATTGAGTGGTATAGTTGTTTTCCATCTCATTTGATTAAGCAATGCAAAAGGTAAAAAGCCCATCCCGACTCTCTACCATAATTCCAGGTGACAAGGGTGGTTAAACAAAGCTAGTAAACTTCCTATCATAGGATTCCCATCAAATTGACACAAGTATGCAATTTTGCAAACAAAACATTTATTTTAAAACAGGATCAATATGCTTCAAGGACACTTGCCTTGCTCTTGCGGTTGATTAGGGTCAAAGCCTTCAAACTCTTGGTGCTGAAGATCCTCCACGGCACTCTCTAGCGCAAATCCGTCTAATCCGCACAATAAACATACAAGACAAGAACACAATCAAAGAGTGCACAAATATTACTCAATATGACATGACATGCATGATTAATGCAAATGCAAGGTAGAACTTGTCAATAGATTGCTTTTAATGATCACTAACTAGTTCTAATAGATTTTAACAAGTTTATACAAGTTTGGAGTTGATTAGGTCAGATTTTAGGGTTAATTCAACACAATTTAACCAGAAAGATCAGACTAGTCCGCTAGGGACCGGACAAGTCCGCACTCAGCGAGATCAGCAAATTAGGGTTTTCCAGATTGACATAAATTCGGAGATTAGGGGTTGAATTCACGTAAGGAAAAGAGAATAGAAGGTAGACCAAGTGTTTAGGACTCCAATGAATCAAGAAACTTGGAGGTAGCACTTGGGTCTTGGTGATCTAGGGTTGGTGATGAACTTGGAGATGAATTGGTGATGAAGAACGAAACTTGGTGGAGATCTTGATCCTCTTTTGTTTCCTCCTCTTCTTCTTCTTGCTTGGGATCTCCTACTACTTCCTTGGTGGTGGCTCTCCACGAACTAGGGTTTGGGTGGGGTGGAAAAGTGGCAAATAGATGTCAAGCCAAGGGGTGGGGTTGTTTATATAGAGGTGGAGGCTAGGGTTAGATAGATTTCGAGTTTGGGATGAGTAGAGGCCGGTTTAGAGTCCCACATGGGCTCTAAAAGAGTTAGGCACGACGTCCCTAGGCCCACTTAACGTGAAACCCAAGAAACAAGTCGTAAAACAAAAGACCAACTCGGAGTCACGAAATATCGGACAAGTCCGGAAAGGACCGGACTAGTCCGAAGTCGCCCAGAGCGAAAAACAGACAAGTCTGGCCAAAAATCGGACAAGTCTGACTTTGAACAGAGAGGAAATCGTACAAGTCCGCTGGAACACCGGACTAGTCCGGAAAAGTCCAAGGACTTAGCAATTTTTCAAGGATTCTTGGAATATCGGACTAGTCCGCACAAAATCGGACAAGTCCGAAGATTTCCAGTTGGAAAATCGGACTAGTCCGCAGCAAAAACGGACAAGTCCGTTTTTAGTCAGAGAGAAATCGGACTAGTCCTCAGTAAAATCGGACTAGTCCACACTTTCCTGCGTTTTAAGTGCGGTTTTGTTCCAAATAAATTTTAAATGCTCCAAATCAATTTTAAACTTGTTACTCTTTATGTGGTTAATGTTAAACATTTATATGAATGTATGTAGGGCATGATGCATGAAAATGAGGGTGTTACAGTTCCGGTCAGAGCCAAAGCAGAGGCTACAAAATGGATCGATACGGAATGATAGATGTGGACACTACTATTTCTCAATTTAAGTATGAGTCTTACATTCTAGCCACCCAAGCAGAACAAGTTTCTTACGTTAGAAGTGTGAAGCAACCTAAATGGGCTACAGTTGTTGAAATGATGCCAAGAAACCTTTTTGCCATGCCCCCCTAGAGACAGTGAAAATAATGTCACTGAGACGATGGAGGCTGAGACATTATTTGATGATCGACGACTTACTAATAGAAATGAGGATATGACCACATGGGATAGGAATGAAATTGACGGAGCAACTGGTGATGCTTTCGCTCTATCAAATGACGATGACGACGACGACCACGACGACGATGATACATATATCAATGATGGTATTGTACCTCCAATATTGAGGGAGGACAGCGAAGATGATGATTTTTTCATATAGGTACTGTGTAAGCTAGTTGTACGTGAACACTATATGTAATGCAGTTTGTGTTTCGTGGCGATAGATCTTAATGCCACCAACCGGTATTTCGTGGCAACAGATCCTAATACAACGATTGTGTTTCGTGGCGATAGATACTATCGCCACGAACTTGTGAATCGTGGCATAAGTTCCCAATGCAACGTTTGTGTTTTGTGGCAATAGATCCTAATGTCACGAACTATTGAATCATGGCAACAGATCCTAATGCAATGATCGCATTCCGTGGCGATAGATGCTAATGCCACGAACCAGTAAATCGTGGCAACAGATTCTAATGCAATGATCGGGTTCCATGGCGATAGATGCTAACGCCACGAACTATTGAATCGTAGCAACAGATCCTAATGCAACGATCGGGTTCTGTGGCGATAAATGCTAATGCCACGAACTATTGAATCGTAGCAACAGATCCTAATGCCACGATCGGGTTCCGTGGCAATAGATGCTAATGCCACGAACTAGTGAATCGTGGCAATAGATTCGTGGCGATAGATCCTAAGGCCACGAACTAGTGAATCGTGGCAACAGATCCTAGTGCAACAATCAGATAATGTGGCGCTAGATCCTAATGCCACGAACTAGTGAATCGTGGCAACAGATTCGTGGCGATAGATGCTAAGGCCACAAACTAGTGAATCGTGGCAACAAATCCTAGTGCAATGATCGTGTTCCGTGCCGATAGATCCTAATGCCACAAACTAGTGAATCGTGGCAATAGATCCTAGTGCAACGATCGGGTTCCGTGGCGATATATTCTAATGCCACGACAAGTGAATCATGGCAACAGATTCGTGGCGATAGATCCTAATGTCACGAACTAGTGAATCGTGGCAACAGATCCTAATGCAACGATCGTGTTCTGTGGCAATAGATGCTAATGCCAAGAACTAGTCAATCGTGGCAACATATCCTAATGCAACGGTCGTGTTCCGTGGCGATAGATGCTAATGCCACGAACTAGTGAATCGTGGCAACAAATTCGTAGCAATAGATCCTAATGCCATGAACTAGTGAATCGTGACAACAGATCCTAAAGCAACGATCGGGTTCCATGGCGATAGATGCTAATGCCACGAACTAGTGAATCATGGCAACAGATTTGTGGCGATATATCCTAATGCCACGAACTAGTGAATCGTTGCAACAGATCCTAATGCAACGATCGTGTTCTGTGGCGATAGATGCTAATGCCACGAACTAGTGAATCGTGGTAACAAATTTGTGGTGATAGATCCTAATGCCATGAACTAGTGAATCATTGCAACAGATCCTAATGCAACGATCGTGTTCCGGGTGATAGATGCAAATGCCACGAACTAGTGAATCGTGGCAACAGATGGCAACAGACCAAGCTTACTGCAACGATTTAGTATTCGTTGCAGTACAATCGTTGCAACAGGGTGGAATCCTTGTAGTGCCCCTTTGTAATTAGTGGAAGAGAATCGGCCTCCGTGGCGATTTGACGAGGGTAGGGTTGGTGAAGACCCGGTCCTCCGTGGACACTCAACGTGGACGTAGATTTCCTCTGTGGAATCGAACCATGGGAGAAAAATCTTGTGTCGTACTTGTTCTTACTTTTCATCATATTCTAGGGTTTACTCGATCTTATACAACTTACATTAAAACATTGAAACCAGAGTTAGTTTGTGTCATACCTAGATTCATTGACGTAATACATTCAAGTTACAACTTAATTTCCACTGCATAGAGTACTTGATTGAATTCATTGATCAATCTAGTCCGCACACACCGGACTAGTCCGCACCCTACCGGACTAGTCCGATTTCTCTGTATTTGATCAAGTTGCTAAGTGTTTCAGGATCTGACGAAACTTTAAAACCCTATTCGCCCCCCTCTAGGCTACATTCAAGTAAAGCGAGTCATCTGCCTCTTTCAATATCAATTGTCGGAGACGCTTCTCATTAGGCACAACAATCTGTTTTCCAAGCCATAGGGTACCTTGGTAATCCTCATCAAATCTGAATTATCTCTCCTCTTATGTTCTTTCATTGATTTCCTGTATTTCCTTGTCCTTCGTTTGACCTCCTCGAATCTCTTGGTCCATTTTTGGATTCACTTCCATTGCTCCCATCTCATTCACAAATCCAAGATTAAACCGCTCGAACTCCTTGCATAGTTCGGGTGGCAGCTCCCTAACAGTAAGCTGGTGGCTCGCTCCTTTTCGGCTTAAGGCATCAGCCACTACATTGGCTTTTCGTGGATGATAATTGATTCCCACAACATAGTCCTTAATGAGTTCCAACCATATTCGTTGCCTCAAATTCAGATCTGTTTGTGTAAATATGTACTTAAGACTCTTGTGATCCATATAAATCTTACATCTATGGCCAAGAACGTATTGTCTCCAAATCATCAATGCATGCACTACAGCTGTGAGTTCGAACAACATGCGTAGGATAGTTCTGCTCATGTTTCTTCAAATGTCTGGATGCATAAGCTACTACTCGGCCTTCTTGCATCAATACACAACCAAGTCCTTTCCTTGAAGCATCACAATAGATATCGAAGCTCTTGCTCACATCTGGCAATACCAACACAGGTGATGTTGTTAACCTCTTCTTTAGTTCCTCAAAATTGTCCTGACAAGCTTGAGTCCATTTGAAAGACTTCCCCTTCATTAACATTTCAGTCATGGGCTTTGCTATCTTGGAAAAGTCCTTGATGAACTGACAGCAATATCTAGCCACTCCAAGGAAACTCCTTATTTCCTTCACATTCTGCGGTGGTTCCCACTTTAGCACATCTCTAACCTTCCCTGGGTCAACTGACACTCCTCCTCCAGTGTCAACATGGCCTAGGAATGATATCTCTCTCAAATAGAATTGGCACTTGTTGAACTTGGCATACAACTGATGCTCTCTCAATTTCTGCAAAGTCAATCTTAGGTGCTCTTCGTGCTCCTCTTCACTCTTCGAGTAGATCATGATGTCATCAATGAACACTACCACGAATTTATCCAAATACTCCATGAGGACCTTATTCATGAGATACATGAAGTATGCGGGTGCATTAGTCAATCCAAATGACATGGCCGTATACTCATAGGATCCATACTGTGTCCTGAAAGTTGTCTTGGGTATGTCTGACGGTCTAATCTTCATTTGGAAATATCCTAACTGAAGATCAATCTTAGAGAAGATTTTGGCTCCCTTCATCTGGTCGAATAGGTCCTCAATGTGTGGCAGAGTGTGATTATCCTTAATTTTCACCTTATTGAGAAACCGGTAATCCACACATATTCTAGGGGATCCATCCTTCTTATCTACAAAAAGCACTGGGCTCCCCATGGCGACGAGCTTGGGCGTATAAAACCCTTCTCTAACTGCTCTTGAATCTACTTATTGAGCTCTGCTAATTCCTTAGGGGGGCATCCTATATGGCCTCTTTGCTATCGGTGCAGTTCGAGGTACTAAATCAATGATGAACTCAATGTCACGATCAGCTGGCATATGTGGCAATTCCTCAAAAAACACATCTGGGTACTCACGAACAATCAGAATCTCCTCCAAAGTTACTCCTTCTGCGTGATTCACCATTGCCTTCTCGATTGTCGACTGAACTTCCTTGAACTCTATACTGATTCCTTCTTCATTTCTCAATTGCACTGTCTGAGTAGCACACTGAATCACTCTGTTATGTTTCCTTAGCCAATACATTCCAAGTATGATATCCAAGCCTTGCAAATTTAGGACTATAAGGTTGGCAACGAATTCTAACCCCCTTATGGAAATACATACTTTTGGACATACTATATTTGTCCTCATCTCTCCTTCGGGAGATTTAACCAACAAAGTAAACTTCAGGTATGATATAAGCATGCTATACTTTGCAACATACTTTGATGAGATGAATGAATGGGATGCTCTAGAATCAAATAATATAGTCGCGGGGTTGGAGTTTGCGAGAAACATACCAATCACAACATCCTCACCTTGTTGAGCCTCTTCTGCAGATACATGGTTCACCTTGCCATGAGCGAAATTATGTGGTCCTCGATTGCTTTGAGTTGCTCCTCCATTGGGCTTTGGATTCTGCCTTGGAACATTGTTGATTTGTCCCTGACCTGATTTTGGGCATTGATTTGCAAAATGTCCTGTTTGACCACAAGCATAGCAAGTCGTCCAAACTGTGGCGCCAGCGAAGCTAGGGCGAGGCTGATTCTGAGCATAAGAAGGCATATTTGGGTGTGGCGAGGGCAGCATAGGTAAGTGAGGTGCTTGCATAGGCGGGCATTGTTGCATTGGCTGTTGCGATCGCGGTGGATAAGCAGGTCGATATGCAGCAGCAAATGGGTTTTAATAGGTGCAGCAGGTGGTGCATAACGAGGATGGACATTGCTTCCTTGCGACTGTCCCTGATATGGCATCTTCCTCTTGTAATCTAGCTCCATCTCCCGAATCTTGTTTTCAACCACAATAGCATTGTCAACCAACTTCTGAAAGTTTGTATTATCAGCATTGAGCAATTGAACCTGAATTTTATTGTTGAGACCCCTCATGAACAGATATTGCTTTCTGCTATCAGCGTTGATGTCCTCTGAAGCGTACCTAGACAGTTGAGTGAATTTGTTGAGATACTCACTCACACCTATCATTCCTTGCCTGAGGTTTTCAAATTCTTGTCTTCTTAGTATAATAACTCCCTCAGGTACATAGTGAGAGCGGAACTTCTCCTCAAATTCAGCCCAGGTGATTCTCTCTTGATTTTCATGGGCATTGCATCGAGATTCCCACTAGACTGCAGCAACTCCCATCAACTGCTCTGAGGCAAAAAGAACATTCTCTCTGTCGTTGCACTAGACAATAGCAAGTTTCTTCTCGACATACTTCAGCCAGTCATCAGCTTCTATTGGATCTAAGGCTTGAGCAAAGGTAGGCGGACTGGTCCTCATAAACACTCCCAACCGGTTGTGATGTGGCGGGGGTGGTGGTGGTGGTGGCGGCATGTGGGGATGATTGTCGTTGCCAGCGTGCAGCTATCCCATAGTCTGTATCATGGTCTGCATGAGCTGGTTCTGCATAGCCAATAGTTGCTCAAGGTTGATAGCTCCCTGGGTAGGTCCCTGGTTGTTCTGAGGTGCTTCATTGCTCTACTCCTCACCATTGGCATTCCTCTGGTTACGAGTCCACGACATCTGTTGGTGAAAGAATAGTAGCTATGAAAGAATTTAGAATTTGAAAAGAAACACCCCAACTATATGCATCAAGGTATATGTAACTAAACAACTCCTTTATTAACACTAATAACCCTATTTGAGGATGTGGACAATGATCCCACAACTCTCTACTACGTGCGGATGTGGACAAACATTAGACGTCCCACAACTCGCACCAAGCACACAAGCACAAGCACACACCACTCTAAACTTTGACACCAGGTTCCAAAAATGAACCAAGTGTAGTATATGTGTGCCCAGGATGTTCAACACACATACACAAGTGATTCACAAATGATAAACAGATAATTACCACTACACAAATTATTAAATAAGTACTTTTATTACATTATTCAAGTAATCCTCATATTAGAACTCTAATGATCATTAATGAACTATAACTGCAGCGGGAATGATATTATTAAACAACTAAGCAAACTAAGCAAATTAAGCATAAGGGATAGCGCAGCTCCAAGCAACACCACAGGCAAGTCGACGGCAGCACACAACCTAGTACTCCGCATTATCCTCAGGATACTCCCAAACATCACCTGAAACTGTTGGTGGGGAAGTTGCAAGGGTGAGTACATGTCGTACTGAACAAGTGTGGGAAAGTATGACATGTAGCTTGAACAAGACATGATAATAAACAATGGCTAATTGCTGAAAAGTACATTTAAGACGTGTTAAAACATTATACTATGTATATGTGAAGTAATCCCATCATATCTCACATAATTAACATAATACAAAACCGTAATCAATTATCCATCCATATACCAAATTATTACCATCATCATCATCCATGTTAATTTATCATAACTCAATCCATAACCATAACCATAACCAAATCCCAAGTTCCCTCTAATCATGTATGTCGGTACCCTGGGTACCATATACTCCTTGGGATTGCAAAGATCTCAAGGGAAAGTCATCTACTTGATTTGAAGACCTTTGGAGGCCCACATGTCAGACATGTCCGGACCCGCTTCTCCAACATGGTTAGTCCCAGGGTCGCCACGTGTACTATCAAACCGGAGCTACCGCCCGCAAGGGGGAAGCTCCGGGCTATGTACCAAAATGGCACCCCCGGACCTAACCCCAGACCGAGGGAAGCTCCGGTGCTGACATGTGTCGGGTAACACCGGAGCCATCTGTTCCCCACAGTGTGCTCCAGCGCTGCCACATGTCCAACTGTCGGGTCTTTAGCCTCTAACCTCCGGAAGACTCCACAACGGCTCCGGATCTTCAAAGGGGAATCAAGGACTTCAAGACCTGATCAAGTGTCATTAATACTATATTAATGACACACGATCGGATGACCTTAATTACCAGTAACGGTGCTGTAAAAGCCCATAACTCGGTCATTAAAGGCAATTAAACATGTTGAATGTGTATCAATATCAGTAACCGCCGGGGCCACATGTTGGGCCAGGCTAACTTGTAACGGCCTGCCCTTGTACTATAAAAGGACAGGCCCACGATACATAGGGGAGACTCTCTACGGACTCTCGGACACATACTAGACAGACGCTCTAGACATACATCCAATACAACATCAACACACCCCGTGGAGTAGGGTATTACGCTCAGGCGGCCCGAACCACGTAAATCTTGGTGTCCCTTGTGTCATTCGACATCTCACCTTCTTGAATCTCCGCGCGCCCATACCGAACCTCAAACTCCTCTAACACTTTAGTAGTGTCGGGAGATCTGCCGGATCAAAACCACCGACAGTTGGCGCGCCAGGTAGGAGCGCCTAAGATTTCAAGAATGGTGAACTCAGCCGCTGGATCATCCAATGGTCATCCCGCTGTTTAAGCTGTTGGGGGTAATCCCTCCAATATGTAGCCACTAGCAGGAACCACGACTCCAGCAAGAGTCACACTTCCACCACCGCCGCCTCCACCAGTAAATCAAGCTGGACAACGCGATGGTGCACCGGCGTCAATCACTGCATCGGCGAATCTTGACAACCCGGAACACGCGCTCCATGCAGCACGTGCTCTTCTCCAACGCCCACAACCTCCGGATGCATCCCGGGATGCACTAGAGCAGTGGAGGGCCGATGTGGAAGATTTGGTTGCAGCAGCAGCCGACCGCATCAGCAACCAGGGTCCTCCTCCTTCAGGACGGGCCCCGTCACAGCGACGGACCTTGTCTGGCAGACTTGGCCTGCACGTTTCCAACAACAGGAGACGTGCTGCATCACAGCAGGTGACGTCGTTGCCCTCCGTGGCACGACGCGCTCATACGGTATCAAGGCTTTCAACTCATGACCTCCGGGCGGAGCTTGATCGCCGATATCGCCAACAAGACGGCCGAGTCCATATTGAGCATGCTCGTGAAAGACGAGAAGCTCAATACATTCCTGCTCCTGAAGGAGTAGGAGGAGGCTGTTCAGCTCTGGCCATGCATCTGCGTATGGTCAGTTGCCCACAGAAGTTCGACGGGACCGTTAATCCTGTCGAATTTCTTCAGATTTACTTCACTGCTATCTTGGCAGCTGGAGGAAATGAGGATGTAATGGCCAATTATTTCCCAATGGCTTTAACTGGGACCGCCAGGTCCTGGTTTATGAGCCTTCCACCCAACTCCATCAACAGTTGGGAGGAGCTATGCCGGCAGTTCACCGCCAACTTCGGGAGTTCTTACACCCGACCAGGCACTGAACTGGACCTGTTTGCAGTCGTGCAAAAAGGGGGAGAATCCCTGTGATCATTCATCCAAAGGTTCTCTCAGGTACGAAACACTATCCCTTCTATTTCTAGCGCCTCTGTCATCGTGGCATTTAGACAGGGAGTGCGGGATAAGAAGATGCTGGAGAAACTGGCGATCAAGGAGATTACCAGTGTCACAGAACTCTTCAGCTTGGCTGACAAATGTGTCAGAGCTCCGGAGGGCCGTGAAATGCACTCCAAACCAACTCCGGAGGATCACAAGAAATCCTCCAAAGGAGAAGCCGCTACCTCCGGGAGTGGCAAAAAGGAGAAAAAGACCAACGGTAAGAAGAAGTCGTCGGTCGGTGCATCCAATGCTGCAGCTGCTGCAGCTCCGGGTGGCCAGGGGCCATGCCTCGAGAAGCGACCTTGACCGTCTTCTGAAGACGGTGGCAAACCCAAGGCGTGGTGTCCAATTCACAAAACGGACAGCCACAGTTTGGAAGACTGCCGGGAGGTCCAAAACCTTGCCGAGCGCTACAACAAGCGCCGAGAAGAAGCTCCTTTCCGATAGAGGGAAGGAAAACAAAAAGTTGACGAAGCTCCGGCTGAAGAGGAGTTAGGTTTTCAGGATACCAAAAAGGTCCTGAAGGCCGTCTACACCTCCGTCGATGACGATTCCGACGTCTCTGACAACGAGCGTCGGAAGACCATGAACACCATTCTTGGTGGATCACGGGACATCACTTCCCGCCGCGTCATCAAGACTATGCGTCAGGACATGGCTGCTGTAGCTCCTACAGCCAGAGCGGAGCCTCATCGGAAGTGGATGGACACAGCCATCACTTTTGATGATTCGTACTGCCCTCAAAGCATGGTTGGAGCAGGTCAGCTACCTTTGATGGTATCTCCTACCATCAATAACATTCAGCTCCACCATGTTATGATAGACGGAGGTTCAGGGCTCAATCTCATAAGATTCGAAGCTTTTACCAAGCTTCAGCTCTGACCTTCGGATCTCCACCCCTCCCGACCTTTCTCCGGAGTAGGTCCGGGAGCCATTACCCCACTCGGAGCTATTACCCTCCCCGTTACCTTCGGGACCCGGGAGAAATATCGCACCGAGAAGTTGTTCTTTGATGTTACTCAGATCAACTTACCCTTCAATGCCATCTTGGGTAGGCCTGCCTTGTACAAATTCATGGCAGCTGCTCATTATGGTTACCTGGTGTTAAAGATGCCAACAGCAGTAGGCGTTCTTCGGATCCGTGGAGATTGTACTGCCGGAGTAACTGCTCTGGAAGAACTCCATGCACTTACCACGGCGCAAGAGGAGGACTCCAGGCAGGAGCAAGATCCAAAACACCCGAGCATTCGTCAGCGAGGCTCGACTTCTACGCCTCGTGTGCAGCCAAGCGGCGACACCGACATTCCCGTCAAAGTCGTCCGAATCGGTTCCAATGCCGCTCAGACCACCCGTATATCGGGGGGGTTGAACGACAAATAGGAACTCGCGCTCATCACTTTCCTCTGGGCTAATGTCGACGTGTTTGCCTGGCAACCATCACAAATGCCTGGGATCCCCAGGGAAGTGATTGAGCACAATCTGAAGATCTACCTCGACGCCCGGCCTGTGCATCAGAAGCCTCAGAAGCAAACTGTAGAGCGACAGAACTTCATCTGACAAGAAGTGAAGAAGTTGCTCGAAGCTGGATTCATCCTAGAAGTCTTCCATCCAAAATGACTGGCAAACCCAGTCATTGTGCCCAAGGCTAGTGGGAAGCTTCGGATGTATATCGACTACACAACACTAAATAAGGCATGTCCAAAAGATCCATTCCCACTACCTAGAATAGATCAGATAGTGGATTCCACCTCCGAGTGTGAATTACTGTGTTTCCTAGACGCATATTATGGGTATCATCAAATCAGAATGTCTAGGTAAGATGAAGAGCATACCTCCTTCATCACAGTAGATGGATTGTACTGTTATACAGCCATGCCATTTGGTCTCAAAAATGCAGCTTCAACCTTTGTACGAGCTATGTACAAAACCTTTGAAGAACTCATTAGAGACATAGTGGAAGTGTACGTCGATGACATCGTGGTCAAGGTCAAGAACAAGGAGTCACTCCTTGACACCTTGCAGGCTGTCTTCAATAAGCTGCGGGTCACCCGCACAAAGTTAAACCCAGACAAGTGTGTCTTCGGGGTTAGCTCTGGAAAACTTCTTGGTTTCTTGGTAAGTCACCGGGGCATAGAAGCTAATCCGGTGAAGATCAAGGCCATTGAAGACATGCGGCCACCAGCCCGCATCAAAGATGTCCAAAAGCTAACTGGATGTCTAGCAGCCCTCAGCCGGTTCATTTCAAGACTGGCGGAACGGGCACTCCCCTTCTTTAAGATATTGAGGAAGTCCGGACCATTCCAATGGTCTGAAGAAGCAGAAAAGGCATTCCAGGAGCTAAAACAGTTCCTCACCACCCTACCAATTCTGGTAGCTCCGAACCCTGGTGAGCCTTTGCTGCTTTACATTTCAGCCACTGACGAAGTCGTCCGTATGGTCCTGGTCGCGAAGAGACCAGAACTACCCCATACTCAGGAATCCATACCCCTTCGGGAGGGTCCGAAGGATCCTGAAAGCGAGTCTGGGTCCCAGCTCCGAGGCTTGAATCCACAAGAAGTCACTTCGGAAGACCCAGACCCCTCCGGGAGGGTCCAGGTCGCTTCTGAAGAAGCTCCGGGTTCCTCCAGCCAGGACCCGGAGGTCCCCGATGAAAATCCAGATCCCTCTGGGAGGATCCGGGTCAGTGAAGAGGAAGCTCCGGGCCCCTCCGGGAGGGTCCGGACAATTCAGCGCCAGTGTACTTCATCAGCGAAGTACTACATGATGCCAAGACTCGATACCTAGAGGTGCATAAGCTGCTCTATGCAGTTCTTATTGCCTCCAGGAAGCTTCACCATTACTTCCAAGCTCACAAAATCTCAGTGGTGACCTCTTTCCCACTTCGAGCAATCTTGCGTAATCCCAATTCAACTGGGAATATTGCAAAGTGGGCAGCAGAATTGGCTGAATTCGATCTCGAACTCGTTTCAAGGCAAGCAATCAAGAGTCAAGCATTGGCGGATTTCGTGGCGGAATGGACTCCCTCTCCATGAAACCCTGGGGGCCCCAGCGAGCAGAAGCCGGAACACAAGACCCCTGTCTTCACTGAGCCTCACTGGACCCTCTACTTCGACGGCTCCATGCAAAAGCAGGGGGCCGGAGCTGGAATCCTTCTCCTCGCACCAACCGGAGAGAAGGTAAAATACATGGTACACCTTGACTTCAAGGCGACCAACAACATGGCGGAATATGAACACTCATTTATGGACTAAAGGTGGCACTATCGTACGGTGTCAAGCAACCGCTGGTCAAGGGAGATTCACAGCTCATCATTAAGCAAGTGAAGGGTGAATGCTCCTGCAAGAATCTCCAGCTAGCTGCTTACCTCCTTGAAGTCCAGAGGCTTCAGAAGGACTTCGAAGTCCTAGATCTTCACCATGTCCAGCGTGCCCACAACGCTGAAGCCGACGAACTCTCGACGAAAGCATCAACCGGAGCTTTGGCTCCTGACGGAACTTTTGTCCGGAGGTTGTCAAAACCCACAGCTCAGCCTGCCGAACTGAGCGAAGGGGGCGAGATCAGCATCCCGAAGCTGACGGTCCCGATGGCCCCGTTACCATGGCAGCCATCAAGGGTCGTAGGTGATGCTGAAAGCTCCGAGCAACCCAGCACGCAAGACTCAGATGCTCAAGTTAGTTCCGATGCATGGATCTCGGAGATCCGGAACTACTTGAAAGATAACATCCTTCCTGACGATGATGTATCCGCTGACCGGGTAGTCAGATTGGCTAAAAGATACACGCTGGTAGAAGGGGATCTCTACCGGCGTGGTGCCAATGGCATCCTAATGCGGTGCATTACAAGGGAAGAAGGCTGCGAGCTCCTCGCAGAAATCCATGGAGGCGAGTGTGGGAACCACGCGTCTTCCCGCACGCTGGTTGGTAAAGCCTTTCGGCATGGCTTCTACTGGCCTACAGCACTCCAGGATGCAACTGAGCTGGTGAAGAAATGCGAAGCATGTCAATGTGATGCAAAGCAAATTCACAAACCGGCTCAGCCCCTACAAATGATACCTCTTACATGGCCCTTCGCTGTGTGGGGGATGGACATCTTGGGACCTTTCCCAAGAGCCGTCGGAGGTTACAAGTTCTTGTACGTTGCCATTAACAAGTTCACCAAGTGGCCGGAAGAAACTCCAGTTGTGACAATCAACAAGCAATCTGCTATCAACTTTTTGCAGTCCATTGTATGCAGATTTGGAGTCCCAAACAAAATCGTCACTGATAATGGGACCCAATTCACAAGCTCTGCATTTCAAGGATATTGTGAAGACCTCGGAATTCAAGTTTGCTACGCCTCCGAAGCTCACCCAGCAAGCAATGGCCAAGCCGAGTGAGCAAATGCTGAAATCCTTAAAGGACTCAAAATGCGCACCTATGAGCGTTTGAAAAAACATGGAGCCAACTGGATTGAAGAGCTTCCGCCCACTTTATGGGACAACAGGACATCTCCAAACCGGTCAACTGGAGAGACACCCTTCTTCCTGGTGTATGGAGCTGAAGCAATCCATCCTCCGGAAATCACCTTGGGGTCACTCCGGGTCCAGACCTTCAACGAAGCCACGCAGGACCAGCTCCGGCGTGAAGACCTAGACCTCCTTGAGGAGGGAAGGTGCCAAGCAGCTGTTCGGAATGCCCGATACCGCCAAGCCCTTCGGCGCTATCATCAGCGGCATGTACACAACCGATAGCTCGAGGAAGGCGATCTGGTGCTACAGAGAATACAATCCAGAGAAGGGTTAAACAAACTCTCCCCCAGCTAGGAGGGACCCTTCCGAGTGATTAAAGTATCCCGTCCCGGAAGCGTTCGCTTGGCTACCGAGGATGGGACACCTCTCCCAAATCCTTGGAACATCGAGCACGTCCGTAAGTTCTACACTTAATATCACGGAGGTGAGTCTGTAGTAACTTGAGGTGTATGTTATAGAGTCATTGTACAGAGTCGGGTAGTTCCTCCCGGAGAACAGCCGGACCTTCGCCGGAAGGTCCGCAAAGTTCATGCAACACTTGTCACAGTCTCAGAACTAAAAGTGTGGCTAGCTACCCTGGGTCAAACGAGAAATTAAACACTCTTAGCCTGGTTCTGTACCCTAAGAGTGTACTTGTTTCCCCTGTACCTCGGACCTATAATGAAAGACATCTTCAGGTGAAACAGACTCCACGTGCATTTATTTTGTATAGGCTCAACATTTTTTATTTTTCTCTTTCTTGTCTATAACAAAGTTGTGCAATTCTTAAGAAATTTTAGTTCGACCAGTTCATGTACAATCCGAGCTGTATTGTCAATTCTTTCGGATCCAAATATTGTTCATGGCCCACTCGCCTGAATGCCACCTAGCCAATCAAGGGCCGGAGTGTGCTATCGACTTAGCCTAGTCAAGCACCCTAAGTACGCCACTCTACCTACACCCCTGCAGGCCGAAGTAAGGCGGGTCCAAGTACAATCAGATCTGGAAGGAAGAAGGCAACACATTCGGTTGTATTCAGAATCATGTTTGACCTAAAATTTTCTTGGGAATCGTAAGTCGTGACGAAGTTATAGGCAAGGAGCGAATTTTATTATTTTTCTTGGCTTCAGTGTGCAGGAAAAATAAAGAATTCACATTGATGGAGAAAAGTCGGAGCTAACAAAGCTCCGACTCCCCTTAGGTGGCTTGTAATCGATGTTAAACATTGAAAACAAGCATCACCGGAGCAACCAAGCCCCGGTAAAGCTAGGGGGGCCAGCCGTCGACGTAAAATAAAAGATGGTGAGAAGACCCCACAAGTGGAGTCTGTTGCCGACAAGCTATGCGTTGGCAAAGGTCACTGCCGGAGCTACTAAGCTCCGACACCCAGGAGGGCTAACTATCGATGCTCTACGCGTTGATAGGGACTATTGTCGGAGCTACTAAGCTTCGACGGTAGTCAATTTGGCCTCAGGGGGCCTTCACTATCGAAGACTTCGGACCTACACTCTACAAGTTCGAAGCAAATGAGTCTTCAACAAAACACAATATCCTCTTGGTACATGTTCACAATCAAATTGTGTACATCTACCAGGGGGCCAAGTGAAGACAAAAGTGTTGAAGACAAAAAGTGAAATTCACAAAAATTTGGGGATTTCATTCATCTGGAGACAAGGGATTACAATATTGAGGAAGAAAAAGAGAGAATACAAGTGAGAGCTACGGAGATGGTCCTAGACCCTATGGAAGAACCGGGCGACCTTCTGGGCAACCTCCGACACATTGGCTCAGGCAGCTTCACCTTCTCCTTCAACGGGACCTTCAAGCACCGGGTCCAGAGGAAATTGGGGATTCCGGCTGGTGTAGCACGTCAGCACATACTCTGCGACGTTCTTCGCCAGGGATTGCCCCTCAACCTCCAATTGGTCCGCGATGACGTCGCCCACCTTGGAGAGTTTGCTACCTGCCGAGCTCAACGCCTGCAACGCCAGGTCCGGCTCCGGCTCCGGATCATCCGGGCGCACGGGACTGAAGCCCATCGGTGTCAGCGCGTCATTGGCCTTGCCCAGGAACTCCCAAATCTGTAGGGAGTCCGCAGTCCTCAAGCACTTCAATTCTTCCAAGGATCTTCTGGCCGCCACCAGTTCAGAATTCTCGCGAGCGAGGCGCTCAACTTCTTTGGCGTTTTGCTGAATCTTTTCAGCAACTCGCTTCTCGAGTTTTCTGAGCTCCTCCTCCCGAGGTGGATCTTGTTCCGGCGGTCAACCAGGTCCTTCTCCCTGCCCCTCAATTTCTTCTCCCTAGCAGCAATGGCACACTCTTGCTCGTAGAGTTCCTGCCCTCGCACCAAGGCCTTCTCCTCCTCCTCAGTGCAGCACTCTTCCAATTTCTTGGTGCGCTCTTCGAGGCCCTTGTCGGCCAGAGCCACCTTTTCGGTGAGCTCCTCCTCCCTCCTCAGGACGCCATCCCGCAGCTCTAGGAGTTTTTGCTCTTCATCTTCGAGCCGTTTCTCCCTCTCCTCAAGTGCCTCCCGGCGCTTGATGAGAGTAGTGTTAATGGCCTCAAGCCTTTCTTGGCGTTCAACGGCCGCACTATTAGCTGCTTTGGTCTGCTCATAAATGTCCCGGGATTGAGCGTCGAGGGCGCGAGTCATACTCTCCCTGTCATCCAATATTTTGCCCCATTATCCAGGCGGACCTTCTCCCGCTTGATCCACTCTTTGTCATCTGCTAGCCTCGACTGCGCCAGCTTGGTCTCGAAGTAGAGCCGGTTACGCCACCACCTAAGGGTTTGGCGCTCCTCTTCAAGAGCCTTGCTGTCGTGGAAGAAGGCCAGTTGAACTTGACGCAGACTGGAACAGGCGTTGTCAATAGACAAAGACAATGGGATAGGTCCCGGACCTGTTGGGGCCTCCTCCGCTGGTTCCAGCGGGTTTTCAGATACAAAAATTGGGTCCCACTCCACAAGAGTGGTCCCCTGGGTCTCCATGGCACTAGGGCCGTCCTCCGAGATGGCCTCAGTCGCCATCGAGGAGGGTCCCGCTGATGAAGTTCCGACCTTCGGAAGTGTTTCCAAAGGCCCCGCCGCCAGATCTACATTTGCCCCCTCAGGCAGGGGGCCAACGACTCCACCAGGGCACTCCGGCTCAGCCGCGAGTACCTCCGATGTCGTCACTTCCGGAGCAGGGGTTGCTTTTGGCTCCAGCCTGGGAACCTCCTCTACTGGGGGCTCGAGCGCCGACGCCTCTGCAACAACCGACTCGGGAGCCGGAAGGTCCTCAACATCAATTGGCCCTGCGGCCGAGACTTTAACAACAACCGGCTCTGCGGCCGGTGCTTCAGAGGTAGCCGGCCCAACTACCGGGACTTCCTCAACATCCGGCGTGCACGCCGGGACTTCAACTACCTCCGGCTCAACCGCTGGGGATTCAACGATTTCCGACTCTGGGGCCGGAATTACTACTTCCTCCGGCTCAACGGTCGGAGCTTCCATCATCTCTACACCAAGACCCGGAGCTTCATCCTCCGAAGCAGGTGCCGCTGGCGCATCTTCTCTCCCGCGGTCCGACGCTACCACGGGAGTCTCTGGGGATGAGTCGAGGTCCATGAACACGACAGCTGGCGCCGGAGCTGTCGCAGCTTCATCCACCACTTGGGGCGGCACCGGGACAGGAGCAGAAGCTTCTGCCCTCAAAGCTTCAGCTGCTGTGGCTGAGGGTGGAGCCTCACTCCTCTTCTTGGGAACGCTGCAGATGATGGATAAAGAAACATAAAAAACAATTACTACAACAAAATACCTATCTGAGGTAAAGATTAAAAATTACCTCGGGAGGCTTCCGCACCAGCTTGCGTGGAACCTCTTTCCCGGGCGTTTTGGGCTGACCATAGCCGCCGCCGGCGTGGAAGCTCCGGAAGGCCCCCCGGAACTCGTTGCAGCCACGGGCATTTCCCTAGTCGAGGCCCCCCTCGATCTGGAAGAACCTCCGGACCTAGAGGCCTCAACCGGCCCTGGTGCGGGAGTCACATGCCCGGAGCTAGCACCCTGGGAGGACGCCGCTGCGGGTACTGTCGCCGCGGTTGTAGAAGACCACCCCTCTGGGGAGAAGGAGCTGATGCAGAGGTGGCAGGCTTGACGGACCTTCCATCTGCATACTGCAGCTTCCTCTTTCGGTTCAAGGGTTCGTCCGTCGGCTCCTTGCCCTTGCTGACAATCTCGACCCTTGGCTTCGGGGCAGGGTCGGAGCCACCTTCGGAAGTTCCAGGGATCACCACCCTGGAGGTCGATCTTCTCTCGATGACACCAAGGTCATCAAGCACGGGCATCTTCCGCCGGAGCTCCCTGCTGAACTCTACTTCCACGTTCAGAGGGAGAAAAGCTGATGGCGGAGTCAAGTCGTCACCCGCGACGTCGATGCCGTGCTGGAACTTCTTGAGATGAAACTCCAAGGTTGTCCCCGCCATGTTGGACTTCAGCCCGGTCTCGACCCGGTCGTCGTCCATCACACTGTTGAGGGCCCAAGCGAGTTTTTCTCTCCTCTTCAGTGGTGCCCACCTGTTGACCAAGAAGTTGCAAAACACCGCCTGATGAGTTAATCCTCCCTCCACGCACTGGCGGATCCTGGTCAGAGCAGGGTTGAAGGCTTCCGCCAGCACCAGAGCTTCACTCTAGACTATCGTGTCGATGTTGGGGAGGCCTTCGGGTAGCTCCAGCCTCTCGTGCTCCTCCACCCGGATGACTATCCAGTCCTTCTTCCAATCATCCCATTTCCCAGAGGGAAACGACCGGAGTTACTTGAATGGGAACTACTTGCGCTTCACGAAGTAGTAGAAGACAAGGTACTCATTGCTCCTACCAGTGGTATGGACGGTGAAGAAGGTCCGGAAGAGTTCAATGCAGGGGGGGATGCCAACCCACATCTCACAGAAGTGGACGAAGACGGACACAAGAAGAATGGAGTCGGGGCCAAGGTAGTACAGCTGCAGACCATAGAAGTCTAGCAGCATCAAGAAAAAGGAGGAAAAAGGTGGGATCAACCCCACCATGGCGTACGAGGAGAAGTACACCATTTCGCCGGCGTGCTCCTTCTCAAACGGGAGCTCTCCCCCGGCACGGACCGAGCGGTTGAAAAAGTCCGAGGACCATCCCATGAGGGCCCGGACCTTCTTCAGGTCACCGTCGGTCTTCAAACGGCTCTCGCGGAGACCCAACTCCATCGCAGCACAGCAAGGCAGGAGAGGAAGAGCAAGCACAAGTTGAAAGTTTTAGCGCAAGATCAGATGAGAGGCGTAAAGAACCCCAAACGGTGCGCGCTTTCCTTCTTAAGTAAACCCTTGTGATGCTTGGATGGAAACCGCAAGGAAGTCGAAGATACTACTAAAAAATTCCACCCAGCCGATGACAAGAGGGCCCGGGACCACCCCGACGATCAAGTCGAGGTTCTTACCCAGGCGAACGGTTGTCATCATGAGGCGGGAAGCCCGAAGTCGGCGGCCTGACAAGGCGCGCGGAACCGATACGATTTTCGTATCGAGAACCGGCGACCTTCAATTGTGTGAGATCCGCACACCAAAGATCTCACCTTCCGCACACAGGATACGCCACGCGGCGAGGATTTAACTCCAAACCATCAACAACGGCACATCCAAAGACCTTTGAAGACTCAGTTCAAAAGTCGAAGGATGGACCCACCTCTGGCGGAATGACTTCACCCAAGGGGTCTCCCCAGAGGTGGGCCCAGGGGGCCACTGTCGGTACCCTGGGTACCATATACTCCTTGGGATTGCAAATATCTCAAGGGAAAGTCATCTACTTGATTTGAAGACCTTCAGAGGCCCTCATGTCAGACATGTCCGGACCCGCTTCTCCAACATGGTTAGTCCCAGGGTCACCACGTGTACTATCAAACCGGAGCTACCGCCCGCAAGGGGGAAGCTCCGGGCTATGTACCGAAATGGCACCCCCGGACCTAACCCCAGACCGAGGGAAGATCCGGTGCTGACACGTGTCGGGTAACACCGGAGCCATCTGTTCCCCACAGTGTGCTCCGGCGCTGCCACGTGTCCAACTGTCGGGTCTTCAGCCTCTAACCTCCAGAAGACTCCACAACGGCTCCGGATCTTCAAAGGGGAATCAAGGATTTCAAGACCTGATCAAGTGTCATTAATACTATATTAATGACACACGATCGGACGACCTTAATTACCAGTAACGGTGCTGTCAAAGCCCATAACTCGGTCATTAAGGGCAATTAAACGTGTTGAATGTGTATCGATATCAGTAATCGCTGGGGTCACATGTCGGGCCAGGCTAACTTGTAATGGCCTGCCCTTGTACTATAAAAGGACATGCCAACGATACATAGGGGAGACTCTCTACGGACTCTCGGACACATACTAGACAGACGCTCTTGACATACATCCAATACAACATCAACACACCCCGTGGAGTAGGGTATTACGCTCAGGCGGCCCGAACCACGTAAATCTTGGTGTCCCTTGTGTCATTCGACATCTCACCTTCTTGAATCTCCGCGCGCCCATACCGAACCTCAAACTCCTCTAACACTTTAGTAGTGTCGGGTGATCTGCCGGATCAAAACCACCGACAATGTAGGTCACCCAGGTGCTCGTGACCAGAAGCACGACTATCATGATAGTTTTTAACACTCAGCAGAGGTTGTACTACTTTACCCACAAGTTTGTGATTTCGTCACCCGTCGGTGACTAAAGGAAACCTCCATTATGCCAAACCACTACCATATGTGTATGGCCAAGAGATCCCAAAATAACCTTTACAAAGGGAGTACCAGCATATTCAGACCACTAAGGTTTCACCGGTGGTGATGCCTCCAACTGAGGACATCCAACCAAGGGCCCCCTCTTGTGCCTTTCGGATCCTAGGGCAGTCCCGCCACAATTGCAAACCCAAACGACTCCAATTCCCCGCTCCTCCAAATTATCTGAATCAATGCTGGTAATACACATAATTAATTGGCTAAGCCGCACCCATACTTGTCCTTGTGGTGGAATTGTTGTCCTGGCTTATTCTCGCATGAACTAGTCCTTAGATCCAAGGCAAGCAAACCACCATAACATCAAACCCAATCCACAAACCATGCTTGCTTAGATCTCCCAAGTCCCACATTAGCATTTAGCCATATTCATCAATTTACATCATCCATAGGTCCATTAAATCATGATTAAGCATTTTGGTTGTTTTTTTCCATTCCAATTAGTTAGAGCGAGGCAAAAAGATAAACAGCTCTTCCCGACTCTCTACAATGTATTCCAAGCGACAAGGATGGTCAAACAAGACTAGTAAACACATATCATGGGTTTCCCATCAATTTGACACAAACATGCAGTTTTACAAACAAAATATTTAAAAACTGGATCAAAATGATCGAGGACACTTGCCTTGCTCCTGAGCTTGAGTAGGGTCGGAAACTTCAAAGTTCTGGCACTGGAGGTCCTCGACAGCACCCTCTAGCGCGACACCTTCGATTCAGCACAATAGACATACAAAACAACCATTACAATCAATAAATGCTCATACATTTCTCAATATGTCATGATATGCATGATTAATGCTATTATGTGGTAAAACTTGTTAATGTGTTGCTATTAAGATTTACTAACTAGTACAATAGTTTTAACAAGTTTGTATAGGTTTGGAATTGATTCGAGTCAATTTGAAATTAATTCAGCACACTTCAGATTCAGAGGTTGGACAAGTCTGGTTTCAGGACCAGACTAGTCCGCCCTGATCAAAACTGGAATTTAGGGTTTTTATGATCTGAGAGAATTGGGGTTGAATTTGCATGGAAAAGGAAAAGTAGAAGGTGTACCACGTTTGTAGAACTCCAAGGATCGAAAATTGAGTGCAACACTTGAATCTTGGCAATCTAGGGTTTGTGATGAAGAGTTGGTGGACAGTTGAGGGTGAATTGACGTTGAAGAACAAAAAGTCGATGAAGATCTTACTTGATTTATCCTCCTTCGTGTTCTTTCTCTCCTCCTTGCTTCTGGATCCTTTTTTGATGATGGCTCCCACGAACTAGGGTTTGGGTTTCTTTCAATCGTGGAAAAGAGGTGAAAATTGGGGTGAAGGGGTGTTTATATAGAGGTGGAGAGGTAGGGTTTGATGGATTTCGAGTCTAAGGTGGGTTGAGGCCGTGCAGGGATCCCACATGGGCTCCACAGGGGTTGGGCACCATGTTCTTGGGCCCAATTAAGGTAAATACCCAATAGCAAGTCGTGGAGAAAAAGATTGAATCTGGGTCGGGCACATCAAACAAGTTCGCTAGGGGGCCATACTAGTACGATGTTGGATAGAGGCGAAAATGGATAAGTCCGGTAGGTTGTCCGGACAGTCCGGTCTTGTTCAGAGAGTAAAACGGACAAGTTTGACATATATCAGACAAGTCTCGGAATTTGACAACTTATTCGAAAACCGTACCAAATATCATACTAGTCCGCATTCAATCACGTACAAGTCCGGGATGGAACAGAGACTTAATCGGACTAGTCTCCAGCAAAAACGGACAAGTCCGGAGGGGCATCAGAGGCGGAAACCGGACTAGATCGGGGTACAAACTGGACAAGTCCGTACTTCTACACACTTTTAAGTGTTGTTTAGCTTCTAATTCAATTTAAACTTGTTCCTTTTTATGTTGCTTAACGCTAAACATGTATAAGAATGTATGCAATGATCGATGGATGAAAATGAGGGTGTTACATAAACACAACTAAAACAATCTAAACGCTTTTCTAACTGCTAAATAGGAGACCTAGACTTAATTATGTGAGTCGTGGTTGTCCTGGTCGTGAGGCAGCGAAGGAGACGGCGGTGGCGAGGCATACATGGGTGCGCGTTAGGGTGAGTTGGCCCTCCATGTAGGTACTGGAGAGGTTTTTACATCATTGACCTCCACGGTGGCACAAACCTCCTCTTGCTTCTTCATGATAAACAACTCCTTATGGACGCAACAGATCTCTTCCATGGCAACAACATAGCAATTTTCCAAATCCAACAATACTTCCTGAGATCTGTCAATGGCATGAGAACTGACTTGAGCTCCATCCCGCGGTCTTAAGATCTTCCTTTTCCCCTTCTTGCGTTGCGGGTGTAGTGCAAAACTAGTATCTCCAACCTGCTCCCGATAGATGTGGCACAATCTAGTAAGTCCATCCCAAGCAACATCATCAATAGCTTGTTTCCTGGTGGCTCTTAATGTGGAGGCAAAGTGTCAGGTGACCACCTCGTCTTAGGCAAGAACGGTGACTTGAGCCCTCCATTCATCACGTCTATGGCGAGGAATCCTCTTAACATATTATTTTGGGTGCATCTTGCATAAATCCAAGAACTACTTCAATTTCCTAGCTGCAAATCCTACATTAGTGCCATCGGAACAGAATTCTTGGGCATCATGGTAAATTATGCATTTGTCCTCCTTCCTGGCTTCACATGGCTGTCATGCATTCCTTTGAGCTTCAGGTACCTCCTCTTGTGCTGCAGGTTCAACCTCTTCTGGTTCATCCTCATCTTGGGTTTCATCTTCACTCTCCTCATGTGCATCATTCTCCTCTTATTCGCTATCATAGACTTCCACCATCTCCGGATCCTCCTCTTCATCATCATCATAATAGGAATCCACCATCGCAGGCTTTTGTTCGTCGTGTTGGAATGTTCATGCTTTACTTCCTTTTTGGTAGAATTCACTTCTTCCTACTCTTGGGCTGGTTCCATTTGCTGCTCCTTGCGAGGCCTAAGCTTGCTTCCAAGGAGTGGCAAACGAGCCTTGTTGCGGGCTGTCATTTTTGGTGTGAGCCATCTACAAGAAAACATGAGAAAAATAGAGAAAACACAAATATCAGTTTTGAAATTGCTGCAGCTATAAATTTAGATGAGAGGATGTGCATTTGCTCAAAAAGATGCAAAAATAGCAAAAATTACATCCGCAGCAAAAACGCAATTTTTCCCACCTTATATAACTAGTAGGAGGCAAAATAGTGCAAAACAGGCTAATATTGAATAGGAAAGAAGTCCTAAGTGATTTGTGGTGTCCATTCTAACTAGGCATGCGTCCTACGGTCAAGCACGGCTATCATGATTGTTTTAGACACACTCTGTAGAGGTTGTACCACTTTACCCACAAGTTTGTGATTTCACCACCTTTCAATGACTAAGGAATATCAATTATGTTGTCTCTTACTTTCTTAAGTGTGTGGCCAAGAGATCACAAAATAGCCTTTACAAAGTGATTACTAGCATATTTAGACCCCACTGAGGTTTCACCGGTTGTGGTGTCTCCAACTGAGCACATCCAACCAAGGGCCTCCTCTTGAGCCATTCGGATCCCATGGTAGTCCCACCAATCTCTACAAACCCATCCGACTACCCCTTCCCCGAGCATTCTTAATGGTCCAAATAGTACTGGCAAAACACTAATTAGTCAGCTAAGTTGCACCCATACTTGGCCTTGTGGTGGCACTGTAAATCCTGGATGGTCGCTCCACAAACCGGTCCTTAGATCTAAAGCAAGCAAAACCACCAAAACAATCCAACCCATTCCACATTACCAACTTGCTTAGATCTATAGGCACCATGTTGCTAAAGGGTCATTATTACCGATTCTCATCATTCACATGTTCAATAGTTCATAACCATGTAGTATGAGTGTTTCCCGAACCTAATTTAGTATAGCGAGGCCAAAAGTAAAAAATAACCTTCCCAACTCTCTACATAGTGTTCAAGCGACGAGGGTGGTCACACAAGACTAGTAAACTCCTACAATTGGGTTTTCCTATTAATCTCGACACAAGCATGCAATTTAACAAACAAAACCTTTAAAACGGGATCAGTATGGTCAAAGACACTTGCCTTGCTCCTGAGCTTGGTTTGGATCGAAGGCTTCAAAGTTCTAGCTCTGCAGGTCCTCAAAAACACTCTCTATAGCAAGACCTTCTATTCCATGTGACAATCATGCAAAACAAACATTACAATCAAACAATGCTCATATAGTACTCAATATGCCATGATATGCATGATTAATGCAATAGTAAGGTAAAACTTATTAAAGAGTTGTTAATAATGGTTACTAAACAGTTACAATAGTTTCTAACAAGTTCAAACAGGTTTGGAATTGATTCGAGTCAGTTTGGAATTAATTCAGTTCAATTCAGGAATTTATAGATTCAGACATCAGACTAGTCCGCCCTGGACAAAACTACAAAATAGGGTTTTTCTGATCTACGAGAATTGGGGTTGGATTCACGTGGAAACTTGGATGTAGAGGGTGTATCACGTGTGTAGAGATCCAAAGATCAGGAAATGGACGTGAGGCTTGAATCTTGACGGTTAGGGCTTGATGGAGATGAGTTGATGAAGAACTTGGATGAAGAATGTCAATTCATCAAAGTCGATGAAGATCGGCCTTGATTAGCCCTTCTCCCTCTTCTCCTCCTTCTCCTTGCTCTTGAGCTTCCTCTTGACATTGGTGCAAGGCTAAGGCCGGCAGCGAGGGTTTTCTCAAAGGTGGGGAGGTGAGGGTATTGGGTTGCTTATATAAGGGTTGGAGAGGTAGGGTTTTGGGTGACTTCCAAGTGGAATTCGGTGGGGGGCGTGTAGGGGCCAAGGTGGGGTTCACTTGGGCTCCTCTGAAGTTGGGCACGAAGTTCTCGGGCCCAAATTAGGCAATTACCCAAAAACAAATTGAAGGAAAATAACAGAATCCGAGTAGAATTTAGGAGGCCGGACTAGTATGCAGAAGGGATCGGACAAATCCGTTTTGGAACAGAGGCTACATCGGACAAGTCCGGTGTATAAGGCTAGACAAGTCTGAGGTTGCAGGATAAAATGCTTTCAGACTAAAATTCAACAAGGAACGAACTAGTTCACTGGAACCACGGACAAGTCCAGACAACATCAGAGACCAAACCGGACTAGTCCGTGCACTCTGCCGGACAAGTGGGTTCTGAAGGGAACTGAATTATGTCCGGACAAGTCCGCACCCTGAAAAAAATGATTTGTTGATTTGGCCTAAATTCATTTTAATCTTTTTCCTTTTTAGGTTGCTAAATGTTAAACATGCATGAGGATGTATGCAATTCATTATGCATGAAAGTGAGGGTGTTACACTTAAAATTTCTACTCACCAAAAAGGACGCTAAACCAAGGCTAATCCAATGATTCTCCTACTCCAAGAGTTTGATTTGGTGATAAAGGATAAAAAAAGGAGTGGAGAATTCTGTAGCAGACCATCTCTCACATATGGACGTCACACAGCACATGGATGTACCTACCAATGACTCCTGCGTGATGACATGCTGCTCAAGGTGATCGACACTCACCCTTGGTAAGCGGACATCGTGAACTTCATGGTCACGGGGTACGTACCACCAAGGGAAAACAAAAAGAAGCTCATCTATGAGAGTCGTAGACACCTGTGGGACGACCCATATATCTATCAAGTATGTGCTGATGGCCTTCTTAGAAGGTGTGTCCTCACCATCGAAGGCACCAAGATCATTGAAAAATGCCATGCTAGCCCCTACGGAGGCCATTACGGTGTATACCATACTTAGGCAAAGATCTGTCAATGTGGATTCTATTGGCCTTCAATGTATGAAGATACCAAGGAATACATTCGCCGATGTTGTAAATGCCGAAAGCATGGAGGGCATTACTCATATGCCATGCTCCTCACATATAATCTCCAAGTCGAATTATTTGATGTATGGGGTTTTGACTTCATGGGACATTCCAAAGTCCCATGAATGCGAGTATATTCTCGTGGCCATCGATTATGTGTCAAAATGGGTAGAGACATTGCCATGGAGAAATGCCAACTCCAGGCACGTTAACAAAATATTCCATGAGATCATTTTCTCACCCTTTGGCACTCCCAAAATGATTATAAGTGATGGAGGGTCTCATTTCATTGATATGGCCTTCTGAAGCTTTCTAAGAGAGCTTGGATTTTAGCATAATATTGCTATTCCCTACCACCCACAAACAAGCGGTGAAGCAGAAACATCTAACAAGCAGATCAAGAATGTTTTGCAAAAGACCGTCTTGAAAATGGGGACGGGATGAAAGCAGAAGCTACTAGACGCATTGTAGGCATATCAAACGGCCTACAAGACACCCATTGGCATGTCTCCGTTCGAACTTGTCTATGGGAGGACTTGCCATCTTCCTATAGAATTGGAGCATAGAGCTCATTGGGCCATAAAACTGTGGAACATGAATCTTGATAAGGCTGAAAAGCACCGTTCGAGGTAAATCATCGATGTTGAAAAATGAAGGTATAAGGTGTACCATAGTGCCAATATATATAAGGAAAGGACCAAGAGATGGCACGATAAAAGCATTATGCCAAACGAGTTTAAACTTGGAGATAAAGTCCTCTTTAACTCTAGGGTAAAACTCTTTGGACATAGGAAATTACAAAGTAAATGGGAAGGACCATATACTATAATACAAACTTCATCTCATGGAGCCATAACACTCCAAGATGATGAGGGTCATCTACTTAAGGTAAATGGGCACCGTCTCAAAATCTTCTTAGATTCTTAAGAGGATTTGGAAAAAGAAGTTGACATGGTAAATTTAATCAATTTCCATGTTGTTCTTCCAAATTCCACGTAATTTTTCGAAGTCCGGCACGTGGTCCTATTGTAAAACTAATCCTTATGGCCCACGGAGACAACCCACAAAACAGAAGACCTAATGGGGCCCACACCAGGTTGTCTGACCACCAAGGTTAGTTGACTCTTGGTTTGTGCTGCCAGGGTTCTATTTTCGTGAGTTATTATCCCAACAAAACCCTCGGTGCGATAGCTCCTATCTCCGCCTCGGCGATATTAAAAAGCCACGAACAAAAAGGAAACTTGCACCATTCCAGAAAAGAAACATCCTATTCCATCTCCCACCAAGTCCCATCCACCACGGCCGGCAAACGCATCGTACCCCATGCGTCCTCCAGCTCCACCTTAACCTTAGTGGGGAACCTACGCCGGCCACCAACGACTCCACCATGGCCATTGAGGTCGTGATAGCTTTGGACGTGGCACTTCTCTCCGCGATCCCACATCTTGGGATGCCTCATGGACATAGCCCTGGTCATCGCATCATGCACGGTTGCTTCCTCCATGTAAAGCGCCCATGAAGTCACGTACTCCTATGCCACGTTCAACAACGGTGGCTCTCAAGCCCATCGCGACTCGTTGTTTCCATGTAAAAGATGAAGTTTGTCCCGCGCACTAGCCTATCAAGAAGTACACGGGTACACTCAAAACCAAGAATGGCGACATAGTAAGCCAAAATTATGAGTCGCCAGCTCGAACCTCAACGGAGCCCGCGAACGAACGTTTCATAATCCCAGGCGTGAGAACGCCAAAGAGTTATGGAAAAGGTCTCTACAAGCGTGTGGACAACTTAGCCTTGGAGGAATCGACGGGATCATCTCCCTCCTAGGTGAAGTGTCACCTCTCACCACCTGCTATCAAAAGGCCTCTAGGCCAATATCAAAGCAGTGGTGAGAACTCTCCCCGTGCCGATGTGTCACATCTAGGCAAGGAAATAGAAAATCTCCGTTTGGAGAACAAGAGGCTAGTGCGTACGGTGGCTGAGGAGCACATTGACAGGGCAAGGATGATATTGATGCCCTTAAAGAGGAGATAGATGGTGTACAGCGTGGCATGACTGCTAAAATCAAGAGCTTGTGCAAGGCCATGGGGATGTCCGACAACTACAAGGCACCATGAGTAGATGTCCCTATAGGCCATTGGGTGCTTACCCCTTAGTTTGCTTATTTTATTTTTCCAATATTTTGTAATTCAATAATGTAACCACCTCCAATTTTTTGTTCAATAAAGTGAACTTACCGGTTAATCAAACACTGGTAAAGTTCCCCTTTAGTTTATTTTGTGCAAATAAATTTTCCAGGAACAAGTGTGGGGAGGAGTCACTCCACGATCTCGTGACATTTAGATCACACGCTTCACGGAGGATACGTCACAAACATACACGTGATACGACACGACAAAGTGGAGCACCACTGGAGCCAGCCAGAGGTCGGCCAATTGAGTTGAAATTTTTGAGCATTCATTAAAATTCAAATTAAAATGAACTCAATTAATTAAATATTGCAAATTGTCTAAATATGATATTATTATACCCTGTATTTTGATTTCATTACCATGTTTCTGGACCCATATCATTAAATTTGGACAACATGTCATCTAAGTTTTTGATTGGTGTGATATGGTGAGTAAAATAAACCCATGGACAATCCCATCCTTGTATGAAATTGTTTTTGAATTTTGCATAATTTTGAAGTCTTAAGGTTTTGCCTCCCTCTCTCATTGGAAATCAAAAACCCACCAAGGCCACATGAATGCATATTGAAAACCATATACATATGCCACTTAGCATTTTCATTAAACTTGGTCAAACTCTTGACCCTATCGAGTGACTTGAATGAAATCTTTTGACTAGGAAATTTCTTGTGTGCCCCACCATATTCCATCATTTTCATCATTCCACCATCAAAAAATACTCCATGAGAAATATTGCAAAATCCTCTCTCATTAAAAATATGCATAAAAAGGAGTAGAAGGCATGGCTATAAGAGCTCTCAAAATAATTAAAAAAAAAGAGCCAATAAGTAGCCATGCTTCATCCCTGCATATAAAGAGAGTGATCAAATGGGAGTTATCATCAATATTCATCATCCATCATCCACCCATAATAATTGCACAAGAATTCCTTAGTCATTGATTTTATTGCATGGTCTTCTCATATGGATCTCGTATTTGAATTAGTAATATATTGAGTTCCAAGTGTGCTACCCTTTCTCCCTACCAAGCTCCAAAAAAATGACATATTTAGTTGTAGGGACAAAAGTGGCATAATTATGCCAAGGTGAGCACTTTGAGTGAGAGATCCAATAGAGGAGGAAAAAGCATTATTTTTTTTTGATATTCGAAATATAGCAACTTTCAAAGTCATTTTAGCATGACGAAGTCCGATGAAATGCATTCAACTGTTCGACCTTTTAAATGCCTAAGATTATGTGGTAGCCACACCACAAAGGGTTCAAAAGCAAAGGTATGAATTAAAATACTTTGTATGCTCCTTTCATATCCACAACAATATTTTATCTTAGCACTTAGTTCTTCTTCCCTTCACTCGAGGATGAGCAAAGGACTAAGTGTGGGGGAGTTTGTTGACGGTCCTTAAATGCTAAATTTGACCATCAATTCACTGCATAAAAATTATAAAATGGAGAACACGACATAGTGGTAGGAGTTAAAACTAACAAATTCCAAAAGTGTTAGTGTCTCTTTGTATGTAGGTGAATTAAACACCAAAAATACCCAAGCATGCATGGAGTAATCCAAAAAATTACCATTCGACAAATCAGGCAATGAAATGTGGGCATCACATGGATCCATGACTCATTCCAAGGCGTATCCGAGGACATCCAATGGTGTTTCACCCGGGAAGGGGGTCAGGGCCCAATTGGAAGTCACCCCAAGAAAGCACAGCTAGGGGGGGGGGGGGGGGGGGCAGAACCAAGTCGGCCGACTTGGCCCTAGCGCCAAACTCAGTCAGCTCCACATATCTGCTTCCTATGGCTCTCTAAAGGCAGTAACGACTAATTCACGTGCTCATCATGGTGCCAAACCGACTGAACTCGTGTATAAATACCCCCTTACTCCCTCACTTCTCCACACACCACTAGTTTGAGAATAGTACTCCACTCATAAGGTTTAGAGTTGTCCTAATGGGCCGCCAAGTAGAAGGAGAGTGAGGAGGATCTAGGAAGAGGAGGCTTGGGCTTGTCATGTCCTTCTTCCACACTTGTACCTCTACGGAAGTTCTGCCGGAATCGAGTAAGAAATTTCCATGAATTCAATATTAGCTTGATTTCTGCTTCATAGTAGTTTGCTTACGTAACCGTTTGTGGGTTCACTGCTTTAATTTATTAGAGGCTCTAGTCGTAGCTTTGCACACGAAAAGATTAGAGTTGTGAATTAAAACTTCAGCGTGGTGATTAGGTTAGAATTAATCAGCAGATATCTCGTAGACCCACAGATTGAAGAGGTAGGCAGTAGGTGGTGACATCCCTATCTGTCCTTAGTAATCCTCCACATTCGGCTACACCATAGGCTTGTGGCGGGAATCATCTTGGTATTGCCAAGGGTAAACCAGTGCCCAAAGCAAGCAGCTGTTGTAGACTATTGTGACCTAGATTTCAAACCATTGAATTCCTCCCAAGTCCTTACCTACCAACGAAACGGTGTATCCTTGGGAGAACAAGCAAGAGCATCTCACACACGTTCATTGGATTTGATACCCTTGGTAATACTCTTTAATTGGAAGTTCTACACCGGTATTCCATGAGCTTGCGGATTATTCTGTTTTTTGTAAGAAATACCAACAACCGTGTGACTCGTTTGTGCAAGATTTCAATAATCTATTTTGGAGGATGACTTTTCAGGGTGTGAAAAGGAGTACACACTTCACAAGCTTCATCTTCATGTTCATCACAAACTGATGAGCTTGTGGCTTGATGATGATTAGGACCAGTAGTAGTAGTCGTTGGTGCTGGTTGTTGATCAAAATCAGGAGCAGGAACAATGCCATTAGCTTTTGAATTTCCGGGTAGCAACAACAATTCTTCCTCATCTTCAATGAAAATACTCTCCCCTGTGGGTATGCATCTTGACCTGTCATGCTTAAGCTAGTGTCTGGGCTAGCTTCATATAAAGAAATATCACAAGTCTCCAAAATTTGTTAGTGTCAAGTAAAAGCACATGGTAACCTCCAGTATGAGATGGATAACCAAGAAACATGCCATAAATAGATCTAGCTTCAAATTAATCAACATTACCATGTTTCTTAACAAAGCATTTGCAACCAAAGATCCTAAATGTGTGAAACTAGGCCTATGCCCAAACCGAGGCTCATATGGGTTTTTTTCTAGCTTAGCTCGCAAGAAAACTCGATTTGAGACATAACAAGTTGTTGCAATTGCATATGGCCAAAACATCCTAGGAGTTTGATATTCATCAAGCATAGTCCTAGCCATCTCGACTAAGATCATTGTCGGAGTGTGATTCCGTCTATTCTCTCGGTACTACCGTTGGCAGCCAGCGGAGTTTGTAGTTCGGTTATGGGCGCGCAGAGATTCAGAACAAGATGATGAGTTGACACGAGGATTTATGTGGTTCGGGCCGCCTGAGAGTAATACCCTACTCTACGGGTGTGTGTTGTTGTTGTATTGAGCGTCTGAGCGCTTTAGTGTGAAAGACTAGAGTGACTCGTCTCAGCGTGCGTGGGCCTCCCGTGTGTATCGCTCGGCCAGTCCTTTTATAGTACAAGTACTGACCGTTACATCATCAGCCTAGCCCGACATGTGGCCCTGGCGGTTACTGATGCTTAATACACAATCAATGTACTTAATTACCCTTAACAGCGTGGTAATGCACCTTGATGGTGGCGTTACTAGTATTAAGGGTCCTCTGATCGTGTGTCATTAGGATAGCATTAATGACACATAATCAGGTCTTGAAGCTTTAATTGTTCCTTGAAGGTCCGAGCCGTTGGAAGTCCACCAATCTGCCTGTTGAGCTTGAAGGTCCAGCGGTTGGATGTGTGGTAGCTCCGGAGCTTACAGCCTTGGTCGAGTAGGTCCGGTGCTGTTGTACACGTTTTAGTACCGGAGCTTCCCTCTATCGGGGGTTAGATCCGGGGGTGCCACATAGGTATCTAGCCCGGAGCTTTCCCATGTATGGAATGTAGCTCCGGTTTTGTTATACACGTGGCGGTACTTGGACTAACCATAGAAGGGAGGCATATCCGGATCTGAGTGACATGTGGGTCCTTCAGAGGTCTTCAACTCAGATAGGTGGAGTTCTCTTGCACTCTTTGCAGTCCCAAGGGATATCAGCTACGTAGGGTACCGACAGTGGCCCCCTGGGCCCACCTCTTGGAGAGACTTTTTGGATTAAGTCATTCTGCCGGAGGTGGGTCCATCTTTCGATTTCTGCGCTGTGTCTTCAACGGTCTTTGGATGTGCCATTGAGGTGGTGGTTTGCAGTTAAACCATCGCAACGTGGCATATCCAGGATGTGGCAGGTGAGATCTGCGCGTGCGGATCTCACGCAATTGAAGGTTGCTGGTTCCCAATACAAAAACCGTATCGGTTCTGCGTGCCCTATCAGGCCGCCGCCCTTGGGTTTCCCACCTTTCATCATGACAATTGTTCGCCTGGGGTAAGGACCTCGACTTGATCATCGGGGTGGCCCCGGGCCCCCTTGTCATTGGCAAGGTGAAGTTTTTGAACTGTATCTTTGGCCCTTCTGCGGTTTCCATCCAAGCATTGCGGGGGCTTACTTAAGAAGGGAAGCATGCACTATTTGGGGATTCCTTACGCCTTCATTTGAACTTGCGCTTGAATCCTCCAAACTTTTGCTTGCTGTTCCTCTCTCGCCCCGCCATGCTGCGATGAAGTCAGGACTTCCCAAGAGCCGCATTGGGAACAAGAAGGAGTTGTCTAGGGTCCAGACCTACATGGGTTGGTCCAGTGACTCCTTCGACAACGACATTCGTTGCAGCAAGCTTCCCTTCGAGATGGAGCGAGCCAGAGATATGGTGTACTTCCTTGGGTACGCCATGGCAGGTTTTGATCCCGCCTTTCTCCACTTTCTTTTTGATGCTGCTAGATTTCTATGGTCTGCAGCTCCACCATCTTGGCCCCCACTCAATCTTGCTGGTGGCGACTTTCGTCCACTTTTGCGAGATGTGGGTGGGTGTGCCCCCTTGCGTGGAGTTGTTCTGGATTTTCTTCACTATCCACCCCACCGAGAAGAGTGATGAGTTCATCGGCTTCTACTACATCGTGAAGCAGAAAAATTCCCCTCTCAAGTACTTGAGGTCCTTTCCTTCCGGCAAGTTGGACGACTGGAAGAAAGACTGGGGTGGTCATCACCGTGGAGACACACGAGAGGCTGGAACTGCCTAAAGGCCTCTCCCACGTCGACAACGACACTCGGAGTGACGTGTCGGAGCTGTCGAGGGAGTACAGGCCCATTCTGGACAGAATCCAGGAGTGTGTCGAAGGTGGGGTGACCCCCCAGATGGTCTTCAGCAACTTCTTGATGAACAGGTGGGCCCCACTGAGGGCTAGGGGGCATCATGCCTGGGCCTTCAACATTGAGATGGATACCAACCGCATTGAGGTTTGTTTGGGCACCAACTTGAACGATGAAGCCTTGAAGACCCATCACAAGAAGTTCCAGCATGGGAACATCGGCCCTGACGACGTGTCTCCACCGGCGGCCTTCCTTCCTCTGAATATGATACCAGAGGAGTGCAGAGAGCTTCGGAGGAAGATGCCAATGTTGGACGACTTGGGCCTGATGGAGAGGCGATCAACCTCTGGGGTGGCGATCTCCAGAGCTTCAGAGGGTGGCTCCGCTCCCACCCCAAAGACAAGAGCTGAAGTCGTAGGCAAGGGAAAAGAGTTGGCGGAGCCCTCCATCCGAAAGAGGAAGTTAAAGCACTCTGACGGGAGGTCTGTCAGACCTGCTCCTTCCACGAAAGCTCCTTCTCCCTGGTGGGGGAGGTCTTCGACGGCGACAACCACTCCAACATCGACGTCTCCCCAGAACACCATCTCTGCCCAGGTGACTCCGGCGCCAGAGCCTGCAAAGGAATCTAGGTCCGAGGGTCCTTCTCAGTCGAGGGGGGCCTCAACCAAGACTTCGCTGACGGTGGCAACAAGCTCCAGAGAAACTTCCAGAGCTACTACGCCAGTTGCGGCGGGTTCGGGCTCTGAGCGTCCGATGAAGAGGTTCCACACTAGCTGGAGCGGGACTCTTCCTAGGTAAATTTGAGTTTTTTACCTCAGTTGATTATTTATTGTTGTAATCATATTTTGAGTTTCTTCGTCTTTCATCCACAGGGTACGCAAGAAAGGGGCTGAAGCTCTGGTTCCTGCCACAACGGCTAATGCTGTGTAGGCGGAGGCTCTGGCTCCAATCCCAGTGCCGCCCCAGGGGGTGGCTGAGGTCGCGGCAGCCCCGACGCTGACTGTCGTGGTTCTTGACCTCGACTCATCTCCCGATGCACCCGTGGTAGCGCTAGACCACAGGAATGAAGATGTACCAGCGGCACCAGCTCCGGAGGTTGAAGCTCCGGTTTTGGATGTTGTGATGACGAACGCTACGGCCTCATAGTCAGAGGTAACTATAGTTCTGTCCTTAGAGCCGGATGTTATTGAAGCCCTGATGGTGGAGCTAGTGGTTGATGAAGCTCCAGCGCCTGAGCCGATTGTCGCGGAAGTGCCGTTGCTCGAGCCGGTGGAGGTCGAAGCACCAGCTCCTGAACCGGCGGTGGAGGAAGCACCAGCGTCAGAGCCGGAAGTGGCCTCAGCTCTGGCCGAATCTTCAACACCTGCCCCGGAGGTGGTGGTTCTGGAGGTACCCGCACCTGAGCCAGGGTGCCAAGACGAAGCTGCCGGTCCTCCGCCTGAGGGACCAGTTGATGATGACCTGGCGGCGGGACCTTCGGGGCCGACTCCGGAGGTGGAAACTTCCATTGTAGAACCTTCCTCGGCGACGACCGAGGCTATCCCGGAGGGAGGCCCTAGTGCCGCAGAAGCTCAAGGGACCGATCTTATAGAGTGGGACCTGATTTCTGTTATGGAGAACCCGCTGATGCTAGCGGAGAGGACTCCGGCAGGTCCGAAGCCAATCCCTTTGTCGTTATCCATCGACGATGCCTGCTCCAGCCTTCGTCAAGTTCAACTGGCCTTTTACCACGACAGCAAGGCTCCCGAGGAGGAGCGCCAAACCCTTAGGAGGTGGCGCAACTGGCTCCAATTCAAGACCAAGCTGGCGCAGATGAGGCTGGCCAATGACAAGGAGTGGGTGAAAAGGGAGAAGGCCCGGATGGAGTACTGGGCCAGCTGCTTGATGAGAGGGAAAGCATGGTGCGATCCCTCGACAACCAGTCCTGGGCCATCCACGAATAGGGCGTGGCTGCTAATGAAGCAGCGAATGATCGCCAGGAGAAGCTCAGCGCCATCCACGACAGCCTCGTCAAGCGCTGGGAGGCTCTTGAGGAGCGGGAGAAAAAGCTCAAGATGTAGAGCTAAAACTCCTGGAGCTGCGGGATGACCTCATGAAGAGGGAGAAGGAGCTTACTCAGAGGCTGACTCTGGGTGGGAAGAGCCTCACGGAGCGCACCAAGAAGCTGGAGGAGCATTGCGAGAGCAAGGAGAAGAAGGCTTGGCAGCGGGGACAAGACCTCACCAAGAGGGAGAATGAAATTGCTGCCAGGGGGAAGAAAGTGCGGGGCCGGGAGAGAGACCTAGTCGACCGCCGGAACAAGATCAACGTCCGGGAGGAGGAGCTCTCTAAACTCAAAAGGCAAGTTGCTTAAAAGATTCAGCAGCACGCCAAAGAGGTCAAGCGCCTTGCCCGGGAGAGTTCGGAGCTTGCGATGACCAAAAGGTCCTTGGAAGAGATGCAAGGCTCAAGGGCTGCGGAGTTCCAACAAGTATGGGACTTCTTGTGCAAAGCCAATGACACGCTGACGCTGCTGGGCTTTAGTCCTGTGCGTCCGGACGATCCGAAGCCGGAGCTGGACCAGGCGTTCAAGGCGTTGAGCTTGGCTGGCAACAAGCTCAACAAGATGGGCGATGTCATCGTGGACCAGTTAGAAACTGAAGGACAATCCCTTGTGAAGAACGTCACATAGTACATGCTGACGTGCTACACAATTCGAGATCCTCAGTTCCCACTAGACCCGGTGCTTGAAGGTCCCATTAACAGAGAGGGAGATGCCGCCAAGGCCAGCGTGTCGGAGGTTGCCCAGAAGGTCGCCTCGTTCTTCCATAGGACTTAGGACTTTCTCTTTGTATCTCCCGCTTGTATCTTCTCTTCTTTTCCTCAATTTTGTAATCTCTTGTCCTCAGATGAATGAAATCCAAGAATTTTATGAATTTCATTTTTTGTCTTCAACACCTTTGTCCCACCTGGCCCCCTGGTAGATGTACATAATTTGATTGTGAACATGTACCAAAAGGATGTAACATTTTGTTGAAGACTTGAGTGCTTCTAAATTTTAGAGTGTAGGTCCGAAGTCTTTGACAGCATGGGCCCTCTGAGGTTGTCGGAGCTTAGTACCTCCGGCAGCGACCACTGTCAACACACGGAGCGTTGACACCAGACCCCATTTGGTTGTTCTCCCACCATCCTTTCTTCACGTCGATGGTTGGCCCCCTGGGTTTGTCGGAACTTGATAGTTCTAGCGACGCCTACTATCAATGTTTAAAACATCGACAGCGGGCCACCTTAGGGGATGTCGAAGCTCTGATAGCTCCAGCATCATCCACCATCATCATGAGATTTTTATTTTTTCTGCACACTAAAGTCAAGAAAAACAGTAAAATCCATTTCTTATCTATAACTCAATTGCGTCTTACTATTCCTGAAAGAAACTTTTAGGTCGACAGTAATTCTATATACAATCAAGTGCATTTGTATATTTTCTCCAGGTCCGATCGCTTCCAGGACTCACCTTGTTCAGGCCTGTCGGGGTGTAGGTAGAGTGGCATACTTAGGGTGCAGGACCAGGCTTAGTCGATAGCACACTCCGGACCTAGATTGGCTTGGCATTCAGGCGAGTAGGCCATTCAACAATGTTAAGACCCAGAAGAATTAACAATGCAACTTGTATTATACATGAATTGCTCGAGCTAAAGTTTCTTGAGAATTGCACAACTCTATTATAGACAAGAAATAGAAAAATAAAAAAGATTGAGCCTGTACAGAATAAATGCACGTGGAGTCTGTTTTCACATAATGATGTCTTTCATTATAGTTCCGGGGTACAGGGGAAACAAGTATACTCTTACGGTAGGGAACCAGGCTAAGTGGGTTGTATTTCTTGTTTTACCCAAGGTAGCTAGCTACACTTTTAGTTCTGAGACTGTGACAAGTGTTGCTTGAACTTTGCGGACCTTCCGGGAAAGGCCCGGCTGTCCTCCCGAAGGAGCTACCTGACTCTGTACAATGACACTATAACATACATCCTATGTAATTACAGACTCACCTCTGTGATATTAAGCATAGAACTCACGGAGGTGCTCAATGTTCCAAGGATTAGGGGGCGGTGTCCCATCCTTGTTTGCCAAGCGAACGCATCCGGGACGGGATACTTTGATCACTCGGAAGGGTCCTTCCCAACTGGGGGAAAGTTTGTTTAACGCTTCACGAGTTTATATTCCATAGCACCAGATTGCCTTCCTCGAGCTGTCGGTTATGCACATGCCTTTGGTGATAGCGTCGGAGCGCTTGGCGATATCGTGCATTTCGAACAGTTGCTCGGCACCTTCCCTCTTCGACGAGGTCAAGGTCTTCATGCTGGAGCTGGTCCTGCGTGGCTTCGTCGAAGGTCCTGACCCGGAGCGACCCCAAGGTGATTTCCGGAGGAAGGACTACTTCAGTTCCGTACACCAGGAAGAACGGTGTCTCTACAGTTGACCGGTTTGGAGTTGTCCTGTTGGCCCACAGTGTGGGTGGAAGCTCTTCAATCCAGTTGGCTCCATGTTTTTTCAGGTGCTCGTATGTGCGCGTCTTGAGCCCTTTTAGGATTTCTGCATTTGCTCTCTCAGCTTGGTCGTGGCTTGCCGGGTGAGCTACGGAAGTGTAGCCGACTTGAATGCCGAGGTCTTCGCAATATCCTTGGAATGCAGAGCTTGTAAATTGGGTCCCGTTGTCAGTTATGATCTTGTTCGGGACTCCAAATCTGCATACTATGGACTGCAAGAAATTGATAGCTGATTGCTTGTGATGAGTAGGTTTAGGCCCGATCTTCCGAAAGGTAATGGGTAAGTCGATTGATGGAGATCTCGACGTTGATGATCCGAGGCTCTCGAGTAGAACACGAACAGACCCTGCAATCACTACACCACCGCTCTGTTGGTTATCAACCGTGCTTCACACGATTGACCTCGCCAAGAAGGCTAATCCCTGCAAGTGCAACCGAGAACACAAGCAAGGACAAGGTAGACACGATCTGAAATCGCGAAGTTGGGGTTTCCCAAACCGTAGAACGGCGATATTATTGATCTAAGCAAAACCCAATTGTTCATGGCGGCTACCATGGAGTATATACAGGTGGGAGGACGTCCAAGGGGGTTTTAGGGTCGTGACCTAACCCTAAGACACGAAAATAATGGACTTAGACTTGATACAAGGCCCAATAGCCCATGACGGTGGCGCAGCACCCTGACAGATTCTGTACTTGATTTTGTTTCGACGATTCCCGTCGACTCCGAAGGTATTTTGACATGGGACCGACGCCATTGGAAAGGTTATCCTCTCCCCTTTCCGTGCATATGTAGAACGGCCAAAACGGAGTTCGTATGCGTCATGGACGTCCGTTTTAGTGCGTACTGCTCCTGGACTCCGAGTTGGATACGATTTGGAGTTTGGTTTCGGTTTCCATCTTCTTTGAACGAATTCTCTGGTCTTTCACGTCCCTAATACTCCCTCCAAGTACTATTTGAACCTCTCCATGGATCCTAATCACAAATAAATCATTAAGTAGCAATCTATGCTCAAAAACATATAAGGAAATATATAAGAACGAGTTCACCTCTGAAATTAATTGTTGTGTATGAACTCTATTGATTGCATCTTGTATATTCAATGGAGTGTTATTTGTATCCATATAAGTTATGTCCTCATCATCCTCCCCTTCTTGAATTGGAGTTGTACTCGACTAAAGTTCGTCTCCTCTCGTGTGTTGGTCCAAATGTGCAACGCCATCAAATCTTCTTGTATGCATGAATGGAGGAGGCCAAGGTGGTGGACGACATAGTGCGCCATCTTGATCTTGTCCATCAAATAAGAGTGCACATTCACTTGAGCCAGGATCCCAAACAAATAAATATTGTGTCATGTTTGTAGGTGCAATAATAATGTACACGATCTCATCATTCTCCCCTTCTTTATGACAAGCCGTCCTCGGCTTGCTTGTATGTCCAGCAAAGAGGCTTTTGGGGATAGAGTGAGCACTATCCATATTGCACAACCGCAGTGAGTAATGCTTTTGTTGTCCGTGCTGCAAGGAAAAAATACTAGAAAAACTTGACAAGATATTATTAGTGTTAGTATATTCATTTACTTGACCATGTTGTTGCAGCACAAAAGGAGCTTCCTCATTTGAACATATGTAAACTTTATGCACCATAAACATACCACTATGTTCATATTTGCCTATAGCTTGAAAAATATTTCTACTTAACAAAGGCAATTCAGATTGAGAAAATATTATCTTCTCTACGATATCTAGATCACAAAGAGTGTCAAATTCAATATAGCCCAAAGTATTTAGAGAAGATAACAATTTCAGCTCATCCCTTTCACAAGTAATTGGAATCAAATTCTTAATTTCAGCACATGTGGGTGATAAAGTATCAAATTCATTTAGTTGTTCTAGCATAGGTACAATATAATTATTAGCACATAACTCATTTTTAACAGAAGGATCAGCAGGAAAATCAACATGTGGCAATAGTGTATCAATAAAAGATTCCACTAGTCGCTCCTCGACAATAGCATGGTTGGTGAAAAAATTCAGAACATCCAAAAACTTCTCACCTTCAACAAGTGTGTTGTGATATTCGTTACCTTTATTCTTATTTTCAGCAGTAATTATGGGTGAAATATGAATTGATAGATCTAAATTTTCACAGGAGTTGTTGAACACCTCATTCGCTTTTGGATTTTCTACAATTATTGGTTCTTGTTCCTGCAAAAGGTTAGGCATAGGAGGAGGTACAACAAGAAAATTCTTCTCAAGCTCATGTATTTCATCTTTGCAATTGGATACACTAGTAAATGTTTCTCGCATAAGAATTTTCATATCTTTCCATGTCCGAGGTTTTTCTAAATCATTTAAATTGTTCCACCAAATTAATGCACAACCTACTAATGCACCTGCAACATTTCTAATCTTCCTCATCTCACACATATGACATTTTCCAAAAATTTTATCCAACTCTATTTCCCAAGCAATATATTCATCATAACCAAGACCATCAAAAGAAGGAAAAGATGAGAGAATGTAATTACTTATTGTTGAAGGAGTTGTAAAGGTGGTCTGAACATCATGTGCAACCTTGGATGATATTTGATTTTTAGTGAGCAACTCCATCATCCTCTTCATCATGTCCATCATCTCAGCATATAATGCATGATTCTTGCTTTTACCTGACATTATTAGTAGCAAACAGAAGACAACACAAAAAATATGTTATCCCTATCAACTACAAAGGATAATGGCAAAGTGGAAGTGGAATCACACACTCTCAAGCGTCTTACCACGCTCTTACAAGTGTTCTTACCGACACTGCAGGTGGCAAACGGTGGCCGGTATGAAGAAACCAATGAAGCGTGGGATGATTGCAAAGGTGTATCGATTCTGCTCAAGAGTAAAGTGTAGCTTGGATGGCACTTTCTATATAGCAAGGATTAGCAACAATGAAATCAGATAGTAAAGTTGAATAAGTGTCCAAAGTATTTGTCAAAGTTGCTGGTCTAAATATGTTCCTAGTAGTTCAAGCTAGCAAGACACGAGACAAAACTAGATGACACAAAGAATGCAAGCACTTCTGTTTTTTTGTTGTTGTTTGTTTTCCTCTTTTTTTGTGCGGCTTTTGTTTCTTGTTTTGCACTTGCCTTTTTCTTTTTTCTTCCTTTTTTTTCAGAATGTGCTGCAAGGGAAGAACACAATGAAAATCAACCCAAGATATCTCGTGTGTCTGTCGCAGATTTTCTGCTCAATCTTCCAAGGACAAATAGGCACATTTATAGGCTCTAAATTGGAAAACTTAGAACAGCAAGATTGTATATATATCTCTCCTCTTTAATTTCAATATATGGAAGACCTATTTTAGAAAAGAACAATAGAAGATACTGACCCCGAAATACAGACTGTTCAGAATTTTTAGGTCAATAACAGATTCGGATCTAATGCAATTTAGACATCGATAACTATATTTTATGGGAAAATGATGAATATGAAAGTTATAGAGCACTTCTTAAGCTTTCCAGAAAGTACAAGAACACCAAAATCTGAGTTCGTATGTGCGAGATATGGTGAAAATACCAAACTGGACAGAGGTGAATCTAATCCGGACGTGATGACGTGATTCAAAAGGATGAATCACACAGTGCAAAACTCAAACTAAGACCAAAAACACTTTTTAAACCAGAAATATGACTCAACAACGGACACAAACTCAACAAAACCAAACTGAATAACAAAGTTGCAAAGGCTCAATGTGGTTTGGACAAAGTAATGAACAGATCTACTAAACTACAAGTTTTTTTGTGGACTCTAGGTATGAAAAACAAAACTAATGTAATGGATAGATGAATTACCTAACGGGCAACCTGGAAATCTGATACCAATTGATGAGTAGGTTTAGGCCCGATCTTCCGAAAGGTAATGGGTAAGTCGATTGATGGAGATCTCGACGTTGATGATCCGAGGCTCTCGAGTAGAACACGAATAGACCCTGCAATCACTACACCACCGCTCCGTTGGTTATCAACCGTGCTTCACACGATTGACCTTGCCAAGAAGGCTAATCCCTGCAAGTGCAACCGAGAACACAAGCAAGAACAAGGTAGACACAATCTGAAATCGTGAAGTTGGGGTTTCACAAACCGTAGAACGGCGATATTATTGATCTAAGCAAAACCCAATTGTTCATGGCGGCTACCATGGAGTATATATAGGTGGTAGGACGTCCAAGGGGGTTTTAGGGTCGTTACCAAACCCTAAGACACGAAAATAATGGACTTAGACTTGATACAAGGCCCAATGGCCCAAGACGGTGGCGCAGCATCCTGACAGATTCTGTACTTGATTTTGTTTCGACGATTCCCGTCGACTCCGAAGGTATTTTGACATGAGACCGGCGCCGTTGGAAAGGTTATCCTATCCCCTTTCCGTGCATATGTAGAACGTCCAAAACGGAGTTCGTATGCATCATGGACGTCCGTTTTAGTGCGTACTGCTCCTGGACTCCGAGTTGGATACGATTTGGAGTTTGGTATCGGTTTCCATCTTCTTTGAATGAATTATCTGGTCTTTCACGTCCCTAATACTCCCTCCATGTACTCCTTGAACCTCTCCATGGATCCTAATAACAAATAAATCATTAAGTAGCAATCTATGCTCAAAAACATATAAGGAAATATATAAGAACGAGTTCACCTCTGAAATTAATTGTTGTGTATGAACTATATTGATTGCATCTTGTATATTAAATGGAGTGTTATTTGTATCCATATAAGTTATGTCCTCATAAGCTTGTTTATTGTCACAACTGGAGTTGCTTCAGGCCACTTGGTGAACTTGTCGATGGCGACATACAGGAACTTGTAACCTCCGACAGCTCTTGGGAAAGGTCCCAAGATATCCATCTCCTACACAGCGAATGGCCATGTAGGAGTATCATCTGTAGAGGTTGATCTAGTGTGTGAATTTGCTTTGTGTGGAACTGGCATGCTTCGCATTTATTCACTAGCTCGGTTTCATCCTGGAGTGTTGTAGGCCAGTAAAAACCATGTCGGAAGGCTTTACCGACCAACGTGCGGGAAGACGCGTGGTTCCCACACTTGCCTCCATGGATTTCCGCGAGGAGCTCACGGCCTTCTTCCCGTGTAATGCACCGCATTAGGACACCGTTGGCCCCACGCCGGTAGAGATCCCCTTCTACCAGTGTGTATCTTTTAGCCAATCTGACTATCCAGTCAACGGATACATTATCTTCAGGAAGGATGTTGTCTTTCAAGTAGCTTCGGATCTCTGAGATCCATGCATTGGAGATAACTTGAGCATCTGAGTCTTGCGTGTTGGGTTGCTCGAAGCTTCCTGCAGCACCTACGACCCTTGATGGACGCTATGGTAACAGGGCCATCGGGACTACCAGATTCGAGGTGCTGATCTCGCCCCCTTCGCTCAGTTCGGCAGGCTGAGCTGTTGGTCTTAACAATCTCTGAACGATGGTTCTGTCAGGAGCCGGAGCTCCGGTTGAAGCTTTCGTCGAGAGTTCATCAGCTTCAGCGTTGTTGAACGCTGGATATGGCAGAGATCAAGGACTTTGAAGTCCTTCTGTAGCTTCTGGACTTCAAGTAGATATGTAGCTAGTTGAGGGTTGTTGCAACAGCATTCACCTTTGACTTGTTTTATTACAAGTTGTGAATCACCCTTTACCAACAACTGCTTGACACCATATGACAGTACCACCTTGAGCCCATAGATTAGTGCTTCATACTCCGCCATGTTGTTGGTCGCCTTGAAGTCAAGGTGAACCATGTATTTGACCTTCTCCCCGGTCGGAGCGAGGAGAAGGATTCCAGCTCCAGCCCCCTGCTTCTGCACGGAGCCGTCGAAGTAGAGAGTCCAGTGAGGCTCGGTGAAGACAGGAACCTTGGGTTTCAGCTTCTGCTCACTAGGGCCCCCAGCATTTGATGGAGAGGGGGTTCATTCCACCACGAAGTCCGTCAATGCTTGACACTCGATTGCTTGTCTTGGGATGAATTCAAGATCGAACTCGGCCAATTCTGCTGCCCACTTTGCAATGTTCCCAGTTGAGTTGGGGTTATGCAAGATTGCACGCAGTGGATAAGAGGTTACCACTGAAATCTTGTGAGCTTGGAAGTAGTGTCGAAGCTTCCTAGAGGCAATAAGAACTGCGTAGAGCAGCTTATGCACCTCTAGGTATCGAGTCTTGGCGTCATGGAGTACTTCGCTGATGAAGTACACTGGGCGCTGGACTGTCCGGACCCTCCCGGAGGGGCCCAGAGCTTCCTCGTCATCAACCCGGACCCTCCTAGAGGGGTCTGGGCCATCTTCGTGGACCTCTGGGTTCTTGCTAGATGAACCCGGAGCTTCTTCTAAAGTGACCCGGACCTTCCTGGAAAGGTCCGGATCTTCTTGCTCAGCAACAGTAACTCCTTCATTAGAAGGAGGTTGATCCTCTAGCGTCTCACCTCGAGGATCAGGTTCTGGGGGCTGGGACCCAGACTCGCCTTCAGGTAGTTCCGGACCCTCCCGGAGGGGTCTGGATTCCTGAACTGGGGATGGTTCTGGTGTTTCCGCAACCAGGACCATGCTAACAACTTCGTCAGTTGCTAAAATATAAAGCAGAAGTGGCTCACCAGGGTTTGGAGCTACCAAAGTTGGTAGGGTGGTGAGGAGCTGCTTTAGCTCTTGGAATGCCTTTTCTGCTTCTTCAGACCATTGGAATGGTTCGGACTTCCTCAATAACTTGAAGAAGGGTAGTGCCCGTTCTGCTAGTCTTGAAATGAATCGGCTGAGGGCAGCTAGACATCTAGTCGGCTTCTGGACATCCTTGATGCGAGCTGGTGGTCGCATGTCCTCAATAGCTTTAATCTTCGCGAGGATTCGCCTCTATTCCTAAGTGATTCACCAAGGATCCAAGAAGCTTCCTGGAGCTAACCCCAAAGACACACTTGTCCAGATTTAGCTTTGTGTGTGTGATTCGCAACTTGTCGAAGACAGCTTGCAAGGTGTCAAGAGATGACTCCTTGTTCTTGATCTTGACAACAATGTCATTGACGTACACTTCCACTACATCTCTGATAAGCTCTCCAAAAGTTTTGTACATAGCTCGCACAGACGTTGAAGCAGCGTTTTTGAGACCGAATGGCATGGCAGTGTAACAATATAATCCATCTACTGTGATGAAGGAAGTATGCTCTTCATCTTCCCTAGACATTCTGATTTGATGATATCCAGAATATGTGTCTAGAAAACACAGTAATTCACACCCGGAGGTGGAATCCACTATCTGATCTATTCTAGGTAGTAGGAATGGATCCTTTGGACATGCCTTATTCAGTGTAGTGTAGTCGATAAACATCCGAAGCTTCCCGCCAGCCTTGGGCACAACGACTGGATTTGCCAGCCATTTTGGGTGGAAGGCTTCTCGGATGAATCCAGCTTCGAGCAACTTCTTCACTTCTTGATGTATGAAGTTCTGTCGCTCTACTGATTGCTTCCGAGGCTTCTGATGTACAGTCCGAGCGTAGGGATAAATCTTCAGATTGTGCTCGATCACTTCCCTAGGGATCCCAGTCATTTGTGACGGTTGCCAGGCAAACACGTCGACATTAGCCCAGAGGAAAGTGATGAGCGTGAGTTCCTATTTGTCGTTCAGACCTCCTGATATACGGGTGGTCTGAGCAGTGTCAGAACCAATTTGGACGACTTTGGCGGGAATGTCAGTGTCGCCTCTTGGTTGCACACAATGTGCAGAGGTTGAGCCTCGATGACGAAGGCTCGGAGGCTTCGAAGCTTGCTCTTTTCTGGATTCTTCCTCCTGCGTTGTAGCAAGCGCATGGAGTTCTTCCAGAGCAATAACTCCAGCGGTACGATCTCCGCGGATCCGGAGAACGCCTGAGGGTGTTGGCATCTTCAACACCAGGTAGCCATAATGAGCAGCAGCCATGAATTTGTACAGAGCTAGCCTGCCCAAGATGGCGTTGAATGGTAAGTTGATCTACGCCATGTCGAAGACCAACTTCTCGGTCATGTAATTCTCTCGAGTTCCGTAGGTCACTGGAAGAGTAATGGCACTGAGTGGGGTTTTGGCCCCCGGACCTACTCCGGAGAAAGGTCGGGAGGGGCGAAGATCCGAAGGTCGGAGCTAAAGCTTGATGAAGGCCTCAAAGCTTATGAGGTTCACCCCCGAACCTCCGTCCACCATTACATGGTGGAGCTGGATGTTGTTGATGGTCGGAGATACCAACAGTGGAAGTTGGCCAGCTCCGATCATGCTCCAAGGGCAGTTTGAAGCATCGAAAGTGATGGCAGTGTCCATCCACTTCCGGTGAGGCTCCGCCCTGGCGGTGGGAGCTATAGAGGCCATGTCCCACCGCATTGTCTTGAGGACACGACGAGAGGTGATGTCCCATGAACCACCAAAGATGGTGTTCATGGTCTTCCGATGCTCGTTGTCGAAGATGTCAGAGTCATCGTCAACATAGGTGTAAAAAACCTTCAAGACCTTTTTAGGGTCCTGAAAGCCTAACTCCTCTTCAGCCGGATCTTCGTCGACCTTTTGTTTTCCTTCCCTTTGACGGAAAGGAACTTCTTCCCGGCGCTTGTTGTAGCGTTCGGCAAGGTTCTGGACCTCTCGACAGTTTTCCAAGTTGTGTCTGTCCGTCTTGTGTATAGGACACCACATCTTGGAGCTGCCTCCATCTTCAGATGACGGCCGAGGTCGTTTCTCGAGGCGTGGCCCCCGGCCACCCGGAGCTGCGGCAGCTGCGGCAGTGGGTGTGTTGGTCGACGACTTCTTCTTACCGTTGGACTTTTTCTTCTTGTTTCCACTACCGGAGGTAGCGGCTTCACCCTTGGAGGACTATTTGTTGTCCTTCGGAGGTGGTTGGTAGTGCATTTCATGGCCCTCCGCAGCTTTGGCACACTTGTCTGCCAAACTGAAGAGTTTCGTGACGCTGGTGACTTCCTTGGTCGCCAGCTTCTCCAGCATCTACTTATCTCGAACGCCCTGTCTGAATACCACAATAACAAAAGCGCTTGAGATAGAAGGAATGGTATTTTGTACCTGGGAGAACCTCTGGATGAAGGATCGCAGGGACTCTCCCCCTTTTTGCTTGACAGCAAAAAGGTCCAGTTATGTGCCTGGTCGGGTGTATGAGCTCCCGAACTTGGCGGTGAACTGTTGGCACAACTCTTCCCAACTGTTGATGGAGTCAAGCGGAAGGCTCATGAACCAAGACCTGGCGATCCCAGTCAAAGCCACAGGGAAATAATTGGCCATCACGGCCTCATTTCCCCTAGCCGCAACGATAGCGGTGGAATAAATTTGGACAAATTCAGCGGGATTGACAGTCCCGTCCATACTCTTCGGCGGGTGAGGCCAGAACTTCTGCGGCCATCTGACCATGCGTAGGTGAATGGCCAAGACAGAACAGCCTCGTCCTACTCCCTCAGGAGCAGGACTGTCCCGAGCGTCTCGCCTCTCGCGTGCACGCTCGATGTGGACACGGTCGTCCTGTTGATGGTAACGACGATCAAGCTCCGCCCGGAGGTCATGAGTCGAAAGCCTTGTCACCGTGTGAGTACGTCACACCCCGGAAGGTAGCGACGTCGCCAATTGAGACGCAGCACGCCTCCTGTGCTGCGAAACGTGCGGACAAAGTCTACCCGACAAGGTCCGATGCTGAGATGGGGCCCGCCCCGAGGGGGGAGGACCTTGATTGCTGATGCCATCAGCTGCTGCTGCAACCAGATGTTCCACATCAGCTCTCCACTGCTCCATTGCACCCCGGGGTGCTCCTGGAGGCAGTGGACATTGGAGAAGAGCACGTGCAGCATTAATCGCGTGTTTAGGGTTTTGGTTCGCTGATGCAGTGACCGACACGGACGCCCCATCTCGGCGTCCAGCTTGATTCACAGGAGCAGATGGTGGCGGTGGTGGCATGACTCCTGCTGGAACCACAGCACCTGCTGGCTGCTGCATGTTGGAGGGATTGCCTCCAACAGGTTGTTCAACACGGTTACCGTTGGATGATCCAGCAGCATAGTTCACCATCTTTGAATCTCGGGCACCCCCTTCCTGGCGCGCCAACTGTCGGAGTGTCATACCGGCTATTCTCCCGGTACTACTGTTGGCAGCCCGCGGAGTTTGTAGTGTGGTTGTGGGTGCGCAGTGACTCGTCTCAGCGTGCATTGGCCTCCCGTGTGTATCGCTCGGCCAGTCCTTTTATAGTACAAGGACTGACCGTTACATCATCAGCCTGGCCCGACATGTGGCCCTGGCAGTTACTGATGCTTAATACACAATCAATGTACTTAATTACCCTTAACGGCGTCGTATCGCGCCTTGATGGTGGCGTTACTGGTATTAAGAGTCCTCAGATCGTGTGTCATTAGGATAGCATTAATGACACATAATTGGGTCTTGAAGCTTTAATTGTTCCTTGAAGGTCCGAGCCGTTGGAAGTCCACCAATCTACCTGTTGAGCTTGAAGGTCCGACAGTTGGACGCGTGGCAGCTCCAGAGCTTACAGCCTTGGTCGAGTAGGTCCGGTGCTGTTTTACACGTGTCAGTACCCGAGCTTCCCTCTGTCGGGGGTTATGTCCGGGGGTGCCACACAGGTATCCAGCCCGGAGCTTTCCCATGTATGGAATGTAGCTCTGGTTTTGTGATACATGTGGCGGCACTGGGACTAACCTTAGAAGGGAGGCAGGTCCGGTTCTGAGTGACATGTGGGTCTTTTGGAAGTCTTCAACTCAGATAGGTGGAGTTCTCTTGCACTTTTTGCAGACCCAAGGGATATCCGGTACGCATGGTACCGACAATCATGTTTATTATTTTTACAAAACCAGTTTTTTGGGGTACATATGATGAAGAAAATTGATGATCTATTCATTTTTCAGCACAAATGTGATAAAAATGATTGGTTTTTAAATTCAGTTCTATTATCATTTTTAATTGGTTTTAAAGATCTTTTGGTCAAGTAAAAGCCTAAAAGCCAAACTTATAAAATGACTAAAAGCTTTATTCTTAGAAGTCACAAAGTAAACCCAAGAATATCTAGAATAATATTCAACAATACAAGCATGTACCATTTATCTCCAAAAGATTGGACACGTGAAAATGCTATGGTATCAAGGTGTAAAAGTTGTATCGGTGTTGTTTGTAAGGCCATTGTGAATGGAGCATGTGAACCTACAACCATCTTACAATGTATACAATAAAAGCACACAATATCTTTGTCGCCTTTAAGATTACGTAACTGACATATGCGATCAAGACCACTGACACTTGTAACATGATCAGAGCGACATGGCCAAGTTTACGATGCCAAAAGTATAAGTCCTTTGATTAATTAGCAATTAGACACCTATGCTTAGAGGTTGACATATCAAAATCAGCTTTAATAACTCTTCCAAACCGAGACATGTTAAACGTAAGCTCACTATTTGAATCTACAACCTTGCAACAGTTTTTAGTAAAACTAATTTCTAAATTTTCATCTAGAAATTGTCAAACGGGAAACAAGATGTATTTCAGATTTTAACAGGTGCCACATCTTTCAAACTGTAGTGATTGTTTACCCTTACCGGACCCTTAGCAATTATAGGAGTTGAAGAATTATTGGCGAAAGTATCACTTTCTACACGTGACACAAAAGAGAGGAAGGAGACTCATTCTTTGTTACCTGTCATGTGGCGTGAGCAACCTGAATCCACAAGCCAAATGTTTTCCTTCCTCAAGCGTGTAACCTACATAGAAGCACAATACATCGATAACTCAATACTAGAGCTAGTCAAGAGGTATTTAGGAATCCAATACTCAACCACGCGATGTCCAACAGAAAAAACCATGCAAAGGCTGAGAAATTACAGCAGGTTTATGAGCCAAAGTTTGAGAATTCCTGCACCCGACTACTGACATACGAGGTGTGTTATTTGTGGCACGAAAAATAGTAGGTTTGGGAGCAAACTTTGCATGTTTTTGACTCATCACAATAGGTTGCAAGTGTTTAACTTCTGTTTCAGAACGTGAAGCAAATTTTGCATGAGTGTTATGAGATCTAGCTCGCATCCTTTCCTTTTTATGTTGTTTAGCTAGTCTATAACAAAAATCTATGACATGACCATCCCTATCAAATAGGTGCAATAAAATTTAACCTTATGTTCACATCTAGATGAGCAAGCAACATGTTTGTTAGCAATCGAATGAGACAACATTCCTAGACTTTAAAGCCACCTCTTTTTGTTCAGGAACTGTTTGAAAGAAAACATTTCCTAGTGACTTTACAATGATGAGCCTTAGCATGAGAATGGGAGTCAAAACCTAAACCAGTTTTATTATTGCAAGATTTGGATGAATCAAACAACAAGTTTAGTTTCTTATTTGCACTACAAAACCGCTCTATTGTCTTATGCATATCATCAAGTTTATTAGACAGAGCTAGATAGTTTTCACATGAAGTTCTTGCTTTTAGTTTGCAATTGGAACAATAATTAACTTCATGACAACGTAAAGCATTGTTCAAAGTAGAAATCTGATTCATAGAATCTTGTAGTTTCTTGTTAAGATCACCACAGCTAGAATAATGCAAATCACTTGTAGAACAACTAGCATCTTATATGTCTTTTTTCATTAAGTGCAGCAATCTTTCTTCTCTTTGCTATTTCAAGTTCAAGTCTATCAAGTGTGGAGCTGTGCACACTTCTTAGAGAGAACAATTATTCATATATCAGTTCACACAAGGAATAACAATCATCACTAGGAATCAAAGATTTAGACCATTAATTTCAAATTAAAGTGATTCTATTTTAACAGCATTGTCCTAAGTTTTTTGTCCTCTTTCTTAAGTACAATAGTGGCACGAGAAATAGCATCACACATTTCTTCGCAAGAGGGATATACCTCATCATTGTCGCTAACATGTTCGGGCTCCTCCATGCTTGAGCATTAGTTGCTCGCCATGAGACACATATTTGCCATAGTGTCTTCGTCTTCATCACTTTTGGTGTCCACATCGGTTGAACTAAAATCATAAAGTGTGGTGATAAAACTGTGTATATGTTGGTGACGTGTAAAACCCTTCTTGTTGTTGTTGTTGTTGGCAGACGATGACTTGAACTTGGTTTGCTTTTCATCACAGGGAGTAGAACCTGAAAGGTTAGGACAATTTGAACAAAAATGTCCATACTCACCACATTCGAAGCATCTTTGTGAGCCAGCACTTCCCTCCTTCTGGTTCTCACATTTTGCAATGTTTTTGAGAACCAAGTAGAGAGAAATACTAGCTCCTCCTCTGTAAACTCTTCAATCTGTTCAAGATTATAGAAGACAACAAAGCAAGTTTGCCACATGATGAAGAGACTTGTTGAGATTTGTACGTGATATTATGTCATGTTCATGAGTTTTCAACTTATAATATAGCACATCTAAAGTATGTGTACTCATGACGGTGGATTCACAACTAGATGTAACTTTAATCTCTCAAATTGACATGTCTAATGCATTTAACAATTGCCTAGCATATTCAGCATCTGAAAAATTAACATTGACATTGCGCAAGTTGCTGAGAAATTTTATTAAAGCGAGCAAAGAAGTCATCGATCGACTCACCGTGTTGCATCTCGAAGCGTATGTACTCTTTCCTTAACATGTATTGGCGTACCTCTTTTATCATTTTAGATCCTTCGTGGTAGTCGCATAGTGCTTTCCACACATATCAGAGGTGTGCAACACGATCAAAGTTGCTTTGAGTCAATCCTTGTATGATCAAGTTATGTGCCTTGTTATAGTTGTTGACATCCTTCGTGTTGGCAACCGCGACTACATTGTTTTATCGCATGACGAAACGCTTGAAGACCTTTTCCCATATGGTGAAGCCTTGTGCTCGTATGTAAGCTTCCATGCAAGCCTTCCAAACCTGAAAATCAATGCCATTGGACAGATAAGGTTTCCGAAGTTTTTCTCCATGATGATTAGCAAGAACACGTGCAAATCATAAATATTGGGGCATTGTGACTCTGATACCAATTGTAGTATCGAAGAGTGTGTGAAAAGCTACCAGAGAGAGGTGAATGGTGGATTTAAAACTTTTTTATGCGGAAGCTAGAAAAAACCCTCGGTAGAAAATCAATATGATAAAGAAATCGTGTGTGCAAGTGTTTTCAACGTGTTCATATGTGACCAAACTAGTATAGATTGTAAAGAATCAAGTTATAAGGACACCACAACAAGAATCATGTGAAATCGTCGAGTAAAACTCAAGTTATTCCCAAAACCCTAAGCAACGATCAATTTGTATTAGCAGAACAAAACAAATTTGTTATGGTGCAAAGAAAATCGTGTACCGTGGAACCAATGACCGTGAAATTTTCACAAATGATAAAAAAATAAAGTTGTGAAGATAACTACAGAAAATAATCACGTCAATTGGATTTATAAAGTCAAGTTCTGATCGAAACACCGAAGTACCATCAGACAATGCAGAAACTCGACGAAAAAGACTTGACAAAAACAACTCAGACGAACAAGAAAAAAACAGATCATCTAAAACTATGAGCTTTATTCAATGAAACACAAGAGGAACATTCACAAGTCATGTTCTACACGAGCCATGGCCCCCTTGCTTATATAACCCGCCCTAAGGCAACTCCAATCCAACTAGGACTCACTACTCCTACTTGGATTCAACCGAAACTTTCCATAACTGCTCAAGCCTCTTCCATACGCAGATAAAAGTAATATTAAGACTTCCAAACACCTTAGAAACATCCCACACATTTCTAAAGCATCTCAACTTCATTCCCAACATGAAATCCATTCCTAACCAACTCGAAACTTTTCATATTCACACCATAACCGCTTCAGTCGCAGCCTGAGTGCATAATCCAGCCAGTTGGACCTTTCCGACCATGTCTTCACATCCAGAACTCTTCTCCACACCTTAGAACAATGTTGCCACATCCATGCACCTCTGGCACACATGCAAACACTTTCCAAAACATCCACGATACATTCATATGCATTTTTCTTGATTCAAACATGTGTGTGACCTCTCGATCAACTCAACCATAATTCCCCCCGAGCTTGGTTGTTGAACCTCATCTTTTCCCTAAGACTAGCTCAATGGATCACCATCACCAGCCTTATCTTGACCTCAAGCAACACCTACACATGAACAAACAACCAATTATTTCGAGCATAAGTCCTCGACTTGACTTATATTTGTCTGAAAACCACAACATGTTATGTGAGCACCTCACATAAGCATGTTGCAAAATATAGCAAAATATTATACATCATGATCAGCCAAAATGCATCAAAAACTTACTAAATGAATACTAAGCAAACTTTTCATAAGTCAAAAAATAAGTTTGAAATATTAAAAGTTAAAATCATAGTGCCTGAAACTAAACATTATGATCAAACAGAGAAAACACATCTCTGCAGTAATGATTAGTCCCGATATTCTTTAAGCTGAACTGATGAAAGTAATTGTTACTCTTGACACACATTGAAAAGTTCAGATAGTTCAAAGTGTGCAATGCATTACAAACCGAAAGTGATTGTTACTCTGAATGCACATTTGAAAAGTTTGAGCAGTCCAAAATTAGTTTCTTAGGTAATATTTGAAACTTTGCATATAAACCCACACTTTTTACATAATTGTCAATATATTCAGCACATTTATTCTCACACATAGAAGCCGCAAGGGCCACCCGAGAAGCCGTCTTGCGAGCAAATTGAAAAGCCAGTTAACAATAGCGTTACAAAGTTTCTGGCAAACTACTCTAGAATTCTTGGGATGAATGCTGGCGAGACAGACACAAGACTTATGGGTATGCGATCTCTGCAGAAGCCAAAATGAGATCAACGACTAGGCAGAGCACAACATAGGAAAAAGAAAAAGGTACAGTAGCGAAAAGACCAACAATAACAACAAACATTCATAACTGGATAGTTAAGAGTGTTTCCTAAGAATTTTCGTACATCAGTCGACACTAATTTTTATGAAACCTTTGAAAGTGGAGATGTTCATAAGAAGTGGGAACCTGACAAACTCATTATATCATATTTTTAGAGTGACTCTAGTCCAACACCACAAAAATTCAACCAGTGGTACATGGATCAATTTAAGACTGACATTCATATGGTGCGTCCTCGATTCAGTGATGACTTCTTCTTTGGGAGTACAAATAGTATTATTCTTTTTGGGGAGGATATTTATGAACTACTGAAATCAGATGCAGCTATTGTCCAGATAACTCGTTTGTGGGAACTATAAGTCTTATGTATGTATGATTCATAATATATTATTGTTTTAACAGATTGAGTGTCTAACCTTATTTCATATTCATATGTAGAATGCAAATACAAATATCGAGAATGTGGCCTACATAGACCCACAAGTGGTAAAAGATACCAGAATGCGAAATGATCCACAAAAAATAGAGAAATACATACTTGATTTTTTTCTAAAATTCCAAAGCATGAAATTCATCTTCTTACCTTACTGCTTCAAGTATGTGTTTACCTTTAATTTTGATCGTTCGACATTTGAGTTGCATGTTCTTTGTAACGTATGAGTAACTGGTTATAAAGAAATTTTTGTAGATTTTACTGGATCTTATATGTCATTGAATTAGAGGTCAGTACCATGTATGTCCTAGACTCGAGAAGAAAAGAAAGGGAGACTTGGAAAGAAATTGAAGACTGTGTACAAAAGTAAATAATTGCTTTATTATTTATTTGTAGTTACACGTCAAATGATTGATCCTAGTTCAACTTATAATTTATAACTACACTTATGCTGAGAGTATATGAGCTATATAAAGAATATTGTGCATCATCAATCATTACCAGAAAATATATTCATCAGAACTGACGACAACATCAACTTTCTTATCCAATCAGCTAGACAAAACACTCGTGCATTACATATGTATTAGTCCATGCTTAAATTCAATGACATGTGGGTCAAGGGTCGAGCAAATCTCAATCTTGCACTGCTACAAAAGATTTCTCACTAGTGCCTCATTTTTTTACTTAGGCGGTTCATTAAAAAATTTGCGTATGATGTCCAATAAATTAATAACCGCATGTGATGATAAAATATCACAGACGACCTTAATAAAGGACCGCTTGTGAAGTGATCGATCGTGTGTCCTTTGTGATTACCAAGGGGAACACGCAGACATTGAATTCAATTTGAAGCGCCATCACTGCACGCGGATTGGCGGACCATCATTGTCGGTACCCTAGAAACCGTACAATCCTTGAGGTTACAAAGATTTCAAAGGAAAGTCACCTACTTGGTTTGAAGACCCTCGGAGGCCCACTTGTAAGACATAACCGGACCCGCTTCTCCAACGTGGTTAATCCCTGGGTCGCCACGTGTACAACCAAACCGGAGCTACCGCCCACAAGGGGGAAGCTCCGGGCCACGTACCGAAACGGCACCTCCGGACTTAACCCCAGACCGAGAGAAGCTCCGGACTTGACACGTGTTTGGTAGCCCCAGAGCTACCTGCTTCCCACAGCAAGCTCCGGAGCTGCCACGTGTCCAATCGTCGGACCTTTCAGCCTCTAACCTCCGGAAAACCTTGTAACAGCTCCGGATCTTCAAAGGAGAGCCAAGGACTTCAAGACCCGATTAAGTGCCATTAATGCCATATTAATGACACTTAATCGGACGATCTTAACACCAGTAACGGTGCTTTCAAAGCCCATTACAAGATCATTAAGAGCAATTAATCGTGTATCCATACTAGTAACCGCCAGGGCCACATGTCGGGCCAGGGTAGCTTGTAACGGCCCGTCCTTGTACTATAAAAGGACAGGCCGACGATACACTGAGGAGGTTCACGCACGGATGATCATGCGCACCCCACACGTTCGTGGCAAGCTCTTACCGCTAATACAACACCAACACACCCGTTGAGTAGGGTATTACGCTCAGGCGGCCCGAACCACGTAAATTCTTGTGTCTCCTGTGTCAAACTCCTATTCACCTTCTTGAATCTCCGCGCGCCCACACCGAACTTCAAACTCCCCAATCATTTTAGTAGTGTAGGGAGATCTGCCAGCTCCGACAGTCGACAGTTGGCGCGCCAGGTAGGGGAGCGCCTGAGATCTTCGAGAATGGTGAACTCCGCGGCTGGATCATCCAACGGCCAACCTGTTGCTCGGGCTGTTGGGGGTAATACCTCCAACAGGCAGCCACCAGCAGGAGCCTTAGCACCAGCAGGAGCCACACTCCCACCACCACCGTCTTCTCCAGCAAATCGTGCTGGGCAACGTGATGGTGCGCCGGCATCGCTAACTGCGTCGGCGAGTCATGGTAACCCGGAACACGCGCTCCATGTAGCGCATACTCTTCTCCAACATCCACCACCTCCAGATGCATCTCGAGATGCACTGGAGCAGTGGAGGGCCGATGTGGAGCATTTGTTCGCGGCAGCGGCCGAACGCCTCAACAACCAGGGTCCTCCTCCTTCAGGAAGAGCCCCGTAGTAGCGGCGGACTTTGTCTGGAAGACTTGGTCCGCATGTCTCTAACAGCAGGAGATGTGCTGCGTCACAACAAGTGACGTCATTGCCCTCCGGGGCTCGACGCACTCACACGGTATCCAAGCTTTCTACTCACGACCTCCGGGCGGAGCTTGATCGCCGATACCGCCAGCGGGACGGCCGAGTCCATATTGAGCATGCCCGTGAAAGACGGGAGGCTCAGGACCTTTCTACCCTGAAGGAGTAGGAGGAGGCTGTTCAGCCTTAGCCATGCATTTACGCATGGTTAGATGGCCACAGAAGTTCCGGCCCCACCTACCGGAAAAATTTGACGGGACTGTCAATCCCGCCGAATTTCTTCAGATATACTCCACTGCAATCTTGGCAGCCGGAGGAAATGAGGCCGTGATGGCCAATTACTTTCCAGTGGCCTTAACTGGGACTGCTAGGTCCTGGTTTATGAGCCTTCCACCCATCTCTATCAACAGTTGGGAGGAGCTGTGCCATCAGTTCACTAACAACTTCGGGAGTTCATACACCCGACCAGGCACTGAACTGGATCTTTTTGCGGTCGTGCAAAAAGTGGGAGAATCTTTGCGATCCTTCATCCAGAGGTTCTCTCAGGTACGAAACACTATCCCTTCTATCTCAAGTGCTTCTGTCATTGTGGCATTCAAACAGGGCGTACGGGACAAGAAGATGTTGGAGAAGCTGGCGATCAAGGAGATCACCGGCGTCACGGAACTCTTCAGCCTGACAGATAAATGTGCCAGAGCTGCGGAGGGCCGTGAAATGCACTCCAAACTAGCCTCGAAGGATCACAAGAAATCCTCCAAGGAAGAAGCCGCTACCTCCGGGGGTGGCAAGAAGAAAAAGAAGACCAACGGCAAGAAAAAGCCGTCGGCCGGTACATCCAACGTTGCAGCTGCTGCAACTCCGGGTGGCAGGGGGCCACGCCCCGAGAAGTGACCTCGACCGTCTTCTGAAGACGGTGGCAAACCCAAAGTGTGGTGTCCCATTCACAAAATGGGCAGCCACGGTTTGGAAGACTGCCGGGAGGTCCAAAACCTTGCCGAGCGCTACAACAAGCGCCGGGAAGGATCTCCTTTCCGACAGAGGGAAGGAAAACAGAAGGTCGATGAAGCTCCGGCTGAAGAGGAGTTAGGGTTCCAGGATCCCAAAAAAGTCCTGAAGGCCGTCTACACCTCCGTCGACGATGATTCTGACGTCTCTGACAACGAGCGTCAGAAGACCATGAACACCATTTTCGGTGGGTCATGGGATATCACCTCTCGTTGCGCCATCAGGACTATGCAGCGGGATATGGCCGTTGTAGCCCCTACAGTCAGGCCGGAACCTCATCGAAAGTGGATGGACACCTCCATCACTTTTGATGCTTCTGATTGCCCGCGGAGCATGGTTGGAGCAGGTCAACTACCTTTGATGGTATCTCCTACCATCAATAACATCCAGCTCCACCATGTCATGGTAGACGGAGGTTCGGGGCTTACCCTCATCAGCTTCGAAGCTTTCACTAAGCTTCAGCTCCAACCTTCGGATCTCCAGCCCTCTCGACATTTCTCCGGAGTAGGTCCGGGGGCCATTACCCCACTCGGAGCTATTACTCTCCCCGTTACCTTTGGGACCCGGGAGAAGTATCGCACCGAGAAGTTGGTCTTCGACGTCACTCAGATCAACTTACCATTCAACGCAATCTTGGGTAGACCTGCCCTGTACAAATTCATGGCAGCTGCTCATTATGGATACCTGGTGTTGAAGATGCCAACACCAGTAGGCGTTCTTCGGATCCGCGGAGATCGCACTGTCGGAGTAACTGCTCTGGAGGAACTCCACGCACTCACTGCGGCACAAGAGGAGGACTCCAGACAGGAGCAAGCTCCGAAACCCCCGAGCATTCGCCAACGAGGCTCGACCTCTGCACCCCGTGTGCAGCCAAGCGGCGACACCGACATTCCCGTCAAAGTCGTCCAAATTGGTTCCGATGCCACTCAAACCACCCGTATATCGGGAGGGTTGAATGACAAATAGGAACTCGCACTCATCACTTTCCTCCGGGCTAACATTGACGTGTTTGCTTGGCAACCGTCACAAATGCCTGGGATCCCCAGGGAAGTGATTGAGCACAATCTGAAATCTACCCCGATGCTCGGCCTGTGCATCAGAAGCCTCGGAAGCAATCCGTAGAGCGGCAGAACTTCATCCGACAAGAAGTAAAGAAGCTACTCGAAGCCGGATTCATCCGAGAAGTCTTCCATCCAAAATGGCTGGCGAACCCAGTGGTTGTGCCCAAGGCCGGCGGGAAGCTTCGGATGTGCATCGACTACACCACACTAAATAAGGCATGTCCAAAAGATCCATTCCCACTACCTAGAATAGATCAGATAGTGGATTCTACCTCCGGGTGTGAATTACTGTGTTTCCTAGACGCATATTCCGGGTATCATCAAATCAGGATGTCTAGGGAGGATGAAGAGCATACTTCATTCATCACATTAGATGGATTGTACTGCTACACAGCCATGCCCTTTGGTCTCAAGAATGCAGCTTCAACTTTTGTACGAGCTATGTACAAAACTTTTGAAGAACTCATCAGAGACATAGTGGAAGTGTACATCGATGACATCGTGGTCAAGGTCAGAAACAAGGAGTCACTCCTCCACAGCTTGCAGGCTGTCTTCGATAAGCTGCGGGCCACCCGCACAAAGCTAAACCTGGACAAGTGAGTGTTTGGGGTTAGCTCCGGAAAACTTCTTGGTTTCCTGGTAAGTCACCGGGGCATAGAAGCTAATCCGGCGAAGATAAAAGCCATTGAAGACATGCGGCCACCAACCCGCATCAAAGACGTCCAAAAGTTAACTGGATGTCTAGCAGCCCTCAGCCGGTTCATATCAAGACTAGCGGAGCGGGCACTTCCCTTCTTCAAGTTATTGAGGAAGTCTGGACCATTCCAATGGTCCGAAGAAGCAGAGAAGGCATTCCAGGAGCTGAAACAGTTCCTCACCAGCCTACCAATTCTGGTAGCTCCGAACCCTGGTGAGCCTTTGCTGCTTTATATTTCAGCTACTGATGAAGTCGTCAGTATGGTTCTGGTTGCGGAGAGACCGGAACTACCCCACACTCAGGAATCCAGACCCCTTCGGGAGGGTCCGGAGGTTCCTGAAAGCGAATCTGGGTCCCAGCTCCCAGATTCGAACCCACAAGAAGTCACTTAAGGAGACCTAGACCCCTCCGAGAGGGTCCGGGTCATTTCTGAAGAAGCTCCGGGTTCCTCCAGCCAGAACCCGGAGGTCCACGAAGAGAATCCGGACCCCTACGAGAGGGTCTGGATCAATGAAGAGGAAGCTCCGGACCCCTCCGGGGGGGGTTCGGACCATTCAGCGCCCGGTATACTTCATCAGTGAAGTATTACATGATGCTAAGACTCGATACCTAGAGGTGCATAAGCTGCTCTATGCAGTTCTTATTGCATCCAGGAAGCTTCAACACTACTTCCAAGCTCACAAAGTCTCGGTGGTGACCTCCTATCCACTTCGAGCAATCCTGCATAATCCCAATTCAACTGGGAATATTGCAAAGTGGGCAGCGGAATTGGCTAAATTTGATCTTGAATTTATTTCAAGACAAGCAGTCAAGAGTCAAGCTTTGGCAGTTTTTGTGGCAGAATGGACTCCCTCTCCATCAAATCTAGGGGGCCCCAGCGAGCAGAAGACGGAGCATCAAGCTCCAACCTTCACCGAGCCTCACTGGACCCTCTTCTTCGACGGCTCCATGCAGAAGCAGGGGGCCGGAGCTGGAATCCTTCTCCTTGCACCGACTGGGGAGAAGGTGAAATACATGGTACACCTTGACTTCAAGGCAACCAACAACATGGCAGAGTATGAAGCACTCATCTACGGACTAAAGGTGGCACTGTCATACGGTGTCCGGCAACTGCTGGTCAAAGGAGATTCACAGCTCATCATCAAGCAGGTGAAGGGTGAATGCTCCAGCAACAATCTCCAGCTAGCTGCTTACCTCTTAGAAGTCCAGAGGCTTCAGAAGGACTTTGAAGTCCTAGACCTCCACCATGTTCAGCGTGCTCATAACGCTGAAGCTGATGAACTCTCGACCAAGACGTCAACCGGAGCTCCGGCTCCTGATGGAACCTTTGTCCAGAGGTTGTCAAAGCCAACAGCTCAGCCTGCCGAACTGAGCGAAGGGGGCGAGATCAGCATCCCGAAGCTGACGGTCCCGATGGCCCTGTTACCATGGCAGCCATCAAGGGTCGTAGGTGCTGCCGGGTGCTCCGAGCAACCCAGCACGCAAGACTCAAAAGCTCAAGCTCCGATGCATGGATCTCGGAGATCCGGAGCTACTTGAAAGACAACATCCTTCCTGACGATGATGTATCCGCTGACCGGGTAGTCAGATTGGCTAAAAGATACACGTTGGTAGAAGGGGATCTCTACCGGCGCGGTGCCAACGGCATCCTAATGTGGTGCATCACAAGGGAAGAAGGCTGCGAACTTCTCGCAGAAATCCATGGAGGCGAGTGTGGGAACCACGCATCTTCCCGCACGCTGGTCGGAAAAGCCTTTCGGCATGGCTTCTACTGGCCTACAGCGCTCCAGGATGCCACTGAGCTGGTGAAGAAATGCGAAGCATGCCAATTTCATGCAAAGCAAATTCATACACCAGCTCAGCCCTTACAAATGATACCTCCTACATGGCCCTTCGCCGTGTGGGGGATGGACATCTTGGGACCCTTCCCAAGAGCCGTCGGAGGTTACAAGTTCCTGTACATCTCCATTGACAAATTCACGAAGTGGCCGGAAGCAACTCCAGTTGTGACGATCAACAAGCAATCTGCTATCAACTTTCTGCAATCCATTGTAAGCAGATTTGGAGTCCCAAACAAAATCATCACTGATAATGGGACTAAATTCACAAGCTCCGCATTCCAAGGATATTGCGAAGACCTCGGCATACAAGTTTGCTACGCCTCCGTAGCTCACCAAGCCAGCAATGGCCAAGCCGAGAGAGCAAATGCTGAAATCCTTAAAGGGCTCAAAACGCGCACCTATGAGCACTTGAAAAAACATGGAGCCAACTGGATCGAAGAGCTTCCGCCTACTTTATGGGCCAACATGACATCTCAAAACCGGTCAACTGGAGAGACACCCGTCTTCCTGGTGTACAGAGCTGAAGCAATCCTTCCTCCGGAAATCACCTTGGGTTCACTCCGGGTCCGGACCTTCAACGAAGCCGCGCAGGACCAGCTCCGACGTGAAGACCTAGACCTCCTTGAGGAGGAAGGTGCCAAGCAGCTGTTCGGAATGCCCGATATCGTCAAGCTCTACGGCGTTATCACCAGCGGCATGTACACAACCGATAGCTCGAGGAAGGCGATCTGGTGCTACGGAGAATACTATCCAGAGAAGGGTTAAACAAACTCTCCCCCGGCTGGGAGGGGCCCTTCCGAGTGATCAAAGTATCCCGTCCCGGAAGCATTCGCTTGGCTACCGAGGATGGGACACCTCTCCCAAATCCTTGGAACATCGAGCACTTCCGTAAGTTCTACACTTAATACCACGGAGGTGAGTCTTGAGTAACTAGGGGTGTATGTTATAGAGTCATTGTACAGAGTCGGGTAGTTCCTCCGGGAGAGCAGCCGGACCTTTTCCGAAAGGTCCGCAAAGCTCATGCAGCACTTGTCACAGTCTCAGGACTAAAAGTGCGGCTAATTACCCTGGGTCAAACGAGAAATGAAACACACTTAGCCTGGTTCCGTACCCTAAGAGTGTACTTGTTTCCCCTGTACCCCGGACCTATAATGAAAGATATCTTCATGTGAAATAGACTCCACGTGCATCTATTTTGTACAGGCTCAACATTTTTATTTTTCTCTTTCTTGTCTATAACTAAGACGTGCAATTCTTAAGAAATTTTAGTTCGACCGGTTTATATACAATTCGAGTTGTATTGTCAATTTTTTTTTGGATTCAAATATCGTTCATGGCCAACTCGCCTGAAAGCTGCCAAGCCAATCTAGGGCCGGAGTGTGCTATCGACTTAGCCTGGTCAAGCACCCTAAGTACGCCACTCTACCTACACCCCGGCAGGCCGAAGTAAGGCGGGTCCATGGACAGTTGAACCTAGAAGAAAAGACAATGCATCCGGTTGTATTTAAAATCGCGTTCAACTTAAAGTCTTCTTGAGAATCGTAAGCCGCGATGAAATTATAGACAAGGAACGAATTTTACTATTTTTCTTGACTTAAGTGTGCAGGAAAAATAAAGTCTACGTTGAAGGAGAAAAGCCGGAGCTAACTAAGCTCCGACTCCCCAAAGGGGGTCAACCGTCAGCGCTGAATAAAAGATGGTGAGAAGACCCCGTAAATGGAGTCTGCTGCCAACAAGCCAAGTGTTGGCAAAGGTCACTGCCGGAGCTACTCAGTTTCGACACCCCGGAGGACTTACTATCGACGCTCTACGTGTTGATAGAGGCTATTGCCGGAGCTACCAAGCTCCAGCGATGGACAATGCCGGAGCTTCTAAGCTCCGACAACCTCAGGGGACCTTCACTATCGAAGGCTTCGGACCTAAATACTACAAGTTCGGAGCAAATGAGTCTTCAACAAAACACAGTATCCTTTTGGTACATGTTCACAATCAAATTGTGTACATCTACCAGGGGCCAAGTGAAGATAAAGGTGTTGAAGACGAAAAGTGAAATTCGCAAAAAAATTGGGGATTTCATTCATCTGGAGACAGGAGATTACATCTGGAGACAAAGGATTACAAAATTGAGGAATAAGAAGAGAAAATACATGTGAGAGCTAAAGAGATGGTCCTAGACCCTATGGAAGAACTCGACGACTTTCTGGGCAACCTCCGATACGCTGGCTCGGGTAGCTTCGCCTTCTCCTTCGACGGGGCCTTCAAGCATCGGGTCTAGAGGAAATTGGGAGTTCCGGCTGGTGTAGCACGTCAGCACATACTCTGTGACGTTCCTCACCGGGGATTGCCCCTCAACATCCAGTTGGTCCGCGATGACATCGCCCACCATGGAGAGCTTGCTACCTGCTGCGCTCAACGCCTGCAGCGCAAGGTCCGACTCCGGCTCCGGATCATCCGGGCGCATGGGGCTGAAACCCATCAGCGTCAGCGCGTCGTTGGCCTTGCCCAGGAACTCCCAAATCTATAGGGAGTCCGCCGTCCTCGAGCTCTTCATCTCTTCTAGGGATCTCTTGGCCGCCGTCAGTTCGGAATTCTCACGGGCGAGGCGCTCAACTTCTTTGGCGTTTTGCTGAATCTTTGAAGCAACCCGCCTCTCGAGTCTTCCGAGCTCCTCCTCCCGGAGGTGTATCTTGTTCCGACGATCGACCAGGTCCTTCTCCCTAGCCTCCACTTTTTTCTCCCGGGCAACAAGGGCACACTCGTATTCGTAGAGTTCCTGCCCTCGTACCCAGGTCTTCTCCTCCTCCTCTTGGCAGCGCTCTTCCAATTTCTCAGTGCGCTCCTCGAGGCCCTTGTCCGCCAGAGCTATCTTCTCGGCAAGCTCCTCTTCCCTCCTCAAGACATCATCCCGCAGCTCAAGGAGTTTTTGCTTATCATTCTCGAGCCGTTTCTCCCTCTCTTCAAGTGCCTCTCAGCGCTAGATGAGTGCGGTGTTAATGGCCTCAAGCTGTTCGTGCAGAGCATCGGCCGCGTTATTGGCAGCTTTGGCCTGATCATAGATCTCCCGGGATTGAGCGTCGAGGGCATGAGTCATGCTCTCCCTGTCATCCAGCAGCTTGCCCCAGTACTCCAGGCGGATCTTCTCCCGCTTGATCCACTCCTTGTCATCCACTAGCCTCGACTGCGCCAGCTTGGTCTCGAAGTAGAGCCGGTTATGCCACCGCCTAAGGGTTTGGCGCTCCTCTTCAAGAGCCTTGCTGTCATGGAAGAAGGCCAGTTGGACTTGACGCAGACTGGAGCAGGCGTTGTCGATAGACATCGACAGCGGGATGGGCTCCGGACCTGCTGGGGTCTCCTCCGCTGGTTCCAGCGGGTCTTCACACACAAAAATTGGGTCCCGCTCTACGAGAGTGGACCCCTGAGCTTCCAAGTCACTAGGGCCGTCCTCCGGGATGGCCTCAGTCGCCATCGAAGAAGGCCCCGCCGCCAAGTCTTCGTTCACCTCCTCGGGCAGGGGGCCAGCGACTTCGTTTGGGCACTCCAGCTCTGCCGTAGGTACCTCTGACGTCGTTGCTTCCGGAGCAGGAGCTGCTACTGGCTCCGGCCGGGACACCTCTTTCGAGGGAGGCTCGAGCTCCATCGCCTCTTCAACCACCGGCTCTATGACTGGCGCTCCAACAATAACCGGCTCAGCGGCCAGTGCTTCGGAGGTAGCCGGCTCAACTGCCGGAACAACCTCGACTACCGGCTCACATGCCGGGGCTTCAGTCACCTCCGGCTCAACCACCGGGGCTTTAGCACTTTCCGGCTCCGAGGCCGGAACTACTACTTCCTCCGGCTCAACAGCCGGAGCTTCCATCACTGCAGCACCAGGACCCAGAGCTTCAACCTCCGAGACAGGTGCCGCTGGCGTGTCTTCACTCCCATGGTCCGGCGCTACCACGGGAACTTCTGGGGACGAGTCGAGGTCCATGAGCACGACAGCCAGCGCCGGAGCTGTTGCGGTCTCAGCCACCACCTGGGGCGGCATCGGGACAGGAGTAGGAGCTCCCACGGCCTCAGACACTGTGGCCGAGGGTGAAGCTTCACTCCCCTTCTTGGGTACGCTGCAGATGATGGACGAAGAAAATCAACAAACAGTTGCTACAATTAAATAGTTAACCAAGGTAAAGATTAAAAATTACCTTGGAAGGCTTCCGCACCAGCTTGTGCGGAACCTGTTTCCTGGACGTTCCGGACTGGCCACGGTCGGCATAGAAGCTCCAGAAGGCCCCCGGAACTTGTCGCAGCCACGGGCGTTTCCTGGGTCGAGGCTCTCCTCGATCGGGAGGAACCCCTGGACCTGGAGGCTCCCACCGTCCCAGGTGCCGGAGTCGTGCGCCCGGAGCTAGCACCCCAGGAGGGTTCCACCACGGGGACAGACGCGCTCCGGGAGGATCCCACTGCAGTAATGGTATCGTTCCGGAAGGACCCCACTATGGGGACAGCCGCCACGGTGGTAGAAGATCTTCCCCCCTAGGGAGAAGGGACCGAGGCGGAAGTAGCGGGCCTGACGGACCTTCCGTCGGCATGTCGCAGCTTCCTCTTCCGGCTCTCCGGCTCATCCACCAGCTCCTTGCCCTTGCCGACGACCTCGACTCTCGGCTGTGGGGCAGGGGCGGAGCCGTCTTCGGGCATCCTGGGGATTGCCACCCAGGTGGTTGATCTTCTCTCGACGACACCAAGGTCGTCAAGTGCGGGCATCTTCTGCCGGAACTCCCTGCTGAACTCCACTTCCACGTTCAGAGGGAGAAAGGCCGACGGTGGAGTCAAGTCATCACCGTCGACGTCGATGCCGTGCTGGAATTTCTTGAGGTGGAACTCCAAGGTCTTCCCCACCATGTTGGACTTCAACCCGGTCTCAACCCGGTCCTCGTCCATCACGCTGTTGAGGGCCCAAGCGAGCTTCTCCCTCCTCTTCAGCGGCGCCCACCTGTTGACCAGGAAATTGCAGAATACCACCTGGGGAGTCAATCCTCCCTCCACGCATTGGCGGATCCTGGTCAAGGCGGGGTTGAAAGCTTCCGCCAGCACCGGAACCTCACTCCAAATCGTCGTGTCGATGCCGGGCAGACCGTCGGGCAGCTCCAATCTTTCGTGCTCCTCCACCCTGACGACTATCCAATCCTTCTTCCAGTCATCCAACTTTCCGGAAGGAAACGACCGGAGGTACTTGAATGGGCACTTCTTGCGCTTCACGAAGTAGTAGAAGCCAAGGTACTCATTGCTCCGGCCGGTGGTGTGGACGGTGAAGAAGGTCCGGAAGAGCTCGATGCAGGGGGGGATGCCCACCCACATCTCACAGAAGTGGACAAAGATGGACACGAGGAGAATGGAGTGAGGGCCAAGGTGGTATAGCTGTAGACCATAGAAGTCTAGCAGCATCAAGAAGAAGGAAGAAAAAGGTGGGATCAACCCCACCATGGCGTACGAAGAAAAGTACACCATTTCGCCGGCGCGCTCCTTCTCGAAGGGGAGCTCTCCGCCGGCACGGACCAAACGGTTGAAGAAGTCCGAGGACCACCCCATGAGGGCCCGGACCTTCTTCAAATCGCCGTCGGTCTTCAAGCGACTCTCGCGCAGACCCAACTCCATCGCAGCACAGCTAGGCAAGAGAAGAGAAGCGAAGCACGAGTTGGGAGTTTGAGCGCAAGATCAGATGAGAGGCGTAAAGAACTCCCGACGGTGCACGCTTTCCTTCTTAAGTAAGCCCTCACAACGCTTGGATGGAAATCGCAGGAAGTCGAAGATACCACTCAAGGATTCAACCCAGCCGATGACAAGAGGGCCCGGGACCACCCCGACGATCAAGTCGAGGCTATTACCCAGGCGAACGGTTGTCATCATGCGGCGGGAAACCCAAAGGCGGCGGCCTGACAGGGCGTGCGGAACCGATATGGTTTTCGTATCGGGAACCGGCGACCTTCAATTGCGTGAGATCCGCACGTCAAAGATCTCATCTGCCGCCTGAGGTGCGCCACGCGGCGGGATCTAACTGTAAATCCCTGCCAACGGCACCTCCAAAGACCCTTGAAGACTCAGTTCAAGAGTCGCAAGGATGGACCCACCTCCGACGGAATGACTTCACCCCAGTGATCCTCCTCGGAGGTAGGTCCAGGGGGCCACTGTCGGTACCCTAGAAACCGTACACCCTTGAGGTTACAAAGATTTCAAAGGAAAGTCACCTACTTGGTTTGAAGACCCTCGGAGGCCCACTTGTCAGACATAATCGGACCCGCTTCTCCAACGTGGTTAATCCCTGGGTCGCCACGTGTACAACCAAACCGGAGCTACCGCCCACAAGGGGGAAGCTCCGGGCCACGTACCGAAACGGCACCTCCGGACTTAACCCCAGACCGAGAGAAGCTCCGGACTTGACACGTGTCTGGTAGCCCCGGAGCTACCTGCTTCCCACAGCAAGCTCCGGAGCTGCCACGTGTCCAATCATCGGACCTTTCAGCCTCTAACCTCCGGAAGACCTTGTAACGGCTCCGGATCTTCAAAGGAGAGCCAAGGACTTCAAGACCCGATTAAGTGCCATTAATGCCATATTAATGACACTTAATCGGACGATCTTAACATCAGTAATGGTGCTGCCAAAGCCCGTTACAGGATCATTAAGAGCAATTAATCGTGTATGCATACTAGTAACCGCCAGGGCCACATGTCGGGCCAGGCTAGCTTGTAACGGCCCGTCCTTGTACTATAAAAGGACAGGCCGACGATACACTGAGGAGGTTCACGCACGGACGATCATACGCACCCCACACGTTCGTGGCAAGCTCTTACCGCTAATACAACACCAACACACCCGTGGAGTAGGGTATTACGCTCAGGCGGCCCGAACCACGTAAATTCTTATGTCTCCTGTGTCAAACTCCTATTCACCTTCTTGAATCTCCGCGCGCCCACACCGAACTTCAAACTCCCCAATCACTTTAGCAGTGTAGGGAGATCTGCCGGCTCCGACAGTCGACAATCGTGTTCCTCCTTGCATCATCACGATGATAAATATCACAGGCGGTTCGCAAAACTAAACCACTGGGGTAAATATATCTATTTCCACAGGTGGTCTGTAAACAAACCGCATGTTAATTTCAATATATCTCACAATTTTTTTTAATAAAAGGATCGTCCGTGAAGAGACCGAGCGTGCGTCCTTTGCGGTTACCGAAAATTAAATTCAATTTAAAGAATCCCATCACTTTGCATCGAGAGGCAAACCACCAGACACACGCGTGTTCCTCTTCTCTGCACCACCGATCGTCTTCCTCCCCGCACCAGTGTAATCTTCTTCTTCTTGTTTCTCCATCGGGCTCCATCCTCTTCTCTGCACCATGGCAGGCAACCAGTCACCGCCAGCAAGCTCTTCGAAGGAGCCAACGGCGAAGCGACCGCAACCACCGTCTCCCCAGGCCAGGAGTTTGGAGAGTATACGTCTTGATATGGTGCATGATGTATTTACAAGTACATCTTGCTCCATGTGGCTCCTGTGTCTCGGTGAACTTCCAGTGTGTAGTGTAATGGGCACCATGGGCCACTATTTGTTTGGGCTAACGAAAGTTGCCTATTGTCTCGATGTGTTGTGGGAGATGATGACTCAGGAGCTCGAGGTCGACGGCTGCAGGAACCTTGTGGAAACAACAGCCAGGAAACTAGGTTTTCCGATTCCGCTGGAGGCACTTGAGGAGCCCAACAAGTAGTAGTAGCCACAGCAATAGTAGTAGCAGCAGCAGCAGTAGGAGTAGTAGCAATAGGAGTGGTAGCAGTAAGAGCAGCAGCAGCAGTAGCATCAACAGGAGTAGTAGCAGTAGTAGTAACAGCAGTAGCAGCAGGAACAGTAGTACAGTAGAAGGAGCAGCAGGAGCAGTAGTAATATAATGTTCTTTTTTAATGATATTATGTTTCTTTTCTTGTTTTATAATGTTTTTTAAGTTAATAAACTTAGTTGTTCATCTGCTCTATCTGTTGTTTTCTTTTCTTGTTTTATAATGTTATATTAAGTTAATAAACTATATATATCCTTATATGCTAAAATTCATCGATTTATATCCTTATAATGTTGTTTTCTTGTTTTATAATGTGTAATCACTGGTGGCACATTATACGTAAATAACCGTTTGTGAAAAATCATTATCACAAGCGGTTTGTAGCCACGGCCTGTGAAAATGACCGATTATCACAAGTGCTTTGTACAGGCGGTTTAGAAAATCGTTTGTAATAATATGTTTAGTGCTGCCTGAGATAAGGCTTTTTGTCATAGTGTTAGGATAAGACACTAATTGCTTCATTTGTGTATGTTGCATTTAAGTACCTACATGTGTTTAAATGATTTGATATTTTCATTATTAAAATTGCAAGATTAAGGGATATTTTATTATGAAATTGCAAGATTAAGGACTCGACGGTGATCCTATCACAATTACTCAAATTAAGGCTATAAGAAATTATTATAGATTTTTTATTTTGGGAAGCTATTTCTGATTCAGCTAAGTATCATGATCAAGCTCTTTCATAAAGACTTACAGCGCCCGAACCTTCACAAAGATCTACCATGCATGAACCTTCATAAAGACCTACGGCGCCTGAACCTTCTATAAGGCAAACAAGATCATCAATAAAGAGAGCATAATTTATTTTTATCATGAGAATCTAGTGTTCTGGTGTCTTACTCTTTAACTAATTATTTGCTTCTGTACATAAACATTAGCAGTTTATGTGACTTTTGTTTATAAGTTCTGATTTCATTTATGTGACTTTTGTTTATATGTTCTGATTTCATTTCTATGACTGGCTTTTATATGTTCCGATTTCATTTCTATGACGATTGGTTATACGTTCTGATATCATTTATGTGACTGTTGTTTATATGTTTTATGTTTTGTGTGACTTTACTAAAATATATCTTATAATCGTTTTTTGTTTCTACCAATAATAATCATGGCATGTTATTAAAATGAAGTGCTTCTTTAAATGGTTCTGAAAATATCGATATTTTTATAGGTTCTAGAAATGAAACGGTTCTGAATTTCACTTATCTGCAACAGTTGTTTACAATAACTGGTTCTGATAATCAAATTATCAGAATGGGTTTTGAGCAAGCACCATTTCTGATAATCTAATTATCCAAACCGGTTAATTGCAATAACTGATACTGAAAACAAATATTTGTACCGGTTACAATAATTGGTATTGATGACCCTAACTATCTGTGCCGACCGATCAGTGTCGGTTGAGGAACCACCACAAATGGATAGTTATGACTCGATACAGATTATGTTTTCTATAGTAGTGAAGCCCCTAAAAGATATATATCCGACACTATGCAAAATTGTCCATGGCACTCATGCTCTTCTGGCTGATGTGCTGAAGACTGAACTAATGAATGTCTCGTTAGGAGACCATTGTTGAATAAGAAACTGCAAGATTGGCATGACTTAGTAGTAAAAGTATTGCCTATCAAACTGACTGATGCAAGTGATAGATTTAAATGTCACTTGCATAACACTGGTCAATTTAGTGTCCGATCGATGTATCTTCATCTAATGAACAAGGATACCCCTTTCCGTTGTAAGTTCATATGGAAAATAAATTTTCAATGAAGATAGAGATATTTTTGTGGTACTTTCAATAAGAGCTAACTTTAATCAAATATAATTTTGTTAGGAAGAACTTAGTGTAAAATGTTGTTGCAATGCAAAGTCGATATGGAGAATTGTTTTTACAGCTAGTGGATTACAACCACCCCTATCAGTGAGGCATATGTTCGGAAATTGGCTCCACAAGTATATCAAAAAAAAATCCGTATGTGTGGGCACTGCCGATGCAACTTCGGTGCTCCCATTTGTGCACTTAGGCATACTCCAGTTTATGTGTCATTATTTAATTGGTTGTAGTTAAATCAGGCATTATGCTAGGTAAATGAAGGGGCCAATAAAATTATGACACCTAAGCAGGAGCACGCATGGGAGCACTAAACGGGAGTATACAAGCCGTGCAGCCATATGTTGGGCAATTTGGTGATGTCGAAATGATACAATATTCGATGATATCAAATACCTTTTTTTATTCAGGCTGCTTTCAGGAGGATCTTCTAGTTGGGAGCTTGGGCGTTGCTGCAAAATGATGAAAAGATAAAACATAGTTTCTATCTGGCGAGTAGAATAATGGAGTCAGCTGCAGGAGTTATTGGCCAAGTTGGGGAAAGAAAAATCATAATACACTTTGTTAAATTATTTCAAATTTGATCGTGTTTATTTCCTCTAATTTGTTGCTAAGATAGGAGACTTTTGTAATAATATGAGGCTGCATACTTTCTAGGGACCTGAAATTTTAATAATAATTCCATTATTAAAAAACATGAATGATTGAGAGGTTGTTTTGCCTAGCGCTGGCTTGGTGCCCCTCAACCAGGACTGTTTTCAATTTATCTTAAAACCAGAACAGAATACACCAGCCACTCCGACCACAACACCCGTGTTACAGGCCACCTACGATCTCTACAACCCTAACACATGTCGCAGTAGGACCTGGTCTCACGAGTGCTGAATCGGCTTGACGGGCCTCCACCTCAGCTCATTTTATCTGTGTCGTGTCAGGTCTTAAACAGATCATTGAAAGTACATTTAGACATTCTTTCTGGATTTTGATTGATTAATGACAAACCAATGAGATTCTAACAAAATTATTGAGATGAGCGTATATTTTAAAGAAATGAGAAAGAAAACACAAAAAGGAAAGAGAATGAGGATGTAAAGGAAAAGAGCTCTGAAGCTGAAAGGATCAGATTATTTTGTATGGAGTGTGTTGGAGAAAAACACCTCAAGAGCTCAAGTGCACAAATAATTCAACTCACTGCACATTTCATAGGAAAAGCGAACTACTCTGATATACAACGAATTAGTCCGATATCTCTCTGACTAAAAACGGACAAGTCCCTCCCAGTGCGGACTTGTCTGCAACCCTTCACATTTGCACAACACCGGACAAGTACGATATCAACCGGACTAGTTCGAAAACTCTCTGACTAAAATCGGATAAGTCCCTCCAAGTGTGGATTTGTTGCTTAGTCCTACACGGTGTTCATCACACTGGACTAGTCCGATATCTACCAGACTAGTCCGAAAAGTTTCTCACTAGAATCGGACTAGTCCGCACCTTAACGGACTAGTCCGGTATCCATTAATACTTAGGGTTTTCCATACGCCGCACACCATACTAGTAAGGTGTCCACCATAGACTAGTCCGGACATCGCAAACCCAAACGGTAACTTTTGGAAACCCTAGTATAAATAGAGGTGTACGGTCATACAACCAATACTCTCGACTCCCAGCGCCATCACACCTTCCAAGAGCCAAAAATACACATCTCTCCACACATCCTAAGCCTAAAAAGATGAAATATTTGACGATTAGCATTTGAACAAAGAAGAGACTTGTTCTACACATCTTGAGCTATTGGGTTTGATCTCTCGCACACTCTTGTTATTCATTATACATTTTTTTAGTGTGTTTGGTGGTGTTCATTCATTGTAATTCTTGGGGAGCTCTCAACTTGTGAGAATCCCCCTTAAAGAAGTTATTTGCCCCTTTGTGATTAGTGGAAGAGAGTCAGCCTCCGTGGCGATTTAATTAGGGTAGGGTTGGTGAAGACCCAGTCCTCCGTGGACTCCTCAATGGGGATGTAGATTTCCTCTGTGGAATTGAATCTCATGATAAAATCTTGTCTCGTGCACTTTTGTTTCAACGTTCATCATATTCTACGGTTTGCATAATCTTGTGTAACTCACGTTGAAATATTGGAATTAAAATTGATATTTACCATATATTGTTTCATTGTTGTAATACATCCAAGTTGTCAATTACTTTCCGTTGCATAGGGTACTAGAATAAAATTATCGATCAATCTTGATCTTTCTAGTCCACGCATATCGGACTAGTCCGCACTGTACCGGACTAGTCCGATCTCTCAGTATCTGATCAATCTGTTAAGTGTTTCGAGGATCGACGAAAAATTCAAATAGCCTATTCACCCCCCTCTAGGCTACATTTAATTCAGAGCCAAACTCTTAAAAAGAGACTCACCACTCGAAGAGATGATGTCTGACATCAAAGATGTACATAAGAACTTCGACAACGAGAAGGGTGATGACGAAAAGACCCAAAAGCTGGAGAAACTCCTTGACGCCATTCAAGACTTTGAGGACGATGATGAGAAGATGCTTCAACTCATGGTTCTTCTACGGAAGAAGGCACTCTACCCAAAAGGGAAGAAGAAGATCGACGATGAAAAGAAGAAGGAGGGTAGTCACACAGACTACTCCTGATATCCTTTTGACTACGAATGTTTAAATTCTAACAATAGTCAATACTTACCAATTCCTTTAGGCAATGCGCCTTACTTTGATGGCAGTGATTATTCAATGTGGAGACAAACATGAAAATGCACCTCATATCTCTTAACCCAAGTTTGTGGCATATAGTGTGTACAGGGATAGATATCCCGGATGATGATGAAGAGCTGACTCCAAGCCAAGAACAAGGCATTCATCGAAATGCTCAAGCTTTAGCTGTGATCACTTCATCACTGAGCCAAGACAAGTTCACCAAGGTGGATGGACTTGAATTGCCAAAGAGATATGGGACACTCTACAAACCGCACATGAAGGTGGTCGTCATGTACGCAAACCAAGATTGAGATGATTGAAGGTGAATTGGGAAGATTCGCTATAGAAGAAGATGAATCACCACAAAATATGTACAATCGATTTAAGTCTCTCATCAACAAAGTCTGAGCATATGGCAGAAAAAAGTGGAATGATCATGAGGTCGTGAAATTGATTCTTAGAGCATTCACCCCTCGCAACGTAACTCTTTGCTCTATGATTAGAGAAAGCTCCGAGTATCAGAAAATGACCCCAGACGAACTTCTTGGCAAGATTATAAACTTTGAAATGATGGAGAAGCAAGCCAAGCAAGTCAAGGAAATTGCCGATCTTACCTCGGAAAAGAAGAAAGGAGTTGCCTTGAAGTCAACTTGTAATCCCGTATCAAAAGAAGCTCGAGAAGCTCATAGAGAATACGACAGTGATGATGAAAGCAGTGACATTAGAAGACATGATCTTGTTCATTAAGAAGTTCAAGGAAATGATAACAAGAAGAAAGGGTGGTAGCTCAAACGAAGGAAGACAAAGGGACAAACAAAGACCCAAGATGAGACGGGCGTGCTACAATTGCGGAGAATATGATCACTTCATACTAGATTGTCCACATGAAGAAAATAAGAGGAAGACTAAGGACAACAAGCCTCAACCAAAGAAAATGTTCAAGAAGAAGAAGCAATATGGACAAGCATATCTAGGGAAGGAGTGGGACTCCAATGATGAATCCTCATCTGAAGAAGAAGAGGAGATGGCCACCATAGCCAGCAAGAAGACTACCAAGAAATCCACTCTCTTCCCAACCATGCGCGCATGGAAGGACACCGACCACACATGTCTAATGGTCAAGGAAGGTAAAAGAAAGGTAACAACTAAATATTCCTCCTCGCATTCTTTTACTAGTGATAGTGGTAATTCTAGTGAGGATGATAGTAGTGATGAAAATGAATACATGCTTAGGGGTTTAGACAAAAAAAAAATGCTGCTAAAATGAAATTTTTACTTGATAAGATTGTAGATAAGGAGAAGTTAGTCAATCACCAGGAAGATATGATCATCTCCCAAAAGGAGGAATATCTTGAGATTGAAAAGCTTCTTGAACTTGAAAAGGAGCGAAGTAAATCACTAGAATTTGAGTTAGCTTCAAGCAAGGAAGGTTACTTGAAGTTAAAAGACTCAAACACCACCAATGAAGGATGAACTTGCTAACATAACCAAAGTTAACAAGATCCTTGAGGTACAACTTGAGTCACTCAAGCAAAGTGGTTCTTCATCCTCTTCAAGCTCACCTTCCCAACAAATAAATCTGAAACGGTTATTACTTGTGCTTGTGCCAAAAATGACACTAACTTGAAGGAAAAGCCAAACTTGACGAAGGACAAGCAACCTTTCCAAAGTGGCATATTTGACAAGGAGAAGGTGAAGTATGCACGCAGTGCATACTCGGTCACAAGACCTCCTAATGTTAAATATGGCATTGGGTATTCTTATGGTGAAAAGCAAAATGCTAGAAGCCAGAAGAATAACAAGAATTGCATTGCTTTTGTCAAGGGAAACTCTTCTCAAGTTAGAAAACTTAATAATGTTGATAAATTTAACATTGTGAACACATATGAACAACAACTCCTATTTAGAACTTTTGATGCTTCATATGTACTTATGAAAGGTAATCTTGTAAGAGTTTATGCTAAATATATTGGGTCACGCCATGCGAGTACCAAGTCTCATGTGTGGGTACCCAAATCACTTGTGACTAACCTCAAAGGACCCAAGCGAGCTTGAGTACCTAAGACCAAGGCATAATTTGTTTTTTGCAGGCTTATTCATCCGGTGGAGCAAAATAGGTGCTAGATAGTGGATGCACCAATCACATGACCGGAGAAAGAAGGATGTTCGTGGAATATGAAGAAAATGAAGACCCAAGCGAAGGCATTTATTTTGGTGATAATAGTCAAGGAAGGGTGCTCGGTACCGGTAAAATTGCAATTTCATCACAGGATACTCTTTCTCATGTTTTACATGTTGACTCCTTGCATTATAACCTTTTGTCCATATCTCAATTATGTGACAAAGGTTATAATTATTTATTCACTAATAAGGGTGTGATCGTCTCTAGAAGGAGTGATAACTCAGTTGCATTCAAGGGTGTGTTGAAGGGAAAACTTTATCTAGTTGACTTCAACGAAGATAAAGCCAAACTTGATACATGCTTGATGTAATACCCTCAATTTTTGCATCATGCATTGCATACATGTTCATGCATTAAACATTAGTAGAATAAAGGAAAAATAATAAAACATAAAACATATACAAGATATGTGTAGCAAAAGAAGAAAAACGAAATAATAATTTAAAACATGTATTAGGTAACAAATATAAAAAAATAATATATATAGGAAAAAATAATATATTTGTGAAACCTAAAGAAAGAAAAAAAAAAGAAGAAGAAAAAGGATTCTGGAAACTTTCGGAAGTTTTTGGGGGAAGCTTTGCTTCACCCCTAGAAGGTTCCGGGCAAACAGTGCCCGGGTGCACCGTAGCCGGGCCGGTTTGCCGCTGTGGGGCCGAGCCGAGCGGCCTCGGTCCAGTGCGCCCGAGCCAAGTCGTCCTGGCCGAGAGGCCCGCCTGCCCAACGCTGGCCCTGCGCCCCCCGTGACCATGTCGGCCTGCCGTGCGGCGGCCATGCTCCGTAACCGCGCGCGCCTCTCCGCCTATAAAAGCAGCCGGTGGCCTTCGTATTTCTCGACAGAAGCAACGCAGCCGCCACAAACCCTAGCCACCGTAGAAAAAAAAGAGAGACCAGAGGCGCCGCCAGGAGAAGAAGAAAGGAGAAGAAAAGAGGAAGAAGGAAAGGAGGGTGTCCTCATCCGCTGGAGATCGCCGTCGTCGTGCCGCCGGAGGACCGTTGCGCCATCCACTTCATCTACGCGTCATCTTCATCCCGCAATCCTCGAAGTCATCGCATCTACAGTAGGATTTGTTTTTCCGATGCGAATTTTAGCGACGTATTATATTTAATAGACGTAATTTGATCGTAGTCACACCATCTTTTTTATTTTCAGCAGCATTTGTTCTCGCAAAAACCCCCGTAAACTCGCATAAACACGTATGAACTAGTTACATCTAATCAATAAACAACCATAGTTAATTAATAATTGAACTTTGCATGCATGCATGTCATCGCATGTTGGTTAATATGTGTGCATCATGTTGATTTGTATGTATTTTCTTGTATATGTGATCACGAGTAGAGGGAAGTGCTCAAGAGATCGCGTACGAGGATTTCCAGAACCAAGACTTCGAAGCGTTTGAGCAACCCTATCCGTCGGAGCAAGGCAAGTGTCCTTGAAGCATATTGATCCTGTTTTAAAATAAATGTTTTGTTTGCAAAACTGCATGCTTGTGTCAATTTGATGGAATCCTATGGTAGGAAGTTTACTATATTTGTTTAACCACCCTTGTCACCTGGAATTATGGTAGAGAGTTGGAATGGGATTTTTACCTTTTTGCTTCGCATAATTAATTGGAATGGGAAAACAACACTACACGTTTAATTATGCATTAATGATATTCTGGTTAATGTGAGCTGGTCAATATGATATGGTAATGGGTGATCTAAGAAGTCTGGTATGTGGATTGGTTGGATGTCATGGTGGTTGGCTTGCTTTAGATCTAAGGACCGGTTCATGCGAGAATAAGCCAGGACTAAAGTGCCACCATGAGGCCATGTATGGGTGCGGTGTAGCTGATTAATTAGGGCTTTGCTAGTGTTGTTTGGACCATTAAGGATGCTTGGTGAAGGGATATTCCGATTGGGTTTGTTGATGATTGGTGGGACTATCCTAGGATCTAAATGGCTCAAGAGGGGGGCCTTGGTTGAAGATGTGCTCTGTAGGAGACATCGCCACCGGTGAAACCTTAGTGGGGTCTAAATAGGCTAGTAATCCCTTTGTAAAGGCTATTTTGTGTTCTCTTGGCCACACACCAATGGAAGTGTGTAATGTGACCGACGGGTCATGGGCACAATGGAGGTTCTTAGTCGCCGAAAGGTGATGAAATCACAAACACATGGGTAAAGTGGTACAAACTCTGCAGAGTCTAATAAAACTATAATGACAGTCGTGCTCTCGGTTATGAGCACTTGGGCAACTTCCATGATTAGAGGGAACCTGGTATTGGGATGGTTTATGGGAAGGTTATGGTTTGGTACTGGTTATGGGATGGTATTATGGTTTATGGCAATGGTTATGGTTATTGGTAATGGTAAAATATGGTATAATGGTGATAGATATGGATTATGGACTTATACTATAATAATCATTGTGGGATATGATGGGTTTACTTCACATACATATAATGTGCTGCTCTTCAAATGTTTTACTATACTTTTCAGCACTTAGCCTTTATTACATTTCGTGATTTGTATCAGCTACATGTCATACTTTCCCACACTTACTGAGTACGACATGTACTCACTCTTGCAACCCCCCTCCCCCACCAACAGTTGCAGGTCAGGATTGGGAGTATAACGTTGATAATGTGGAGCTCTAGGTCGTGTCTACCGTCAGCTATTCCTGTGGTGTTGATTGGAGCTGCGCTACCCTTTTGCGTAGTTTGCTTAGTTGCTTATTTAGAGTATTTTCGCTGCAGTATTAGTCTCATTATCATTAGTGATAGTTATAGTTGCAATGTGAAGGTTATTTGGATATTGTAATAGAAGTACTTATTTATTAACTTACGATGTGGTAATTACCTGTTTATCATTTGTGAATCACTTTTGTATGTGTGTTGAACATCCTGGGCACACATACACTGCACTTGGTTCATTTTTCGGAACTGGGTGTGACAAATTGGTATCAGAGCCACAGGTTGAACGTAGGACGCAGCCTAGATAGAATGGACACTTTTGAGTGTAGGATCGAAGAGCACGTGAAAATCTACCAGAGGGGGGCGAATGGTAGATTTATAAATCTTACGCAGCGGAAACAATTAAATCCCAACCCCTTTGGCAGAAAAATGATCTGTTAAAGAAATCGTGTGTGAGACTAATCTAAACGTGTTTAACTGTGACAAAAGTGATATATATCAGAGAGAATCAAGTCATGAAGACAACAAAACAATAATCACTCAAATCGGTTGAGAGAAACTGAAGTTACAATTGAAAGATCAAACAAAGGTAAATCTGTCCTACCCGAGAAAAAACAGTTCTGGAACGCTGCAAAGAAACTCGCGTAGATCAAAAACCACAAATCCAATGACCATGAAAATTTTACAGATGATAGATAATCAAGTTGTCAATACAACCCAAAAAGAATCACGTCAATTGGATCTTTAAAACTCGAGTTATGATAAAACCAACGACGAAAGGTAGTGCTGTCCAGAAACTCGACGAGTAAAACTTGTCTGGAACAAGTCGGACGAACAAGGCACAAAAGTTCCTTCAAACTACGAATTTTATTCAATAGAACACAAGAGGAACAGCCCCAAAGTGTGCCCCATGAGATCTTGCCTCCCTTTCTTATATAACCAGCCCTTAGGCCAACCCAAACTCAACTAGGACTCCAATCCTACTCCGATCACGAATCGAAACTTTCCATAACTGCTTAGGACTCTTCTATACGCAGATAGAAGCAATCTTAAGACTTCCAAACACCTTAGCAATGTATCCCACATTCCTAAACAACTCAAATTCGTGACCCACACAAAATCCTATTATAACCAACTCGATACTTTCCATATCGAGTCATAACTGACTCTGCCGCAGCCAAAGTCATCAACCGATACGATCCGATCCTTCCAACCAGATCTTCCCATCCATAAACCATCTTTGGAACCATGTTTCCACGTCATGTACTGCATGCATACATGCAAAAACCTTCCTTCGACATCTAATAACCTTCATATGCATTGCCCTTGATTCAATCATCATGCGCGAGCTCCTGACCCGCTCAACCACAATTCCTCCTGAATTTGGTTGTTGGAACCTCATCTCCTCCCTGAGACTAGTCCAAAGGATCTTGTCACCAGCCATAACATGAACTCAAGCAACTCCTGCACATGAATAAACATCCAATCCGTACGAGCCCAAGTCCGGGACTTGACTCAAGTCAGTTCCAAACACAACATCTTACGTGAGCACCTCACATAAGCATGTTGCAAAGCATATCAAAACGATATCAGCCATATCAACCAAAACGCACCAAAAACTTAGCAAATGAATACTAAGAAATCTTTCTAAGGATATAAAGCAAGGTCGAAACATTGCAAGATAAAAGCAGGAACATTGCGGTCAAGCTCCGAACCTAGCCAAAGCTAACCGGAGCTTAAGCCGGAGCTTACCAAAGCTAGTACAACCTAGGGCCGGAGCTTACCAAAGCTAGTACAACCTAGCGCCAGAGCTCACCAAAGCTATTACAACCTAGCGCCGTAGCTTACCAGAACTAGTACAACCTAGCACCGGAGCTTACCAAAACTAGTCAGATCTAGTCATCCCAAAAGTCGGAGCTAGAAAAACATGTCGGAGCTAACCAACATAAGTCAGACCTAGCAAAACATATCGTAGCTTAACAAAGATATGTTGGAGCTATGAAAGACATGTCGCAGGTAAAGACAAAGCTCACCGGAGCTTCCCAAAAATATGTCGGATCTAGTCAAAGAAAGTCGGACCTATTGTTGGACCTTGCAAAAGCTCAGAGCTAGAGTCGGACATTGCTAAAAAGATGTTTTAGCGGAATTTCAGAACTTTTATCATCAAAGCCAATGTATTCCGTACAAGCCAATGTATTCAGCACGCATAGGTCTCACAATCTCCCCCTTGATGAATGCATTGGCAACACCATTTAAAATCCAAACATTGGCATGAAAAGTTTTGAGAACAATTTTCCCCCTTTCTGAAAATCAAATGAGATAGAAATAGAAATAAATTTCTCCCCCTTGCATAATTCACCATATTATCTCCCCCCCTTTGACAATGTATTCAGCAAGGTTCAAAACAGAAATTTTAATTGTTATGAGCATATTATAACATATACATATAAAACAAAGCTCATCCAAGTCATACTATCGAGTAACTTACACTATCACAACAATGAGATACATAAAGTAGTGTAAGCCATGCTAGAGATCAAATGTAATTTTCAATTTAAGCAAGTCATGATCTCACAAACTTAACTATTTCAATACCTGAAAGCATGACACTTGTTGCTGCATTTTATTATTTTTCAAAGCACAAATTTATATCATATGATATTTGCAAGAGATTATATGCACATCTGCCTTATTCTAACCAACCAAGCCAAGCCTATGTCATTTGACAATCAGAAGCTTAAGGACATGGTTTTAGTCATACACAACTTCTTCCAAGTTCATATCTAAGTGCAAAGGTAAGCCATCTCAAAAGAAGAAGTGTGATGCATGCATATTCTCTTGATCTTTTCTCAACTTATATTTATTCACAAAAACTCAACATGTGAGTTAATTACTTGATTAATTCTTTATGATTAAAAACACTTGTGAGCATGCAACAAGTTCAAAATAGCAAGAAAGTTCAACCATGACCTGATTTAGTGTATGTAATTATTCCAATTACTAGACATGGCAAAAACTACAAAATGTATAACACGAGTAATGTAGTAAGAACTTTTAGTATGTAAAAGGAATCACAAAGTCATATATGTATGAAATACTATGCTCATATTATTTTAATTTTAGATTCACGCATAGACTTCTCAAGTTTGAAAAACTCCCCCTCAACGTAAGCCATGAGGATGCATAACCCCTATTTCACTACGAATATAACAAAAACGAGTGAAATCCAAAGGTTTTGTAAAAATGTCAGCCAATTGTTGTTCGGTATCTACATGGTGAAGCACAATGTTTCCTTTTTCAACATTATCATAGAGAAAGTGATACCTAATATCAATGTGCTTAGTTCTAGAATGTTGCACAGGGTTTTTAGCAATGCAAATGGCACTAGTGTTATCACAAAACAGTGGAACACTATGTAGATCAATCCCATAGTCCTAAAGTGTTTGAAGAATCCAAAGAATTTGTGAGCAAGCACTAGCAGCAGCTACATATTCAGATTCAGCTGTGGATTGTGCAACTGAGTTTTGTTTTCTAGAGGACCAAGCAACTAGTGAATTACCAAGAAAATGACAAGCACCGGAAGTACTTTTCCTATCAATCCTACAACCTCCAAAATCAGCATCGGAAAAAGCTTTCAAAGTAATGGTTGAGTAAGAAGGAAGAAAAATGCCAAATTCTTGAGTTCCATGTAAGTACCTGAAAATCCTTTTGATGGCTTGACGATGTGAAGCAGGTGGGGAGGCTTGAAACCGTGCACGAAGACATACGCTGATTTTATGTCCGGTCTTGATGTTGTGAGGTACAAAAGTGATCCGATCATGCTTCTATATTCTTTTTGATCCACGGGTTCACCATCTTCATCAAGTTCAAGTGTTGTTGCTGTTCCCATTGGTGTCCGAAGAGGCTTGCTTTTGTCCATGTTGAAGTGCCTTAGGAGGTCTTTTGTATACTTCGTTTGATTCACAAAGGTACCCTCCTTGATTTGCTTGATTTGCAGCCCTAAAAAGTACGTGAGTTCTCCCATCATACTCATCTCAAATTCTGAACTCATCATAGCTGAAAACTTGGACATAAGATCATGAGAAGCACAACCAAAGATAATATCATCCACATACACTTGAACGAATAATGAGTTATTGCCATGCTTAAGAACAAAAAGAGTTTTATCAACCTTGCCCATGGTAAACCCCTTTTCAAATAAGAATATTTTTAACCTATCATACCATGCTCTAGGGGCTTGTTTGAGACCATACAAGGCTTTGGACAGTTTGTAAACATGACTAGGAAAATCTGAATTTTTAAAACCCGGTGGTTGTTTGACATAAACCTCCTCATCTATGTGGCCATTAAGAAAAGCACTTTTAACATCCATTTGATATAGCTTAAAACCTTTAGATGCAACAAAAGCTAACAAAATTCTTATGACTTCTAGTCTAGGAACAGGAGCAAAAGTTTCATAAAAATCTAGACCTTCAACTTGAGTGAAACCTTGAGCAACCAACCTAGCCTTATTCCTAACCACAACCCCATCCTCACTTTGTTTATTTTTAAACACCCATTTAGTTCCAATTAAAGTGTGACCTTGAGGAGGAGGTACAAGTTTCCAAACATTATTTCTTTCAAAATTCTCTAACTCTTCTTGCATGGCAATAATCCAAGATTCATCAGTGAGTGCTTGTGATATATCTTTGGGTTCAAAAGAAGCGACAAAAGCAGAATGAGCATGAGAGTTTGGATCGCAAAACCTGGACCATGTAACTCGTTCGTGCAAGCTTCCAATAATCTGTTGTGGAGGATGAATTTTGAGAACTCAGAGGGGAGTGGACACTTCACAAGCTTCTTCTTCTTTATGTTCATCACAAATCGATGAGCTTGTGACTTGAGGAGGATCTGGACCAGCAATGGTGGTCGTCGGTGCTGGCTGTGAATCAAAATCAGGAGCTCGAACAATGTAAGCTGCTGAATTTTTGGGCAGCAGCTCCACCTCTTCCTCGTCTTCAACGAATATGCTCTCCCCCTATGAATATGGATCTGGACCTGCAATGTTTGGGCTAGTACCTTGGCTAGCTTCATCAAAGGACACTTCACAAGTCTCCACAATTTTGTTAGTGTCAAGTAAAAGCACACGGTAGCCTCTAGTATGAGATGGATAACCAAGAAACATGCCATCAATGGATCTAGGTTCAAATTTATCAATATTACCATGTTTCTTAACAAAGCATTTGCAACCAAAGACCCGAAAGTGCGTAACACGAGGCCTATGTCCAAACCGGAGCTCATATGGTGTTTTACCTAGCTTAGCGCGCAAGAAAACATGATTTGAGACATAACAAGCGGTTGCAATCGCATCAGCCCAAAATTTCCTAGGAGTTTGATATTCATCAAGCATAGTCCTAGCCTTCTCAACTAAGGTTATGTTCTTTCTTTCTACAACACCGTTTTGTTGAGGTACATATGGTGAAGAAAATTGATGATCTATTCCATTTTCAGCACAAAAGTGATCAAAAGATTGATTTTTAAATATAGTTTTGTTATCACTTCTAATTGCTTTTAAAGATCCTTGGTGATCAATTGATAATCTAAGAAATAAAGTTATAAAGTGACTAAAAGATTCATTCTTAGATGCCATAAAGTAAACCCAAGAGTATCTAGAATAATCATTAACAATAACAAGAACATACCATTTACCTCCGAAGGATTGAACACGTGAAGGTCCTACGGTGTCAAGGTGCAAAAGTTGACCCAGTTCAGTTGTCATGATCATTGTGACAGGAGTATGTGAACCTGAAACCATCTTAGCATGTCTCCAAGAAGAGAACACAATTTCTTTGTCCCCTTTAAGCTTAGGCAGCCCACGTATGCGATCAAGAGAAATAACACGCGTTAGGTGATCAAAGCCTACGTGACCAAGTCTACGATGCCAAAAATATAAGTCCTTTGAATCATTAGCAACTAGACACCTATGCTTAGAGAAAGACATATCAAAATCAGCTTTAAAAACTCTTCCAAACCGAGACATGTTAAAAATAAACTCACTATTTGAACCTACAACTTTGCAGCAGCTTTTATTGAAAATAATTTCTAGATTTTCATCTAGCAATTGTGAAACAGAAAGCAAGTTGTATTTCAAATTTTTGACAAGTGCCACATCCTTCAAAGTGTAGTGATAATTTACTCTAACCAAACCCTTAGCAATTATAGGAGTTGAATAATTATCGGCAAAAGTAACATTCTCTACACATGACACAAAAGAGAGGGAGGAGAACCAATCTTTGTTACCGGTCATATGGCGTGAGCAAACTGAATCCACAATCCAAATGTTCTCCTTCCTCAAACGTGTAACCTACATAGAAGCACAATACATCGATGACTCAATACTGGGGTTAGTCAAAAGGCATTTAGGAATCCAGTACTGAGTGACACGATGTGCAGCAGGAAAAATACGCGAAGGCTGATATAAAACAGCAGGTTTACGAGTCAAAGTTTGAGGTTTTTTACTTTTAACTACTGACCTATAAGATGTTACTTGAGTAGCACAAAAATCAGTAGCTCCGGAGGCAAAAACACAAGGTCTGGAGGTAAACTTTGAATGTTTTTGACTCATAACAACAGGTTGCATGTTCCTGGCATTCGGTTTAATATGTGCAGCAAATTTTGCATGAAAGTTATGAGATCTAGGAATCATTCTTTCCCTTTTCTGTTGTTTAGCTAGTCTATACCAAAAATCTATGGCATGACCATCTCTACCACAGTAGGTACAATGAAATTTAACTTTGTGTTCATGTCTAGATGAGCAAACAACATTTTTATTTGAAACCAAATGAGACAACACCCCTGCAGATTTGAAAACCACTTCTTTTTGTTTAGGAACTATTTGAATCAAACCACTTCCTAATGACTTTACAATTTTAGGTGGATGTGCCTTAGCATGAGCATGAGAATTAAAACCTAAACCAGTTTTATCTTTGCAAGATTTGGAAGAATTCAGCAGCAAGTTTAGGCTCTTATTCCCATTACAAAACCGATCTAATGTCATATGCATGTTATCAAGTTTATCGGACAAATCAAGGCAATTTTCACATGAAGTTTTTCATTTTAATTTGCAATTGGAACAATATTTAACTTCATGAGAACGTAAAGCATTATTCAATATTGAAACTTCATTCATAGCATCTTTTAGTTTCTTTTCAAGATCATCACAACTAGAACAATGCAAATCAATTGTAGAATAAGAAGCATCTTTTAAGTTTCCAATGTCAAGTGCAGCAAGCTTTTTGTTCTTTTCAATTTCAAGTTCAAGTCTATCTACAGTGGAGGAGTGTGCAGTTCTTAGTGTGGACAATTGTTCATAGATTAAATCACATGAGGGACAAGAATCATCACTAAGAATCAAGGTTTTCAAATGGTTGATTTCATATTCTAGTGATTCAATTTTAGCAGCATTATTCCTAAGCTTTTTGTCCTTTTTCTTAACAATGATAGTTGCACAAGAAATTGCATCACACATTTCATTGTAGGTAGAACATACCTCATCATCGTCACTGTTGTGTTCTGCATCCTCCTGACTTGATCTTGATCTTGTTTTGCCCGCCATGAAGCATAAGTTGGCCAGCTCATCATCATCTTCATCACTTTCAAAGTCTACATCGCTTGAACCGAGATCTTGAAGTGCAGTGATGAAGTTTTTAATCATCTTGCGTCCTATGGTACCCTTCTTTTTCTTGTTGGGGTTTCCAGAGCTGGTCTTGACCTTGTTCTGTTTTTCTTCACGGGTAGTAGGACCTGAAAGGTTAGGGCATTCTGTACGAAAGTGTCCTGTCTTACCACATTCAAAACAGCGTTGAGGTCCGAAGCTTTCTCTCCTTCTAGTTCTCACATTTTGCAATGCTTTTGAGAACCTAGAAGAGATTAGTGCTAACTCCTCTTCTGGAAATTCCTCGATCTGCTCCAGGGTTAGTGAGGACAACAAAGCAAGAGCATTGTAAGATGATGATTGGCTAGAGCTAGGCATATCACGTTGTGAGACAAATGCAATACACTTATTTGGGTTCTTACGTAATTTCATGAGTTTTGAGTTTAGAGTAAAGCAGATCTAAAGTAAGTGTACTCATGACAGTAGATTCACGAATAGATGTAACTTTCATCTCTCAGATTGACATGTCTAATGCACTAAGAAGTTGCCTAGCATTTTTAGCATCAGAAAAATTAACGTTGACACTATACAAGTTACTGAGAATTTTGTTAAAGCAAGCAAAGAGATCATCGATGGACTCACCGGGTTGCATCTCGAAGCGCATGTATTCTTTCTTAAACATGTCTTGCCTTACCTACTTGATCGTGTTGAATCCTTCATGGTAGTCACAAAGTGCTTTCCACACATCGTATGCAGATCGGAGGTGTGCAACACGATCGAAGTCGCTTTGAGTTAATCCTTGTATGATCAAATTTCGAGCCTTGTTGTTGTTGTTGACATCTCTCAGATTTGTAGCTGTAACTTGATCATTTGATGGCACTTCATAAGGCTTGTACACTTTCTCCCATATTGCAAAGCCTTGCGTCTGGATGAAAGCCTCCAGCGTGTCTTCCAAACCTGAAAAGCAATACCAGCAAACACACAAGGTTTGGCGGAGTATTTTCTCCATGATGATTAGTGAAAAACACATGCAAATCACAATGATTGGAGCACCGTGGCTCTGATACCAATTGTAGGATCGAAGAGCACGTGAAAAGCTACCAGAGGGGGGTGAATGGTAGATTTAAAAATCTTACGCAGCGGAAACAATTAAATCCCAACCCCTTCGGCAGAAAAACGATCAATTAAAGAAATCGTGTGTGAGATTAATATAAACGTGTTTCACCATGACAAAAGTGATATATATCAGAGAGAATCAAGTTACTAAGACAACACAACAATAATCACTGAAATATGTCGAGAGAAACTCAAGTTACGATTGAAAGATCGAACAAAGGTCAATCTGTCCTACCCGAGAAAAAACAGTTCTGGAACGCTGCAAAGAAACTCGTGTAGATCAGAAACCACAAATCCAATGACCATGAAATTTTTACAGATGATATATAATCAAGTTTTGAAGACAACCCAAAAAGAATCACGTCAATTGGATCTGTAAAACTCGAGTTATGATAAAACCACCGACGAAAGGTAGTGCTGTCCAGAAACTCGACGAGTAAAACTTGTCATGAACAAGTCGGACGAACAAGGCACAAAAGTTCCTTCAAACTACGAATTTTATTCAATAGAACACAAGAGGAACAGCCCCAAAGCATGCCCCACAAGCTCTGGCCTGCCTTGCTTATATAACCAGCCCTTAGGCCAACCCAAACTGAACTAGGACTCCAATCCTACTCCGATCACGAATCGAAACTTTCCATAACTACTTAGGACTTTTCTATACGCAGATAGAAGCAATATTAAGACTTCCAAACACCTTAGGAATGTATCCCACATTCCTAAAAAACTCAAATTCGTGACCCACACAAAATCCTATCATAACCAACTCGATACCTTCCATATTTCAGTGATTATCATCAACCGATAAGATCCAATCCTTCCAACCAGATCTTCCCATCCATAAACCATCTTCGGAACCATGTTGCCACGTCATGCACCGCATGCATACATGCAAACACCTTCCTTAAACGTCCAATAACCTTCATATGCACTGACCTTGATTCAATCATCCTGCGCGACCTCCTGACCCGCTCAACCACAATTCCTCCTGAATTTGGTTGTTGGAACCTCATCTCCTCTTTGAGACTAGTCCAAAGGATCCTATCACCAGCCATGACTTGGACTCAAGCAACATATGCACATGAATAAACAACAAATCCGTACGAGCCCAAGTCCGCGACTTGACTCAAGTCAGTTCCAAACACAACACCTTACGTGAGCACCTCACATAAGCATGTTGCAAAGCATATCAAAACGATATCAGCCATATCAACCAAAACGCACCAAAAACTTAGCAAATGAACACTAAGCAATCTTTCTATGAAAATAAAGCAAGTTTGAAACATTGCAAGATAAAAGCAGGAATATTGCGATCAAGCTCCGAACCTAGCCAAAGCTAACCGGAGCTTAAGCCGGAGCTTACCAAAGCTAGTACAACCTAGCGCTAGAGCTTACCAAAGATAGTACAACCTAGCGCCAGAGCTCACCAAAGCTAGTATAACCTAGTGCCGGAGCTTACCAAAACTAGTACAACCTAGCGCCGGAGCTTACCAAAACTAGTCAGAACTAGTCATCCCAAAAGTCGGAGCTAGAAAAACATGTCGGAGCTAACTAACATATGTTAGACCTAGCAAAACATATCGGAGCTTAACAAAGACATGCCGGAGCTATCAAAGACATGCCGGAGCTAAAGACAAAGCTCACCGGAGCTACCCAAAAATATATTGGATCTAGTCAAAGAATGTCGGACCTATTGTCAGACCTTGCAGAAGCTCGGAGCTAGAGTCGGACCTTGCTAAAAAGATGTTTTAGCGGAATTTCAGAACTTTTATCATCAAAGCCAATGTATTCAGTACAAGCCAATGTATTCAGCACACATAGAGCACATAGGAGCACTCTAGAATTGATGTATTTTTGGTTGGTGTGCTGTTTGCTTTGTAATGTTGCTTGTGTGCTTAGTAGAGGATTTTGGGATGCTTTAGCATTGCCATGTCCACATAGGCTAGTATAGGTAGTTGTTTAGTTTCGTATTCCTTGATGCATATAGTTGGGGATTCGTTCTATCTCTCTTTTCTTTCTCGCTCAATCTCTACTTCAATGGAAGAAGGACACAACGAGAAGATGTACTGTCTTAGACGAAGCTGTATGGAAGATCAGAACAAAGATACTATGTCCAAGAGCAAGTTTTAAAATAAGGGGGGTAGAATCCTTCGCCAACCTTATTGTTTTGAACACAAGGATCGGACATGACACTTGGAATGAATTGGTTACGGAAGCATAATGGAGTGGTCCAGTATGCCACAAGGAGAGTGCAATCAACAAGTGAGAAGGAAGTCAGCATTGGAGTTGATGCATCACAATAGATATAAAGACTAACCAATCATCAAAGACTACTCCAACGTAGTGAAGTGCATGACTGAATATCTAATAAGGGGAAAGCCTCTCAAATGGATTTTATCTTGTCAGGATGCTATTGAGAGAGTGAAGAAGAGATTTATCACTACACTGGCGTTGGTATTACTAGACATGAGCAAGAAGCTTGGATTTATACGATAGATCAAGACAAGGACTTGGATGTGTGCTCATGCAAGAAGGTCAAGTGGTTGCATATGCATCGATACAATTGAAGAAACATGAGCAGAATTATCCTACACATGATCTTGAACTAGCAGCCGTGGTACATGCATTGAAGATTTGGAGACACTACATTTTTTGTCATAGGTGTGAAATTTATACGGATCACAAGAGTCTTAAGTATATTTTCACACAAACAGATCTGAATTTGAGGCAACAGAGATGGTTGGAGCTCATCAAAGATTATGATTTAGGAATCAACTATCATCCGGGAAAAGCCAATGTAGTGGCCAATGCCTTGAGTAGAAAAGGAGTAAGTCATCAACTCACAGTTCGAGAGTTACCATCCGAGTTATGTAAGGAGTTTGAACGGTTGAACCTTGGATTTGTAAATGAGATGGAGATGATGGAGTTAAACCCAACCTTAGAGCAAGAAATTCAAGAAGGCCAAACTAAGGATGAGGAAATTCAAGAAATCAAGGAAAGGACCCAAGAGGGGAGAGAATTCAGATTTGATGAGGATGAACATGGTACTCTATGGCTTGGCAAGAGGATTGTCGTGCCTAATGTGAAGCGTATTCGGGAGACAATGCTAAAGGAGGCACATGACTCACCATACTCGATTCACCCCGGTTGCACGAAAATGTACAAAGACTTGAAGGCTTGTTATTGGTGGGATAGCATGAAGAAGGACATAGCTGAATATGTAACTTTATGTGATGTGTGCCAACGAGTTAAGGCGGAACATCAAAGGCCAGTCGGACTATTGCAACCATCGGAGATCCCGGAATGGAAGAAATTGGAATGGACTTCATAGTTGGGTTACCACGTACTCAGTCCGGTTACGACTCACATTGGGTAATTTTGGATCGCTTAACCAAGTCAGCTCATTTTGTCCCTGTGAAGACCAAATATACAGCTGCACAATTGGCCAAAACATACATGGATCATATTGTGTGTCGACACGGAGTACCGAAGAAGATTGTCTCGGATAGAGGTTCTCAATTTACCTCCAGATTTTGGCAGAAATTGCATGAAGCATTGGGAACAAGGTTAAATTTCAGCTCAGCATATCACCCGCAAACGGATGGACAAACCGAGAGGACCAATCAAATTTTGGAAGACATGTTAAGAGATTGTGCTTTAAAGCATGGGAAAAGTTGGGACAAGAGCTTGTCATCTGCAAAATTTTCATACAACAATAGTTACCAAGCAAGTTTGAAAATGTCACCCTATGAAGCACTATACGGAAGGAAGTGTAGGACACATTTGTTTTGGAATGAAACAGGAGAGAACCAAGTGTTTGGTCCTGATGCGTTACAAGATGCTGAAAGGCAAGTTAAAATAATTCGTGAAAACCTAAGGGCTGCTTAGTCGTGGCAAAAAGGCTATGCGGATAATAGGCGAAGGAATCTGGCATTTGAAGTTGGAGATTTCTTATACCTCAAAGTGTCACCTATTTGATGGCAGCAATGGTTTAATGTCAAAGGAAAACTAGCACCTTGTTATATCGGACCATTTAAGATTCTGGACAAGCGAGGAGAGGTAGCTTATCGACTTGAGCTGCCGGCATATCTCTCCGATGTATACGACGTGTTTCACGTGTCTCAACTCAAGAAATGTCTGAGGGTGCCAGAAGATCAGGTGCCAATGGACGAGTTAGAACTTCAGGAGGATTTGTCCTATGTCAAGCAACCTATCAAGATCTTGGATGTGAAGGAAAGGGTCACGAGGAATAAGAGGGTCCGTTGGTGCAAAGTCCAATGGAACCACCATACGGAAGTTGAAGCTACGTGGGAACGTGAAGAAGACCTGAAGCCAGAATTCCCACATCTTTTCTCCACGCTGTCGAATCTCGGGGGCGAGATTCACTTTAAGGGGGTAGGTTTGTAACACCCTCAATTTTTGCATCATGCATTGCATACATGTTCATGCATTAAACATTAGTAGAATAAAGGAAAAATAATAAAACATAAAACATACATATACAAGATATTGTGTAGCAAAAGAAGAAAAAGAAAATAGTAATATAAAACATGTATTAGGGAATAAATATAAAAATAATAATAATATATATAGGAAAAAATATTTGTGAAACCTAAAGAAAGAAAAAAAGGATTCCGGAAACTTCCAGAAGTTTTCGGGGGAAGCTTTGCTTCACCCCCGGAAGGTTCCGGGCAAACAGTGCCCTGGTACACCGTAGCCAGGCCGGTTTGCCGTTGCGGGGTCGAGCCGAGCGGCCTCGGTCAAGTGCGCCCAAGCCGAGCCGGCCTGGCATGTGGCCCGCCCGCCACGCGCTGGCCACGCGCCCCCCGTGATCGTGTCGGCCTGCCGTGCGGCGGCCAGGCTTCGTAGCCGCGCGCGCCTCTCTGCCTATAAAAGCAGCTGGTGGCCTTTGTATTTCTCGACAGAAGCAATGCAGCCGCCACAAACCCTAGCCACCGTAGAAAAAAAAAAGAGAGACCAGAGGCGCCGCCAGGAGAAGAAAAAAAGGAGAAGAAAAGAGGAAGAAGGAGAGGAGGGTGCCGTCATCCGCCGGAGATCACCGTCGTGGTGCCGCCGGAGGACCGTTGCACCATCCACTTCGTCTACGCGTCATCTTTGTCCCGCGATCTTCGAAGCCTTCGCATCTACGGTAGGATTCGTTTTTCCGATGCGAATTTTAGCGACGTATTAGATTTAATAGACGTAATTTGATCGTAGTCACACCATCTTTTTTTTTATTTTCAGCAGCATTAGTTATCCCTAAAATCCCATAAACTCGCATAAACACATATGAACTAGTTACATCTAATCAATAAACAACCATAGTTAATTAATAATTGAACTTTGCATGCATGAATGTCATCGCATGTTGGTTAATATGTGTGCATCATGTCGATTTGTATGTATTTTCTTGTATGTGGGATCACGAGTAGAGGGAAGTGCTCAACAGGTCATGTACGAGGATTTCCATAACCAAGACTTCGAAGCGCTTGAGCAACCCTATTCGTCGAAGCTAGGCAAGTGTCCTTGAAGCATATTGATCTTGTTTTAAAATAAATGTTTTGTTTGCAAAACTGCATGCTTGTGTCAATTTGATGGAAATCCTATGGTAGGAAGTTTACTAGATTTGTTTAACCACCCTTGTCACCTGGAATTATGGTAGAGGGTCGGGATGGGCTTTTTACCTTTTTGCTTCGCTTAATTAATTGGAATGGGAAAACAACACTACACGTTTTATTATGCATTAATGATATTCTAGTTAATGTGAACTGGTCAATGTGATATGGTAATGGGTTATCTAAGCAAGTCTGGTATGTGGATGGGTTGGATGTCATGATGGTTGGCTTGATTTAGATCTAAGGACCGGTTCATGCGAGAATAAGTCAGTACTACAATGCCACCACGAGGCCAAGTATGGGTGCAGCGTAGCTGATTAATTAGGGCTTTGATAGTGCTGTTTGGACCATTAAGGATGCTCGGGGAAGGGGTAGTCAGATTGGATTTGTTGATGATTGGTGGGACTACCCTGGGATCCGAATAGCTCAAGAGGGGGCTCCTGGTTGAAGATGTGCTCTGTAGGAGACATCACCACCGGTGAAACCTCAGTGGTGTCTAAATAGGCTAGTAATCCCTTTGTAAAGGCTATTTTGTGATCTCTTGGCCACACACCAACGGAAGTGTGTAATGTGACCGACGGGTCATGGGAATAAGGGAGGTTCTTAGTCGCCGAAAGGTGATGAAATCACATACACGTGGGTAAAGTGGTACAAACTCTGCAGGGTCTAATAAAACTATCATGATAGTCGTGCTCCCGGTTATGAGCACCTGGACAACTTCCATGATTAGAGGGAACCTGGTATTGGGATGGTTTTTGGGAAGGTTATGGTTTGGTACTGGTTATGGGATGGTATTATGGTTTATGGCAACAGTTATGGTTATTGGTAATGGTGAAATATGGTATAATGGTGATAGATATGGATTATGGACTTATACTATACTAATCATTATGGTATATGATGGTTTTACTGCACATACATATAATGTATTGCTCTTCAAATGTTTTACTGTACTTTTCAGCACTTAGCCTTTATTACATTTCGTCATTTGTATCAGCTACATGTCATACTTTCCCACACTTGCTGAGTATGACATGTACTCACTCTTGCAATCCCCCCACCAATAGTTGAAGGTCGGGATTGGGAGTATAACGTTGATAATGTGGAGTTCTAGGCCATGTCTACCGTCAGCTTTGCCTGTGGTGTTGATTGGAGCTGAGCTACCCTTTTGCCTAGTTTGCTTAGTTGCTTATTTAGAGTATTTCCACTGCAGTATTAGTATCATTATCATTAGTGATAGTTAGAGTTGCAATGTGAAGGTTATTTGGATATTGTAATAGAAGTACTTATTTATTAACTTGCGTTGTGGTAATTATCTGTTTATCATTTGTGAATCACTTGTGTATGTGTGTTGAACATCCTGGGCACACATACACTGCACTTGGTTCATTTTTTGGAACCAGGTGTCACACTTAATTGCAAAGACCAACATGGGTTGGTTGTGGCATAGACGGCTACAGATTCATGGCGATAGATGCTAATGCCACTAACTCATGAATCGTGGCAACAGATTCATGGCGATAGATCCTAGTGCCACGAACTAGTGAATCGTGGCAACAGATCCTAATGCAACGATCGTGTTCTGTGGTGATAGATGCTAATGTCACGAACTCGTGAATCGTGGCAACAGATTCGTGGCGATAGATCTTAATGCCATGAACTAGTGAATCGTGGCAACAGATCCTAATGCAATGATCGTGTTTTGTGGCAATAGATGCTAATGCCACAAACTCGTGAATCGTGGCAACAGATTTGTGGCGATAGATCCTAAGGCTACGAACTAGTGAATCGTGGCAACAGATCCTAATGCAACAATCGTGTTCCGTGGTGATAGATGCTAATGCAATACGATTTAGTATTCGATGCAGTACAATCGTTGCAACAGGGTGGAATCCTTGTAGTGTAGCACATGTTGGTATGAGAAATCTTCAAAAACTCCTTAGAGGCGATCAAATCTGAGGTTTAAAGGATGATGTTTTTGAGAAAGACGGGCCTTGTAGAGCGTGCCATGTTGGGGAGCAAGTAGGAGCACCCTATCCTTCGAAGAATGTCATGACTACAACAAGACCGCTTGAGCTCCTCCACATGGATCTATTCGGTCCAATTGCTTACATAAGCATCAGCGATAATAAGTATGGTTTAGTCATTGTTGATGATTTTTCGCGCTTCTCATGGGTTTTCTTTTTGCATGATAAGACAGAAACTCAAGGAACCCTCAAGAAGTTTCTCAAGCGAAATCAAAATGAATTCTCATTAACGATCAAGAATATACGAAGTGACAATGGAACAGAATTAAAGAACACTCAAGTTGAGGACTATATAGATGAGGAAGGAATAAAGCATGAATTTTCAGCACCATATTCTTCTCAACAAAATGGAGTAGTCAAAAAGAATAATCGAACACTCATTGAGACGGCGAGGACAATGCTCGATGAATAAAAGATTTTGGACCAGTTTTGGGTTGAAGCGGTTAACACCGCCTGTCACGCCATAAACCGACTCTATCTTCATCGTCTACTCCAAAAAACCTCATATGAACTACTCACCGATAACAAACAAACATTTCATACTTTCGTGTTTTTGTTCAAAATGATATATTTTAAACAAGAAACCTAGGGCTTCGAAGGTCTCTTCAAAGTCCGATGAAGGTTTCTTACTTGGCTATGATTCGAACTCCTACACCTATTGTGTCTTCAACAAGGCCTCCGGACTTGTTGAAGTAGCACGTGATGTAGTGTTCGATGAAACTAATGGCTCTCAAGAAGAGCAAGTTGATCAATGTGTGCTAGACCAAGAAGAAGCTCCATGTCAAGCATTGAGAAGAATGGCGTTGGGCGATGTTCGACCACATGTGCCACCTCCAAATGCGAATGAAGAAGATGAACCACAAGTGGAGGAATGTGATCAAGGGGGAGCTTCCACACAAGATCAACCTCAAGAAGATCAAGGTGTTTAAAACATCAATGAGGGCAACTATCCAGGGGGAGAAGAAGATGATAATCATGAATATTCAAGACCACAAGTGCCACATCCAAGAGTACACCAAAGCATCCAAAGAGATCACCCCGGCGACAACATAATCGTTGACATCCAAAAGGGAGTAATAACTCGATCTCACATAGCTAGTTTTTGTGAACACTATTCTTTTGTATCCTCTTTGGAACCATACAGGGTTGAAGATGCATTAAAATATCCGTATTGGGTAATGGCGATGCAAGAAGAATTGAACAACTTCAAAAGGATGAAGTGTGGGAGCTTTTTGAAAGACCCAAGTCCAAAGTCGTTAGCACTAAATGGGTCTTCCGCAACAAGCAAGACAAACATGGAGTGGTAACAAGGAACAAGGCATGACTTGTGACCAAAGGGTATTCACAAGACGAAGGTTTGGATTTCGACGAGACTTTAGCTCCTGTAGCTAGGCTTGAGTCGATTCGTATATTACTTGCATATGCTACCCACCATGATTTCATGCTTTATCAAATGGACGTGAAAAGCACCTTCCTCAACAGGCCGATCAAGGAGGAGGTGTACGTGGAGCAACCACCTGGTTTTGAAGATCAAGAGTACCCCGGCCATGTGTACAAACTGTGTAAGGCTCTCTATGGCCTCAAACAACCTCCTAGAGCTTGGTATGAGTGTCTTAGAGATTTTTTGTTGAAAATGGCTTTAAAATTGGTAAAGCTGATTACACCTTGTTTACCAAACACATTGATGATGACCTCTTCGTTTGCCAAATCTATGTTGATGACATCATATTTGGTTCAACTAACAAATCCTTTTGTCAAGAATTTAGTAAGATTATGACAGATGGATTAGAGATGTCCATGATGGGAGAGTTGAGATACTTTTTGAGATTTCAAGTGAAGTACCAAAAGGAAGGGACGTTCATAAGCCAAACAAAGTACACTCAAGACATTCTCAAGAAGTTTGGAGTCGACAAAGCGAAGCCCATAAAGACTCCCATGGCGACAAATGGACACTTGGATCTCAATGAAGACAGACCAAACGTGGATCAAAAGGTATATTGTTCCATGATTGGCTCTTGCTATATTTATGTGCATCTAGGTCAGATATTATGTTGAGTGTATGTTTGCGTGCAAGGTTTCAAGCCAATCCTAAGGAATGTCATTTGACAGCCGTTAAAAGGATCTTGAGATATTTAGTTCATACACCCAACCTATGCCTTTGGTATCTCAAAGGTTCAAAATTCAATCTCATTTGATACTCCGATGCAGATTATGCTGGATGCAAGGTAGATAGAAAAAGTACCTCTGGTACTTGCCAATTCCTAGATAGATCCCTAGTTTCTTGGTCCTCCAAGAAATCAATTTCATTGCCTTATCCACAACTGAAGCGGAGTATGATGCAACTGAGAGTTGTTGTGCACAACTCCTTTGGATGCGACAAACTCTAAGGGATTATGGTTACAATATGAGCCGTATTCCACTCCTTTGTGATAATGAGCATGCCATTAAAATTGCCCATAACCCCGTTGAGCACTCTAAAACCAAACACATTGATATCCGGCATCACTTTTTGAGAGATCACTCAATGAAAGGAGACATAGCCATTTCCCATGTCAACACTACAAAACAACTAGCCGATATCTTTACCAAACCACTTGATGAAAAACGTTTTTGTGAGATTCAAAATGAACTAAGTATCCATGATGCTCGGAACGTGGCATGAAAATATGCATACCTGTATGCCACCTTCAAAATCATGTTGATTGTGTTGAAAAATCATCTCTCTCTATTTTCTCAATGAAACTATGGTAATTACTTGATCTTGGTGAATTATGGTGATAGCTTGATTGTTGTATGTTTACTGATCATATTCGTCAAGGTTATTTGTGTGTTATTGCCCCCTATTTTTCTTTTTAAGCACCTTCAAATATATATGAAAGGCCTATATTTTTTCTGTCAATGTGACCACAGACCAGTCTGTGGTTACCCTGGACTAGTCCGCACATTGCAGACTAGTCTGCTGAGTTTTTCGGTACTCCGTACTAGTTCGGTCTGACCACGGACTAGTCTGATTTTTCGACTTCATAACCCTAGGGCTGGTGCAAACCTAATCTTCTTCCTCCTCACAACTCCTCTCACGTTCTCTCTCCTCACTCAAGTTCTCCCAAGGCGATTATGCGAGTTCTCCATCAAATCCACTCAAATCTCTGTGGGAATCAATCTCCACTACAAGGGGATCGAAGACCCCAGACTAGTCCACATCAAGAACTCCTTCAACACCTCGAACTGAAGGATTTGGTAAATTTCTCTCCAAACCCTAGAACCTTCGATTTTCCTTGTTTTTTCTCAAATAGCTTAGCTCCTCCAGCCAATACATGCCTCCCTGTTTGTATTACAACTACACTACTTCACTTTTGCATTGAGGAATTCCATTACTTCATTGGCTAGGGTTTAAGCAGTCAAATATCAGACTAGTCCGTTATTGATGCGGACAAGTCCGGTATATCGAACTAGTACGCACCTGAGCAACAGACAAGTTCGGTGTTTGTTGAACAAAACTCCAACATTCTTCAACTTGATGCTTTCCCTTGCAACCAATTCTTATCTATGTCATATATCACCTTCTTGTCGGGACAATGTCGAACTCAAACAAGGATATCTCTGACTTCGAGGCCGAATTGGATCAACAGACTTTCCCTTGTGTTTCGACAGACCACGCCAAGAAAAGGCAAGACCGTACCGCTGACCCCTCGCCCATTCCACCTAGGGTGCGGCGAAAGGTTCCAGCTAAGAAACCAGCTTCCAGAGGGAAAGATGTGGTTGTTCCTAGCTTGGCTGCTCATCGCCAAGCTAAGGGAAAAGGAAAAGGAATTGCCTCCAGCCAGATTGGCTCCCTCAAGATGACTGCTCAAAGACAAGGAAATAGGGACCCCTCAGAGGAGAAATTCAATGGCAAAGGAAGTGATGTAGCATGGAATCTAAGGATGATTGATGCCTATAGCAGTGGGAAAAAAGCAGCTGACCTAAGATTTTGGAGTCACTTCTAGTCAGACTACTACAACACCGTATACCTCCAAATGAAGACTCTAGTGGTGGAGGGGAAGTTCAATGGCAAATGGATTGACTGGGGCCACTTTGAAAGAAAGAGTTGTGGTACTTTTAATGAGGTGGTAGAGGCTGCAGAGAGGCATGGTCTAAAGGACCTGTTGTCCTTTAGATATAACTAGAATGATGAAGTTATTGCCCAGTTTTACTCTACATGCTATTTTTCCAGTGATGAAGAAGATAGAGTGACTTGGATGACACATGGATCCAAGTACACAGTTACTTATGCTGAGCTTGCCAAGCTACTGCACCTTGAGAACACCGGCAACAATGAGATTGTGATTCACAATCTTGGTGTTTCCGAGAAGGACAAGATGGATTTTCTTTATGGTACTTTCCTCAAATACAATCCTCCCTCAACCAAGAACATGAAGCCCTTCTTCTTTATTCTCAATAGAGTGCTCCGAAAGTCAATTGCTCCAAAGAATGGAGATGTCGGGGGTGTCCAAGGTTACTTGAGAAACTTGATGAAAGTGATTAGCAGGAAGAGGAAGTTTGATATATTTGATTACATCCAGAATGACATGGTAAATATCTCCTGCACACCTAATCGCTCATGTGGCTATGCGCCCTACATCATGTTTATGATAAAGTCACAGTGATTGAATTTGTGAAGGATGTGGAGCATACTACTCTAAGGCCTCAGAAGCCTCCTCAAGCCTCTCTCCCTGCTACTCCCTCACCTGCCTCAAGTAAAGAACATCCGGAGAGAGCTCAAGAAGATACAAGACCTTCCTCCGGCACTAGGGCCCCTCTATCTAGCAAAAGGTCCGCTAGTGGAATCATGAAGTACTTGGCTGCCATATTTGGTTCTTGCCGCAAAACTGAGGTGAAGGTTCATAAGATGAAAAAGGCAAGAAAAGAGCAAATGAGATACATGAAGGACAATGCCAAAGCTATTTGTCAAAAACTGGAGATTGAGCCAATTGGGTCTCCAGTTATCTTAGAGGACTACGCCTCTGACTTCTCGGAGCTTCCACCTCTCTCTCCTTCCGAGCTTGCCTACGCCTTCGGGACACGACGAGTGGTTCTTCTCCTCCTCCTCCTCCTGAGGATGACGATGAAGATGATGAAAGAACTGATAGCATGGAGTGAGCCGGCAACAACGAGTAGATCCCTCTTCTCCTTCTTTTTGGTGCCTTGATGCCAAACGGGGAGAGATTGAGGGGAGTCTTAGGTCGTAGCATTAGGTTAAGAGAGAGAGATCTATTACTCTTTTGTATTTTTGTTGCTACTCTGTCATGCTTTTGGGCTTGTAAAACTTTAATTATGCTCTCTCATGCTTTTGGACATGTGTTGTGAAATAATGGCTATTTTATGCTTATGATCAATGGTTTATGTTTATAACTACTATGTATGCTTGAGATTCTTGATGTTATTATGATTATGCCTCTTATGATATCCACATCAATATTATTGCTCACACACATAGCTTTGCACCCCACCATAAAGAGTGCAGATATGTATTACTCTTACATTTGCTATTTTTGCTCAAAATTCATATGTGCACACTTTATGAAAATCTGAATTTTTCATCATATTTGTGTAATCTCAATTGATTGTCATCAATCACCAAAAGGGTGGAGATTGAAAGTGCATCTAGGCATCTCTTGTGGGTTTTGGTTGATTAATGACAAACCAATGAGATCCTAACAAAATTGTTGAGATGAGCGCAGGTTTTAAGGAAATGAGAAAGAAAGCACAAAAAGGAAAGAGAATGAGGATGTAAAGGGTAAAAATCTCAGGAGCTAGAAAGATCAGATTATTTTGTACAGAGTGTGTTGGAGAAAAACACCCCAAGAGCTCAAGTGAACAAATAATTCAACTCTTTGAACATTTCACAGGAAAAGTGGACTACTCCGATATACACCGGACTAGTCCGATATCTCTCTGACTAAAAACGGACAAGTCCTCCCCCAGTGCGGACTTGTCGGCAGCCCTTCACATTTGCACAACACTGGACAAGTCCGATATCAACCGGACTAGTCCGAAAACTCTCTGACTAAAATCGGACAAGTCCCTCCAAGTGCGGACTTGTCCTTAGTCCTACACGGTGTTCATCACACCGTACTAGTCCGATATCTACTGGACCAGTCTGAAAAGTTTTTGACTAGAATCAGACTAGTCCGCACTTTAACAGACTAGTTTTGTATCCATCAATACTTAGGGTTTTCAACACGCCGCACAATGGACTAGTCTGGTGTCCACCACGGACAAGTCTGAACATCGCAAACCCTAACGGTAACTTTTGGAAACCCTAGTATAAATAGAGGTGCATGGCCATACAACCAATACTCTCGACTCCCTGCACCGTCACACCTTCCAATAGCCCAAAATACACATCTCTTCACACATCCTAAGCCTAAAAAGATCAAATCTTTGAGGATTAGCAATTGAACAAAGGAGAGACTTGTTCTACACATCTTGAGCTCTTGGATTTGATCTCTCGCACACTCGTGTTGTTCATTGTACATCTTTTGAGTGTGTTTGGTGGTGTTCATTCATTGTAATTCTTGGGGAGCCCTCAACTTGTGAGAACGCCCCTTGAACAAGTTATATGCCCCTTTGTGATTAGTGGAAGAGAAACGACCTTCGTAGCGATCCAACGAGGGTAGGGTTGGTGAAGACCCGTTCCTCCGTGAACTCCTCAACTGGGATGTAGATTTCCTCCGTGGAATCGAATCTCGGGATAAAATCTTGTCTCGCACACTTTTGTTTCATCGTTCATCATATTCTAGGGTTTGCATAATCTTGTGTAACTCACATTGAAACATTGGAATTAAAATTGATCTTTGCCATACATTGTTTCTTATTGTAATACATCCAAGTTGCCAATTATTTTCCGCTGCATAGGGTACTAGAAGTGAAATTATCGATTAATCTTGATCTTTCTAGTCCACGCGTACCAGACTAGGCCGCACTATACCAGACTAGTCCAATCTCCCTGTATCTGATCAACCTGTTAAGTGTTTCAGGGATCGTCAAAAAAATCAAATAGCCTATTCACCCCCTCTAGGCTACATTCAATCATGCCAACCCGGTTCGAGACCCGTTTATATGGGTCGTGTTAGATCGAACTTCCGTGAATTAACCGGGCTAACCATAAACAAATTGTGCTGGAGCAGCTGTGACACCCGGTTCTGAAAATGAACCAAGTGAACGCATATGTGTGCCCAGGGCGTTCAACACACATACACGAGTGCATTCACAAAAGGATATACAGAAAATTATCACAAGACAAGATTAATTAACCACTTTTATTATAGAATTCAGAATATCCTCGAATACAAGCTCTAATAAATATTAATGACAAGTTTGAACTAATGCAACATAAATAAACTAATTAAGCAACTAAGCAAACTAACCAATAGGATAGCGCAGCTCCAATGAACACCACAGGAAAAGCTGACAGCAGAAACAGCCTAGAACTCCGCATTATCATCGTTATTCTCTCAAATCTGACCTGCAACTGTTGGTGGGGGAATTGCAAGGGTGAGTACATGTCGTACTCAACAAGTCTGGAAAGTATGATATGTAGTTGATACAAATGATGAATATAATAATGGCTAAGTGCTAAAAAAGGACATTAAAACATTTGAAAAGCAATATATTATATGTATGTGAAGTAAACCCATCGTAAACCATATAGTTATCATAATACCAGTCCATAATTCATTACCATAATCCATATTCCAGATTTCTCATTATTGTTAACCATATTCAATACCAGGATTTAATCCATACCAGCCATAATCATATTACCAACCATAACCCGTACCAAACCATCCCAAATCCCAAGTTTCCCTCTTACCATGTGAGGGGTCCAGGTTGCTCATAATTGTGAGCACAGCTAACATGATAGTTTTAAGACACACTCTGCAGAGGTTGTACCGCCTTACCCACGTGGTTGTGATTTCATCACCTTTCGGTGACTAAGGAATCTCAATTATGTCGTCTCACACTTCCGTTGGTGTGTGGCCAAGAGAACACACAATAGCCTTTACAAAGAGATTACTAGCATGTACGGATCCACTAAGGTTTCACCGATGGTGATGTCTTCAGCTGAGCACATCTTCAACCAAGGGCCCCCTCTTGTGCCATTCGGATCCCAGAGAGTCCAGCCAACAATATCCAAACCCAATCTGACTCCCCTTCCCCAGTGCGCGAAATGATCCATGCAATACTAGCAATACTCTAATTAATTAGCTACGCCGCACCCATACTTGGCCTTGTGGTGGCACTGTAAATCCTGGATGGTCGCTCCACGAACCGGTCCTTAGATCTAAAGCAAGCAAACCACCATACATCCAACCCATCCACATACCAGGCTTGCTTAGATCACCCATTACCATATCATATTGACCAGTTCCTATTAACCACAATCTCATAAATGCGTAATTGAATGGTATAGTTGTTTTCCCATCCCAATTAATTAAGCGAAGCAAAAAAGTAAAAAGCCCTTCCCGACACTCTACCATATATTCTAGGTGACAAGGGTGGTTAAACAAACATAGTAAACTTCCTATCATAGGATTTCCCATCAGATTGACACAAGCATGCAGTTTTGCAAACAAAACATTTATTGTCAAAATAGGATCAATATGTTCAAGGACACTTGTCTTGCTCCTGGGCTTGGTTTGGGTCAAAGTCTTCAAACTCCTGGTGTTGGAGATCATCCGCAACACTCCCTAGCGTAAATCCGTCTAAACCACGCAACAAACATACAAGACAAGAATCACAATCAATAAGTGCACATATATTACTCAATGTGACATGACATTCATGATTAATGCAACTGCAAAGTAAAACTAGTTAATGAGTTGCTTTTATTGTTTATTAATCAATTACAATAGTCATTAACAAGTCTACACTGGTTTGGAGTTGATTCGAACCAATTTAGAATTAATTCAGCAGGAAATAGTCAGCAAAATCCGACTAGTCCGCTTGGGACAAGACTAGTCCGCCCTTCGCAGGGACGGCGAACTGGGGTTTTCTAGATCGATGTGATTTTGGAGGAAAGGGGTTGAATTCATGTAAGAAAAAGGAAGTAGAAGGTATACGAGGTGTTTAGAACTCCAATGAATCAAGGGTTTTGGAGGCAACACTTGGATCTTGACGATCTAGGGTTGATAAAGAACGAAAATTTGGTGGAGATCTTGATCCTATTTCGTTTCCTCCTCTTCTTATTCTTCCTCGGGATCTCTTTCTCCCTCCTTGATGGCGGCTATCCACGAACTAGGGTTTGGGTGTGTTTCAATTGAAGCAAAAGAGGTGAATGGGTGGGGTGTTGGGTAGTTTATATAGAGGTGGAGGCTAGGGTTTGATGGATTTCGAGTTTAAGATGGGTATAGGCTGGTATGGGTCTCACATGGGCTCCAAAAAAGAGTTAGACACGACGTACTTCGGCCCACTTAAGGTAAAACCCAAAAACAAGTCGTGAAACAAAAGATTAACTCGGAATCGCAATTTACCGGACAAGTCCGCAAAAGGTCGGACTAGTTCAAAGTTAGACAAAGAGTTATTGGACAAGTCCGGGCTGTATTCGACAAGTCCGAACTTGGTCAGAGGAAAAACATAAAAGTCTGGCCAAAATCGAACAAGTCCAATTTTAGTCATAGAGAAAACGGATAAGTCCAATGGAATACCGGACAAGTCCATGGACTTAGCAAAATTTCAAAGGAATTGGGATACTTGACTAGTCCGCAATAGACCAGACAAGTCCAAAAGTGTCTAGAGGCAAAAACCGAAATAGTCTGTACGAAAACTTTTCGTACATGTCTGAGCGAGGACATAGAGAAATCGGACTAGTACGCATTAAAAACAGACTAGTTCGCACTTCCCAGAATTCTTAAGTGCGGTTTTGTTCTAAATACATTTTAAACTTATTCATTTTTATGTGGACTAATCTTAAACATGTATATGAACTTATGCAATGCATGATGCATGAAAATGAGGGTGTTACCAACCTACCCCCTTAAAATGAATCTCGCCCTCGAGATGCGGCGCGGAAGAGAAAAGGTAGGGAAAATCCTTCTTGAGGTCATCTTCTAGCTCCCATGTTGCTTCTTTTTCTGTGTCATTCTTCCATTGAACTTTACACCATCGAATAATCTTGTTCCTTGTGACCCTCTCCTTGATTTCCAATATCTTGACCGGTTTCTCGGCATAAGTCAAATTTTCCTCTAGTTCTAAATCTTCTATTGGCACTTGTTCTTCCGGCACTCTCAAGCACTTCTTGAGCAGGGAAACATGGAACACATCATGTACATCTGAAAGATGAGTTGGCATCTCTATCTATTGATGGTCCTTAAGTACCATATTTTGACCGTCAATTCACCTCATAATGTACATAAAAGAAACACAAAACATAGTGGTAGGGTTATACACTAACCCAATTCCACAAGTGTTGGTGTTTATTTGTATGCAGGTGAATTATTACCCAAAATACCAAAACATGCAGGGATGAATCCATGAAAATGGATTTCAACGAATCAGTCGATGTCACGTGGCAACACATGGATCAAATGGCCCAAAAACAGAAGAATACAAAGAGATCCAAAGGTGTTGCACCCATATACATCAAGGGGACCCACCTGGAAGCCACCTGGAGGAAGCACTCTCCGAGGGGAGCCTTGACCAAGTCGGCCGAACCACGGGTTCGACCGACCTCTTCCTGGCGCCAAACTCGGTCAAATGACACGTGTTGGCTCCTCCCGGCTCCCTGGAGTCAATGGTGACTGATTCGCGCGTAAATTGTGGTGGAAACTGACCCTTCTCCACCTATAAATAGACCCCCTCACCTCACTTCTCACACAAACCAAAAGTTGAGAATAGTGCTACACTCCAAAGGTTTAGAGTAGTCCGAGAGGCTACCAAAGTAGAAGTAGAGTGTGGTGAAGAGTCTAGGAGAAGGAGGCTTGGGCTTGTCAAGTCCCTCTTCTACACTTGTACCCCTACAAAGATTTTACTCAATCAAGTAAGCCTTTGTGAATTCAATACAAGTTTGCTCTTTTATTCTTAGTAGTTTGCACAAGTAGTTACTTGTGGGTTCACTGCTTTAATTCATTAGAGGCTCTAGTTGTAGCTTTGTGTTCGAAACATCTGGAGTAGTGATTTAGAACGTAAGCGTGGTGCTTAGGTTATAAATCATCAGTGGATATCTCGTAGACCCACGGATTGAAGAGGTAGGCAGTAGGTGGTGACAGCCCTATCTGTCATTCGTAATCCTCCACGTTCGGCTATGCCATAGGCTCTTGGCAGGAGTCGTCCTAGTATTGCTAGGAGTAAGCCCGTGCCCGAAGCAAGCATCTACTGCAAACTACCTTGAATTAGGATCAATACTTTGAATTCCTCTCTGTTCCTTGCCTACCAAACAACTTTGTGTCCTTGGGTAAGCTAGTTCTAAAGATTAGCACACACGTTCTTTGGATTCGATACCCTTGGGAATACTCCTTAAGGGGAAGTGCTACAACGGTATTTACGTGCGCTTGCGGATAACTCTGTGGTGTTAAGAAATACCAACAAGCATTTCTGGCGCCGTTGCCAGGGAACGGTTGCTGTTAATCTTTGAACCAAGATCACCCTCTTATCATATCCCCCTTATCTATCATCTTACCTTTCTTATTCTTACCTTAACACCATCATATAAATGGAGCAACCCACCATTCTTTCTTACTCTACTCCGAAGGGCAAGTTCTATGAGCCACCGCCTTCGGCAGAACCTATTTGTTCAACCATCTATGAACTTCGTCCTGGATTTATAGCCATGGTTCGGGAACAATCCTTCTCAGGAACGGATTGTGAAAACCCTTACCACCATCTACGAGAGTTCAAACAACTGTGTTCATGCCTTCTAATCAAAGGTATAACACATGAAACTCTCAAATGGAAGTTGTTTCCTTTTTCCCTCAAGGAAAAAGCCAAACAATGGTACAACCACTACGTTGGGAAGACAAACAGTGATTGGAGTGAATTACGAGACAAGATTTGTCTTGCTGTCTTTCCAATTGCCAGAATTGTTTCCTTATGAAAGGAAGTACTATGCTTCCAGCAGATGGAAAAGGAATCCATAGGTGCAGCTTGGGACATATTTTCTCTTTTGAAAAATTCTGGCCCAGATTTGTTAATCCCTAATCCAATACTTTTGCAACATTTCTTCATGGGATTAAACAAAGAGTTTGACTTATATCTTGACATTACGGATGGAGGATCTTTCCTCCATAAGACTCCGGAAGAACGTAAGGATCTTCTAGACATAATTCTAGAAAATTCTTCCTTCTTTATGGGTCTTAATGAGCCTCCCCAAGAGGAACTCGTGTCAAGAATGGAGGATACACTCCTGGACAAGGATGAACCCATTTCTTGTTTACCCCAAGCCTTGCCAGAGGAATCCTCTCCCGAACCTGAAACTACGAAGGTAGAAGAAATTCAACCCTTGCAGTTTCCATTTTACTTCGAGGAAGAGCTTTTTGAAGATTATGGAGATATCTCAAAGTATTGTTGCCATAGGAAACCTTCATTGCCACCAACTCCACCTGATCCACCTGACTGGGTGTTAGTCCGTCAGACGATCAAGGAGTTGACCTCTATCCTGAGCAGAGAGTGGACAGCTGAAGTCAAGAATTCACCCGAAATTCTTCGGATGACCTCACCTTTGGCTACCATTTTGTGTTCTATTAGAGGGACACCAATGAGAATCCTATACAACCCTACTGTTGGAGCAAATCTCATTTCCGATTCTTGTGCTCTCGCCATTCTTGGCGATGTGCCATTGGCACCAACACGCAAATCCTTCTGAGATTCATTTGGAACCATTCTTGAAGGATGTGGGGTTCTGCAACAAGTGTCTGTTAGACACAAAGATGTTGAGGCTCTCCTAGATTTTCACGTGTTCGAAATCCAAGATTTCGACATCATGATAGGGATTCCCATAGAGAAATTTCTCATGGAAGTTCCTTTGGAAGGAAGCCTCAATATCAATCTTGGAGGGAGAAATTTCTCAATGCCTATTCTGCGTTCAAAGAACACATCTGCAGAATCTCCCATCCAAGATGAGCCAATGGAGGAGGTTAGGACTCTTCAATTTTTAGAACCCCCTGAAATTGAAGGAGAAGAAGAGTTCATCCAAGAGGAGGATGAATTTCAGGAGAAAATTGAATTGCCAAAAGAAGAGCCCTCCCCAAAACCTCTTGTTGAGCTCAAGATTCTACCTCCAGGCCTACGTTATGCCTCTCTGAATGGCAATTTGGAAGCCCCTGTCATCATAAGTGACAAGCTTTCAGATGATGAAATGCTCAAACTCATAGCCATGTTAGAAAGGCATAGAGCTGTTTTTGGATATTCACTTCAGGATCTCAAGGGAATTAGTCCAGCGTTATGCACCCATCATATTCCTATTGACCCAAGAGTGTCCCCTCAAGGGAACCTCGAAGGCGATTGAATAATGCGATGCGGGAAGTTGTCAAGAAAGAAGTCTTGAAACTTCTGCATGCTGGGATTATTTACCCTGTTCCTCATAGTGAATGGGTAAGTCCAGTTCAAGTAGTGCCTAAGAAGGGAGGTATGACGGTCGCTCAAAACGAGAGGAATGAATTAATTCCTCAACGGACCGTCACGGGATGGAGGATGTGCATTGACTACCGAAAACTTAACAAGGCAACAAGGAAAGACCATTTTCCATGGCCCTTCATCGATGAGATGTTAGAGTGATTGGCAAAACACTCCTACTTCTGTTTCCTTGATGGTTATTCGGGATATCATCAAATTCCTATCCATCCCGATGATCAAAGTAATACCACGTTCACATGTCCTTACAGGACCTATGCCTATCGGCGTATGTCCTTTGGATTGTGTAACGCTCCTGCCTCTTTCCAAAGATGCATGATCTCTATATTTTCAGACATGATCGAGGATATCATGGAAGTTTTCATGGACAATTTCTCCGTCTGTGGAAAATTTTTTGATCATTGTCTGGAAAATTTATACAGGGTCTTACAAAGATGCCAGGAGAATGACCTCTGCATGCCGAGATTATTTACCATGTTCCTCATAGTGAATGGGTAAGTCCAGTTCATGTAGTGCCTAAGAAGGGAGGTATCACGGTCATTCAAAATGAGAAGAATGAATTAATTTCTCAACGGACCGTCACGGGATGGAGGATGTGCATTGACTACCGAAAACTTAACAAGGCAACAAGGAAAGACCATTTTCCATTGCCCTTCATCGATGAGATGTTAAAGCGATTGGCAAAACATTCCTACTCCTGTTTCCTTGATCGGTATTCGGGATATCATCAAATC